>CM044434.1:121040006-121197710 GCA_024363595.1 Xenopus borealis | reverse complement strand
AAAGGGGAAGCCCCCCAACTGCAAGAAAATTTGTGTGTGCGGACCCGATTCTTCTAACCAAATTCAGTCTTGTCATACCATTGGGAAAAACTGCAGTAATATTGGCACTAACCCATAAATTACTGGAACAATTACTTTAACTTACAGAGTCAGGCAGGAAAACTATTATTTTTAATTCTATTTAAAATTCTTAGCTTTTTGGATTTTCTGTACATATAATGTTCTTGTATTATGTATGATTTCTGCTCATTGTGGTATCAGAGTCAGAATAGTCTTGCTGCAATGCCATTATAACAGTTCAACATACACAAACATGCTCTCTTTTTATGCAGGCATTTGTTTTTTATTTTAACATGAACATGTTTATGCCAACCAGAACATGGCAAAAACTTCATATCCAAGTTCATTTCTTGTTCACAAACAATTATTAAGTAGCTTAGCATTATGTGTTTGTAGGGATTATAAAACATGAAACTGCTTCAATATCCGTATTTCGTTTAGAGGTAGAAAGTTGGAATGTAAAATTTAGTTAAGTGTATTGCACAGTGCTGACGTCAATCAGCACGAACAAAAATAGCGTGGATTTTTGCCTTTAATAAAAGTGCTTTGCTACACATGTTGTGTGTTGCTAATGTACGACTGTCCTGCCAAAATAGCATTTCTCATAAGAGGATCTAAAAATATCCAAATAGAAGTAATGTAAAACTATTTAAGGCTTTTCCATGCATTATAGGGATTACAGTACTAAATTGAAAAAATAAGCACTACTTAAAGGAAAGCCTGCTAGGTCTTTTATATATAGTCCATACAATTTAATATAACGTAAAGCTATCCAAAAAATAATAAGGGTATTAGAAAAAGATGCCCTTTTGTAACCATTAGGCCTCAGGGCATGGATAGGGTGACAAATCCTAGAGCTAGAGAGGCTTCCATTCCTTCCTTTACATCTAAAGCTCCTTTAAAAATGGTGTTCGGTTCCTATTTCAGTGCCCTTTCAAGTCTAGTACTATGAAAAAGTAGCTGGTTAAAGGAAAACTATACCCCGAAAATGAATTTTTGAGCAACAGTTTATATCAAATCAAGTGACATATTAAAGAATCTTATCTACCTGGTATATATATTTAATTAAATATTGACTTTTACATCTTGCCTTGAACCACCATTTCATGATGGTCTGTGTGTTGCCTCAGAGATCACCTGACCAGAAATATTTAAACTCTAACTGTAACAGGAAGAAGTGTTGAAGCAAAAGACAGAACTCTGTCTGTTAATTGGCTCATGTGACCTACAGTAACTTTATAGTTTGTTTGGTAAGTTTGTGTGCACCGTTGGATCCTAGGATCCCAGGAGGCTGTCCTTATTTTTTAAAATGGCAATTTTCTATTTATGATTACCCAATGGCACATGCTACTAAAAAAGTGTATATTATGAAAATGGTTTATTTACATGAAGCAGGGTTTTACATATGAGTTGTTTTATGCAATATCTTTTTATAGAGACCTACATTGTTCGGGGGGTATAGTTTTCCTTTAATCTTTATTGGAAGCAAAACCAGCCTATTGGGTTGTTTACATGATTTTCTAGTAGACACAAGGTACAAGATCCATATAACAGAAACATCCGTTATCCAGAAAACCCCAGGTCCCAAGCAGTCTGTATTTTGGAAAACAGAAATGTACACTTCCTTTTCTGGGTAAGCATACTGCTATGTAAAGCTTATCCTTGTAATTATTCTTGTGTTTTCTCAAAAGAGAATGGATGGAATGGTTGGTATAAGGAAAGTCAGCTAAAATGCTTTATTTACTGGCAATCCAATGATGAATGATGTGGTCTCAGTGGGAGTAAGGCTGTTAATGCAGCTGTATTAGGGAGGGTTAATGAAACGTATCACTCAATATATTTTGTTCCCAGGTGAGCAATTTAGAAGTGGCATGAGTACAAAGACTTAGGGCTCTTACACACAAGCATTTTTACCTGCGCTCCCCTGTGTTCTGTTTTGCTGTGTTCACCTGCAGGGGAGCACAGTTATAGATGCAGTCAATGCTTTTCAATGGGGCTGTACTCACATCAACGCATGTAGGCGCCAAACGCAGGAAAAACGCAGCATGTTGCGTCTGAACCTGCGTTCGGCGCCTACATGCATTTGAGTACAGCCCCATTGAAAAGCATTGAGTGCAGTGTCAGACTGGGACACCAAGGGCCAACCCAAAAACCTAAGACCAGGGGCCCACCATAAAACCTTAGACCAGGGGCCCACTCTCAGTACTAATATTATTCATCCCCTCACTCAACTATTCTGTTTTGTTTACATACTATAATCAATTATTCCATCTATTAAGCCTCTTTGTACTCATAGAAATAGGGAATGGCATGAAATAGGCTAAAAGCTTAGCAGCATGAGGGCCCACTGACACCTTGGCCCACCGGGAGTTTTCCTGGTATTCTGGTGGGCCAGTCCGACACTGATTGAGTGCGTCTATACTTGCGCTCCCCTGCGGCTGAACGCAGGGGAGCGCAGGTAAAAACGCTCGTGTGTAAGAGCCCTTATATGGTTTAAGACAGCAGTGTTATGTACAACTGAAATCTAGGTTGTGTTGCTGCTGCTGTAAACATTGATCACTGGCATTCACAGTGAGTTTTGAAAGCAGCAGAATAAACTGCAACAAATAAATACAAACATGTATGATTGGTCCATGTGACTACATGTGGTATATGGATTCCATTGTATTGATTTCATAGTCAAAGGCTTTTCTGGCTCCTCTGCTGGATGCTAGTTGGCCACATAAGTAATTTTTCTATGTCTCCTCCCAGGAATACTACATCCAAGTGTGTGGCTAAACAATATATGAATTTTAAAAAAAATCACTTCAAACAAGGCCGTCATTTTTTTTCTTTTTCTCCCTCTGTTTCCTAATTTGCATATGCAAAATTTGGTTCGGTATTCGGCCAAATCTTCCACAAAAGATTCAAAGTTCGGCCACTTTCTAAAGTAGTGGATTTGGTGCATCTCTATTAGAGACCAGTACTGTTCATATATGGTTTCCCTTTAAAGAGATACCAGAAAAAAAAAAAAATTTTATTTCCATCATAACATTGTCTTTGAATGCTATTTATAATTTTGCCATTAAAGTATTTGTAATTTTGCCATTAAGGGCCCTTACACACGGGCGTTTTTACCTGCGCTCCCCTGCGTTCCGTTTTGCTGCGTTCAGCCGCAGGGGAGCGCAGGTATAGACGCACTCAATTATTTTCAATGGGGCTGTACTCACGCGAACGCGTGTAGGCGCCAAACGCAGGAAAAATGCAGCATGTTGCGTCTGAATCTGCGTTCGGCGCTTACACGCGTCTTGTGGGTACAACCTCATTGAACAAAATGAGGTGCGTCTAGACCTGCGCTCCCCTGCGGCTGAACGCAGCCAAACGCAACGCAGGGGAGCGCAGGTACAAAACGCCCGTGTGTACCGGCCCTAAAGTATTTAAGATAAAGCTATTTATGTAGCATATGGCATGTGAATACCTTCTGTTATAAGATGGCTTTCACTGTAAACACAGATCAGCTAAAGACTGTGCTGCCACCTATTGAAAACCAACAAATTATGAGAGCTGCCTGCTCATGAAATGATCTGTGGTTTAACCGCTTCTGTTACTATTTTCTTTATTATTATTAAATAAAACTGAATGGTGTGCTGCACAGTTCGTTGATACTGTTTGAGACAATTTCAGTCAATTTATTGGGGGTTATCTCACAGATCATTTCTTTTTAAAACATCTGCATCTCATTATGCATTACATTTTAATTCAACTTATTTTACTACAATCAGTAAATTCCATATAATTAAAATGGTACAATTGGCTATTTTGCAGATTAATTATGATAAATTCAAAAGATTTCCCAAGCTCTTAAAAACACCTATACTTTGAATAACTATGTAACCAATATGCAACTAATGCATATAACAAACTTGTGGTGCAGTATTTAACAACTGAGAGGTGAGAAATGAACTGAAATTTAAGGCGACAAAGCAAGTGTTCTCATATATTGGCATTTAAAAGGAGAAGGAAAGCTATGGAAAGCTTTATTGCCAATAAATTAGCTGAAATCGTGCAAGCTAGAATGCTTTATTTATTCTGTAGAATGTTTTACTATACCCGAGTAAAAGATCTAGAAGCTCTCTGTTTAGGAGAGCAGCGGTCTTATTAGCTTGTTGTGACATCACTTCCTGCCTGAATCTCTCCCTGATCACTTATAGCTCTGGGCTCAGATTACAGCAGAGAAGGAAGGGAAGGGGGGTGGAAGAGGAGCATGCTCATGCCAGGGCTAGGAGGTTTAAACTGAAGGCAGGAAGTCTGATAAAAAAGCCCATGTGTACACAATATAAGGAAAGAAATGCAGTGTTTCTTTTGACAGAGGACTTAGAGTAGCATTACTTTGAGGGTTTACTGGTATATATTGGTGGTCATTTCTGACCAGGCTTACTTAGTTTTAAACTTTCCTTCTCCTTTAAAGAAGAAAGGAAACTCATCTCTGAGTGTAAATAAAGATGCATTTTATTAGAAGCCAATGGGTAACAGCCCCATTTCAGGTTCCACTATTCTAGGATACTGTATCTCGGAGTCCAAATTTCTGTCTTGCTTGTAATATAATGTCTGGACAATTATTCAATATATATTGGATTTATTGCAAAGCTCTTACCTTTGAATCCTTGGCATAGTAGAGGGTTCTGCCACGCAGCTTAAAATAGCGTTTTTTCCATCTCTGAAACGAACTGGTTTGCTTCAGTAATAATCCCTCTTTGATACTTGTCTGGAAAGTAAAAAAAAATAACAGGATTGTCAAAATGGAACAAGCACATTCTTATTTTTCCTGAGCCACATACATGCGAAAACCAACAAGATTAACTGGGTGCTCTATTAGTTATTTGCAGAGCATGCAGCTGTCCTGAAGGCATTTATTAAATATTTAATATTTTTAACTGTGAGAAAAGGATCTGAATGCATATTTTATGAATGTCTATTTCACAAGTACAGATTTTACAATTTGTCATTACAAAACAGAGCAACAGTAAATGTTTTATGATAACACAAAGTTGGGAATTCACAAAAGTTTGTCTAATTTTCTGCCCTTGTCACAAACCACCATTTTTCTGTGAATTTGTCTTTTAATCAGTTTTCAGATTTTGCTTTTCATGCAACATTTTAACAACAGTTTTTTCTTCCTAAACACCTATTGCTATTCTAGAGTTATGCAGAAAACCGAGCTTTGAACAATAGGCTGCGGATCCCCATGAATATAGCAAGTCTCCCATATTGCAATTGAAAGCAAGATCAATAGAGATTGAAGGAGCCAATGCTGAGGGAAGGTGGAAGAATTACACAGAGCTTTACATAATTTCAAAAATGCTGGGAGAAAATATCATTAAAATGATGGGGGTGTTTCAACTGTTATTTTTTTTGTCATTTTAAATAACTTTCGCAAAAAAGTGTCAGTGAAATGAGAATTTTTATGATATGGAGACAAATGCACTTCCTATTGTATTAAGTGAATATAGTATACACAATTGTCAGCATTGGTTTCTTCCCTGTGCTTCATACTCAAGTGAACTGAATAAATTTTATGAAACACTTAATTATAAGCACTGCTGTCTGTTCTGTTTCTATTCAAGATGAATAATAAAATTGCTCTGTTTGTGACAATGTGAATGGTTAAATATCTGGTGAGTGCTGCCGAAAAATCTTCTGTATGGTTCCAAATTCTGCTCCTGAAATAATGCTGTGAACAAATATCTTCATACTTAAATATACTAGAAAATCATGTAAACAAACCCAATAGGCTGTTTTTGCTTTGGGCGTGTAAGCATTAAAACACAATGCACAAAACCTAAACTTTTCCCCAACAACAGCAACAAATAAAAAAAAAAAAGGTACCTCCTACTCACAAAATAACATCCCCAACCCAGCCAGCAAAGAAGGAAGTTAAATACAGGTACATGACCGGTTATCCAGAATGCTGGGGGCTTGGGGTTTCTGGATAACAGATCTTTCCATAATTTGGCTCTTCATACCTATTAGTAAATCCTGTAAAAATTAAATAAACCCAATAGGCTTGTTTTGCTTCCAGTAAGGATTAATTAAATCTTGGTTTGGCTCAAATACAAGCTACCGTTTTAGTATTACAGAGAAAAAGAAAATCTTTTTAAAAACTTTGCATTATTTGATTATAATGGAGTCTTTTGGAGACAGCCTTTCCGTAATTTTGAGCATTCTAGATAACGCATTTCCGGATAATGGATCTCATACCTGTACCTCAAAAATAAGTGGGGACATAATAAAAAATAACAGATATATGTGTTCGGATACTATTTTATGTGTTTCTCTCTATACTTCCTCTCTCTATTGGTCCGCTTTAAGATCATACCACTGGCATCTCAGAAGAATTAATGTAACAGCCCCTGCTTATAAGTATGACTTGTACGTAAGTCGGTGTATGTAACTACAGAACTCCCTGTATCTCATTAAGGGTAAAAGTAAAGAGCTCTCTTTGCAACCTTATTGTTACAAAACATACTGATGGCATTGGTTAGACGTACAGTAGAATCCCCATTTTACATTTTTCAGGACCAGAAAAATATGGTTTAAAATCCAGGAAAATGTAAAATCAGGGAAATGTATTATGCATAATATATAGGTGGGACCACAAAACAACAATGTAAAATGAGGCAAAACTTAATATCACGAGATATAATATGGAGGTTCTACTGTATTTGTAAGCTTCTGAATGTTCCAGTGTAGAGTCCTGCGTGGGTCCATTTTTTGCGACCCGTACCTGAAACCTGCAATCCGCAACCCAGACCCGCGACCCGCATTCATACCCCAATGGACTCACTAACCAACCCTGACCCACGATACCTTATCTGCAACTATGACGCGCTGACCATCAAGAGTCAGGAAAACGGTCATGCTGAAAATCAAGAATCAAGTGCTGTCATTGTAACCGAAAGGGATATCATCGGAAGTAGGCGCAATCAGAAAAAATTTGTGAAAATCGCTATTGAGAAGACCCACTGCCCTACCTGCAAACCACCGGAACCGACTACCCGCATCTATACCCGCACATGGAACTTCTGCCAGCAACCCGCAGGGTACCGCAGGTTTTTGCCGGTACCCGACCCGCTGCAGGATTCCAGTGAGCACTTTTGGGGCCATAATCCGGGAAGTGGAATAAACCAGCCACAGCCAAGTGCTCCTTGCAAGCTTTCTGACAGTGAAGAGTAAAGAATAATCATAACAGCCAAGGATCACTCATGAGAGCTTCAGAAAGACCTTGAATTAGCAGCTACAGTTGTTTAAAAGAAAACAATAAGTGCTGCACTCAACTGACATAGCCTCTATGCATGTTCACCGTGCAAGCCTCCCCTGCTAAAGAAAAAGCATTTTGAAGCTCAACAAATTACACATTTTATGGGGCTGTTTTTTTTAGCACGTTACTGGCAGACTTCATATAATTGAAGGAAGGGTGAATGGAGAAATGTAGCGGGGCATACTTGATAAGAATTTGTTGCCATCTACCAGGATGCTGCAGATTAAATGAGGGTGGACATTTCATCAAGTCAATAATCCCAAACAAACAGCCAAGAAAATTCAAAATTGGTTTCAGAGATGGCTGATATAATGGCCCAGTCAATTTGGATCCAATTGAAAATCTATGGAAAGAACTGAAGATCAGAGTTCATAGAAGATGCTACCAGAACCTTCAAGATTTGAAGGCAGTTTGTGTTGAAGAATGAGTCAAAAATCACACCTGAGCAATGCAGGCGACTAGTTTCTTCATACAGGAGACTTCTTGAAGTAGTCATTACCAACAAAGGCTTTTCTACACAAGTATTAAATACATTTCAGTAAGCATGTTCAATACTTATTCCCTGTGTCACTGCATGCTTAAATGCAATCTATTAAAGTGATATGTTTCTGTTTATTATAGCAATACAATGCATTTAATCACAAACAGTGGTAAGATAAATGTTGAAGAAAAATATCTAGTTACTGTACCATTATATAAATTAGTTTAATCATGTTTCACCTTAAAAATAGCTTTGCCTGGTAAATCAAAAGTACAAGTGTTTACAGCATATCAGGAGCTAAACTGCTATGTTAGGTAGCCCTCTAGTAAAAGGAGTTGTGTAAACTCTTAAATATAAAAGGGATGTTTTCTGTTCCTGGATTTATAAATATTTTGTTTTAATCAAATCATATTAGCTTAAGATGTCAACAGCTAGAGAGGTGTCTTGGCAGTAAGTTCTAAGAATCCATGAATCTAATAAGGAGACACTATTTTAATAGTATGTTTAAACAAACACTTCATTAGATAGACGTCTTTAGCATTTACAATCATATTATACATACCATTCATGAGTCCTCAACAGACATATTCTGGGTAACATTTATGTTTGACAAAATATACTTGAGACGCTTGCAGTTATATCACCTTAAGGGGCAGATTTATCAAGGGTCGAAGATGAAATGAAAATTTTGAGCTATTTTTGTGTACTTTGACTAGGGAATAGTCCAAATTCGATTCGAATTTGTAAAAAATTTGAATATCGAAATTTATCATGTACTGTCTCTTTAAAAATTCGACTGTCCATTCGCCATCTAAAACGTGCAATTTGGAGTCAATTGGTGGACTTTGAAAATTCAAAGGTTTTTTGGGGAAAAACTTTGCATCGAATTTGATAGAATGCGGACCTATTCCAACAAAAAAAAAAACCTTCAAATATAATTTTGGTTGGTCTTTTTGACCATTTTGAAGTTTTTGCAATTCGACCCTTGATAAATCTGCCCCTAAAAGTGCAGTCCATCAACAAATGTAAAATAATGCACATTTTCAATGCATGCAATGCTCTTTTGAACACAAATGAGAACAAAGCAGCCAAGACTAAATTAGGGAGACAATTTACTAAAATTAGACTTTTGCACAGTATAATTTATATATAATTATAAATTTAGACCATACCCTTAATTTAGCAATAAATCGCCTAGAAAAACTTGTGACAAAATCACACATCAATTAAAATCATGCATTTTTTTTGGGTCACCCCCAAAACTCGAACACAATATATCGCTCCCAAAACCACCCGGAACGATCAACAATCACTAAGGTATAAAACATGCTCCAGTTAAAGTGATCGTCTGCCATTGACTTTTTCAAGACTTCGACAGGTTTTAGCTGGAATATTTTCGACTTCAGATTTTTAGCAGCTTTAGGGCATAATAAACCATGTTTTCCCCTTTCTCCTTGACTACTTGACTACTAATGACTTGGAAGCATAAATTGCTTCAAGAAATAAACACATTCAGCTAGATTTAATTGGCATTATTTTTCATAATAATGGGTAAATAACCACATAACTGTCACAGAACTATCTGGAAGCACATATGATATTCAGTAAGGTGAGGAAAAATGACTACTGGTATAAAAACTGCACAATACATAGCACTATACCTTTCACCAGTGATTCAAGTAGTGTTAAAGAAGACATATAGGATAAATGAAAAACTCGTAATTTTGTAGGCAATTATGAGTAATATATGGTGTTGCATTTACATGGTGCTAAAAATTTATATCTTTAAAAATAGCCCCTTTATTAGAGCTCCCTATAGATGTTCTCTGGTCCCTGTCTGTGTTTCAAATGAGGGGTGGGCGTGTCCTAACAGTCCCGGTCAGAAGCACGGTAGGAGGTGTTAGCCAATTACAGCTCTGAATTCACACAAGCACAAACAGGCTTCAGTTCCCTATCAGCCCTATCAGGTCCTGCCAGCTGCTGATTGGTTCTTGTCCAACACTGCAGTGAGTTGAGAGCCACCAGCTCCCCTGCACAGCCTAGGAATACAGGGAGCAGGAAGTAGAAGAGAAGGGAAGGATTATTAGGGGTTTTGGCAGAAATATTCATTAAATCAGCCTGAAACACTACTTCTTCTCTCTCTAAATGATGTGGGGGGGTCACTCTTTAGGTAGTAGCAGCGGCAGCTCCATTCACACAAGCAAGAGACAGTACACTGAGTTTGTAGCTGATCTTTGTATGTGTTTTATTCCACACACCAGCTTACACACAAACATAAAAGTTCATAGTCTTTGTGGAGGCAGAAAACAAAATAGTTAAATAGATTTAAAGGGGATAGGTAAAACTGGAAGTTGATTGAGAGTGGATTCCTGTGTCCGACACATTGGTCTCATTTTCTCAAAAGCACTAAAAAAAGAACAACCTTATTGAAAGGATGGTTTACACATGCATAATTCCTTATAGCAACCTATAGTCTGAATGACATGCTGTAGGGGACTAATTTAGACAAGGATTAGGCCTCTTAGATCACAAATGATGTATATTTGTTCTGTGGCCTGTTTTACAAGAAGCACTATGCTTTCCTGTCTTGCAGTAGTTGCTTATTTTAGCACTGGCACCATGGTCCTAGAGGAATATTGTTTTGTTTCACTGTGTACTGTACAAACATAAATGGATAAAATGACAATAAACCCGACTTCAAGTAGCTGTTGTCACTACCTGCATTAACCTGTAATGGTCCAGTATTTGTTTGCAAAGAAAATATTGATGGTTACACCCAGATTAGCAGGGAAAAACTGAGCACCATTAGATCTCACAAGTTTTCATTAGCAAGTGTATTAAATTAATGGCAATGCGGGGACTCTGTGGGTGAAGTTCCTCCTTGGAGAAAGAATCATTCTTGAGAGAAAAGTAGAGCAAATAGTCTAAAAACAGCAGCATGTCATGCATGACTTGAACTATGGCAGGAAAAGTGAATGTTACAATAACATTCAGTATAACAGGTCTGCCATCCAATAGGACTGGATACTAATGAGAGCAAAATACTTTATAACTGAAGCTAGCACTTCAGAGATTCTTTAAGCACTATGACTTGAGTGAAAAAGTGCACTTTAAAGCAATTGAATGTACCTAGTTTCTTTATTCCTGAGATTATAAAGGAACCTGAATTATGAATAACATAGACTTACAGTATTTTTTAATGCATGTTGGAGGCTTCAAATAACTTTGTTACAAAGATACTACAACAAGAATATGTCAAAAATGTAGGTCCCAAATCTCAAACTTTTCTATCACTATAGTGTTTTGCTCTACTGATCCTGATAGATTTTGAATCTGCCTTAAAAGTTGCCATACACGGTGAGATCCGCTCTTTGGCAAAGTCGCCAAACATGCGGATCTCTCCCAGATATGCCCACCTTGAGGTGGGCGATATCAGGCCAATCCGATCGTGTGCCCTAGTAACTGTTGTGTTTGGTAGCCGAGGATGAGGAGAGTATAACAGTGCTTTATTAGCATGTTAATGCAGCCATTACATAACAGCAGTAACTCTTACTTTCACTTTCAAGCTGTACAGAACATCCTGTGTATGCACAGTGACACCGACAAGCCATTTCTATAAACACCACATATTCCCCCTATAGTAGGAACACATTTGGCCAAATATAATAAACAGTAACAATTAAACTCTATGTTTCTTAAAGCAATATATACATTCTTCACATGACATAGTCCTTGGTCCATGCAGGTAGTTTTCTGATTCTCTCAGTATGCCTTATAGGTCCACTTTCTTCAGGCCTATTGTGGTTGGCCATAGGAGTAGGAAAATGTCCTTCATCAAATGGAACACCTGCAAAGTCATATCTAGCAGGAGCAAGACGACTTGCATTCCATACACGTCCATCAGACAGTTCATATGTGTATGGTCCTCGCTGGCGTCTCACTTCAAGTG
Organism: Xenopus borealis; assembly: GCA_024363595.1. Classification (NCBI taxonomy): domain Eukaryota; kingdom Metazoa; phylum Chordata; class Amphibia; order Anura; family Pipidae; genus Xenopus; species Xenopus borealis. The sequence continues at coordinate 121,185,923 of CM044434.1, read as the reverse complement.
GTGTAGTAAATTTAGATTATCCTTGTTTCAGTATTGCTAGTTTCTTAATTCTGACTAAAGATCCAGGCTGAACGTACACTTCTCTTGTACCATGTTTTCCATCAGTATAAGCCTTGCATCTGGCTTGTTAACGTTTGACAATGTCAGCAGTAGAGGAGTTTCATAAGTATCATCAGGTGATGTTAATGTACAGAATATACGCTGTCCCTCTGCCCCCAGGCAGTTAATAAGTAAAGCACGCTTACTAGCAGCAGAAACCTCTCCTTGGTCAGCAGCAATAATGTAATTATCAAACATACATATCTAAGTAAAAGGTATGGTAGGCTCACCAGGGTTTGGTAGAAAAGGTGCCGGCTGCTGCAGAGGTAGAAAAGACATCCTTGTCGCCATATGTTGTGTTTGGTAGCCGAGGATGAGGAGAATATAACAGTGCTTTATTACCAGGTTCATGCAACCATTACATAACTGCAGCAATTCTTACTTTCACTTTCAAGCTGTACAGAAAGTCCTGTGTATGCACAGTGACACCAGCAGGCCATTTGTATAAACACCACAGTTACATAATATGAACCTGCACTAGCTACAAGTGTTTTGAATACTGCATGCTAACAAATGCAATTTTAATGCTTGTCTCGTGTACTAGTACGTGAGTCCATATGCCTCAGGTTTTCCAAAGTTGGTGCACTTTTTGGGATTTGGTTTCTTGTTTACTTCCTTTCCTGACTAAAGAAATTTCAGGAATGTTAGATGCCAAGGCAGAACACAGCTTATGTTTATGGCCCAAGTGCTCCAGGCTTTTCATACACACAAGGCAGAACACAGACTTTAAGCAGACTGTAGCCGGACTGCCAATTTCTAGTGTGATCACATTAGTACAGTGATATTTATTCCAATATCATCTGCTGAAGTGAGTCCTATGTGTGCATCTTGAGGGAAGATGTTGTACAGCCAGTTGTGCCAAAGGAGCAGAATTTCCTCTCATATTATATTTAAAAAAGAAAAACAAAAAATGTGCTGTACTGTTGTATATATTACCAGCTTACCCAGGTCAAATTATCAGCACACTCTGATTAGAACAGGTTAAAATATATATAATTACCATAATAATCTTTACTAGACTGATAAGTGTAACAATAACATGACTAACTGAATATCTTCAGGTATGGAAGTTATTTGGTTTCCTGCAGGTACTCCAGTTTCCCACACTCCAAAAAACATAAAATCAGTTGGCTCTTGGTAAAATTGACCATATTATGTGAAAGTGATGGGGACCTTAGATTTTTAGCTCAACTGGGGCAGGAATGTGCTATATGTCAGTGCTACAGTGCTTAAAGAAAAAAGAATAATTCATATGGCAGGCTAGATGAGCAGAGAGACCTAGTTAAAATAATCACCACTTTTTTCATATTATGTAGTTTAGATGCCTAAATAAAATGGTTTGTTGTCCCTAAAGTGCAAGTTTCTAGGAATGCAAAACTAGCGGTCTCATGTTACAGTAGGTCACATTGCAAGCTTTGCTCCTTGTTTCCTGTGACCACTGTAACTTCAGTTGTAAAGTGGGGATGTTTTATCATCCTGTCATATCCCTGTACATCTGGCAGACCTCCAACAATGAAAAATTTCTTCTAAATATAGCCCTTGCTGGAGTTTGTTTCCCCTGCTGAGATGACAGCATCAGCTAGGTCATGCCAAACGGTCTCTGAAAGTTTCCTCACGAGGAAACTTCGGGCGACTTCGGAAAACGAAGTGCCGCGAGTGCCATCCCCCTGGCGACTTTTCATTCAAGCTATGTAATAAAGTACTCTGGAGAACCGATGCCTTCCAACAAGTGTTCTTTTATTGATTGCACAACATGTTTCGGATCCAACGCATCGGTTCTTTATTACAGTCTATGAAGGATTGGAAATAATGGCGGTTTCTAACTCTGTGTGATGAACCGAGAATAACAGAGAGAACAAAAGGAGGTTGGACCTACTCTAATTTTTACTTGATATTTCATTCAAGCTAGCGGGAAGGCAGGGGGAAACAGTTTGGGGAGAATGTCGCCCCGAAGAAGAGGAAATTAGTCGCTAGTGTGCCCCCACCCAAAAGGAGAAGAAAAGTTACTGAGGCAGTTTATTGCCAATAGATTAGATGCAATAGTCCAAGCTAAAATTATATATTTATTCTGTAATATGATTTTCCATACCTAAGTAAACAGTTCTAGAAGTTCTCAGTTTGTTTAGGATAGCAGCTGCCATATATCTTGGTGTGACATCACTTCCTGCCCGAGTCTCTCCCTGCTCACTCATAGCTCTGGGCTCAGATAACAGAGGGGAGGGGATGCTCATGCCGTACTCACGAAATTGATGCTGAAAAGAGGAAGTCTGATACAGAAGCCCATATACACACACAATAGAACTAAAGAAATGTGGTGTTTTTTTTTTTTTAACAGACGTCTCAGCAGCATTATTTGATGTTTTACGTTTGTATTTATACACAGTTTTCTGTTTACTTACTTTTAACCTTTCCTTCTCCTTTAAAATATTTGATCCACAACAATTATCAACAGCAAAGCCAGTCTCTCATATTAGCAACTTGTCCTGTCCAAATATGGCAGCTTCTCTCTACAAAGATGCTCTTTCAACAACTGGACTCCCTTGTATTTCTACCACTCGTCAGAGTCGACCAGCTAAACCCCAACCCTGGCACACTAGCTTAACTTAAAATACATTTTTTGTGTTATTTTTCATCAAACAAAGGGAAAAAAAAAGAGATAAACACAGAAAGTCAAAATGAAAATTAAAAAAAGAAAATAAAAAGAGCAAACAGAAAATCAGCAGGAAAGATGAAAACAACCTGAAACACGAGAGCAGAATAAAACTAGTGAGAGAATGGATTTCACTGGATTAAAAAAAATGTACAAAAGAAGGTAAAAAAGTAACAGGAAATGGCTATGAGGGACAAGAAAATGAAATGATCAAGCAAGAAGTACAGCAACTGTTTAATGACATATAACCTACAGAAACATGGCAGAGTGCACACAAAACTGTGTCAGAGTTTAGCATTTTTTGAAGTTTTGAAACCACTTTAACTTAACTCAAAACAAAAATAATCAAAAACTTAAGAGATCCGATTCTAAAAAGTCTGACTGATGCTGTAAAAATCCTAAAACTTCTAAAAAGTCTGAATTGATTTAAATCTATACAGTAGGATGAGTGCAGCTCCCATTTACTTATAAAGCACCTAAACAACTTTTACCAACGTTTTGCCTTAAAGGGGTTGATCACCTTTGAATTAACTTTTGGTATGTTATAGAGAGTGATGTTCTCAAACAGTTTGCAACTGGTTTTAATTTTTTATTATTTGTGGTTTTTGAGTTATTTGGCCTTTTAATCAGCAGCTATCCAGTTTGCAGTTCAGCAATCTGATTGCCAGGGTCCAAATTACCCCAGCAACCATGCATTGATTTGAATAAGAAACTGGAATAGGAATGGGAGAGGACCTGAATAGAAATATGAATACTACATATGAACAATAACAAAACATTTGTAGCCCTACAGGGCATATGTTTTTATCTATTTGTTATATTATCTTTTCACTTTTATTCTTGTCTGTTTCCTACTGCAACCCATGTAAAGCCCCACCCTCCTCTGTCTTTGTGCTGGAAGACATTTATACATACCACTTCATACACTGTAAATTAAGCCTGAACTAGGGGTGCAATACTATTATCTCTTATCCAATTCTTCAATGACTAAAGGCCCCCATACAAGGGGATAAAAAACGCCAACAGAGACTGCAACTTATTGGCCCTAGTGGGGGGGTCATGTGACGGGCGTCCACAATCGATATTTGTCCGAAAGTCGTCCAGACTGGCAGGTTGATAAATGCCGTTGGATCGCGGACACATCTTTTCTTTGATGCGAACGAGCAATCTGATCGCCCGTTTGGCCCTATGGCCAACGATTGGATCAGCTCGATATTACCCACTTCAATGTGGGCATATTCAAAACTGTACTCAGACACATTATTAAGAATCAAGATTTCTTTCACTTAAATTAAATGTTTAGATGGCTTTGAGAGAAGAAGAAAATGCATTTAAATATCTGTTACAGGTGTCCAAGAAAAGACCATTATTTTTAAATCTATACGCTGCCTTTTTAGAAGGTATTCGTTACAGTATTTCTGCATTAAGCCGTCTTTAAAGGGCAAGGAAAGGCAAAGAAATTAAATCACATTTTTACTTTCTTTAATGAAAAAGAAATCTATCTCCAATATACTTTAATTAAAAAATGTGTACCGTTTTTATAAGAAACCTGACTGTATGCAGTGAAATTCTACCTTCATTTATTGCTTAGGATAGGAATTGTCAGACGGTCCCTAACTTCTGGCATGGAAACAATCATACTAATGAACAGCAGGGGGAGCCCCTGCCTTACTTAGAGCCATGCAGAACTCAAACAGCTTTGTTTTTTGATCATTTATGACGATCCCTAAGCAGCACAGACCATATTGACCATGTGCAGTGCCAGTGTCAGACAAAGATGTATAACAAAATTACAAGATGACAGCCCCCTGTGGCCAACTTTGAAAGCATAAATCATTTGTTTGATTAGGCTTGTGGTGCAGTAAGTTCATGTTTATGTTTAGTAAACGAAATACACCATTTCTAGCCTTATTCTATTTTACACTTTCCTTGTCCTTTAAGGGCAAAGGCACACAGGGTTACGTCAGGTATTTTAAATACTACATTTTTAGTAACCTAAAAACAATATGTGAAGCAGGCCCCCAGAGACTTAAATTGCCTGACAAAATGGTTAATTGCCCAGAAAAACGTAGTGAGGCCATACAAACGTTGACACAAGGACTTGTCAGGCGTTTAAATTAAGTCTGTGTTTTCAGGCTTTCAAAAAAATGCAGCCATTTCAGTGCCCACTGAAAAAAAAAAAAAAAAAGACCATTTGGACTGATTGAATCTCAGAAAGGTAATGTGGAATATGCCAAAACTATATATAAATAATAACACCGTATCTCCTGTAAATATACTAAAAAGAAAAGGCAAAAAACGCATACATTATTTAATATTTTGCATCAATCAACCTCCCAGCAAATTTAAGCCTGCGGTTGCTAAACCCCTTTATAAAATAATTGGGGAACTGTGATTGCTCAAAACATGCACCCTGAAGCGGTCATTTAATAATAATTAACATAATGGTTTTGTGATATATATCCAACTTTTTACCTCCTTCTCAACACAACTCAACCACGCAGTTGAAATCGGTCAGCAGCTAGAATAACTCAATAGCTAAAAATGTATGGTTTTAAGCAGCTATGAGTTTTATACAGATAATTATATTTACTTGCAAAATGTATTTTAATAGCATTGCATGAAAAAGTTGCTCTTTAACCTCCCCAGGGCCAGGGAGGGCCCAAACAAATTAATTGCTTTGGGAAGCAATGCTGATGTTAGATAAAATTTACAAACCTCACAATGAAAGCCAATGCAGTAATTGTAAGGTTGCCCTGTGCGGTTTGCCAAGATGGCCATCTGGGAGCGAAGGAGTTACTCTGCTGTAATAGGACAATGTGCATTGGTGCATCTGCTGGATTATATCCTTCCTTGAACCCATTCCACTTGACTGCAACTGGAATCTGTTCTATAAATAGCTCCATAAGCTAAACGGTCCATACCTTGGCTTAACCAAACTGTCTGTTTATTGGAACATTCAGTCCTCTGATCTAGGCGTTGACACAAATAAATGAAAAGATTTCATCCTTGTTCCAAGCCATAAAAAGCTGCAGTACAAATAATGGCCTCTAGCATTCCTTTTCTGCAAACAAAAGCATGGTCTGTGAGAACAATTCACGGTGTGGTCTAGCTGAAAAAAGAGCAATGATGATATTGCCTTGGGACTAAGGACTAGGGCCCTATTTACCAAATGAATTGATTAATATAGTGTATTTTTTTATTTTTGATACTTATAGACTGTCTTGTGTACAGTGTTGTGCAATATGTTGGAGCTTAAATAATAAGGTTATATATACGAAGAATACTTATGTTGACATATTAGAAATCAGCATTTTCTAACCACTATAATTTACTATCCAAAAATAAACCAACATTCTATTAGACTCAAGTACATATATCAAGCTCATGTTCGAAGTGTCAATATGCCATTCCTTTAATTTTATGTGGCAATGTTTTTGCTTACATTACAGATATGGGATCCATTCTCCAAAATGCTCGGGACCTGTGTATTTATGGATAACAGATCTTTCGGTAATTCGAGAATTTTTCGGCGAAGCGAAACGGGATAGATTCGCCCATCACTAGTGATGGGAATAGAATTTCAGTCTGAAGTGCTTTACAAGGAAGTCAACATTTTGTATCAGGACCAAATGATTGCCTCTAGCTTTTGTTGAACGAAAAATCCCAGTATCTGCCAATCCAAGTAATTTGGAGTTATAGCATAACTGCTGCTTGAAGCCCACAATTTATACTAGGAGGCTGTGTTGCTCAGGCCCCATCAGCACAAAACACATTCTTAAAAGCCATAGTTTGTACAGAAATATACATGGATTTGAAAAAATAATGGACACACAAATTATAGTTGTATGCTTCAAAACTAAATTTTCTTTCTATTCGAGAAAAAAAAAAAAAGCTATTTAAAAAAAAAATAGCATCAGACTCCAGAATGTTTTCCCATGGAAATGAAAGCCTAAAGGAAGTTTTAAGCTTCAGCTTTATTTGAAGGAAAATGTTTTAGCCGCTACTATTTTTAGTAGTTTTCCATTACTTTACAATTTACTTCCTTAAATAGGAATCTGGATTTTTATCAGCAGCTAGCTTAACCCCAAAGTTTCATGGTTAAAAATGACCCGCATATAATTGTTTTACTGTCAGGTTAAACATTATAAACGCAATGTCATCAAGCTAGAACAAGCACTACTGTTAAGCAAATATGAGGTTTGCATATGTATTCAATGCATATATTTTACATTAGAATTTTAATATGGATTACGGTCATTAAAGGGGTAGTTCACCTTTGAGTTAACTTTTAGTATAATGTAGAGAGTGATATTCTGAGACAATTTGCAATTGGTTTTCATTTTTTATTGTTTGTGGTTTTCTAGTTATTTAGCTTTTTATTCAGCAGCTCTCTAGTTTGCAGTGTCAGCGATTTGGTTTCTAGCAACCCTGCATTGATTTGAATAAGAGACTGGAATATGAATAGGAGATGGACTGAATAGAATGATAAGTAATAACAAGTGGCAATAACAATACATTTGTAGCCTTACAGAGCATTTGTTTTTAGACGGTGTCAGTGACCCCCATTTGAAAGCTGCAAAGAAACAGAAGAAAATTGCAAATCATTAAAAAACTATAAAAAATAAATAATGAAGACCAATTGAAAAAAAGTTTCTTAGAATTGTCCCTTCTACAATATACTAAAAGTTAACTTGAAGGTGAACCACCCCTTTAAGAGATACGTACTGTATGTAAGAAATGTTGCCCAAGCTTCAGTTTGCAGGTCCAAACAGCGTCTTTTTGAATTCTGTACCATACACTCATTCTTCCTTATTTTTTAACAACATTTTCTGCACTTTTTTTTTGATGGGGTTGTTCACCTTTCAACACTTTTTTTCAATACAGTTGGTTTCAGTCCACCAGAAATAAAGACTTTTTTCCCCCATTACGGTCTATTTTATATCTGTGACTGTTTTTCTAATATTGAAGCATAATATTTTGTTTATCCCCCTTCTTATTTCTTTCTAAAGCAGCTCTTGGGAAGAGGGTCACTGACCCTGTAAACTGTTCCAAATCGATACATAAGTTGATTCATTTCTTGGCCCTGCTGAGCAGAATTCACAAGTTTCAGTAAAGGCAGCTAGAATTGATACAAAACTTCCAAACAAAATTCACAGATGCTAGAGAGAAATTTATCAACAAAGAAAATTGTATCAGTTTGGAATCTGTACCTGGATTACTGAGCTGCCAGACTGAAATATCAAAGACAAGGATTTCAATTTTGGAAAAAAATATCGATAATTAAATATGAAAAGCAACTGAAACAAAAAACTGGCGACCAACCCATTTAGCATCAAATTGCTCTGAGGAAGTTGAACATCGAATACGCTTGTTGGTCATAACCTGAGGTTACTTCAAAACAATGGTAACTGAAAGAATTGTATGGAATAAATCTTATATTAATGATTTTTGGGATTCCCTATTGGGTTGATTTACTGTTTATTTTTGGGTTTTTTTTTTTTACATTTTATCTAGAAAGATAAGAGAGTTAAATGTATCCTTTTATATTCATAACCATATTTATTTTCAGCAGTGCTCTAATCTGTATAATCTTCTTAATTAAAAGTTTGTTAAGTCATTTCAGCCTTACTACACAATAAAAATGTAGCAAACGGAATTATACTCAACCAAAAATCAAGATGTAAAACACTTACGTCAAGGTAAACATTTACAGTCTGTGAGGAGGAATTCCAGAAAAGGATAGCTTGCTCCCACATTTACATGTGCCCCTAGTCCAGAGCTCTAAGGAACATCAACACCCTAGTGCTTTATAGAGCAGGAAAAAGAAACAGACAGTTTCTGCATGCTGAGAATTACTGGCAAAGGACCAAAACAGGGAGGATCTTCTGTTAGAAAGCAAGTAGGGAGAACAAATCAGGCTTACCAGACTGTACCATATACTAGAAGTTCCAGCTAGAGCTTCATCAACAAAAGATGTTGATGGTAAAATTATATTTGCACGTGATTCTTCACACTTGATGATGCACTTGATATTATTTGTAAATTGAATTTGTCCTTGAGTTTTTAATGTCCATTACCAGAACTGAGAAGCTATTACGATATCAAAGAAAAGGGATGAAAAAGGGAAAAAAAGGAAATGGCAAAAGAATTAGAAAAAACTTTTTTAACTGAATAAAGTAAAAACTGCTATTCATCTGCAGAATAAAGATCTTTATCATTATTCTGCGGTCCGACAATGTGCAAGTTCAAACTTAGAGATACAGACACCAGATATTAAACTTTTCTTTTTACATCTATCATAATACTGGCTTTGAAAGCAACTTTTAACTTTGCCATAAAGCATTTGCACAATGCTTTTACATTACCTGTCTGATGCCCAATGTTCCTGTATGAGGGGGCTGCCATATTTGTGCAGCAGAGTCCGTTAGTATGAGAAACTCTAAGGCTAAGGCCAGACGGCCTCGCCAGGCAATTCGGAGCAATTTCAAAAAGCGCGCCGCTCCGTGTGGATACGCGCCGGCGTTTTCAAGCAACGCCGGTGCGCTTAGGTAAGTGGCTATTCGGGGAGGTTCGGGGGCTACAAGTCGCGGCGAGAAGTCGCCAGGCGATAAAATGCCCCTGAATCTCCCCGTCTGGCCTAGCCCTAACAGACAGGCAGAGATGGGTCAGGTTGGAAAAACAGTCAGGTTTGGCAACTTCAACGAACAATTATGTACCAAAACAAACCTCTCAGCCAAAAATGATCAACATGACCTATGGGTAACTTTTAATGTAAATTCATATTTTAAAAAGTAGTTTTTAGTGTCAGGATCACTTTAAATTCAACATACTGCCTGAAATTATACCTGTCCAACAGCATTTTCTCATATACATATGTCATGTATATCTACACTAAATCTGATTTGATTGTTTACAGCTCACGTAGTAAAAAAAATGTTCTTGTGAGTACCGTCCTCTGATCCATTCTTAGTCTGTAACTTTTGTTTGAAAATAAATACTTTGGTTCAGTGAGACCAGCAAGGAAGATTTTAAATCACAGCTTAAGACACCCGAGCCTGAATCCTTATCCTATAGGCTAATGCTAAAAGCAATATTTGCATGCATATATGGCTGACTACAGTTTGTAGAAGCTGTTCAACTTCAGAGTGTGGGTTAGCACTCATGCTTTCTCTCTCTGTTCTGAGTAAGTATTAGAGCTGGATATCATTTCTAGTTGCCATTCAACCTATAATCAAACACCTTTTGTGCATGTATTCATGAGTGGTTACCTCTGATAAAGACCATAATATATAATATTTTAAAAAATTGCCATGTAATTTTCCTCACTTCATTTTGTCATCTAATAATATTTTTTTTTTATAAATCTAATACAACACTGCTCAACATGAAATCCGCCAGCTGATGTGAATTCCAATGCAGTGCCTTCTCACTGCTGCCTGGAAAGGTTATGGGTATCAGACAACAAGTATGAATGTGATTATTATACTTGCAGCTCACCAAAGGTGCAAACTGAATGGGTCTAAAAGAGATGACAAAATAACCCAACAGCCCTCCTATAATCGTTTCATACTGTGTGAGGCTGCAGAATGTGACAGTTATTATTTTTAGAGCAATTTAAATGTATTTCTCACTTCCTGCTGTACGCTAGAAAGTAAATAGCTACCTGGCAAAGGAGAGGAATGCAAACGGACTTTGCTTTTACATCCTTCCAAAACAGAGGTATAATAAAGTTTAGTTTCCATGGTTAATGCAGATTGGCTAAAGTAACTTGAAATATCACAATTAGCAACTAGCCTGCTTAAAAACCTATACACATACTGAAAAAATAAAATGATGCTCTTTAGGGATTACAACAGATTAGCATTTATAACACTGCCATCTACAGTTAGTAGTGCAATCAAACCATGCGTATACAAAGGTACATTACAGATCTCCTTACTCCTGAAATCTTTTCGACTTCAATTAAGTAAGAAAATGTTTGCTAATACATTGAAATGTTTCTGGTGTTATACTGTATATACTGTATTATGCTTTACTGTATCATTCATACTTTGAAGTAATTGGGGGGTTAAGCATTTAAGAAACCTTCAAAAAGTAATGTCGTAAATGGTACGACATGCATCAGCTTAAAGCCTTTTCTCAAGAATAAGGCTAAGTAACCAATTTACATTAAGTCATGCTTGGGATAATTAGGATTACATGCAAGTAACGTGACATACGATGTAGATTCACAGGGAGTGGATCAAGCTTTGCTCCAATTGTCCTGCAGGTGCTCCGTCCAAACACCCATAAACTGTACACAAAATTAGAAGTTGCTGGACAAAATAGGAGATAGTGGCAGTATTTAACTGCAAAAGTGCATATTTATTATCACACTACATGTTTCGGGCAACATATGCCCTTTATCAAGTGTAAGAAAACAGTGACCAAACAAAGTTTAAATAGCCACCCAGAGTCTATAACCCCGCCCACATCCACCTGCTGGGTGGGTGCATTGTTAGGACATTTTAGTCCCTAATAGAATAGGCTAACTCGCTTTGGCAAAATGGTTCTGCAATGTCAGTTTATGACAGTCCTTAAGAGCACAGATTAGTCTGTGTTTGCAAAATGTTTATATGTTGTCTGTTTAGCACCATTTTGGAGCTTTTTAAAACCACATCATTTTAATACATTTGTATCCAATTTTAAGCACCTTGCAATCAGCACTTTGGTTTACTATTTAAGGAGTTGTTACATTTATTTCATAAAAGAATTAGCAACAGTGTATAAAGACTCTCTACTGTTTTAACTCACAACTTCCCTTTTAGATATGAATGAAATAAACGGACGAAATTTGCACGTTTTGCACATGAGAAGGACTCCACAGCTATGTATTTACCCAGCAGGTGGATGTGGGCGGGGTTATAGACTCTGGGTGGCTATTTAAACTTTGTTTGGTCACTGTTTTCTTACACTTGATAAAGGGCATATGTTGCCCGAAACATGTAGTGTGATAATAAATATGCACTTTTGCAGTTAAATACTGCCACTATCTCCTATTTTGTCCAGCAACTTCTAATTTTGTGCAAGTAACGTGACAATAATCCCATTTAACCATAAATGACCAGAATATCTTAACCCTTAAATGATATGTTCAAGAATGTAACCTCAAGGGGCCCAACAGAGCAATCATTAATATTATCTATTCAGGAGTGGAGTAATCATGCCAATGTAATGCATGTGTTTTCTTACACTAGACTCCTCATCGGTCACACTACATTTATATGTATATTTTTAAAATACTGTCTGAAGAGAGGAAGTATAACATTACTTTAAAGGTTCTCAGCAGTATGCCTCAACCCAGAGTGGATGATCACATACAGTACACCCAATCTTACACTCCCCGATTTTACATTTTTCCTTTTTTTAGAAGATAAATCCAAATTCCAAGTTAGGTTTACGTGAATTTATATGCTCTCCACATCATCATTGTTACTCTGGTTGCTTTAGAAAAATACTTAAAAAAAAAAATAATTCTCAACTGCCTGCGCAAATACATTAATTGATGCTACAAGGAAAATGAAAAACAATGAAAACGTGTAAACGTGTGACTGTTAAGGGTAGCGACACACAGGCAGATTCAGGGAGATTTAGTCACCTGGTAACTAATCGCCTGTTGTGGGCAACAATCTCCCCAAACTGCCTTTGTGTGCCTTCCCTTCCTGTATAACTAAGAGTTGCCTGCACTAAGCACACGCATCTCTTCATTTCCGAAGTCGCCAGGCGACTAAATCTCCCCGAATCTGCCCCTGTGTCACTACCCTAAAGGAACCAAAGCCTAACTAAACATTATGTTTTGGGATTCTCTACCAGCCCCAAACAGCCACAACCCTGTATTAGGGAAGGTCTGGGTCTCCAAAGATGCCCCAGTAGCTCCTCATCTTCTTTTCTACTGATTCACTGATTCACATGCTCTGTGCTGCTGTCACTTACTGAGCTTAGGGACCCACTCACAATATACAGTGCACATAGAACATAAATGTCACATTACAAGGCTGATTAGTAATTATTACAGATAATTACTACATGACGGCTCAGAAACCAGTGCAACTAGCATTGGAATTTAATAATCAGTCTTGTAGCATCATCTTATATTATAGGCAAACCTCATTTTCTGCTTGATAATTTGTAACAACCCCTAATCTTAGCTTTTTGACAGCTGCTCAGAGCCCACTGAGCATGTGAGTGCCGCAGACACTTTCCAAGATGGTGACCCCCTGTGACATATTTGAAGTCCTGGATCATTACTGCTGTTGAGATGCTGAAACTTTAGGCTGATGCAATAAGTTCAGTATATAAAATATGGCATTTTTAGCCACGCTTTTATGGTTTAATTCTCCTTTAATGAAACTCTGTGATTCTACATAGCAAAGCCAAACATAAGAAACGTATCAACTTACCTATCAGTTTAGAACAATTTGAAAAAAATTTGACTGAAGGTGAACAACCTCGCTGAAGTCAGTTGCCAATGGGAAAACCTATGTGGTTCTTAATTTTTTTTCCCGAAGTTGCCTTGCAAGGAAATTTTGTAGAAGTTCAAAAAAACAAAAGCGTCACGTTTTCCCACTGGCAATTGTTTTTCCAAAGTTTCCTTGCAAAGCAACATCGGAAAAACAAATAGCCACATAGGTTTTCCCACCAGTGATTGACATTGCCAATGGGAAAGCCTTTACATGAGATTAGTCCCATGCAGCGACCAAGATTTATTCTGGACAACTCCTTCTGTGCCAGTATCCCCCTAAAGGAGTTTCACACTTTCACATATTAGAATGAATACTTTAGCAACAGTTTACCTTTCAGAAATATGTATAGCAATGGGCTATGCAAAATCTAAAATAGCTGTACAGGTATGGGATTCGAATCCAGAATAATGTTATCCAGAAAGCTCCAAAATCCAAATTATGTACAGGCCTTCTCCCATAGACTCTATTATTATAAAATAATCCAAATGTTTTAAAATAATTTCCTTTTTCTCTGTAATAATAAAAAACAGTACATTGTACTTGATCCTAAGATATAATTAATCCTTATTGGAAGCAGAACCAGACTATTTATTTTTATTAAGTTTATTTCATGTTTCCATGATTTTCTGGTAGACTTAAGGAATGAAGATCCAAAGTACAGAAAGAGCTGTTATCTGTTAAATCCCAGGTCCCACACATTATGGATAACAGGTCCTATACCTGTAACAATGTTTTCATGATTGATCAAAGAAAGATGCACTATTTTATCTATCGGTATCATTTAAAAAAAAAAAAAAAAAAGGCTTTTGCAGAAACAGAATTAGCTGTGCCACTGTTTTGACTGCTGGTCATAGAGGAGAAAAAAAAGATGCATTATATAATGTGAACAGTCAGCACTAACAAGGCTCTTCACAAAGGTTTAGACATTATGCACCAAGGTACAGAATTATGTGGTTCCAGTAGCGAATACATATCAAAACCATAAATCTACAGGAGCTGAAGCTCAGTCATTGAAGTATGATTTCTTTGGCGGTAATTTCTAAAAAAGAAATTAATTCTCTAAAAACAATACAGTATCTCATGAACCGAGATACAATTATATTTACAAAATTGCCTTTTTTGTCAAAATTAAGAAAAAACCTAGAGCACTTGTATTTTATCATTTTTATTAACATGTATTTCTATAGCGCCAGCATATTTCGTAGCGCTGTAAAGTAAATGTGATTATACAACTAAATCACATGAATTTCATACATAGAACATACATTGTAAACGTCACTGTTGACTTAACAGGTCATGTGTTGCAGTTGAGTCCCCCATACTGCTGCAGATTAGCTGCATGATATTTCTAAGAAACAACTATCCTGCTAGCAGTGCAATTTAACCAGGTTACTGGAGTGAGCTCCAGTGTATTGCCTGTTGTAAAACCAAATGAACGTGAAAGATTTGTAAGAGGAACATGTTCTTTGCATCTCCAGTTGTTTAATATATCAGCTTACTACCCGACTATAGCAAATACACAGCAGCTAAAATTAAAGCAGAATGAATTATTTATCAGACTTATTACCTCTAAGAAACTGATCCGACCTGTAACTAAAGTAGAGAAGAATGTTTGTTCTCGTTTTCCTTCAGTAGAATTTTAAAGAAAGTGATCTGTGCTTTGTGATCTTTATCAGAGTATCAGTAGTCTAATTTACAAGGTGATAGTTTGCAATACTTACAAGTTTAAAGGCAAATTATATCCTCTATTAGAATTGTGCCTTGAATCAGCTATTGAATTCTGGACTCAATAGCCCTGACCTAGACCTGTAACTGCCTTATCCCCAACCTGCTGTTGCTGCAAACCAGAAGTGGCATCATCAGAAGATAAAATAAGGTAAGAAATATACATAAGATCCACAACCCGACCTGCTACCCACAGACCCACTTCCAAACAATCCCACCTGCAGGGTACCTCCTTTTTTTTGCAAGTAACCCGACTCACTGCTAGACTCTACCTTGTATGCAGGCAGACTTAATGCTCTTAAAAATGAGGAAAGGCACAAAGAGATTAACCCTTTCCACCGTTACATGCAACACAGCATAGAGTTTATGCTGTAGATTCTATATTTCTGGCTTTCATTTTGATCTATGCCATGCCACATGTGAACATAAAGTGAACATAAAGGGTAACAGCCACACAAAGGTCATAAATCAATGATTTAGATTAAAATTCACAGAACAAGTATATGACAGCCAATTCCAACTGCAATTTTTTCTAAACTACACTGGATGATGGTCTCTCTTGCAGAAAGGAGCAGAAGAAATTTCTCTTTCCTAAGTTTGATTCTATAGTGAGGTATTTTAATGTCCATGCTATGGAAATAACAAACCTTTAAAGTCAGCCTGAATTACAGAGAATTATTCAGAATTATCTCATCACTTATGCTTTCAAGTACTGACTAGACTTGTAAGTATAGTCTGCTGTTGTTATTTAAATACAATAAAAACCTAACAAGCCATATCTGCATTAATTGTGGGTGTCAGAAGTGAAAGCAACAAGTTTAATTTTAGAAGATGCTCTCTACAAGTACTACCAATCTATTCATACAGAATCACTAGATACTAGTTCATTACTTATTTACAGTTTAAAACAAGCCAAGAAGATCACTAATGCAGGAGCAGTATTTAATTACTATTCAAGACTTAAGTAAATGTAATGAAACATCATGCTTGAAAGGTTTCTCAGATCAATCTATAATCTGAAAACAATGAACAATAATTTTATGAGGCTCAGGATTTCATTTGAAACAATATAACACGGAGCACCACTGGAGAAAATAGTTAAAAATCAAGCCTTTATTGGATCCATTTAAAAAACATCCATATTTAGGAGTGTGCAAGGACAAAAAAATAGCGGCTGCTCAACGCGTTTCATGGCTTCTCGCCACTTCCTCAGGATTTCATTTGTTTACATTTAAAGCACTACAGTTAGACCTTAAAGTGGAAGTATTGCTAAATGAAATTTTTATATAAGCTTTAGGATACTGAAATAAGAAACCTTCTGTAGTCAATTAAATATTCTGCATAATTTCTGAAATAATCAAGTTTATTTAAAAACTATTTCTCTCCCAGCATTTGTTTCTCTTCATTCGGTCTTCATGCAACAGTTGGGTGTCAGTCATTGACAGTTGGATACAATATATCTTATTTGGGGGGGGGGGTTCCTTTCCTATCAGATGTGTTAGAGCTCGTGAAATAACTGATACCAGTACAAACAAGCTAACAAAATAACTGAATTGCACAAATCATGTATGAAGAGACGCGATGTCTGGTGATTTTAATAGAGTAAACTCTAATACATCTTCTATGCAGAAAGAGCCCCCTATGAGATATATTGGATCTAACTAAAGGTGGCCATACACGGAGAGAGAGCAATATCACCAAATGAGCGGATCTCTCCCCGATATGCCCACCTTGAAGTGGGCGATATCGGGCTGATCCGATCCTAGGCCTTAGGGCCCCTATGATCAGATCATAAAGTTAGGGGAAGGGGCGGTCGGATCACGGGACTGCATCAATGAACAGATGCGGCCGCGATCCAATGGGATTTTTAGTACCGTCCAATCTAAATCTGGGTGACTTTCGGCCAGCTATCGATCGGGGAAGCCCTTCGGAGGGCCCTATACTCTGTGTGTCGGCAGCTTTTATTGGTACATGTATGGACACCAAAACAATAATTATCTGACACCCAACTGCTGCATGAAGACAGAATGAAGAGAAACAGATGCCAAGAGAGGGATAGTGAATATAAACTTGATTATTTCACAAACATAATTTTTTTATTGATTGTATTCAGGAAGTTTCTTATTTCAGTATGCTGAAGCTTATATTAAATTTTGATTTTCACAATAGCTCCTTTTTAAAGCAAGAGCCACAGTTTTGACTACATAAGGACTGCATATATAAGGCTTTCAACCTATAGTAATTTCCTACCATATATACTTTGGTGTATGATTTTCTGCAGAAAGATCAACAAATTTCAGTGAATTCATGAACATTATTTGCTACTGATAAAAACTGGTGAGCAGAGAAAAGAAATGCTTCTCATTTTCTCATATAATACTTAAATGAAACCTTATTTTTATACAAAATATAATGAATCATTTTACAAATAATTGTATGAAAAAACTAAATCTCCCACTGAATCAGAGAACACATTTTCCAGAAAAACAATGTCACCTCAACTAGAAAACTTAACTTAAAAAGTAAACACATGGCTATAGAAAATGTTATTACTGTCATAGGAAAACATGTTTCTTTTTAAAATGCATCAGTTAACAGTGCTGCTCCAGTAGACTTCTGCACTGAAATCCGTTTCTCAAAAGAGCAAACAGATTTTTTTATATTTCATTTTGAAATCCGACATGGGGCTAGCCATTTTGTCAATTTCCCAGCTGCCCCAGTCATGTGATTTGTGCCAGCACTTTAGGAGGGAACTGCTTTCTGGCAGGATGATGTTTTTCTTTCTCAATGTAACTGAATAGTACGCAGTGGGACATGGGTTTTACTATTGAGTGCTGTTCTTAGATCTACCAGGCAGCTGTTATCTTGTGTTTGCTCTTTTGAGAAATGGATTTCAGTGCAGAATTTTTCTGGAACAGCACTATTAACTCATGCATTTTTTCCCATGACAGGATCCCTTTAATCTCTCTCTCTCCTTCTCTCTTCTGTTTCATGTTAAATGTATGCTTCACATGAATCTGTCTCAATGCAGCATAACTACATAGCAGTTTGAGCAAATCATTTTTAATAAATTGTTTATTTTACAGGTAATACTATATCCAGTTTCTCAGCATGTTTATGAGACATTTTAAAAACACTACAGTTATAGACAACAATGGAATCGGAGAGACAAAGTAGAAGAAATCAGAGAGACTAAAGTAGACTGAGTTGGGTGGTAAACTTGAACAAAAGAATCAGGAAGTTTGTTTGCTGTTTGAATGCAATTTACTTCCTTGGCTCCTTATGCCAGAGGATGTGCATCCTTGTAAGGTATGTACCCAATACACCACAATTATATGGAGTGGATTTTTTGGTTACGAGTTTGATTAATTATTACTACAAGAAGATAAAATATATATGCAAAAAGAAAGGGTAAAATTACACAATATGTTCCAAGAGCATGTGTATATTTATATACAGTGTTTATTCACTACATCACAAAAGGTGCATAAGCACAAGTCTTCAGCTGCATTTGAGAGCTTGGTTGCAAAGAAGCCCATTAACTAGCCCATTGATGGTGACAATGACATGTAGATGATTGTGTATCCACAAATATGGGCAAACATGTAAAGCAAAGAGATGGAAATTTTTTTTTTTTTTACTGTTTTCCTGATGGGTGCTAATCAGTTCCTTAGCCTTCAGATTCAGTATCCAAAAAAATACTCGCTCATACATGCGCTATATGATCAAACACATCTGGACATCTGCCTGTATTAATATGTAGTTGCTTCTCCCTTTTCTTATATAAACATACTCTGCATCTTGCGGAACATTGTTGGTAGAATTTGCTTCAATTCATCTTCAAGAGCATTATTAAAGAGGTTGTTCACCTTCCAAACACTTTTTTCAGTTGAGTGGGTTCACCATAAATGAAGACTTTTTTTCCCAATTGCTTTCCATCTTTTATTTTATTACCTTTTTTCCCAAAATGCAATGTTCTTGTTTTTAGTCTGGCAGTTCAGTGATCCAGGAGCATTCTGAACTGTTACAGTTTGCTACATTTAGTTTAAACAATTAATTGATACATTTCTCAGCTTTAGCTTTTGAATATTAGCAACTATTGTATCAATACTAACAACTGCCTATGAAGCTCAGGGATTCTGCTCATTCTGCTCAGCAGGGTTAAAGGGGTTGTTCACCTTTGAGATAACTTTTAGTATAATGTAGAGAGTGATATTCTGAGACAATTTGCAATTGGTTTTCATTTTTTATTATTTGTGGTTTTTTACTTATTTAGCTTTTTATTCAGAAGCTCTTCAATTTGCATTTTAAGCAATCTGGTAACTAGGGCCCAAATTACCCTAGCAACAATGCATTGATTTGAATAAGAGATTGGAATATGAATAGGAGAGAGTCTGAATAGAAGGATCAGCAATAAAAAATAGCAATAACTATACATTTGTAGCTTTAAAGAGCATTTGTTTTTTTAGAAGGGGACGGCGACGCCCATTTGAAAGCTGCAAAGAACCAGATGAAAAAGACAAATGACTATAAAACTATAAAAAATAAATAATGAAAACCAAATGAAAAGTTGCTTAGAATTGGTTGTTCTATAACATAATAAAAGTTACCCTGAAGGTGAACCACCCCTTTAAAGATAACAAATGTATCAATTTAAAGAAAGGAGTCAGCGACCCCCCCCCCCAAACTGCTTTAGAAGGTGAAAACTGTCACAAAAAGAAAATGATTGGAAAAAAGTCTTTATTTGTGGTGAACTCTATCTGAAACCAACTGAACTGAAAAAAGTGTTTGAAGGTGAACAACCCCTTTAAGGCTATGCAATATGTAAGAGGGGTCTATGAAAATATAGTAATTATGTGTATATTTCACCAGTATTAGACTGGAGAAGAGGGAAAGTGTATGTTTCTGCAGCAAGAGTGGCTGTATTTGTGTACCGGCACAGGAAAAACCAGATAAATGGGTCCATGGAGTGAATAGAGGAGACCAGGGTGGGCTTTCCATTTCTTGCTCAATTACCAAGCTAGAGGCAGTAATGTAGTTAGGCTGCAGGTGAGCTGGGACTACATCTCAGGGCTCCCCCTGGAGCTGGAGTAGTGGCCAGTGGAAACCTCCATGTGCAGAAAGGAATGTAAGTGTGTATGTGTGTGTAGCTGAGAAGGTGATATCCCACTGAAGTGTTTGGAGAGAGCTCCAAAGGACTGGAGAGAGGAAGAGAGAAACCCCTCCCAAAGACTAAGTGTCAATTATGAGTCCTAGAGAGGATTCTGGGACTTGTGAAAGCTGTAAGTGCTGGAAAATTGGAGTCTGTTAATCCTATATAAAGCTGGGAGGCTAAGAAGTAGATTTTGCTCCTTATAAAAGCCAGCCAAGCTGCATTTAAACAGTGAAAGTTGGTGTCAGACTCCATTTCTGTGCTTACTCTGAGCCATGGGCTATGGTCTTAGCAAACTGAATGTCACAAATATGAATAGAACATATCAGGTTTGGTTTACAATTTATATTCCAATTCATCCCAAGATGTTTTGTTAGTTTTGGTTGGGGCTCTGCACAAGCCAGTCAAATCATTATACTACCATCTCAGAAAACCTGTGTTGAAACAGGAAAGAGCCTTCCCCAACCGGTTACCAGAAAGTAGTAAGAGATATAGCTAAATTGGGTCAATGTACGCAATAGCCTGATGGTTTGCTTTCAGTGATCCCTTGTCCAAACAGCCCTAAACCATTTATCCAGCAAAATGTATTCCCAATCTTATGCATTCGGGTATATGGTGTTCTGGAATCTGCCAAAACCACACTTTTCCATCAGATTGTAAAATGCTATTTTCTAGTATGATGTGGTCCACTAGTGGTTGCCATTAAACAACTCCAGTCAGAGCTTAGCATTGCACATGGTAAGGTTACATTTGCCTTTGATAACCCATAAAAACACCATGATCTCTATGAATAGTTCCTGTGCTGACATTGTTTCCATAGATGGTCTAGAACTCTGCAGCAAACGGTTAAACTGAGCATGTAATTTTAGATGGATTGTACAAATATTTTTGGCTACATTGTATCTGGATACTTTTTTCAGTATAGTGTAAACACAGGTAATTCCAACCATTTCATTATAATTAGCAACACAGTGGGTCAGGGACAATAAATGTTCTTACACACTTTTTTTTTTTTTGCATTTAACTCAACTTTAAATGCAGCTTTGAGCACTAATAAAAGCACTCGCTAATTGATTCCATTATATTCTGCCTGGGTGTACACATGTGCATTCTGGGTTGTGTTCTACTCCATTTGTGTTTCAATGTAAATAAAAAATACTTTAACTTGCATCAACATCAGCAGAATAAGAATTTACAACCTCAAACCAGAATTCTTTAAATTGATCACACTGGAATCTGTATACAATCTAAGGAACCAGGAAGCAATTAACAGGTTAAACTAAAGATAACAGAAACTTAAAGCCCTGCTGGAGTCAAACAAATATGTCAAGATTAAAAAACAGAGGAGTTGTCAAAAATAGCGCAAAACATTCCAGGCACTCATGTGTATCAGAAACACGGTGTTTAATATACTCCACATAATAACAGGTGCCCATGTATTGAAAGAAATCCTTGCTTACATGTGTTATCTGGTCAAAAAGATAATGCCGATTCCCCAACCAGAGGGGAACCACTTGATTTTTGCTTTCAGTCACCTCAAAGCAGGTGCTAATTTTGAAATTCAGGCTTGGAGACAACTTTTGGTTATTTAAAAACCAGATATACTGCCAAACATAGTTTCCTGTAAGCTGGCGGGCCACACAAAGTCTATCAAATAGCCAATCACGGCCCTTATTCAACATCCTGAGTGACGTTTTTCATGATTCCGTTGCGCCTCAACTTTCTTTGCATATGAATGTGGCTCATGCAAAAAAAGATGTGGATTCCCAATATTATGCAAAGCAATGTTTTGATTGTTACACTATCCTTTCTCAAAGTGCAAAATCACAACCCAGTTAATTTCTAGTGTATGGGAGAAAAAAGTATATTAGTGTGACATATTGTACCCTTGACACACAGTATGTAATATAAACCATATGGTGCTAATAATGGGGTGCCTGCTCGCCAGCGGGACCCATATAGTTGAACCGCACAGCATGCTACCCAAAAAGCACCCATATTGTCTGTGTACTATAACTATTGGCTGGCAGTGCCCAGCATAGGTTTGCTTTAAATCAAATACTTAGACGGGTCACCTAGCAACAGTTAAGCAGCCAGAGGACGGAACTCGGGTGTACGGTTTCGCACGCCCACCTCTACACTGTACTGCGATTGGGTAAAAGGTCCCTTTTTGCGTGTCAGAGAGACCACTGAGAAATGGGTTCGGTTGGGTAGCAGATATAGGGCTAACTTTCCTCTTGCCCGGTTCTTAAGCTGGGGATTCTCCTGATGAAGATGCAAGTAATGGATTGAAAGTGGAGTTCAAATAAAGGATTTAATTTCTTTTGCACCTGTGAGTGTTGCTACTTCTCGTACAAATATCTAACTATTGCAGGCACCTGGGCAGTTCCTATGTAAACGGTGTGTAAATGTATACATGGGGGGGAAGACATATCACATAATAAATATATACATAATCATATCAGGACAAAGAGCTTAAGTGCTACGTGGTAAGAGAAATAGTGTAGAGCTTACAGTCTAAATGGATAGGAGGTTAACATACAGGCACAAATTGGAGATGAAAAAAGTGCACAAGGTACAGCATAGTCAGAAGGTACAGGACTAGGCTAATGTTCTAGTGCTCTAAAAGGTAGAACTTACAGTGTAGGGCTTCTAGGCAGATTCATTTAACAAGCACCCCAATGCCTTAAAATTGCAAACTCCCATAGAATTGAATACACAAAAGTACCCAGCACCCCAGTTTGCATTAGAAAGGTTGATGCTAAAGAAACCAAATAGGTTTGTAGGGTAGAATGGAGGTAAGTGACGGAGCTGTAGCATGATGAACACAAGGCATCAATTAATAAAGAGTAACATGGCCACCTTATTATTAATTAACCAACTTTGTAATTACTTATGGCTTTAAGTGTCCTTATAAAATAATAATGAAAGTACATGGTTCTGCAAATCTACAGTTCTCGGCTAAATTAAACCACTGATAAATGGTCACATATTCATTCTGTTTTAGACAACCATAGCTAGACACTGATACTAAACACTTGTTTTATTTTCTTAGCAGATGATAAATGTTGTGTGCTCACTTCTTGTGTGTTTGTATTTTGTACATAGTCGGAAGCTGAGACTGAGCTTCAGTGGTTGTAGCACCTCATGCCCTCACTTTAAACCAATGGTCGCCCTAGGATTTTAATATGGGCGTTGGTGGGAATCTCTCTCTCTTAAAAGCCGCATACTGGCGGGGGAGGATATAGCCCTTAAACTGAAACCAAGGCTCATGAGAACAGGTAATGCTATTATGCAGTAATATTTCAAGTTAGGGTCCGCCATATGGGGTTTACCTTGACGTGGTATGGTGGCTTATCAATTTTATGATCATAACTTTGTAACTAAAAATCCTCTGTTTCTGTAAACATATGCACTAAGCAATTATATTGAAGTATTTAGGAAACAGGGGCCCAGGGAAAGTGCATGGTGCACACCCATTACATTTAAATATATTTAACTCAGCCTTTGAGTGCTCCCACACCCCCTTGTGTGTTTGTATTTTGCTCACTTCTTTGAACAACATACATGCAACACTTGTACATGCCTGAATGGAACTAGAAGGATCCTTATGGGAGGTGCACTGTACACATGGAAAATGTTGTAAACTGTCAGCTCAATCACAAATTATGTCTTCCCTATTTATAGTACAGTGTTTCAAAAATCACAAAGTGCATGAGGCATGGGCACAGCTGCTTTTTTTATTTGAAGTTAGGTCTCTAAGCACCCAAGTGTAAATGCTTTAACACAGGGCTTACAAATGAGGTAATGCCAACAGCTAGCAGTGCACTGAAGCAGATAAAGTAGGTCTAAGTACCCATGTGAAGTCCACACAAAACAACTACCAGCAAGCAGAAACAGCATAATCTTTTGCAGTATGCACTGGCAAACGCTATTCTTTTGTGTGCATTTAAAAAAAAAAAAACTATAGGGGCAATGCACTAAATGCTCTAAAAATTGCAACCAGTCTTGTAGCAACCAATCTGCAGGTAGCATTTATTGGTCTGAGCTCTCAAACCTCCCATGAGTTACCAGACCTCTGGAAACTTTCAAAATTTACATTTACCCATACATGTGTGCAGAGAAGTGGGTGGAATCAGTGAAGTTTTCATTTTTTTGGCTTTTCAGTTATTTAGCTTTTTATTCAGCAGCTCTCCAGTTTGCCATTTCAGCAATCTAGTTGCTTAGGTCCAGTTTACCCTAGCAACCATGTATTTATTTAATTAATTGGTTGGACTATGAATAGGAGAGGACATGAATAATAAGAGGAGTAATAAAAATAGCAATAACTATACATGTGTAGCCTTACAGAGCATCTAGAAATAGTAAGAAGGGAAAATGCAAATAAAAACTATAAAAAATAAATAATGAAGGCCAATTGAAAAGTTGCTTAGAATTGGTCATGCTATAACATACTAAAAGATATTTTAAATGTGAACCACGCCTTTAAAAGGAACAGTGCCAGTAGAACAGACAGCTCTAGGCAATGCCAGCAGCTGACACTTGTAAGCACTGCCAGGAGTTAACAGTAAATGTTTGCAGGGAATCATAGCTGCACAAAGAACACAGTTAAACCAGCATCTGGCAGTGAACACATTCCCACAACTACAGGAGCTTTAGAAGGATAGTACCTATTCCAATTGTAACCCATCAAATCATGTGATGTCAAACAATAAATTCCCTGTTCCCACCATATGATGAAGCCCAACTCCAACAGCAGGCAACACAAAACTGTGCCATGCCAAGCATTTCACAGTGAATAGAGCTAATTAGGGAGTCAGCAGCTCATGTGCCAGGCAATATCCAAACAAACTATAGCAGTGTCTGGCGGCACGAATTCATAGACAACTTCATCCATGGGTACTAATGTGTGCCCCAGGCCAGAGCCCATCTGTAAGGAGTAGCAGCCAATGGCAGGAGCAGTCACAGCAGCAGCCAGGTGGCTACAGACACACACGTAACATGCCCTAGAAGGCAGGCAAGTGCTTGTGAGTACGGGAAGTTCCAGTGTACACAGAGCAGGGCATTTGCCTGTGGGAGACAGAGACATCTCTTACCTTGCTGCGGAGTTGCCCTGAGGTGGACACTTTGCGGATGAGTTTCTGCTGCCCCTCATGCTCCCCCTCGCTGTCAGAGGACTCATCTCCTGTCGGGGCGACCGCAAGATCCCTCATTGAAATGGACATCTTGTCGCACTCCTGCTGGGAAAAAACAAAGCAGTCCGTGTCAGCCGGGTTCCTGACTGCCCTCTTACCGGCCGGGGGCACAGCGAAGCGCCTGGCAGCCATCTTCCACCGACACTGCCCCCTTCCATTTGCCCCGCCCCTAGCTCAACCCACTTACCAAATTCTGCCCATACTGGCACCACCCCTTTGGTAATTGGCCCAACCCACGTACAGAACCAAGCATCCTACTGGCGCCACCCATATACAGCCCCCGCGACCTCAGCATAGCCGAAGTACTGCACAAGCCACGCCCACATCCCGCCTCCAAAACCACGGATCAGCCCCATACGACGACCACGACCTCCCTTTCTCCAGGCCCCACCTCACACTGCCCGCCCTTAGCCCAGTAATATCAACCGCGCCCTGAGGGAATGACAAGCCAAAGTGTGCGTTAGAAAACCTTTCAGGGAACATCTCCTATTCAGGCCCCCGATATCCGCTCGGTCCCCTCCTGAAGTACCGGCTCCCCGCCTCTCACATGTCAAGAGGCTCCTGTCAGCGCTTGAAAATGATCAAATGTACAGGCTCGCCCCTCCCTCTCCCGGGCATCTGAGGAAGTGCACTGCCACTCTAATGTAATGAGAGGACAGCATAGTGCCACCAGCGTGCCCTTTCTCTCACGCCCAGAGATGCTTTGCCTAGAGATAGTCACAGGCCATATATCATGTTGGTAAAGAGGACACAAGCGAGCCAAGAGACCCTGTGGCTCATTTATAAACACTGGACAAAATTGCAATTGGCAGTAACCCATGGCAACCAATCAGATGATTGCCTTCACTGCTCTGGCTGAAAAAAAAAAAAGAGTTACTTACGGATTGGTTGCTATGGGTTACTGCCCAGGTGCAAATATGCCCAGCACCACAATGTTGAACTGCAGCTCTTTAAGGGATCTATGTGTCAGCAATGACTAGCTGAAGCCTGGCAGCATTCACTTTGTTAACTGCCCTTTAGTCAGTCATATTTAGGGTTGGGGTATATACTATTAAAATTAAATTGCTCATAAACAAAACGGATATCCCTAGAGATATGTTACAGGTCAGAGTAAAAACTCTTCAAGACAAACATATTCTTCAATTACTAAGGCCTAAGTGAGCTCAAGAATGATAACATTTCAAATGCCCATCTCAGTGCCATGTGTTTGAATGCTGAATATGTACATGAAGATCATAGCCACTCATTGCTTTCATCAATTGACATTTCCCCAACCATAGGAAAAGTGACCATGCAAGGGGCTGACTATATGTAAAGTTTGTAGCTGTATTTACTACACAGTCAGCTGAAATGTTGTTCACACCTAGCACATAGGGTTGCCACCTTTTATTAAAACTTTTATCGGTAGGTGCGGGTCAGGAACAAAAGGGGCGGTATCGTGACATAAAACGGGCAGAGCCGCGTCACACAAATCGCAAGAAAAGTTAAGTTCCAAGGTGGGCCAAGGAGGTCTTGTTAAGGGTATTACAAATTTACCAGCAGCTACATTGCCGGTAAATTTGTAATACTGGCCCTGGCAGGTGTTTTACAAGCTAGGCCAGTAAAATACTGGCCGGGTGGCAAACCTACTAGCACATGTGCCTTTGTGTGTCTATATATGGAAATAGGAATGCATTATAAAATGAGAATAGTCTAGATATCTTGCTAAGTTCCCTGTCTCACTAGTGAGTAGGAATACTCAACGCTTCAATTAAGGTGAACTGCACAAAAACATAACTTAAGGTTTTTGAAGAGTAAAAAATTTCAAGCAACTTTGTAATATACATCAATTAAAGTATATGCAGACTGTTCATTGTTTTTAATGGTTTCTGACAGTTCCCTAAGCCTAGCCCCGTGCTGATCTTTCGGACTACTTTGCTGAGCTGGCTGACTACTGTTATTTTGTATCAGCAGCCATCTTTCCTCAGCCTGCATCCTCCAAACCCCACAATTCCCTGCACAGGTATTTTCAAAGATAGGAACATCACAGTGCATTTTGGGTTATGTAGCTACTGCATGTGGTCTATAAGCTGTGGAGAAGTTGTTACAATTTGTAAGTGTTTTAGTCCCTCCTTCCCTGCCAGGATTTCAAATCACGCAGAAAGAGAAGAACTTTTAAACAGTTCGATTTTCAGCATATTCATACCTTCTGAAGAAACCGGAAACTGTGATGGGTATATTGGGAGTTTTTGTGTTATGTGGGCCTCTTTCTCAAATTTAAGTTTGTAAACCGGAGTTCCCCTTTAAAACCCAAATTTTGCCATTTATTTATTCATGACTAAGGGCTCCTACACACGGGCGTTTTGGACCTGCGCTCCCCTGCGTTGCGTTTGGCTGCGTTCAGCCGCAGGGGAGCGCAGGTCTAGACGCACCTCATTTTGTTCAATGAGGTTGTACCCACGAGATGCGTGTAAGCGCCGAACACAGATTCAGACGCAACATGCTGCATTTTTCCTGCGTTTGGCGCCTACATGCGTTCGTGTGAGTACAGAACCATTGAAAATAATTGAGTGCGTCTATACCTGCGCTCCCCTGCGGCTGAACGCAGCAAAATGGAACGCAGGGGAGCGCAGGTAAAAACGCCCGTGTGTAAGGGCCCTTAAACTGGACGACCTTCGCCTGCCCTTCAGGTCCAACAATCCATGTTGAGAAAAACCAGTAGCACACCGTTATAAATGAAAAATTGCAATGTGATAATTTATTTAGCCCATATGCATACAAAAAAAGGGGCCCCTTTTTTTGTATGCAAATGGGCTAAATAAATTATCACATTGCAATTTTTCATTTATATCAATGTGCTACTGGTTTTTCTCTATAAACAATATATGTGAGCATGACATAGAATATGAAGTATGGAATTAACCTAAATTGGTACTGCCAATTCTATAACAGAAGGTGTGCCCCTATGTATTTTGTCCCCATTATATTTCAATCTGATAAACTTCTCAATCTGAACAACCCCCCCATAGGTAACCTAGTCCTAGGCACCTTCGTATGTGGCTCTGCACACATCAAGTGGTAATGGGTTATGAATGCAAAGGTTATCAACTTTCCAGAAAGTACCTTGAACTACTTACACAAGTGTGTAATAATATATACCAACTTTAACAAAGCAATGTTATTTTTAACATCCACTCCCCACAAATATACTTATGCTACCCTTGTTGCTTCACATTTTGTGTTTTAAATCAGATTTTAAAAATTCAGTGAAGCCTCTTTGCTTTTTAAGAGGTATGTTGAGATGGAAAACAAAATGAATAGATTGCACAACATTGTATTTATAATGTAATTTTAGCTAATCGGGAATCCAAAGCTGTTAATGTTTACCTTTGTTATATTATTATATCATCAAACAACAATGCTTGTGTACTTAAGGTAGAGTCAAAAGAACAAATTATTGTGGCTCCTTCCTCGGCAGGAGTGATTTCACCACAATTGTTCTCATGAAGGGGATTACAGAAGTAGTGTATTGTACAAAACAGCCATAGACATCATGTTGCTGTTATACTTAATGTGGGAAAGCTCCCCTTCAGAAGAACAACGGGAGACCCATTTATCAACATTCTGATTTTTGTGGTTTCAGAAACCACGAAAAAACAAGTTCTCATGCTGAAAGCTTCCATAGTTTTATTAACAAATGTATGGTCTTTCGCTTCAAACTCCTTCCTACATCAAACTATGCTACACACTTTATGGGGATTGCCGTTTTTTTCTGGTTGGAGTTTAAAAGAGGAAAAACTAGTTTTTTGCAGGAAAAGAAATCCTCATGTTTTTCAACAGGGGTTCTTTATTAGAATACACTCCTTTTAGTGAGTCATTTGGCAGAAATTGCATCAATTAGAACAGATTAGAATGGACATTACTAAACACAGTTTAGTTTATATTATGCAAGATTTTCATAGCTGTTGTGTATTAAAAAATTACAAATTGTCCTACTAAACTGTTTCAGTGCTTTTGCTCTTGCAACACCCCAATTATTCTTAAAGGGGTTGTTCACCTTTGAGATAACTTTTAGTATGATGTAGAAGAGAGTGATATTCTGAGACAATTTGCAATTGGTTTTCATTTTTTATTATTCTTGGTTTTTGAGTTATTGAGCTTTTTATTCAGCAGCTCTTCAATTTGAATTTTAAGCAATCTGGTAACTAGGGCCCAAATTACCCTAGCAACCATGCATTAATTTGAATAAGAGACTAGAATATGAATAGGAGAGAGTCTGAATAGAAGGATCAGAAATAAAAAGTAGCAATAACAATACATATGTAGCCTTACAGAGCATTTGATTTTTTACAAGGGGACGGCGACACCCATTTGAAAGCTGCAAAGGAACAGAAGAAAAAGACAAATAACTATAAAACTATAAATAATCAAAACCAATTGAAAAGTTGGTTAGAACTGGCTGTTGTATAACATAATAAAAGTTACCTTAAAGGTGAACCACCCCTTTAAGGTAGGACCACTTCACACCTAAAAAACAGATAAATATAACTAATCCCTTTTTATAGTTTTGTTATATAGATAGAAATGACCCCAAAGGCTCTGGTGGCAATGTAAAAATATATCCATATTTTGTACTATATCTGGTAACCAATTACACAATAGCATTTACCAGTGACCTATTTGAAAGAAAATACCTTTAGGCTCAAACAGGTTACTAGACCTTGGGAAACTCTGCAATTGTTATTACCATATCCAGTTTGGATATGTACATGATTAAGGATGAACATCTGCCAACAAAGAAGGCTGCTCATTCTATCAATGCTACACTTTCTATTGCTACTAGAAGCTAGAACATAATCTGTATTCAGTTGGAATAAAACAACAAGGCAAACAATAACGAATCTTCAGAGTGCTCAACAGTTTGAAATCAATAGACTTTGTTTGCATTGCATGGTTAAATTTGTTTGGGAAGGCAACACCTTTGTATAATTCTGTTTGTACATGTCACTCTGACTGCCGAGCATGCAAGGAATTCTGATCTGCTTCCGGATTAACAGAAAAGCGATGGGATGAAACTGATTGCACATAATATCAGATATGTTTGATCAGTTTCTGAGCAAAGGAAACAGTTGGACAGATCTCAATTGTCCTTGGCTGACTTCACACAGAGAACTTACCTCCACAGACTTACAGTATACAGACTTACAGAATACAGTAAAATCACAGTTGTGTGAGTGAGTGTACTCAGCTGCCAGTGTGCAAGTGCCAACTCGCCTGAGTTAAACTGTTAGATTTTAAATGTAAATCTGTAGATACCAGTTCTCAGTAGTAATGAGCAAATGTTTTTTGCCAAGTTTCGGCTGTGAAAAGGACGCTCATACACTAATGGGTGAAAAAATGTGTTGCACATGTGTCAGGAAAAATTGTTGCCTAGAGACTTCAATGCATTTAAGCGAAATTTTGCCGTTTCACGAATTTTCTGCAAAGTCAGATTCGCCCATCACTAATTCTCAGCAGCAGTGTGACCATATCCAAGTCCCCTTTCCATTCTCTATATGTAACACTATACTTATTAACAGATGAAAAAAACTTTTTATATTAAAGTTATTTGAAAATCAAATTTCTACTGAAAGAAATATCTGTCTTCTTTCTGTATTGCTAGTGCCAACACATGTAGCTGTAGCGGTCACAGTGCTTCGCCAATTATTGATCCTGTTCCCACGATTTTGGCGCTATCTGACACGCTGCGCAAAATCGCAGGCATCATGTTGGATGTGATGGAAATAAGGTAAGAGATGGAAATGTTGGATGAAGTCACAGCATTGACCAGACTTTTTACGAATGTCAGATGCAGCGTTTGCATCGGACAGTTGTGTTGTGCCGTATCAAAGCTGCGACAATACTATTACGGACCTTATTTCTGTTGCATCCGACATGACTCCTGCATTTTTGCACGTCAGGTCGTGCCGAAATAGTCCATGGAGTACAGCCCAGAAAGACAAAAGGACAGCAATAATTCTGCTTTCAATGCCAATTACAAACATTTTTTAAAAGATGCATAATGGAATTACAATTATTTCCATTATGCTGAATAAACACCATGGATATGGTAGCACTAAATAACTAAAAATGCAAATATACATTTATTATTTGCGTTAACATTTTTGTATTATTTGGGCAGAATTTGAAAAGGGTTATCTTGTGACAACACGTGACTGTATCTTTACATGGTTTCAAAAATCTAATTTTCCGGTCATTTGGAATTCGTGGAAATGATTATTACAGTATTAGTTTGCTTAATCCCTTCGGGTTCAAGCAGTGTTACTGCATGATGGATGTTTCATATCTTTTGGAACGGAAAACAATATTGTATTTTAACCCTTTAATTTCCCAAGTGCAGTAGTGAAAAAGCCAACTCTTAATCCCAGAAAGGTTTTGCCACTGACAGCAAATGGGGTCACTAAATTGTGTATTTATAGCCTCCAGATGGAATGTTAATTTAAGGGATTACAGCTGCAGTGGCTGGGCCCTTTACATACACAAACTAATGAAACTGGCTTTTTGCACACAGCACAAGTATCCTGACTGCAGGATCCTGACTGCAAGCCAACCATAAGGAATAATGCATGCTATTAAAGGTTTATCTGTGTAAAGGAACCCAGTATTCATATTGTCTTTGCAGGTCAGCAGTCTAGAAAAGAAAACAAGCAAGCACATAATGGGTTCACTGGAAACCAATGACTTGATCTGAGGAACTGTGACATATACAGTACACAGATACAGGGCATTTGCTTTGGAACGGTATCTTTTCAGAAAACATAGTACCAGGCCTTAAAGCCAACAAAGAAAAATGTAAACCTTAAAATCTCAAAATATTGTTTTGCAAGTTATAGTTACAGTTATATTTTGCCAGTTTAGCTACAATCAAGTACAAAGTACTACTGTCTTTTAACTACAGAAATAAAATCAAAACAGTAAAAAAAAATTTATATATATATATATATATATATATATATATATATACGCATACACACACAGTATAGGAGCTGATACAATTCTCTTTAATAGCTGAATATTTTTGAATATTTGATGTGATCAAAGGGTTTCCTATGTGATGATGTTCTCTGTGTGCTGAATAGGGATGCACTGAATCCAGGATTCAGTCCGGGATTCGGCCAGAGTTCGGCCTTTCAGCAGGATTCGGATTCATCTGAAATCTTCTGCCCAGCCGAAACGAATCCGAATCCTAATTTGCATATGCAAATTAGGGGTGGGGAGGGAAATTGCATGACTTTTTGTCACAAAACAAGGAAATAAAAAATGTTTTCCCCTTCCCATCCCTAATTTACATATGCATATGCAAATTAGGGTTCTGATTCGGTTCGGTATTCAGCCAAATCTTTCTCAAAGGATTCAGGAGTTCGGCCAAATCCAAAAATAGCGGATTCGGTGCATCTCTAGTGCTGAATACAACCAATGGGTGTAGGTGATATTTCATATGCTGAATTTTAAATTAGAAAGCAGGTACCGGTATGAGATCTGTTATCTGGAAACCCATTATCCAGAAAGTTCTGAATTATGAAAGGCTGTCTCCCATTGACTCTATTTTATCCAAATAAGCCACATTTTTAAAAATGATTTCCTTTTACTCTGTAATAATAAAACACTACCCTTGTACTTGATCTCATATAATATGTAATTACTCCTTATTAAACGTAGAACTAACCCACTGGGTTTATTAAATGGTTGATTTTCTAGTAACCTTAAGGTATGAATATCCAAATAACAGAAAAATCCAGAAAGCCCCAGGTCCCAAGCATTCTGGATAACAGGTCCCATACTTGTAACGGGCATAGGGTGCTGCTATTTTTTACACTGATGTGCCAGTGATAGACTCTGGCTGACTGGTGTAGGGGGTATTCTTTTCACTTGGAACCAGGCCTAAATGGGATAACAGAACAAATAAAATATAGTACAAACATGGCATTGCTATGTCTGGTGTATTTATTCCTCTTACTTCTCTGTCTTCAGTAAATGGAATATGTTCTTGTCAGCCACTCTCACAAGTCTCAACTCTCTTAGCAAGCTGCCAGTGACATGAATTGCATGAATTTCGCCCCTTAGTAAATCTGCACCTAAGTGTGATAGATGGATGTAAGGGAAACAAGTCGGGTAACGATCTTCCAAATGTTAAATATAAGGGACTCATTTAGCAGGTGGTAGTAGGGGCAGTTGGAAGGTTTAAGATGTTGCTCTCTAAATGCTTTATAGAAGTGATACAGTAAAGGAGCAGGTAACATAATATGACTGCTGAATAAATAGGATACAACTAGTATGATTGCAGTGTTTAATATAATAGATACAATGAAGGAGCACTTGCTTCCACTTCTTTACAAATGTAGAATAATAGAGATACAGTCAGTATCTGTGTGCTGAATGTAAGTGATACAGTTAGATAACAATTGGCAAATCGACCGCTATAATGAATACAATAATAAAAGGGTGCCCAATATGGCCTTTGCTTTATACAAGTCTGTTCTCTTTTCCCTGAATGCTTTGATTAAGTGATCTTGAGGCCATGTAAGACCACTGTCTTGTCTCTGAATGATTGATAAAAAGAAACTGATATAAAAGAATACTATTCACTTTGGATGCAGAGTATTTTCTAAATTCTAAGCAAATGGATACAGTAAGAACTGGTAAGAATGTTCCCTTTAAATATTCTATATGGATATTCAAAATTAATGAGGGCAGGTAAGACACTTCTGTTTCTCACTGAATCCACTGCACACAGTATGTACATAGTCAGAGAGCAGGTAAGACTTACATATGGGTACAATAAGAGGAAAGGCTGAATTCTCTGCACACATACTGTATGTAGTTAGAGGGCAAGTAAGACAGTCAGAATGCCCTACCATCATAAGGAAGGATGTGCCTGTTGAATTCTCTGCACACATACTGTATAAAGTCAGAAGGCAAGTAAGACTGTCTGTATGTCTTACATATGATTACGATAAGAGAAAAGGCTGTACTTCCTGAATTCTCTGCACACATACTATAAGTAGTCAAAGGGCAGGTAAGACAGTCTGAATGCCCTACATATGGGTACAATCATAAGGATGTAAGGCTGTTCACGCTGAATTCTCTGCACACATTACTATATATAGTCAGAGTGCAGGTAAGAGACTGAATGTCCTACATATGGGTACAATCATAAGGAAGGAATGTGACTCTTAGCAAATTATCTGCACACAATATATAGTTAGAGAGCAGGTAAGATCATCTGAATGCCCTACATATGGGTACGATAAGAGGAACGTCTGTTCTTGCTGCATTCTCTGCACACATACTGTATATAGTCAGAGGGCAGGTAAGACCAGGAGTGCCCTACATATGGGTACAATAAGAGGAAAGATGTTCTTCCTGTATTCTTTGCACACACATACTGTATAGTCAGAGGGTGGGTAAGACCATGAGTGCCCTACATATGGGTAGAATAAGAGGAAAGATGTTCTTCCTGTATTCTTTGCACACACATACTGTATAGTCAGAGGGTGGGTAAGACCATCTGAATGCCCTACATATGGGTACAATAAGAGGAACGTCTGTTCTTGCTGCATTCTCTGCACACACATACTGTATAGTCAGAGGGTGGGTAAGACCATCTGAATGCCCTACATATGGGTATAATAAGAATAAAGATGTTCTTCCTGAACTGTCTGCACATACTGTATATAGTCATATATGGGCACAGTCAGAAGGAAGGAAGGCTGTACCTGCTGAACTATATGCACACAGTAAAGGCTGGTCTTGCGGAATTATCTGCACAAAACAGAGAGAGAGAGAGAGAGATGCAGAGGACAAGTAGACCACGTGAATGCCTTTTATAAAGATTCAGTCAGATGGAAGGAAGGCTGAATTCTTTGTCCCGTTGCTGTACAAAATCAAAGGGCCGGTAAGATTGTAGGGCGAAAGAGGTATCCTTAGAGATACAATAAGAATGTGAGTGATTGTGGGAATGAGCTGGTCAGTGAAATAAGTACCTTGTTGCACAGGGTCGCGCACAGTCTATTCGCAAAAGGAAGTTTCTGCTGTTTATTTCACTGCCTGAATATCTGGTGTGGCCACTAAGACAGTCAACAGGAGATATCATTTCCATAACCCCGCGCAATCAGATCTAAAACCCGTAGCACCAGTCCCCGTGCTCTTACCAACTCTTCCCAAACCGGGCTCCGGCGGCTGTACAAGGGGCAGGCATTCTCCATCATTCCCAGGCAGCTCTGCACCGACCACACAGGTAATTCCAAGCAAATTGTCCGCGGAATTCAGCGCCTGCTTTGCGAGGAGAGGGCTCCCTTTCACTGCTGTATCTCTCCTCTCAGCACCGGCTCCTCAGTACCTCTGTCATTGTGAAAGTAACTCTGCTCTTCTCCCCTTCATTACACGTGTCCCCTCCTCCTCCTGTGTCTTCCCGCCCCCTCTCTCTACCATTCCCTGCCCGTTTGGGCGCTTCCCATAGACTTCCTCACTCTCCTACTGACTGGGTTGTCAAGTTGACTGTTTTCCAGGCAAATTGGGCTACTAATATATAGCCTAGGCTGGTTTTGAAAGTACAAACTAGCCAAGGTACGGATTTGGGCTACTTTTTGGGCTTTGGTTGGTTTGTACATTTGAAACCAGCCAAAGGTTTTTCTTGTTCTAATGTGCCAAGCCTGTCTTCTAATGCATGTTGGGTAATGTAGTTTTTGTTTAACGAATTCCACCTGCCAATTTTAATGTAAGACTACAATACCCAGCATGCTATGGGACTGGACAGGACTAGCACAGAGCCCAGAAATCTGGTAACTCCTGACTTCTACACAAGTCACTCCGACTTGTGTAGAAGTCAGGAGTTACCAGATTTCTGGGCTCTGTGCTAGAGTCCTGTTCAAGTCCATTTTTTGCAACCCGGACCCTGCATTCTTACCCGCCTGGACCCTCTACCCAAACCCCGACCAGTAAGTACCTTATCCGCGACCCACTGACCATCAAGAATCAGGAAGTACTTTCATGCTGACCATCAAGAATCAGGAAGTGTTGTCACTGTAACCAGAAGTGACCTCATCGGAAGTAGGCGTGATCAGAAAAAAAAGAGTAAAAATCGCGATTGAGAAGACCCGCGGACCTTCGTCTATACCCGCACCCGGAACTTCTGCCCGCAGGATACAGCAGGCTTTCGCAGGTAACATGTGG
Organism: Xenopus borealis; assembly: GCA_024363595.1. Classification (NCBI taxonomy): domain Eukaryota; kingdom Metazoa; phylum Chordata; class Amphibia; order Anura; family Pipidae; genus Xenopus; species Xenopus borealis. The sequence goes on along the minus strand of CM044434.1, from coordinate 121,149,386 downwards.
GTACCCATGGGTACCAGACCCACTGCCCTGACTCTACTCTCTACCTCAGTTTCCTGTCGCTCTTAAGCATTCTGGCATTTTCTGGCAACTTTCCTCAATTTCAGACAATATTGGGGCAAAAATCTGCTGGCCACCAAAATGTCCATAGGTTGACTTGTTTTACCAATATTTATTGAAATTGTACATGTATTAGGGCCTTATGGGGCACCTATACCTCCTGGGCCCCCTCTGTAGTTACACCCTTGGTGGTGGGCAAATCTGTCCTATTTTGCTTAATGGAAAATTTAGAAAAATTTATGTTTTCATATATATAGTGATTTATTTTTTAGACACATATTTTGGGCTACTTTTAAAGTGCCCTTTGGCTAGTTTATTTTGTAGCTGACTTTGGCTGGTTTTGAAAATTAGACCTGACAATCACTGTTCTGGCTCCCCCGCAGCACAGCTTCACTTCAGGGCAGCAGCTTGTTCCCAGAGTTCCCAGAGTTCTCAGGGTCACTGGGGTATCTTGGGCTCTATGTATGTTACAGTAGAAAGAAAACATTCTAATAATCCTGGACAGGGCTGCCATTAGAAATCATGGGGCCTGTACAACAAAATTTTGGGGCCTACCCCAGCCCCTAGGCCCCACCCCAGATCCCGCTCACTCCATACACAGACATCAGCGCTAAAAAAAGTAAACCCCCCCCCACACACACACACACACAAGTTTTAAATAGCTATTGATGGTCAGGGCCCCCCTACAAGTTAAAAAATTAATTGGTGACCATCGACCCCTATAAGTTAAAAAAAAAACATTGGTGCCAGGGCCCCCTTATAAGTCAAAAGAAATAGGGGATCCCAGAGAACATTTTTTTTTAAAAAAACATTGGTGCCAGGGCTCCCCTTACAAGTTAAAAAAAAATGGGGTTCCAGAGAACATTTTTTTCAAAAAACATTGGTGGCAGAGGCCTATAGAGTATTAAAATAATACATTGGTGGCCAGGGGATTGAAAAAAAAAAATACACACATTGGTGTTCAGTAGAACTCATGGCTTCAGGACTTCAACTCCGCCTCCTTTCGCGACTTTGGGTTTTTTACTGCTTCAGGACTTCAGTTTCATCTTTTTTCGTGACTTCAGGTATTTCCGCCACTTCAGGACTTCAACTTTGGCTGTTTTTGTCGGGTCTTTTCAGCTATTTGGCACCTCAACTGTTCAGGACCTCAGGAGAGACAAGGTGGCACATGGGAGGGGGCCAGCTATTTCAAAAAGTGCAGCACAGCTGGGCCCCCCTTCAGGCATGGGCAAATAATAAAAAAAAACTATAAAAGATAAATAATGAAGGCCAATTGAAAAGTTGCTTAGAATTGCCCATTCTATAACATACTAAAAGTTGACTTAAAGGTGAACCACCACTCTGATTTACCTATTACCACATGGCATGGTGTTACCCATATGTGATGCTGCAAAGGACTGCCATAGGCTTAGTGGCTAACTGCTGAGTAATAGGGTTGACAGTCATAGTGGATTGTTTTTATTAACAGGCTAATAGTTACCCTTTGTCTTTCTGGTCAACTACACTTCATATAACAGTAATATAGAGGCCCTCTGAAAACTCAGATATAAAATAAATATCAGTAATGTGTAACCTTGATGCAAAAGCAAAATTCAATTCAAATTCTGTGTCTCGATATCCGTAAATCTACATGGATATGCAGCCATTCCTCCATAGGCAAGACACATCCCTTCTAAAGTCTTTAAATAGAATTGCATATCTCAGACTTCCTTGCTTTGTTTCCTGCATTAGGAGGACCAGAAAGCCCTGTTTATTACTCACTTTTTTCCTTGTATGCATTTTCCTTCTTTAACTTCGGTTGTGACCTCTCTGTGTCTGTTAATAGGATGTGTTCTCCTAGGGGCGAAGTACTCTGTCTTCGACAATATGGGGCTGATATACTAACATATGTGCTAAATTGCACCAGTGCAGTAAAGGGGTTGTCCACCTTCAATCAACTAGTTGTTTTCATATAGAATACCAGAAATAAGGACTTTTCCTAATTACTTTGTTTTCTATGTGTGATTGTTTTTCCAATATTGAAGTGTAAAGTGTCATTTTTCATCTAAAGCAGCTCTGGTGGGGAGGGGGGTGGGATTGCTGCCCCCCGAACTGTTCTAAATTGATACATTTAATGGATACATTTCTTATCTTTGTCCCTGCTGAGCAGAATCCCTGGGTCATTACAGGCAGCTGTTTATTTATACAATAGTTGCTAATACTCCAGAGACACTGCTGAGAAATGTATCAACTAAATGTTGCAGAATTGTAAGGGCTAGTCCAGACGGGGAGCTTCGGGGGCGATCCGTCGCCTGGCGACTTCTCGCCGCAACGGATCGCCCCCGAATCTCCCTGTCTGTCCCTACCCTAACAGTTTAGAATCTGCACCTGAATTACTGAGCTGCCAGACTCAAACACCAGAGACGCCAACATTCAACTTTAAACTTAGATTTTGGAAAACCATTCAAAACTTAATCATGAAAAGTAATTGAAAAAAAGTCTTTATTTCTGGAGAACAATCTGAAAACTGAACTGAACTGAAAGAAGTGTTTGAAAGGTGAACAACACTTTTAACAGTTAAAACAAATGCTATGATATAGTTGTCAGAAATATTCTGAACTTGGCACCTGCCAATTATTTTACCTTTCGTTCTCTTTTAAGATTTCCACCCCTGTATAGTTAAAAAAGTATAAATTATTAATATATTTACTCTTATATTTAACTCTTGAATAAAGCTGGCTTAACAGGAACTGGTATCAGGTGACATTCAGTACAGTATGTGTAACTACACTGACATGTCAGTGGGGACTTCTATCAAAACCTTTTTTTGGAAGTAATACAGCACTAATACTGTGTGTGGTATGCCAGGTGACAGCCAGCATTTGGGATATAGGTCCTTTTATTCAGAGTCCCATACCTTTGTATTAATAAACAATTTTCATACAAATATCATTTTTAAAAATATTTACTTTTTAGTAGTATTTGCCAGTGATCTGTGAAGCCTCTCATTCATCCAAGTCATTGTATATCTATAGTAATGTCAACTGTATTTGCCTTCGCATTCTCTGGAAATTTGCTATGGACTTCTTGAACATTGCTGGTTACATACAAGTACAGCCCCTCCAAAATCTGGTCAGGAGGCGCAAAGGGACCATTGTACTTGGCAGTTTCCTGTACACAGAACTCCTTGTTGTGGGGTAGGAAAGTAGATTTTATTGTTGATGAAAATTAATGCCTGAAGAAAAAAGTTTTGGTGGTGAGCCACAACTTGAGACATTGGAAAAGAACGGCATTGCCAGGTGGGATATTTTGTCTTCTTCAATTTATACATATTGTACATAGGATAAAGTTGTAATTTTGCAATCCATTGGTTTCAGAAGCAAATTAAAGGAACAGTAACACCAAAAAAGTGTTTTAAAGGAATGACCATACAATATACTGTTGCCCTAGACTGGTAAAACTGCTGTGTTTGCTTCAGAAACACAACTTTATATAAACCAGCTTCTGTGTATCCATGGGGCAGCTACTGGAGGAGATCCAAAGAGAACAAGTTTTTACCAATAAAGTATAATCAAAGGTGAATGATCATTGGTTATTGAACTGAAACATAAAGTTTCATATAAAGTATTATTAAACACAAAAATGCTTGAAGCTTCATTAAAAACGTTAGCATCTCCAAGTAGAGGAATTGGTTTTGTTTCTGTATAACATAGCATCCTGTAACATTGCATAAAGATTTGTGCTCTTGAGAGCATACGTACACTAGAACTTCATTATGAAATAGTAATCATGATGTGTAATTACCAGGGCTGTATTTAGGTGCTCCATACTATCAAGACCACAATCTACATAGTAGATAGTTCCATATGCAGGGCATCACATTGCATTGGGGAACACAGAACTAGAGGTTATCCCTGCTCTAACTATAGTTGGGAAAATACATTGGTATTTGTGTATATATGATTGTTTATCTGTATTTATATAGTGCTGTACGCTAGAACAATACATTTATGCAAAAGACTAGGGCCAATACATCAATAAAATCTAAATACAAAGTAAATATTTTCAAGATTAAGGTGCAGAACTGTTTGTGAAATTAGAGCTGTAACAGAAAAACTCACCACTTTCTATTCATTTATATAGAATTTTTAGAAGCAAATTTATAAATTGGTGAACTCTGGGAGGCCCATTTATCAACATTCTCATTTTAGTGGTTTTAGAGGTTTTTTTTGGAAATCTGAATAAGACATTGAAAATCTCTACCTTAATATTATTTTATGCAGTTACTAGGGGGGGAAAAGCCTGAATTGAAGAAAAATGGTACAAATGGATAAGGATAGCTCCAGTTGACTTCTATTTGACCGTGACAGCTTTTGTATGGCGAAGTTTTGTATTACTGTTTTTAATGTTTTTTTCCTTTAGTAAATTAATTTTTTTTAGGTTTAGTAATTAGTGCTGAAAATATTATTCTTGCAAATGAACTAAATATGAATGTTAGTAAATGGGCCTCTAAATGTCTACCCAGTGGCTTCCTGGCAAAAGAGCTGCAGTATACTGAACCTCCATAAAATGTTTAATCATGGTCGTGCCTCTTTGTAATTTCAAAATAGACTATGGATTGTGTTGTAGGGGGCAAGCATAGTTACACCATGGCAGTATTCAATGGTTTGTACAGCATTACAAACATATGGGGGTCATTTACGTATCAAGACTGGGCAAATATGCCAATGGGCAGAAATAAATTGCAACCAATCAAATTGTGGCTTTCATTGTTCTACTTGCAACTGGCTTTAAAAATCTAATCACCGATTGGTTGCTAAAGGTAACTGCCCATGTTATTGCCCGGTGTGTATAAATGAGCCCCACTTTGTCAAATCAAACCACATTCCTACAATTCACTCCATCTGCTACATATTTAGCCTCTTCTATGCTAATATTATCTATTTTAATTTCTGTTGTCTATTTGATCTATTTTAATTTATTTATTCAGAGACTACATAACACACATGTTTCAGACCTTGCATTCCTTTTCTGTGTATTGTGCATTTTCTGCAGTGATCTGGTGTGTCGGGTTAATTTGTTGTCTATTTTCTGCAGTGATCTTACTTGTATTTAGTCGGCTCGTTTGTTAATTTTCTGCAGTTTTCTTAATGGAAAGTCTGGCTAATAAACTATTCGTTGACATGTCTAGGGTTAATATGTTCATTGTACATTCCTTACTGGCATTTCTGGGGTTAAAATGCTCATTAGTAATTTCTTACTACCATGTTGCAGTCCGTGCTTATTGTCTTTTTCTACAGTGATCTTACTTGCATGTCTTAGTAATTAAGGCTACATTGTGTGGCAAAGAGCCTAAAAATATTGGCGCCCCTGTAAGAGCAAGGCCCTTTATTTTGTTGAGACGGTCATTGGTTGCAGGTGAGCTTATGTGTTTGGTGGGCCCCTGGGGTGAGATTCCCTGGTGGGCCCCAGGTGCTCCAGTCCGACACTGATTGCTTACATAGTTCCTTCAGCAGGCCAAGATGTTTTGGCAAAGTTAACAAGTCCTCTGTAATGTGACTATGGCTTTAAGTCAGTAGTTTAGTTTGACATAGCTTTGCTGAGCGTAGGTTTTTATGTGGCTAGAATACTGGAAAGGTACAGCAAGTATACTGTATGGTGGTTAATGTATTGTATGGTGGACTATTACTTCATTAGGAACAGTGAAAATATAATTGTGACAGTTCCTCTGAAGAGGCTAGATTTCTAAAAAGTTAAGAGGTCTGCAGTCTAATTAGTGGAATAAAGGAAACTCAACATTTATTCTGAAGGACGATGCAGAGCAGTGGTTTGCAGACTTGTACCCATTGTATGTTTTTAGATGCCAGCTGAACTCATAATAAAGGCTAGTCTTCCAGTTTCCTCATAAAAAATATGTATGTATGTTTGATGAATTGCACATTGATATGGCCATGTTATGTGTGTACATAAATACTCAGATTTGTTTTTAGGTTTTGCCATCAGTGATGTTAATCAAAAAGATTTAATAATATTCAGATATATTCAGATATGAAAAATGTTCTTTCTTCATCTGTATTTCTACAACTGTTTTAAAAGTACTCTTTCTAAAAGAGGATTATAACTGTTACTGTGTGATTGACAAATACAGGCAAAATTGATTCTCCTGGGGAAATCATGATTAATTTTAAGTTCTGCTAAATCATTCATTGGATGTCTTTTACTAATGGAGCAAAGTTTTTTTTTTTTCCAGAATTAATGCAGTGCAAACAAAAAACAACTGGTTTATGGCTATAACTGGAGCATAAGGTGCACAAGTTATTCTGTGAGCCATGTGACTGAGCCATGATCATATACTTATTTGCAGTGGCAAAACGTGACAAAGTCAGGCCCTCTGCCAAATAAAAAATTTGAGGGGCCTGGTGTGTATTACCTCTTCTGCTCTGTCAGTCATTCCCCGGGAATTTAATACTATAGAGGAAGCTGACCCCCGTGTCCAGCCCCCCCTGTTCCCTTGAGCCCCCAATGACCACAGGGTCTGTTTCCTAGTAATGCCACTGTTTATTTGCATCTCTTTTGAACTCAGACTTGTTAGCACAAAAATAGAGCAAGCACTTGCACAGTAGCAAATGGAGCAGAACTCCGTACTCAGATTGGTGCACTAATATAAAGGTGGATGTAAGGCAGGGGTTTAGCTTTTATTTATTGTTTTAAACATGACCCATGTCTCATTAGCCTTATTACTCTTTGCAGTGTCATACGGCACCTTACATCCTTAATACAATCCACCCCAGAGCTGCAAACAATATCTAGATCATATTCATATCTAGATCATATTCATTTCACTGCCAGTCAATCATGTTTCATGTATGCAAGAGTGGAATATCTCTATAAAAGGAGAGCTAAGTCCTAAAAATAAATATGGTTAAAATGCCATATTTTAGATACTGAACGTATTGTATCAGCCTAAAGTTTCAGCATCTCAATGGCAGCAATGATCCAGGACTTCAAATTTGTCATGGGGGGGTCACCATCTTGAAAAGTGTCTCAGCACCTGAGCTAAGCCTAGGGGTTGTCGCAAATTTTCCAGCAGAAAATTAGGTTTGTCTGTAATATAACTTAATGCTACAAGGCTGATTATTAAATTCTGATACTAATTGCACTAGTTTCTGTGCTGCCATATAGTAATTATCTGTATTAAAGGGGAATTCAATCCCACCCCCCGTAATTTCTACCTAATTGTTTAGTTAGGCTTTAATTCACCTTTAACCAGGTAGAGAAAGGAAAAGGACTTGGATCCAAGAACAAATCCAGCCATGTAAACTGCAGTGCCAAACTTAACAGTATGGGTATTCAATTCTTCATTTTTGGATTTTAACATAGTAGTATGTACAATATATAGCATAAACTCATATTCTGTCATATAGCCATACAGTATTTTTTTGACTTCGGTTTCTAGCTAACTGCTGAATCATTTGTTCACTTTTTAATCACAGGAAGAACAGGCAAATCTGATGGGAAAACCAAAATGACTATTTGCATGGTAATGCAATTTAGATCAAGTTGCGTTTTGCAGTAATGTAAAAGTTTACAGCACTTTGTGAAATAGCTTCTTTAAAAAACTGATACTCCCTAAACATCTCCAGAAGCACTCTTGGCGCCTAGGATAATTGCAGTGTTATAAGATAATATTTCATATTCTCCTCTCGTGTAAAAAGCTTGCAGGCTGAGACACTGGAACACAGATTTCAGTCTACCTCTCCCAGGGGCTTAAAACAGGATATTGTAAAACCTTAATTAAAAATCTATAATCTGACCAGAATCAGTCTTAATTGGGCGTTTGATTCTGAGAAAGCTTTCTAAAACCATTATATACTGTATAGTTTTCCCAATCTATAATGTACACAATTCAGTTTCCTTTCTCTTTGCACAGGTGCTGCGATTACCTTAGGGCTTCATGTCTAAATGTTGATAAAGGGCAACTGCTAAGGAAGATGTAAAGGATGTATGCCAACTGTTATTGTGAGGCTCCATGCATCAAGGCAGAGCCAGTTGTATCACAACAGCTGAATTTTGTCATCAAACAACTGGGTATATTTGCTATATTTTGTAAGTGTTTAGTAGTAAACTGCTACTGCAGGATTGATGCAAAATGTTATTGCAAAGTTACATTGCTTTTCACAAACTTTAAAACATATAGTAGCTACTGCCACCTCCTGACCAGCCAGTAACTCCAGAGTTCCCTTTGTGTCCCTTTGTGTCCAGCTTCAATAGGTGCACACATACACATGGAGTATCGGCACAGATACATCATGAACATTGGAAATGATGCCAGACAGACCTCCATAAAATTGTGTGCAATTTGCAATAAAATGTTGCTTTCATTTTTGTGAATTGGATGAAACTGCACCAGCATAACTGTGTGAGACTCTTTCCAGCAGTGCTGCTGGAATTGTGGGTGAAAAAACATGGTAATTGCCTTGAACATAACACTTACTGTATCTCACGGCAATTATGCATGTAAATGAGCCTTAATATCTGTACAAGCAACTTTCAAAGAGAACTGATCACATGTTGACCAGAAAGGCAAACTGTCATATGACTGCAAAGGACCAGAAGAATGATTTGGCTGACACAGGAGTGATGTTGCAATATTCCACTGCGCAGTGTTACGTGCATAAACATGATGCATGGAAAAATATTTAATTTGAAAAGGAAATCTTGTTTCTCAACATTTGTGATTCTCACATGGTGACTTCTATTAGCAAATATATAATTCATATGTAAATTAGCATTCTTCAAAAAGTAATGCCCTCCAGCATTTTCTTAGAAAAATTGACTGTGATGTTCAGAATTGTGTGCGCACAAATATCTGCAATATTTCATGTATTCAACATATATATTACTTTTCCCTGTGTCATAGTCACTACTTCCCTTAAGCATACTGTGGCTGCATAAGCAGTAGGGAGGCATGCAACCCAGAGAAATGTTAGTATGTCCATACAACATTTAGATTGTAAGCCTTGCAGGGTAGGGTCCTCCAGCCTTTTGTTTCCTTGACACTGAGCACTTGATCTGTAGTGTAATTATATTTTATATTTATGTGAATTGTATTTCTAATAATGAACTTATTGTTACTTTTTATTTCAATGACCCCTTGATTGTTACAGTGCTTTGCCGTCATGGAGTGCTATACAAATATACATACATACATCACAAACAAAAATATAAGGCAACTGTAAGAGAAAAAATCACTCTGTTAAATAACTTGTGATATTCTTGATTAACTTTCTGTCCATACAAGTGTCTCAGCAGCCAACTATACTGTATGTCCTTGGCTCTATAAAAAGAGAAAATTCACTGGCACACAGGAACTGCAGTATCAGGGCAAGCCCTTGCAAATTTTATTAATGCAATGTGTAACGTTTCGGAGACACTCCCCTTTGTCAAGCCTGGAGTGTCCCCAAACGTCACACATTGTATTAATAAAATTTGCAAGGGGTTGCCTTGCTACCGCAGTTCCTGTGTGCCAGTGAATTTTCTCTTTACCCTGGAAGTGAGGTGGCTGATTCCTCTATTACTGGGCACCAGGACAAAGTAATCGGGTTGGGTGAGATGTGCGGTTTCTTCAAACTCGGTTGGACTTGGCTCTATAAATCCCTACTGTGCACATACTAGGCAACTTGCTTCCATGAACTATCTCTGTGGTCCAGGTGACATTAATATAAGAATACCTGGAAATTGTCCATCAAAGTAATAAACAGCTTCATTAGAAAAAGGAACATAAAGTTTAGTTAAAGGGAATCTATGGTCAAAATCTATAATCTTTCCTAGGCGTTGGGGAATAATTATTAGGGATGCACCGAATCCAGGAGTTGGTTCAGTGTTTGGCCAGGATTCGGCCATTTTCAGCAGGATTCGGATTCATCCAAATCCTGACCTATCCGAAGCCTTAAAATCATGTGACTTTTCGTTTGTGGCTCTCTTACCCTCCCCTTCGCTAATTTGCATATGCAAATGCAGGTTCGGTTCGGTATTCGGACGAATCTTTCACAGCAGATTCAGGTATTGAGCCGAATCCGAAATAGTTGATTCGGTGCATCCCTTATAATTATTAGGTTATTTCTATTTGCAATGCATTCTTTTTTTTACGGTTCTGATGCTATCAAAGCCGTTACCTTGCCTGTCTGCGTATTCCCCCAGAATCTGCTCAATTCACTTGTAAAGAAAGCCTCATGGGCAGCGGCCATCTCATCAGCCTAACCCGGCCACCCACCAATGCAAAAACAATAGGCGGTCCTCACTGTAATGCTAGGACAGGCATCCTCAGAAAAAGCAGGAAGCATTGCAGCTGTTACCAAATCAGCTTCCTGCTTTTTCTGACTATGCCTGTCTGCACACAAGATTTTGAAAGATTATAGATTTTGACCATAGATCCACTTTAATCAAGAACAGCTCAACTGATTGCCTGTATGTGGCATGTTCTTAAAATAAAAAAATGTTTTAAATTTAGAAATCTAATTATTCTACGATTTGGTGTTAAAATTTCATGATATTAAATTTAAATATAAATATATTGATATAAAATTAAATACATAGCCTCAAATCATTAAGACCTATGTGTCTCAAAACTATCAAAGCTTCCAGCCTCACTGCGATTTTAATATATTTCAAGAATCCTGCATATAAATTATGCATTTCTTTTCCAGCACTAATGAGAGATGAAGTCCGAATTACTGCAAAATATGCATACATACATCTGATTTATTTTCCATTTCTTGATCTACTCTCTGTAGAAATGAGAAGCTCATATAAATATCTGCTTTGCCATTCTTCGGACTGCTAGAATCTTGATTCTTTTCACTTCAAGGAAGCTTTTTTTCACCTCTCATTCAATCCAGCAGGTTTGCACATGATTCCATGTGTTCCAGTTGCTCTTTTATATTTGTATTATTAAATATGTGCATCTAGACAGAGGAAAAAAGGCCTCCATCTTTGCATATAGCAGTGAATGTATTTGAGTAGCCAACAAGGGTGTCATTCCTCTGTTATCATTTCTTAAAACTCTGTTCCATAACATTTGAAAAGAATCATTGTTAATTTAGAATTTCCAATTATGTACAGCATACTGTATATGAATGTGTTACCTTTTGCTAATGGCAACACCTGACAGTTGCTGAAAAATTTTCTGGTGCCTCATAAAAAGGGTGCACCCCCAATGCTATTGTGTCATCAATAGTGCAGATCCCATAGTGAGTCCACATTAAACAGTAATTTGTGGCTACAGTGTCAATTGTGAACCACACAAGTATGGCCTACATTTTGTTATGTTTTTACCCATTTGAAAACCAACCAGCCTTTCTAGAACCAAACAGCACCTACCAAAAATCAGATACGTGGCAACAATAATTGTATGTAATTTACCAATTTAACAGTTCATTTGGAAACGGTTAGTGAATAAAGAGTTATTATTACAAATGAACTTAAAGAAGTTCCAATAGTAATCATACAGAAAGGCAGGGATATATAAATACACACATACACATATATATTATGTGTATATCTTAGCTAGGACACTCAGTACTGACATTAACACCACTAGAAGTAACTTCAGTACTATTAAAGTTTATGGCAAATGCCTCTCCTGAGACAAGCAATATAATGTTCCTAATGCTGTATAAACACTAAAAGAATGTTATGTGCACAATATAAGCTATGCCTTCATACCTTACTGTGAAAGAAAGTTGGGAGTTAATCCCTGCTTATTCATAAGGTATACTTTCCATTATGGAAACTGTATTTTCCCAGGGATGTAAATTTATTCAAAACTTTCTGTGCAGCAGAATAGGCTACAGGAACAAACGTGTTTCATTTACCTTATATCATATGTGGGTGACATTTATTCCATAAAAGAAATATTAACCCTACTGTGGTAGAGGAACCTTGTATTGAGAACTCAAACATTAAATATAAATTTTATTAAATAAGTACAAAATGGCAAGGAATCCTAAATGTATAGATTAGCTCCTATCATCAAATAGAGGTTGCTCAATTGTGGACTATGTTGAAGTAAAACAATCATAGCATCAGAATAAGTAAAAGCAAATCGACACCAGAAGCTTTTAGGGGCAGATTCACTAAAGCGCGAAGCGTCTAAAGCTAGCGATAATTCGCCAGCGTGACGTCATTTTGCAAATTCACTAACACGGACTCGAAGTAGATAGACTTGCGCAACTTCGCACCCTTACGCCAGGCGAAGTTGCGCACTGACGGATCGTAACTTCGCAAATTCACTAAGATGAACATTTTCCTCAATGTTAGAACTTACGCTAGACGTTACTTCGCCTGGTCAGATCGGGAGAAGTTCAATACAAAAGATAGGAGGTTGAAAAAAAAAATGTCAAATTTTTTCTAAGTCCCAAAAAAACGCCGGCGTATTTTAGCATAGAAGGGTGATAGACTGAAAAAGATCAATATTTTTTTTGGGGGGTTACCCTTCTTCCCCCCTACATTTCCTAACATATGGAAACACAACTATACAGGGGGCACATGTAGGGCAATAGGACAACTTTATATAATTTATTAAAGGTTTCCTGGGCTTGTGTAGTGGAATGTAGTGGCTGTAACATCTACTTCTATTATAAGTTAAAGTTCCCGCCGTATGCAAATTAGGCTTTGCTAGCATAACAGCGCTCTGCCTAGCGAAGTAACACTAGTGCAACGAAAATTCCCCTGGTGAAGTGCGGCGAACGCTAGCGAAGCCAACGCAAACGAATTTGCGCATCTTAGTGAATTGGCCCCTTAGAGTCTGCGACTAGTATCAAAATAGACTTAATACCTGAGCTAATGAATGAAACGGAGTCACAGCCCAGCTTGTAACAAAGTTACATAGTTCAGTAAAGTTTAATTCCTAGGTTCAGACATTACAAGTATAATTGGAAGGTTCAAGTCTTGCAAATTTTTAAAGAAATTCTTCGACTGCGCGCTCTGCACTAGAAGAGCCCAATTTCCGGGTTGAAAACCGTAAATTCAGCTTAGTTACCAGGAGCGGCATTTTTGCCGCCCCTGGTAACCCGGGGGGGTGCTGTCGTCTGAGCAGAGTGCCACAACTTGCCACATTGGCGGAGCGCCCCTGGTCAAGTATAGTGCATGTGTACACTAACAAGCATGTGTATGTGTGATAAGGCATGCATATGAATGCTTTGGGGAGCAGAATTGCTCAGTAAGGGGAAACTTAATGGACTAGGGGTAGGCAAGGTGACAGAGAAGGTACATGGCTGGGGCCCACTCAAGCTTTGCTCCCTAGGTACGCTCCTCTTCTGCCTACCTCTAATTCAGGCCCTACATGTACAATGGGGGCCTCCAACCAAAGGATATCTGGCTAAAAATCGGCCAGATATTGATAATGCAGTTTTGCTTTTCCCCTCTGAATCCAATAATCCACAAAACACCCACATTTTGGTATACTTGAACTGTATAATTAAAATAGGGTAACTATATAAAAGTGGAGATGGCATCCCTTTGTACTAAAGTTTTTAAAAGGAAAAAAAAGTGGAAAACAAGGCTCAGTGTTCAGGCTTCATTTAAAATAAGGTTGTTAAAGAAACAACCAGTGGTCGCAACCCAGATTTGTGCTACTGTTTTTTTCTTCCCTCAGCAGCACATGAACCGGTGACACAGCAACAAGCTGTGGAGGGCAAACTGTAACAGTGTGAGATTATGTTGTGTTACAAGGGATACTTTTTATAAAAACTGGAGAAAAGCACTTGACTGACTTGTCTTATTAGCGGCATGACTAAGCACAATACATTGTATTGCTTTTTTTTTATTAGTGTCTCTCAGCTTCAGTGGGCAGTTATATTCTGTGCCAGCTTTCTCCTTTAATGTGGCTCTAATCTCCCTGACTGGCAGAAAGCGTGTCTTTTGTAAATATTTTCGAGCTATCAGTTTGTGAGTTCATGGGCTGGGGGTTTATGCGTCACGCAGTTCAGTCACTTCCCCCATACTGACAGCAGCTAGTATTGCTTCCTGGGGTTGTGCTTTCCTACTGATAGGGCACACACAGATAATCTGCATGATTCCCCTCATGGCTTTCCTAAGGGCTTATTAATGCAATGACAACAAAAACAACAACAAAAAGTCAGTTAAAATTAGGTGGCTGTAGCCTTCTGAGAGTTGTAGTTTAGCGGATGTAACATAGTAAGTTAGGCTGAAAAAAAGACTTGCGTCCATCAAGTTCAACCTTTTTTTTTTTTTTCTTCTTCTTCTTATTTTTAATTTTAGCTGCCTAACTGCTAGTTGATCCAGAGGAAGGCAAAAAACCTCATCCTAAGCCTCTCCAATTTGCCTCAGAGGGGGGAAAAAAATTCCTTCCTGACTCCAAAAAGGCAATCGGACTAGTCCCTGGATCAACTTGCATAATGAACTATCTTCCATAACCCTGTATTCCCTCACTTGCTAAAAATCCATCCAGCCCCTTCTTAAAGCTATCTAATGTATCAGCCAGTACAACAGTTTCAGGGAGAGAATTCCACATCTTCACAGCTCTCACTGTAAAAAACCCCTTCCGAATATTTAGGCGGAACCTCTTTTCCTCTAAACGGAATGGGTGACCTCGTGTCATCTGGAAAAACCTACTGGTGAATAAAACATTAGAGAGATTATTATATGATCCCCTTATATATTTATACATAGTTATCATATCACCCCTTAAGCGCCTCTTCTCCAGCGTAAACATCCCCAATTTGGCCAGTCTTTCCTCATAGCTAAGATTTTCCATACCTTTTACCAGCTTAGTTGCCCTTCTCTGTACCCTCTCTAATACAATAATGTCCTTTTTGAGTGAGGGAGACCAAAACTGTACGGCATATTCTAGATGTGGCCTTACAAGTGCTCTATAAAGTGGGAGAATGACCCCCTCCTCCCGTGACTCTATGCCCCTTTTAATACAGCTCAGGACCTTATTGGCCCTTGATGCTGCCGACTGGCATTGCTTGCTACAGCCAAGTTTATCATCTACAAGGACTCCAAGGTCCTTTTCCATAATGGATTTGCCTAGTGCCTAGTGTGTCCTGCCACTACACAATACATATATGTTCTGCAGATTTCTAGGATGATTAATAATACTTCTCTTTTTTAAAATTGTCAATGGAAATATTCGATTTGTTCTAAAGGTCCATATACACTTTTCCCTTATAAAAAAAAAAAGATTTTTAGATTTTCATTATTGTAACTAAAACACTTTATGCATGGTTTTTCTTTGCTTGCACCGTCCTCCGTGCAGTCCATCCTTCACCTCCCTCCCAAGGGGACTTTTCTTTGAGGAGGTTCAGGTGTCAAAGTCTTGTGGGTAAAAGTTATGTGTTAGGTGATTGGGTTGGCACTATAGTCTTTCTCTTCAGTCTCATGTAGTGATGATCATAAAAGCTTCAAAATTGTGATGTGGGAGTTAACCCAAAATCCACTTGTCATGAGGGTTTGGGATGAAATTTTGGCAACTATTTCAGGCTTGGGTTGGGTGCAGTTCAGACATGGGAAGTATACTCCTGCTATGCTCCCAAAGATTCCCTGTCTCCGAATCAAAGGTGCACACAAAAGTATCATATGGAGTGGGAAGCTGCACATGTGGGTCCTACTATGGCAACATTTTGCAGTTTAGCATGGGTTAAAGTTTTGAATTTTAAAGTTGTGTGTGGGTTCGACTTTAATCTGGTTGTCTGTAGAATGGTGGGCCGATCCGACACTGCTAGAAGTAGAGTCACAGATAGTGGAAGGTAGTGTCAAGAAGTATGGAGGAGTTGCAAGAACTGTGGTTCCTGCATTCAATAGTAGCAACATTTCTCTGCCAAGCACAAGTTTCCTGTAGGGGTCAAATGTAAGGATTAGTTAAGGCAAATTGAGATTTATTGATGTATTTTCATGTTTTGTTATAAAAGGACTGTGTTTTGTGTACAAAGGGCTAAAACGTTACTCAGAAGTCTTAATAATTATTAATAATTTCATAAATGTTATCCTTATAGATAATGCCTATATAAAATCATATTCACAGTGTTCATCTGTGGTATTGTCCATGGTGCTGAAAGCAATTTTTTCATGCTGCAAGGATTAGACTACATAATACCATAGGGTAATGATTCATTGTAAGATATACACCAATTCTGCAGCTGTGCAAACATTGATATTAATGTAAAGCAGTGGTTCCCAACTAATGGCTCACAATCAAAATATTCCTCACCAACCCCTTGAATGTTGCTCCCAGTGTCCTTAAAGGAACAGTTCAGGGTAAAAATAAAAACTGGGTAAATAAATAGGCTGTGCAAAATAAAAAATGTTTCTAATATAGTTAGCCAAAAATGTAATGTATAAAAGCTGGTGTGAGTGGATGTCTCACATAATAGAACACAAAACAACATCCTGCTTTTCAGCTCTCTAAATCCGAGTAAGTCAGCGACTTGAGGGGGGGCCACATGGGACATAACTGTTCAGTGAGTTTGCAATTGATGCTCAGCATTCAGCTCAGATTCAAAAGCAACAGTTATGACCCATGTGGCCCTCCCTCAAGTCATTGATTGGTTACTGCCTGGTAACCAGGGTAACCAGTCAGTGTAAACAAAAGAGAGCTGAAAAGCAAGAAGTAGTGTTGCAGTCACTCCAGCCTTTATACATTACAATTTTGCCTAACTAACTATATTGAAAACATGTTTTATTTTGTACAGCCTATCTATTTACCTAGTTTTTACTTTTATACTGAACAATTCATTTACAGCAAGTGCTTATTTTTTAATTGAAGAAAGTTTGAATTGCATAAAAACCAGTTGAACTGCCAAACAGAGCCTCCATTTCATATATAAACTACCAAATAGCCATGCACAATCCTTATTTGGCACCCTAGGGACTTTCATGCTTGTGTTGTTCCCTGATTCTTTTTACATGTGGCTCATAGGTAAACAAAAGTTGGGGACCCCTGCTTCTTATTAGTGCTCTATGCCAGCATCCTACAGATATGTCAGTCAGATAGCACAGGTGTTAAACTCCAGTGCTTTAGCTGTTGTGAACAACAACAGCTATATTTTGTTGCTAAATAGTACTGATTTATGGAATGGGATACCTTACAAGTCAATACCATCTATCTATATTTATACCTGCATAATTCATTTTCCTAACTTTGAGGGGTCTCTCAGTCACCATATCTCTACCATTTAACAAGAACATCTAACACACACAACCAGTGTACTGACATCAAGATGTGTCCATCTAATCCGCAGGGATCAGGAACCTTGGCTCTCCAGCTGTTAAGGAACTACAAGTCCCACAATGCATTTGCCTTTATGAATCATGACAGACTCCTTCATTGGATTCTGTGACTTGTAGTTCCTTAACAGCTGGAGAGCCAAGGTTCCTGATCCCTGAATGTCATGTTTTTAACATGTTGTCTTATGGAATTCCAACCCAAGCCACACTTGCCATACAGCTTATTTTGCCTCACCTGCTACAGAAGCAAGATGGGAAAGTAACTGCCCTGATTATTGGTAGACATTAGTTGTGAAATCTTACTTTAGGAAACAAAAAGCAGAGCCCTTTAAATGAATTTATTATAATTGTTGGGCACGTCTACTCAAGGCCCCACTGTTACAGAGAATAATCCAATAAATGTAATTTTTAGGATTTTAGCAATTAAAGTATACAAATCATACCAGGCACTTTTTATCACCACAAAAATCAATTGCCATAAGTAATTCCTTCCAGGTCACCATAATTGTTGTCTCTGGCACGCTTCCTCATTCCTTATACTTTTGTGCCTTAGACAGAACATCACCTGTTATAATGGATGTCCAGCAGCACTGCAGGGTATTCTGACTGCTTTTATTTCTCCTGAGAAGATGACACATTTCCGGATACTAAGGGGCAGATTCTCTAAAGCCCGAAGCATCTAACACTAGCGCTAATTCGCCAGCGTGACGTCAATTCGTAACTTCGCAAATTCACTAACACCGACTCTGGTCTAGACTATAGACTATAGACTAGCGCAATTTCGCACCCTAACGCCAGGAAGGAAATCACATCCACTGCCATCCCAGAATCCTTGCTTACCTTTTCATAAAAAGAAATTAAATTAGTCTGGCAAGATCTATTACGCATAATACCATGCTGGAATATGTTATTTGCTATGAAGTCCAGTATCCTTCATATTAATCCTTCGAAATGCTTTCCTACCACCAACATCAGACTAACTGACCTATAGTTTTGAGGCTGAGAATGGGATCCCTTTTTGAATAGCAGCACCACATTAGCAATTCGCCAGTCTCTCTGCACCATGCCAGACCTCAATGAATCCTGAAAAATTAAGTACAGAGCTCGCTAAGTACCCTGGGATGAATATAATCTGGCCCTGGACCTTTGTTTATCTTAACATGTTCTAGTCTCTTTTGAATTTCATCATGTGTGAACCATGCATCATTAGATGTATTACTAGAATTTGGACCATTAATAATGAAACCTTCATCAGCTAGTTCCTCGTTTGTGTTGACAGACGAAAAGTATGTGTTCAGAATCTGAGCTTTTGCTTGTTCTTATCAACCAGCTGACCCCCCTCTGATGATAAAGGTCCCACCCCTTCCTGCTTAATTTTTTTTACTATTAACATATTTTAAAAAATTATTTTGGATTCTTTTTACTGCTTACTGCAATATCCTTTTCCATATCAACTTAAGCTTTTTTTGCATGATTGATTGGCCACCTTGTACCTTATAAATGATTTGACTGCACCAGTTAACCTGAAAGCCTTAAAAGCACGTCTTTTCTTACCCACTTCTACACCAACACTTCTATTGAACCAAAAAGGTTTTGCTTTGCAACAACGTTCCTTGCTTACAAGGGGAATATACTAATGTATATTTATTAAGCAGCATTTTAAAGACTTCCCATTTTTATTTTGTGTTTAACCTGTGAAAAGCATTTCCCAATATGTTGCAGAGATGCTCTTGTACTGTCAAAGTTTGCATGCCTGTTTTAGTTACTCCCTTATAGAATTTCCTCTGCACCAGAATCTCAAAGGAGACTATGTTATGATCACTATTTCCTAAATGCTCACCCACACAAATGCTAGAGATTAGTTCAGTATTAGTAGATCCAAAAGAGAGTTATTCCTAGTAGGTTCTTGAACGAGCTGGGATAATAAGTTGTCATGTAGTATATTTACAAACCTACTAGCTAAGTTTCAAGGTTTACAGGTGTATTAGAGACTTTGGGCATAGTAATCAAAAATTTAAACTTCATTAGGCCAGACATGAACTCTCATTTTTCCCTTAGATAAATATGTTAATTTGTATCTGTGTGTTGTGTGTATTTATTGGATTAATGTATCTGAAAAGTTTATGATTTTGCTTATAGTTCTTGATCCCTTATGCCATGCAAATGTGCAACACCTAAGATGGATCATGCCAAAAGACCTCCTGGGACCAGATGCTTTATTCATTTGTTCTCCTAGGCCACAAGAAGGTCCATTGCAATGCAATATGATTTTTAATAATTTTTAGAAACAAATGGTGTAAAATGAAATAATTGTGATCTGTTGTTATTAGAACCATCAATGATGTTTTTAACAGCTATAGCTGACCTGGAAGTGGGTCTTGATCTTAAACAATGTTTTTTACATTAGTGTCAAAGTCTTAAATGCCAATAGTAAGCATTGTTCATTAGATGTTGGCAACAAAGGAGGCACTGATTACAGAATAAACGGTTCACACAGGGTATAAATACCATTAAAATATGAAGTTGTATTTGTGCCTGAAACAATAGGTGATGCTGTATAGGGGTTTAAATTTCCTCTGTTTCTTGTTTTTCAACCCAAAAAGCTGCTTATTACTTCTTACAGCGTGATGCAGAATACATTGCTCTCTCCAGGGACACAACTGAAGCTGATCTAAAACAGAGGAGAGAAATATGAGCAGGAACAGCTTTCTACATTGAGCAGACAAGTTGCTATCACGTCATATTTATCACACTTGCCTAATTTATTCACTGATGAAGCAGGGGTGCAGGTGTGAATTGGATTATCGTGAATTGGCTCAATATATTTAGTTCAGATTTATAGTAACAATTGATTTTATTCTAGAGAGATGGGTTTAACCAAACTGTAATTAAAGTTCCACACCAATAATCACCAAGTAAAATGTATATAAAAAAGTAAATTATATGGGTAAAGTATATTTTCTTTGAATAAACAACCTTTGTATGTTTTTAAAAACACATTACTTACCATTTTCCATTCCACCTTTCCAATTTAGCACATAAAATAACAAATCTATAAATATTTTTGTAATTGAAACAATATTAAAAGATACATTCAGCACAAGTTAGTCAATTAATGGGAGGAATCTCTGAAAAATGAAGCCCAATCTATCCCTACTGCTTCCAATTTGCTTAAAAGCACAATATACCACTTGTTCAGCATGAGTTCAATGCATAAGGATTGGCTCAGCTCATTAATAGGCTTCCTCGTGAGACAGAAACTGAAGCAATAACACATAAAATTTTCTTTATTAAGAAGAATCAACATACCTTCTATAAATGGTTAATGCTTGTCACTGATACGAGTGCTCTTTTTAGACCATCCTCTTGATCTGGAAAAACTGAACAAAAATTGTTTTACTTCATTTTATTTGTGCATGTAGCTTTCTGCTTATGTTTTACTTGAACCTAATTTGGGTTGGGAGTACATTTGATATATGATATATATAATCATTCTGTGGAATTGCAATCTTGGGGTTTTTCCTGGTCTAGCTACATTATTTCATTGATCTTATTTCATGATATCTCATTCATGATAGGTAAAAAAGATAAAAGTGAGCTTTAGGTATATCTGTCAATGCTGTATTTCTGATGTAGATGTAATTCCAGTGTACCTACAGGTGACTCACTAAAAATGAATTTCATAGAGCTCTCTTTGTGAAAAAGTCAGCATCTATTGACTTCAGATTTAATTGCCTGAATGTTTTGTTAGTATTTGATTGAGTTCTGCAGGCTTTAAAAAATTTAAAAAATATATATTTATATAAAAATGTTCCACAGAGGTTCTCCCCCACAGTCCAGCAGCACCTATACTGCAGAATCTATGGTTTATTCCAGGTCTCCAAGCTTTACAATTCCATCTATGCTCTTCCTATGGTCTACCCACCATACAATAGCTTATACACAAGTATCCCATCCTATAAGGCAAAAGATTTAGGTTACAACAAATACTCCACTTTGTACATGCACAATGGCTCCTAGTAGAGAACAAAGATAGCAAAGAAACATTTTTTGTGGTTCCTCTGATCTCCGACTACTTAAATCTGTATCTTGTCTATACAATAAGTTGTTTGATCTGCCACAGCCCCAGAAGTTACCAAACATGTTAGCTTCGACTAGAGATCTCTCTAGGGAATTGGACCCCGAGGATTGGGATTGAGCGTGGAATACAGCTAAAAGGTCCTCAGATAAGGTCTCCTTACAAGAGATAAAGTACTTTTTTTTATGGTAACAGCACGCATAACCAAATTCACTCCTTCAGCTAACCCTAATTGCTTTAGGGGCTGTGGTGAAATAAGTATTAGGTCCCATACATGGGGGACATGCCAAAACGCAGGGCTGGATTTACATAACTGGTTCCCTTAGGCCCGATGTTGTTTGTCGCCTCTGTGCCCTCCCTTTTATTTGCTAAAATTTTCATCATCAGAACGGAGCAATGGGAATTGGCACATGGAAATTAAAATTTCTGAACCAATGTGGGTGTGGTTGGGCAGCATGCTGCCCCCTAAAATCCTGCTGCCCTAGGCCCAGGCCTATGTGGCCTCTCCACAAATCCGGGCCTGGTCTTGGGAGTTTTTGTGCTCAGGGACCCTGCAGCAGCCTTATTGGGTATAAAACCTGTAGAATTAAATAATGCTCAGTTCCGTCTGTTTACCATTATTATGATGGCATCTAAGAGGACCCTGGCAAGGACCTGGAAAAAAAAATCCCAATTGACCCAGTAAAATCCAGAGTAGACAGGATTATGTATCAAGAAAAAATTACAAGCATTTTACTTGACACCCACCAGATGTTTATGTTTAATTTGAGTCCCTGGATTGAGTACAGATATGGGTCTGTGGTATTTTATTTTTTAATTAATAAAAGATATTCCTAATGCAAACTTAAATGTTTATTAAAATGTTAACCTGACAATACTATAATATGAACCAAACTCAATGAGACAAAATCAAATAGGCTTAGCCTCCCCAAGCCTTAATGAAAATCCGCCTATGTTCACACCTCTTTCAAACCATCGGTCTTCTTTATGCAGAATTTTGATATTGCTATCTTCAAAAGAGTGTCCCTTGTCTTTTAGGTGTAGAAAAACAGCCGAGTCTTGCCCTGTAGAGTTCGCCCTCCTATGCTGATCCATTCGCTTACTGAGCAGTTGTTTTGTCAGAATATGTATGGATCAGTGCACTATGGCTACACTGGACTGGTTGGATCCTTTGGGTGTATCCGTTTTTGTCTCAGTGTGTTGCTAGGTTTGAAAAACACAAGGAGTTTCTCAGACAGTCCAGCTACATATGGGATCACTATGCTTCACTTACTATGTGTCTCTGGTCGGTTATTTCTTTTAATGTTCCTGTTGGGCTTGGTTGCTTGAGTCTACCTGAGGCATCCCAGGTGGATAATTAAAAGACAGCTCAAGCAAGAGGGAGAGGAGCACCAGTCTGAGAAAAAAAGCACAGGAAAGCTGCCTATGTGAACACAGGACTGAAATCACCACAAGGTTTGGGATTGTTTTTCTGAATGTTCTCTGTTTTGGGGAGACAGGTGGTAGACCCACTCCTGGTTAGTTAGGACAACTGACTTGTAATAGTAAGTAGCCCATTAAGTGGCAAGGAGTTTATTTTGAATTGTTTATGTTGTTTTGCTGCAAGTGAAAATAAACTGCTGGAAAGAGACTACCCTCTTATTAATTGTGATTGTGCCATGGGCTGTGTTAGTTGATCCAGCTGCCTATATATACAGTTGTGTTCATAAGTTTATGTACCCTGGCAGAATGATTTCTTAACCATTTTTCAGAGAATATGAATGATAACACAAAAACTTTTCTTTCAGTTATGGTTGACCCTGATCAAAAGTTTACATACCCTAGTGATTTGGCCTGATAACATGCACACAACTTGACACAAAAGGGTTAGAATGGCTATTAAAGGTAACTATCTTCACCTGTGATCTGTTTGCTTGTAATTAGTGGGTATGTATAGAAGGTCAATGACTTTCTGGACTCCTGACAGACCCTTGTATCTTTCATCCATTGCTGCACTGATGTTTTTTGGATTCTAAGTCATGGGGAAAGCAAAAGAATTGTCAAAGGATCTGCGGGGGAAAAGTAGTTGAACTTTATGAAACAGGAAAGGGATATAACAAAATATCAAAGTAATTGAGAATGCCAATTAGCAGTGTTCAAACTCTAAGAAGTGGAGAATTAGGGGTTCTGTTGAAACCAACCAAAATTTCAGCCACAACTGCCATAAAAATTGTTGGGGATGCAAGAAAATCTTGGTGAAAATACAAAAAATACTGGAGGAAAATTTGCACTCATCAGCCTGGAAGCTACGCATGGGACATACTTGGACATTCCAACATGACAATGATCCAAAACACAAGACCAAGTCTACTTGTCATTGGCTACAGCAAAATAAAGTGAAAGTTCTGGAGTGGCCATCTCAGTCTCCTGACCTCAATATCATTGAGTCACTCTGGCGAGACCTCAAACGTGCAGTTCATTCAAGACAGCCCAAGAATTTATGGGAACTGGAGGCTTTTTGCCAGGAAGAATGGGCAGCTTTACCTTTGTCTGAGAAGATAAAGAGCCTCATCCACAACTACCACAAAAGATTTCAAGCTGTCATTGATGTTAAAGGGGGCAATACACGGTACTAAGAACTGGGGTACGTAAACTTTTGATCAGGGTAGTTTGTGTAGTGATTATGATTTAAAAAGAGTAAACACAGTTGTCTGACAATAAATGGCTTCAGCCAACCACTAGGAACAAAAGATACTTGCGCTTGCATACCCTGGCCGTCCAGTAACGTGAGCCCTGGTGCTCGGAGAACAGAGGCGAAGGCAACCTCCGAATCGATTGGGGAAAGAAGGATTCAGCGGCACAACAGGTTCTTTCAAGTAGGGAAAACCCTTACTCGTTTATTTGCAGATGCAACGTTTCGGGGCGTAAACCCTTTGTCAAGCATACCAAATATCAGTGAACATAACTTTATATAGTGCAACCCATTAATTAGGGTAATTAGTGAATTGTATTAGGTGAAGGCTAATACTTCAGGCCGTAAGTATAAGGCAATTTAAAAATACATGAAAAATACGAATATTAAAATTTCACATAAAATCTTGATAATAAATCATAAAAGCTTACAAAAGAAATCTTAGTTAATAAGCACGGTGATGGTTAAGAAATTGCCACTTTTATCAGGAAGAAAACAAATTAATACAAGGTATCAAATAATTCCTTAAAAACTTAGTGTCAAAAAAAATGTATCAAAGAGGATACTTAGCAGATCATTATATTAACTGCCATAGTCTGAGGCCATAAAGTCTACCAATATCCAATCTCTTTGTCCTATGATTCTGTATATATTTATTATGTGATCCCCATGTATACTTATTTATTGTACTTTTATGCACTTTACAGCGCTGCGGCTCCTTAACAGCGCTTTACAAATAAAGTTATACAATACAATACAATCATTTCAAGTTTACTCTGATTCTAAATGGATTTGCACATTAAATGACTTTCAAAGTAACGGCAAGGACTAATTTTGGAAAATTAAAGGCAGATTTGATCTGGTGGCCATCTGGAGCATAAAGGTAATTTTGTTACAAAGGATTAATTACTTTTCCTAATACTCAGATACATTTACTCAATTACTAGAACAAGAGAAGCTTAGAATAGATCTCAATCTGTTCTCTCTCAATGAAAAAAAAGTGTAAGCAGTCACCTTAGATTTTTCACTTCAGAAACCCCATTAACACTTTATTGATTGATGTGCAGGGTCACACTTTCTCTTTTGTAACCTCATCATCCTACAATCAGTTTATATTTCATCTAAAAAACGAATAATGCTAGCCATCTCCATTATCCTTTGTATGTTTCTGTTTGTCTGTGTACAGTGCTGCAAAACAGTGGCAATATATAAAAATATTAGTAGCTGGTGAAAATGCTATGACTGTATCAAAACACAGTCTCACTTTATGCCATTTACCAGGTTAGTGCTCCTTTATATCAGAACACCACACATTTATTATAAAGGTCAATTCCCAGGTTTATTTAAACATTCACAAGATATTTTCAGGATAAACAGTACTAATCAGACTTTACTATGACATCCAATATATAAAACAGTTATGTGAAATTATCAAAAAAAAAGGGTCACTTACTCAGTTTCCCTTCTAAATCCTTTACTTTGCAGGTTAAAATAGCACTAATAACCCCCCCATAGATAAAATATTTTACCTATATAAAAATATTGCTCCCGCCACAGTCTACAAGTGGCGCTTCTTTGTTCCTGCTGTGAGTGGTATGATATCACGCCATGTAAAAATCGTGTCACTACACCTATTCTTCCAGCGGAATTCAGACAGAGCAAACTTTGTGCTTTCTCGAGGGGGGGTTCTTAGTGCTTATTTTAAAGAAGAACTAAACCCTTCATTAAAAAAAAACCCTACCCCCCATAGACCCCACTCCCTTCTCCCCCCCAGCATAGCTCTTACCCTGGGCACATGCCCCTAACTTTTTAATCAACCCTTGCGGCAGTTTCAGGCATCAGAGATCAAGGCAGTCATCTTCTTATTTGGTAATCATCTACTGAACCGCATTTCGGTGCATACGCAGTTGGAGCAATTTCCCCATTCCGGACAACTGCGCATGCGCCGAAACTCATGGAAATTGCAGAAGACCCGGAAGAAGAAGACGTGAAGATAACCGAAGAAGAAGATGGCTTTCTTGAACTCCAATGTCTGAAACTGCTGTGAGGGGTGAGTAAAAAGTTAGGGGCATTTGCCTAGGATTAGAGCTATCCTGGGGGGGAGCGGGGAGGGGGAACTACTTTGTGTTTTTTGTTAAGTAAAGAATTTAGAAAGGAACTGAATTAGTGACCCTATATAGACATAAAAAATGTTTTATGACTCCAAGTTCTATGTGGAACGGAGCTTCCTCACAGGACTTGATTCCATTTCTTCTGTGTAAGGGAAAAAATCCAGGTGTGCCTGTTGTGCAGCTAGACACCTGGACTAAGGGAAAGCTTCTGCTAAATGTCATCTGTTTCTCATATCCTGTTATTGTAATTCAATGTTCAGAAATACAACAAAAGGAAATGGTCAATTCATTATTTATGGCCATCTCTCTTTTTGGTGTGTCTATGGAAATTTATTTAAAAACACAGAGGTGCTTGTTTATTTAGTGCATTTTAAAAGTAGTTTATATTTAATTTAATGGATTGTTTATTAATCTGAATGTTTTTTCTCCCTGCTTTTGTGAAAACAAGCAGTAACAGTAATTCTTGTAAGTGTAAACATAAGATCATATAGAATTGTCAAAATGGTCATTCCCTTCCCTTAAGATTGTAAGCTTTTTCTGCACAGCGCTTTCCTCGCCTTCTGTACCGGTATTTCTTTTGATGTTTGTAATTCCATATTTATTGTGATGTATGTATCTCCATATGGTGTATGTAGGGTTGCCACCTTATGTAAAAATTTTTACCGGCCGGTGGGGGCGGGGTCAAAAAGGGGCAGGTGTGACTTAAAAAGGGGCAGAGCCACATCGAGCTATCAGCTGAAGACGGCGAGAAAGGTATGTTTTTATTGGAATTAAGGAAGGGCAAGGGCCTTTTTTAAGGGGTATTACAAATTTACCGGCCGCTACATTGCCGGTAAATTTGTGATACCGGCCCCGGCCTTGACTGGTGTTTTACCGGCTAGGCCCTCGTCCCTCTTCCAGCTACAGTCTATCTGTTAACACTTTCAAAAGGAGGACCTCTCCCTTTCGCGATTCACTAAATCGCGAAAATGCGCTAGCTAGGTGAATTTACGTCAGCGCTACGCAAATTCACTAAGATGCAAATTTGCGCTCAGGGCAGCGAACGGTGGCAAAGTTGACAGTGGCGAAGTTGCGCTACCGTTACTTCGCCAGGCAAAGCGCATTTATGCTAGCGATGCCTAATTTGCATACGGCGCAAACTTAAGCATATAATAGAGGTGTATGTTGCAGCCACTACATTGCACTACACAAGCCCAGGAAACCTTTAATAAATAATATAAAGTTGTCCTATTGCCCTAAACATGTGCCTCCTGTTTAGCTGAGATGCGATTTGTTAGGAAATGGAGGGGGGTAATGAGGGTAATTTTTCGCTATTTTTCAGACTGTCATCCAACAAAAGGTAAAAGACGCCAGTGCTGAAACAAGGTTTCTTAGATCTAATTTTAAGAAGGTAATTGTGGGGATTCCCTTATGAACTGGTTTCAAATGGCTGAACTAGATGACCTAGACACTTAGGGGCACATT
This sequence comes from Xenopus borealis, assembly GCA_024363595.1. NCBI lineage: Eukaryota > Metazoa > Chordata > Amphibia > Anura > Pipidae > Xenopus > Xenopus borealis. The sequence continues at coordinate 121,121,779 of CM044434.1, read as the reverse complement.
TATGAAGGGTCAAATCTCAAATTCATTTGAGTTTTTTTTTAAAAATCCCGTAAATTCGAATTAAATCGAAATTGGACTTGGGGGAATTTATTAATAAAATCCATTTTTTTAAACTGGGATGAATTTAAATGACCCAAAAATTAAAATCGAAAAACTCAAATGTCAGGAAGGCTGCAAACATCTCCAATTTGATCCCTGGACCTTTCCCATTGACTTAAACAATAATTCGGCAGGTTTTAGGTGGCAAATAATCAGATTTGAATTCTTAAACAGAGTATGATAAATCTTGAAAATAGAATTTTAACTTGTAAAAAAAAACTCGAATTGAGTTTGAATAATGCCTTCATCAAATTTGAGAGTTTTGACCATAAATGAATAGAAATTACAATTTTCAATCCGACCCTTAATAAATCTGCCCCTTAGTCTTATTTAATAAAACACACTGGGGCAAATTCACTAAGCGGCGAAAATGCACTAGTGTTGCCTTCGCTAATGTTCGGCGCACTTCGCCAGGCAAATTTTTGCCAGCGATACGCAAATTCACTAAAGTGCGAAGTTACGCTCAGGTCGGCGAACGGTAGCATAGTTGCCGAGTGTTACTTCACCAGGCTAAGCGCATTTACGCTAGCGATGCCTAATTTGCATACGGTGCGAATTTCAAAGTATAATAGAAGCATATGTTACAGCCACTACATTACACTACACAAGCCCAGAAAACCTTTACTAAATAAAATAAAGTTGTCCTAGTGCCCCAAAACATGTGCCCCCTGTATAGTTGAGTTGCCATATGTTAGGAAACGTAGAGGGGAAGGAGGGTAACCCTCCAAAAAAGGAGGGTAACCCCCCAAAAAAAATTCGCTCTTTTTCAGACTATCACCCTACAAAAGGTAAAACACGCCAGCGTTTTTTTGGGACTTGTAAAAATTTCATTTTTTTTTTAAACTCCTATCTATTGTATTGAACTTTGCCAGGTGTGACCTGGCAAAGTAACGTCTAGTTTAAGTGGTAACATTCAGTAAAATGGTCATCTTAGTGAATTACGATAATTCGTCAGTGCGCAACTTCACCTGGTGTTAGGGTACAAAGTTGCGTTAGTCTATCTACTACGCTCGGTGTTAGATGGTGTTCGTGAATTTGCAAAGTTACGAATTGATGTCACGCTGGCGAATTAGCGCTAGCGTTAGATGCTTCGCGCTTTAGTGAATTTGCCTCACTGTCTTTTCTCATGTACATATACAGCTTTTTATTTCTGGGTGACAGGTCCGCTTTAATACAAAATACAGTCTAGTGTTTAAACATGAGGTACTATATGTCAAATATATATATATATGGACATTATTGAACAGGAACTGATGCCATTGCTTTCTCCTTGTCCCTCTTCCATTTTTTGAAGTCTTTTAGTTATGCTTTTGCCTACTTAAACTTGTGGCTAAAACATGTGCCTTTGAACGCATAGATATAGTAAAGTATATATTGTGAAGTATTCAGCCTGCTTAATAAAATATGCTATCATTGGGTAAATTCAATCCTCACAAAATTTATTTTTCTGTTCCATTGAGCAGTGCACAACAGCCTACATAAAGTCCCTGATGTCTATTAAAATAACATTTATTGTTTTTTGTTTTGACAGGTTATAGTATGACAGCTATGAATATATAAATGACAAAAATTAAGTCATACACATAATTATAGTGCCTGTTCAACAAAATCTGAGACAATGGTTTAAGTGAATGTATTCATCTATTTTATAAACTGAGAATGCATTTGCTCTTACTTTTCTTAAGTAGCCCTATTCATGCTGATCGTCTCTATACTGCGGAAGTTAAGGTTCTGTAATTTAAGCAATTATTTTCTCCCATTTTCGAAAAAATAACATGAATATATTATGAGCTGTAATGAACCCCCTGCTGACTTCCATGTCAGACTTTCATGACCTTTATTAAAATGCAATTTTGATGTGAAGTTATTATTAAATATTTTTAAAACCTGAAAATCAAAATGAGTCACATTTCAGAGAATATATATATATATATTCTGCATCAATAAGGGCAACACATAGGATTAGAGAAAATAGGGATATTATACCACTTTTTTAAATAAATGCCCAAATGTAGCATATTTAATTAACCTTAACTTTATTTGGAAAAATCTACATTAGTAGAAGGAACACAGATGTAGTGTATGAATTTCTCTATCTGGTCAGGGTGTTGTTCTTAGTTTTGGTTCTGTTTCAATGTCTTCAACTCTGAAATATGATATGCCCAAGGAGATTTTCACTGGAGATAACCATTGTTAATACTATACCAGATATCACCTATTATTACAGGTTAATTTATGACCGAGAGCTGACTCTCTATGATGGCACCAGTTTACTTAGAAAAGACAGGTATCAATATTTAAAGGAGGAACTTTAACTTTCTGATAAAAAACTACAGGAAGGGTAACTTTGCATTCATACAAGATGTCAGCATTAGATAGTATTGTAGAATTATTCAGCATTAAAAAGCACATGTATCTACAGGCTTTCAAAGATGCTATACCGTATGTACACCTCAAAATCACATGCTAAACCACCTGGTCAATGAGACGGTACCATTTTGTAGTGGTATAATCTTATTTTTTGTTTCCCTTCATTTGTCTTTCCCTCTTACCTTTGCATTTCCTTTGCCTTCCCTTCCTAGTGGACTATTGTTTCTTGTTGGAGCCTTGGCTGCTGACTTCTAACTACCTCATGCTTTGACAACACTTTAAAACATGAATAATTGCCTTTACCTTTAATAGGTGTCATTCACTGGTCTCCCTCATAACCCCAAACTCTCTCTTCAATTAGTCTCCAACAAAGTCTGGCAATAAATAACGTAAGATATTCCCAACCTTGCCTTGTACACACACACACACACACACATTCAAGGGGGACATCTTACTGTGTCTGTGATGAGGCTACATTATGCCCTTACAGAATTCACAGTACCACTTGAGCTCTACTGCTCTAACGGCATTCATAGGTTTATCCTTTTTCATAACTTTTAATCTGTTGTGAGTAATGATGAGCTAAATTTCGACAAAGCAAAAAGGGTCGGATTCACCCATCACTAGCTGTAAGGAATGGCTTGCAAAAATCCTTTTTTTAGATAATTTATTCAGAGCCAAGACTTTGCTTGGCAGCTTTTTATGTAATTTATGTTGCAACATATGTTTGATGATAATACCGAAGTTCAAGAGAGCATGTGTTGTTCCAGTTTACTGTTGCATAACCTAGTCAAAACTAAAGGTTCAGTAAGGACATGTCAATCCTTTTAAATGATCAAGCTGGAGTCTGGATAAAATTAAGGATAGCTGTAAGACCCTCATCTTGTAAATATTAAATTTTAATTATTTAATAGCTGGAAATATTATGTTTTTACTCTGCGATGACTAGAAGATCAGAAACATGCAGTACTTATCTGCTATGAACATGTACTTTGTAGACAGCAAGTAACTCTAAAATTTAAAACTAACTTCATAATATATAAAAAAATAAATAAATAAGGTCACAAAATGAACAGAATAACTGTGTGTCATTAAATTAATAGTATGTTAGAAAATCTCCCATTATACCCTAGACTTAGTGCTATATCTACTGGGTTCTCTGATCACCATTTCATTATAGACTCTTCTGGTCCATTAAGAAGTATTTTTCCAAGACAGGGCTCATCCTGTTATGTTTAAATGTTTGATGTACTGAATCATTTTTATATTTCAACTGACTATTAATTTATCAGTTTCAGCCTAGTATGGCTAATGTTTAAAGGAGGACTAAAGCGTCAGAAGGCTATAAATGCTGCACATAATTTTGGAGACTCTTTACCAGTCCAAGGCAACCACAGTGAAGATCTGTCTCTAAAGATGCCCCCAGAAGCTCCTGTATTATTCTTCTGTGTTTTATACATGCTCTGTTAATTTACAACAGGCAGAATCTGCTTGATAATTTGCTTAAATTTTCAGCAGCTCTTCAGAGCACTTGGGACATGTGCATGACACAGACACTAAAAATGCAAGATAGCACACTCTGGTACACAAATTTCAAATATTGAATCATTACATTGATAGGGATACTCAACGTCTAGGCTGGTGGTATTAGTTCTTTATACAGTGAACTCTCAAATTTTCTTGCATTTTACTTTTTTTGTAGTCTCTCCAATATATAAGCCATAATACATTTTCCTGGTTTTACATTTTTACAGTTTTGACACAATTTTTTCTGGTTCCCTAAAACATGTAAAATTGGGGTTCTACTGTATAAAATATTGCTCTTCTTGACATATTTTGTGTTAGTTTATTTCTCCTTTACAAATGAAAAGCAGTATGTTTATGTAATTTATCAGTGCATTGTGACAAATTACAAAGTTAATGGGGAAATGGTACAAGCTGTTTCTGGTCCTTCTCCACTGGTAGGTAAAATGCCCCTTGTGCCATCATCCTTAAATATGTTTTTTTCACAAGAAAATGTATTTATGATTTTACATATAATTAACATTATTTTGTTTTTCTTCAGATTCATATTTCTCATCCATTCATCTTGCAGAATAATTTCTCTGGCAGAACCTCCAGAGAAGGTAACACTGAGCAATGGTTGGGTCCTGAGCTTCTGCCTATGCTTAGTTTTCATGAAATCTAGTCCTTAACTAAAAATAGAGGAGATTCAAATAATCTGAGTTATATTAAAGGGGTTGTTCACCTTTGAGTTAACTTTTAGTATAATGAAGAGAGTGATATTCTGAGACAATTTGCAATTGGTTTTTATTTTTATTGTTTATTTAGCTTTTTATTCAGCAACTCTCTAGTTTGCAGTGTCAGCAATTTGGTTTCTAGGGTACAAATTACCCTAGCAACCCTGCATTGATTTGAATAAGAGACTGAAATATGAATAGGAGATGGACTGAATAGAATGATAAGTAATAAAAAGTGGCAATAACAATACATTTGTAGCCTTACAGAGCATTTGTTTTTAGATGGTGTCAGTGACCCCCATTTGAAAGCTGCAAAGTAAAGTAAATTGCAAATCATTAAAAAACTATTAAAAACCAATAATGAAGACCAATTGAAAAGTTTCTTAGAATTGGCCCTTCTACAATATACTAAAAGTTAATGAGAAGGTGAACCACCCCTTTAATATATATTTATTTCAGGTGTTCCGAAGGAGGCAGCTGAACAGCTGCTAACATTAACACACAATCTTCGTGTCACAAAATATCCTACAGTGAGTCCGCAAAAATTGTATTTTTGAGATTAAAGGAAATGTCAACCCCTACAACAAAAATTTTATCACTGAAATGCCTCATTAAATTTTTCACATACCAAGTATTCCAGTCCTTGAAAAGCGATCCGGTAAGCAGCTTTATTGATTTTGGCTTCCTGCTTCTTTCCTGCATTATCTGCCTCTCTCCCCCCTCCCTTCGGAATGAGCGCTTTAGCTTGGCGATACGCACATGCGCACTTGTATAAACTAATCTAGCACATGCGCAGTTGAGTTGAATCCACTTCAGCAAAAAACATCCAGCCGCATCATCAGTGCCCTTTGAAGACACGCCTGTGTCTTCAATCCTCCAATCGAAAAATAGCATTGGTGGTTGCTATGGGGACTTTATTCTGCCAAGCTTTAACTCTCCTCTCCCCCGTTTCTAGCACATATTTTGTCATGCTGACTGCAGTTAGCGAGCAAGAGAGCAGAAACATTAACTATAACACTGTCCTATAACACTGTCCTTTCCATCCAGGATAATTGTATAAGTTCTCAGCAAGTTCAAGAAAGCAAAATTTGTTTAAATAAAGTTCTATTGAATCAGAAAGCTCAGTGTAGAGGTCAGACAGGTAGGACTATTGTCACATGCGCAATGCTAACAGGAAGAGCGCAACCCATAAAAAATGGCCGCCGGGTTAATGATTGTGCAGAGAGGCAAACAATGCTCCGGTGCAGGGAAGTGGAAGCGTTTTTCCAAGCGAAAATAATGCGATTCGGTTTGGGATAAGGTAGGCTACACAGGCATGGTAAAAGAGAAAAAAGGCTTGACATTTCCTTTAAACAAAATTTTTTGGTGATCAGCAGATTAGCTAATGAAAAATATGCCTCATGGCCAGCACAGTTTATTGTTGTCTTGTTGTTACTTGTTGTCTCATTTGGTCAATCCAGAAATTAATTACCCATATAATCTCTTGGGTTGTAGTCTAAAACAAATAATACTGCAATTCGTATCCCTTGAGTGAGATATCTCTGTAAGACTTCATTTTGCACACTTTCAGGCCATAATGGCTTGTTTTTTATTGTTATATTAATTGCATTTTTCTCAAAAGCATCTTTGTTGTTTTGCCAGGAAAAGTGACAGATAAATGACGGTAAAATCCCACAGTCCTGTTCTATCCTCATTAGAGGAGAAGAGAATTCATAAAGAATTGTATTTATTATTTAGTCTAATACACAATATAATAATTACATACACAGCCCAGAATGATACATTCAATACAGTCTTAATTACCACAAAACATTAGGACCTCATGTAATGTGTTAGAATGTGATTTATTTGAGCATGGAATGTTAAATACATTTCAAGAACCATTGTGGGAAGATGCTAACAACTCCTTTTTGGTGACAAATGAGCAATAAAAATAAATTTGTAGCCTTTTTTTAAATGGGTTCAGTGACCTCTATTTGAAAGCTGTAAAAAAAACCAGAAGGAGCCAAATGAAAAGTTGCTTAAAACTGGCCATTGTATAACATGCTACACGTTACTTCTGAACCACCCTTTTAAGTCTGTGATGCATTTACTCCAAATTTACAGGTTTCCCATCTTCCCAGTGAGATTGTACCATTCCATATTATGGGAGCAAGAGAACTCCTCTCCAAAGAAAATGCATAGGGGTTTTCCAAAGGTGCTGATTTTACCTCAAAATCACAGGTCTGTCTATCTGACAAATTATATTGTGCCATGTAATACTGCCACAGGACTATATAGCAGCGCATGATAGAAAAGGAGAAAACTGTAGAAAATGGTAGTATAGTAATAGTGCTTTGTGAAGCAAATCTCCAGTCACTACTATTAGAATTTTATCGGAATGTATTCATGATTTTATTCCGTTTAATAATAAAACTGGGTAAATAGGCTGTAAAAATAAAAAAATGTTTCTAATATTGTTAGTATGGTAGAGTGACAAAGAAAAGGAGGAAAAAAAGTCACTCTAGCCTTTAGTTTCTCCCCAGGGACTGAGAGGCTCCAGGAAGCATGTTATTAAAGAGAGAATCAGTGCTTTGTTTAAAAACTTTAGTAGCCAGGGACTACATTCTGTAGATCCAGTCCAGACATTCCACAGGAAAGCTGCTTCTTGTAAAGGCTACCAGGGCCGCCCTTAGAAATCACGGGGCCCTGTACAACAACATTTTTGGGGTCCCCTTGGCCCAGGACTCCCTATTACCCCAGCCCCCGCCCACCCCACACCACAGTTAAAAGACCACATAGACATAAGCACTAAAAAAGGTAACCCCACCCACACAAGTTGTAAAAAGCCATTAATGGTCAGTGCCCCCCTATATAAACTGTGGCACCAGGACCATACAATGTACAGCTCACACAGGACTGGCAGGCTCACAAAGAGCTATTAGATAAAGACAACATAGGTAGAGACACATAACTCACTCAGAGCTTCAAGTAATAGGTATTCAGCTGAGGAAGGACTCCATTAGGCATTTGCAGAGATTCAGTACGCCATTCCCATCCAGTGCACTGTTCAGGCCGTTCATGCAACATCCCAAGTGCATAACTTTTCATTTATCGACATTGAAACTCATCTGCCATTTAGTTGCCCTGGTTACTAGTTTGTCAAGATCCTGTTGAAAAAAAAATCCTGGATGGAATTAATTGGGCTGAATAGTTTTGTGTCATCTGCAAACACTGATACATTACTTACAATACCCTCCCCTAGGTTATTAATGAACAAGTTAAATAAAAGTGGACCAATGCCAAGCCCCGAGGCACCCCACTAAGAACATTACTCCAAGTAGATGATGTAACATTAACAACCACCCTCTGTACATGATCCTGTAGCCAGTTTCCTATCCATATGCAAACAACTTCATATACTTTGTTAGCCACTGACTAGTCTGAGCTGAGCCAACAGTGCAGCTATGAAGTAAGTGTAAGAAAACCTGATGGTCTTGTGGGGAGGAGGGGACACCCGCCATGCTCACAGCAGGGATGCTGCCACCTAGTTCCTCCATTCGCCGCTTCCGTGTTTGCAGAGTTGTCAGGTAAACTCGGAATTTCCATGAGTGTGCCACATGATGTCATCGTGAGTAGTGTGAAATTTTAGGAGACACCTGTCTAGGGCGCAATGAAAGGGGGGCGCTGGGCAGGTACCTATCTTCTGCCTACCCCTAGTCCATGTTTACTGTCCATGTTCCCCCACCTCCCTCCCCTCCCTTTTGGCGCTCTTTCCCACCTCCCACCCCTCCGGCGCTCTTTCTCACCTCCCTCCCCTCTCGCGCTCTTCCCCTCTGGTGCTCTCCCCGACCCCTCCTGCACTTTCTCCTCCCCTCCAGTGCTCTGCGCATGCATATGCACACTGCGTTCGGAAGCAGAGCTGAGCACTGTGGCTGGCATGGTTGACTAGGGTGCCCTGTTGGCTTGGCCCTACACTGATGTATCTATATTGAAAACATTTTTTATTTTGCACAACCTATTTATCAGTTTTTATTTTTATACTGAACAATTCCTTTAAGGGGTTAATTACGATATGTAATAGGCCAGGAACGCTTATTGGCAGAAGTAAGATATTTTGCTCCAATACAGTCCATCATTTATTTATTATATTAAGTGGTGCTTAGTCATTTATATAAAGGATATCTGTATCTATTTATGTGTGCTGACAAGTATTTTTTTTCTAAGGACTTTGGCTGACCTACTTCCACATGGCCTGTTTCTTCCTTTTTCACTGGAAGCATCACTCATTTGGAGGGGTTGGAAAAAGAGAGAAAACTGTGTACCAAGTCATTGCATTTTGTGCATCAGTCACATACAGTACTTATTCTTGTTTCAGAATATGTGTGTATGCAGCTTAGCCCACTAATTTGTTTATTTGAGCATGATATTGTCCTCAAGGTAACAAGATGATCTGAAGGGAAGGAGAAGCGGGTCAGTCTGTGTGAAGAGTTGGGATTTTGTGATATCTTGTCATTATTGTTAACCCAATGGGAGCGCTATGAGAATAGTTTCAAGAAGTCATTCAGCCTTTAACAGACCCTTTAACCACCCAGTCCCTTCAAGGGGCGGTTCACCTTCAAGTAAAATTTTAATATATTATAGATTGGCCAATCCTAAGAAACTTTTCAATTGGTCTTTATTATTTATTTTTTATAGGTATTTAATGATTTGCAATTTACTTCTGTTTCTTTGCAGCTTTCAAATGGGGGTCACTGACACCATCTAAAAACAAATGCTCTATAAGGCTACAAATTGTTATTGCCACATTTTATTAATTATCATTCTATTCAGTCCATCTCCTATTCATATTCCAGTCTCTTATTCAAATCAATGCAGAGTTGCTAGGGTAATTTGTACCCTAGAAACCAAATTGCTGACACTGCAAACTAGAGAGCTGCTGAATAAAAAGCTAAATAACTATTAAACCACAAATAATAAAAAATTAAAACCAATTGCAAATTGTCTCAGATATTGAAGAATGGTAAGGGAGCAAGTAGAAATGGGGCCAGGCTGGCACATCAAACATTTACCATATGAAGCATGGAACGAACACTCAATATCTTAAAATAAAAAAAAAGCAAAGTACAAAATAAAGGGCAAAATCAGTCTATTAATAGCCAATCAGAGGAACATGGAAGAAAATGCATCTTCATAGTCTATCAAATGAAATCTATGGCATCATTTCCCTAACCAACTTTATAATAAACCTCCTAAATTCTTCAGATTACTAAAGCTACCTAGTTGTTTGGCCTAATAAATTCAAGTTTTCACTTTTTGCAATAAAGAAGTGCTGCAGCAGTATTTTCTTCCTGAATGACTAAGTTACAGTCATTGCTGAACAGCTGTGTGGAACCAGACTTAGTTAAAATCACCTGCAACTGATAAATACCTGCAATGGCAAATACTGGAATTTACAAACACTGCTAAAATTTAAATCAGTTATAGGGTCAATGAATGGCATAATCTCATGTCATTGCAGTTTATGCCTTAAGACCTTATTTGAAATCCATAACATATACATTTTATTCCTAATACTGAGAGACAGTGGTATGGCCATTCTTTTGCATTGGTCCTCTATTGGCTGTAGCTTGGCTGAACATAAAACCTCATAATTGATTTACTTACCCATGATCAGGCCAGACACATCTCAGAGTTGGCAACTTCAAGTAGCTATATTTTTTCATTATCTATATTAATTATAAATGGTACTCACTATTTCTTCCTCTGCTAGGAGAATTAAGAACGTTTCAGATGGAAAAGTTGAGTCTGATAACTAATAACTGAATTTCAAATTTTCCATCAAATCTCAAAAAAAAATTTTGGTTTTCCTGTATTTCTAAAAAGCTGGAAAAAAATTGAGATTGATTAAGTGTAGAAACCACAAAAACCTCTAATGCAAAACGTTGGCAAGTAAAAGTTTTTGAGGTTCTATAGAAGTCAATGGGAGCTGATCTGCTTGGACTGATTTAAATCAATTTGGACTTTTAGAGGTGTTTGGGTTTTTTTTTCCTAGGACTTATCAGAAAACTTGAGGTTTTTGAGGTATTTGTATTCTTTAGCACATTGTTCAGCACTTTTTTTGTTCATACTTTTTATATTTGGATCTAGTCTGTCAAATACAACTGCAACAATTATGGCATTCTTTCCCTTGTTGCACTGTTGGAATAATTAACTGCATTCTATCTAATCTGCCGTAGAAAAAGGTTTGGCAGTGAAATAACTTATTACACACAGGTCATTATATGTGTGATAAAACCCAAATAGTATTATATATAGTCTTAAAATTTGGCCGCTTCATAGAAATTTGGGAGCAGGTCAGAATAGTGGTGCACATAAACATTGTTGTGTGTCAAAATTATTTGGACACTCTTTGACTTTAATGCATTTGGACAAAAGAGGTGCACATATAAAAATTGTCGCGGGCGTCAAAATTGCTGCACGTTTTGCAAATTTTTCGACAAATTCACCCATCACTATCCAGTAGCCTTTCACACAGTAAGAGGAGAACACCCCCTCTTACAGGCAATAGTAGCTGTAACCTTAGCTGCTGCTTAATTTTCTGGCTGAGAGGGAATGTTAATCTTTTTCTCTAGGCCTCTCTCTGCTGCCCAGACAATTCACCTTTTTTAGAGCAGATGGGTGCATATGGAAACCACACTTCACAATAGATAAAACATATACAAAACTGCTGTATAAAATATATTAACAAAGATTTAACAGAGTTCAGGTATGGGATCCATTATCCAGAAACCTGTTATCCAGAAAGCTCCGAATTACAGAAATGCTGTCTTCCATAAGCTCCATTTTATCCACAGAATCCAAATTTTTAAAAATTTCCTTTTTCTGTGTAATAATAAAACAGTAGCTTTTACTTGATCCAAACTAAGATATAGTTAATCCTTATTTGCGGCACAACCAGCCTATTGGGTTTATTTAATGTTTACATTATTTTCTAGTAGATTTAAGGTATGAAGATCCAAATTAAAGAAAGATCCGTTATCTGGAAAACCTTAGGTCCCAACCATTCTGGATAACAGGTCCCATACCTGTTACCAAGCACTGGCTAGCTGGGAAAATACATTTTATTGAGCATTAAACTTTGTGGGCTATTTGACATCCTCTGTTGCAGTCACTTAAGCACACAAGCTTCTCAAGCACTAGATTTAAACACTTGTAAAGCTTGTGTGCCCTGTTGAATATTGCTGGGAATAGTTGGTTGTTGGTTCCACCCTACAGGAAAAGTACAATGTAATTTGTTTTGTCCAGAAGGAATGCAGGAAATTCAAGGGAATGTAATAATTCAGTAATGGGAAAAATATTTATAATGTATGCCTTTGCGCAAACAACTCTGCCTTTGTTCAAAAATTTAGCAGATTTTATACTTAGTGCCAGTGTGCACTGAATGTAATAAGACGTCTTCTAAAAAAGTTATGTTTGCTCCAAAAGATTACCACACCTTCAAGCACTAAAAAAGTGGTGGATGCACAAATAAAATTCATAATGCACAAATAAAATCAATAACAGTTTAAGGAAGAATATTACATTGTAAAATGCAGATTTTTATTCTTATTTGTGCAAATTATTTTGCTCTTTGCAACTTTTATTACATTTCCCCAAAATTGGGGTATTGGTTACCCCAAAACCACAATGCAGAGGCGGTAGATAAAGGGGGGGACTCTGTAAATGGATGTTGTCTTCTAAATAATAGTGCTACATAGGGAGAAATGTGGACAGTGCAGAGATCATGTTCGGAACACTATGGTCTGCACTAGTGATGTGCGGGCTGGTCTGATACCTACGGGTTGGCTCCTGCACAAAATTTTTTGGTCGCAGGCAGGTCTGGCATGAGCTTTTTACCTGCTATCCCCACCCGCAGGTCTATAAATAGATAGGGATGGCGCGAACGTCGGAAAAAAAGTTCGCAAACATGTTCGCGAAATGGCGTCAAAAAATGCGAACGGTTCGTGAACGTCGTGAACGTCGCGAACCCCTTAGACTTCAATGGGAAGGCAAACTTTAAAAGCTAGAAAAGACATTTCTGGCCAGAAAAATTATTTTAAAGTTGTTTAAAGGGTGCAACGACCTGGACAGTGGCATGCCAGAGGGGGATCAAGTGCAAAAATGTATCTGAAAAATCCATTGTTGACACAGCGCTGCGTTTTGTGCTGTAAAGGGCAGAAATCACACTACGTCACTCAGGTGATGTTTCTGGACACGGAATGTGAAAAAGCTCACACAGCTAGGTGGCACTTGGTTAAAGACTGGGCAAACAATGCCTGCAAGGGCAACGTATACACTACTACAGCAGTGGATACGGAATATATTATTGCTGCTTGAAAAACGTCACTCATGGGGTGGTTATGGAGACGGTAATATTATTGATATTAAGACAGAATGTGAACAAGCTCACACAGCTAGATGGCAGTTGTTTGAAGAACACACTGGGCATTGGGCAAACAATGCCTGCAAGTGCACTACTATTGGTGCACTACTATGAAGAACAGCAAACAGCACTGTACACGTTAAAGAACAGTAAGATAAGTAAAATAAAAAAAAAGAAAATAAAAGCAGTCCTTACAAGGACTATTGGGTTACAGGCAGCAGTCAGCAGATGAGATCAGAAGCAGGACAGCTGCCCACTGCAGCTACATACAGAGCACTGCAGTAGAAGGTAGATTACTAGCCAGCAAAGCTACCTAACCTAAAATGTCCCTCAAATCCCTGCAGAGTTCTGTCCCTACAATACAGAGCAGTATCAAGTAGATTACTAGCCAGCAAAGTTACTATCAACTGTCCCTGAAATCACTAACAGCTCTCTCCCTACACTAGCTCTTCCAAGCACACACAGGCTGAATGAAAAAACGCTGCAGGGCTTCAGTTTATATATGGAAGGGGAGTGGTCCAGGGGGTGTGGGGGTGGTCCAGGAGGGAGAGCTTCCTGATTGGCTGCCATGTATCTGCTGGTCTGGGGGAGAAATGGCAAAAAAAAAGCGCCAGCGAAGGCGAACCCAAAATGGCGAACGTCGCGCGATGTTCGCGAACATTTGGCGAGCGCGAACAGCCGATGTTCGCGCGAACAAGTTCGCCGGCGAACAGTTCGCGCCATCCCTATAAATAGAGGGGGAATGGTGGGCTAGGCTGGGTGCAGGTTGGAAGGGGGCAGGTAAGGACAGGCCTGCCATCAGGGGGGAACCGGCAGCTTTTTTTTTCAACTTGTAAGGGGGGCCTTGGTGACAAAGTTTTAAAAAAAAATATTTTCAGCAGCCCAATTTTTTTTTAACTTATAAGGGGACCCTGGTTTTTAACTTGTCAGGGGGCCCTGACCACCAATTTAAAAAAAAAAAACCTTTATGTGTGGCCCTGGCACCAATGCTTTTTTAAAAAAATATTTTTTTGGGACCCAAATTTTTTTTAACTTCTATGAGGGGGCCTGGCACCAATGCTTTTTTATGGGGGGGGGCCCTGGCGCCAATTCCTTTTTTTTTTACTTATAAGGGAGCCTTGGGGGGGTTACGTTTTTAGCGCTGATGTCTGAATGGTCTTTTAACTTTGATGTGGAGTGGGCAGGGATTAGGGGTGGGACTAGGGTGGGCGAGGCCCAGGGAGGCCTGAAAATTTTGTTATGCGGGGCCCTGTGATTTCTAATGGCGGTCCTGGTTAAGGGTCAGGTGCAGGTCAGAATTTCCTGACCACACACCACTAGTTTGCACTGGTCTCCTCCAAATGCTTAGCAAAGCAGCATACTGTAGGGGGCTCACTGTAAGCCTGATGCCCGATGTAAGCCTTGTATGCCCCTTGCTTGTTCAGGCCAGATTTCAAGTACTGGGCTCCCTGTCGTTGCTGTACACTGAAACTTGTTCCAGAGTATATATATATAAAAAGTAACTCAAAGCAACTGGACTTGCTGAGATATTTTTAATGAAGACGTTTCACTGCTCATCCAAGCAGCTTCTTCAGTTCAACTGACTGGTGTAGGGGAGTTCTCGGCAAATATATATCTTTTTATATTTATATACCATGACCTGGATGAATGAGAATCTTCATAGTTATATTGTTCCAGAGTGTTTTCAAACTAAGTAAAAACAATTGTGACAGGGAAACAAGTACGGCTCTAAGGGGTGGTGTTGTGTCTCTTAGCAATACAGTATTTATGTTCACAGAAAATGGACCCTAATGATCAATATTGGATAAAAAGATATAGTTCTGAGAGGAAGTTTTCATTTAAGTAAAATTACGTGAAAAAAATTACAGATTTTTTCCCCTTCCCTGAACTGCTTATGCAATGACTTGAGAGGTTGAAAACAGCTATCCTGCTTTATGTAGTTTTCCCTGCCAGCAATCCCTTAGCAATGACCCAGTTTTCTGTGAGCCACCCACATCCACAACTACAACCAACAAATACAGTAAAAATTTGCTTCCATTCCCCGGATCTAGGGTTTTCCGGATAACGGATCTTTCTGTAATTTGTTTCTTCATACCTTAAATCTACTAGAAAATCATGTACATTAAATTAGCCTAATAGGCTGGTTTTGCTTCCAATTAATTGTATCTTAATTTGGATTAAGTACAAGATACTGTTTTGAATTACTAGAGAAAAAGGAAAACCTGGATTATTTGAATACAATGGATTCTGTGGGAGACAGCCTTTCCACAATTTGGAGCTTTTTGGATAACAGGTTTCCAGATAACGGATCCAATACCTGTACTATGTTTAATTGTGCATCCTGCTACTAAGTTGTCAGTTTGCGTGATAGGTATTATTTCTAAAAATAGCTTTAAAACTATTTTCGTTTCTTAATTAACATATATTTTGTTGTAACAGTAAAAATATTTTCCAAATGCAAAATTATAAAATTTAACTGAGTATTTTGGTTAATGAAGCTTCTATAACCATCTGTCGGATTTGAATATGTTACTTGCTAAATACATCATAATCTTGTCAAGCATGCTATTCCTCTGTGAATGCTTGCTTTGAAGAGTATGTTGTATCTACCAACATACTTTCTCCTGTAGTCTATGATGTTTGCCATATGCTATTAAACTAATTCTGACCGCTTGCCTTTTATTGTTTCCTCTAAAACAAATGAGCAAAAGGCTGATCCATCTGTAACTTAGATCGTCATACCTTAAGTCTGCCAAAAATCATTTAAAGGAGAACTTAAGAATAACTAAAGAGATAGGACAGAAATGTTGTTCATTATGTTTTGGCATTTCCCCATCTTTTTTCTGCTGATCCATTGCACATGCTCTGCTCTCACTTACTGAGCTTAGGGACTGACACAAAATAAACTGACTATATATAATTGTCTCTCTATAAGGCTGAGACTAGTATATTACAGCTCCTAAACCAGCACAATTAACATCAAAATGTAATAATTTTTCATGTAGCATTGGCTTATATTACAGGCAAACCAAATTTAGTGCTTGATGATTTGCTGCTCAAGGCTCAATGAGCATGTGTATGTCACAGGCACTCCTAATAATACCCAAAATGGGAAACACCCGTGGCAACTTGAACTGAAACGTTACGACTATACCGATGCTGAGCTTTAAGGCTGGTTCAGTAAGTTAAAGGGCACTAGAACCGGAATGCGGGCTCTATCAGCCCTCACCTTCGGTTTGGGGAATTTTTTTAGTCCCATAGGTGCCCTTTAAATATATAAGATATGTAATATCTAGCCATATTAATTTTTTAGGGTTTAGTTTAGTGGGATCAAATGCAAGCTACTGTTCTATTATAACAGAGTAAAAGGAAATTATTTAAAAAAAAATTGAATTTTGGGATCACATTTTGTGAATTTTTGAGGGGCATTCTAGTACTAGTACATGCTTGGAAAACATGGCACCCACAGCTGTCTTACTACATCAACCCCTCTTAATTCAGAAATTAAAAATTACCAATGCTCTACCAGCCTGGACATTATTCTGACATGTTCATGGACAGGTGCATTTTTCAATTGCATCTGTTGCTTTAGATCTAATGCCATGAAATCCAGGGACTGAAGCATTGGACCGGATTAAAACACTATCATGGCAATGCACAGGGAAAGAAGCAGGGTGGTTTAAAAACTTAATTATTCAGTGAAATATAGCAAAAAGGAGGACACAAATGCTTGTGCTGTATCAAATATTTAAATCTGAAAACTGAAATGCAGACAAATTTTCTCCGAAGAGCTGCTTATTTTTGGTTGAGCATGAGTTTCATCTCATGTAATTTTTTTACATGTATTTTGTAACTGGGCCATACATTTTTGGTATTTTTTGTACCAGAACAAATGGAATCATGTAGGGAGATCAAATGTCCATGAGATATCTCTTGCATGGTATATGTTATGGATGTCCATTATTATATCTAATTTATCCAATCAACCACTTAACACTTGTAAAGATTACCCCACAGACAGGCAGTACAGTTTACAAACTGCTTGCCTGCATTGATTAAGTACCTAGCATATTGGAGGAAATCACAAAAATACACATGAGCAATAAAAGATATTTGCTGCTGGTCCCAATAACTTCTAAATTTAGTTAGTGTAACTGGTGTGATGTGTTCCAACATACTTATGGATTTTTACTGTAATCAGTTAATTTGTACAGAGGGGTAAACGCTAGTGGTGTTTGCCATCTGCCCAGTCTTATGCTAAACCAGGCTGCAAATTCGATCTTAATCCAGAACCTCATTAACATTAACAATGGCTAAAAGGTTCTATTGGAGCAGTAACTCCATTTGCGCTCATTTAACAATACTGTAGTGGGTGGCATTGCTACTTTCCAGTACTGGCTTTCTAGATTCAGGGGAATTTGATTGTAAGCTCCATTGTGGCAGGAACTGAGAAGAGTAGAACTTCTCTGTTGTGAAGTATTGTGGTGTATATAAACAAAGTGTAGTTATAATAATACCCTGAACATGATATAAATGCATAAGAACAAGTGACCTTGTATAAATCATGGTAAAATAATTATTACAGAACATAATAGAATGCTAGAATGTACTTTCCCTTGACGGAAGGCAACATGGTTATGTTGTTATTTCTGTGACAGACTGTAAGTGCAGGCAGCCAAGTCGGTATTTCTAAATTCTCAAACTGAATGTCAAGTGTAAATACAGATGGACACGAATTTCTGGAATTATAGCCTAAAAGTCTATTAGTTATCGTAATCCATCTGTTTATTAAAAACTGTGCCAAAAAAGAGATTGAAAACCCTAATCCACTCAATATTTGTGCTATGTTTTGTCTCATGGAGGAAAATAAACAACGCAGATTAATTTTACTTAAATTTAATTAGAGGTAGTTGTATTTGTTATGGGTATTTTTTTAATGGATGCTGTCTTCTCATCACCCCGGAATCAAGTCTATGTGTGGGCTTCAATAATAATTATCTATCTGTGCTTATATCATGCTTTTGTTTTAAGGTCCGAGCTGTCTGATAAGCCATTGCTGCTTGAAAGTCTAATCTACTCTCCATTTCCATAATACAGTTATGGGGCAATGTAATATGTTTTGTTTTTCACAAAACAACTTTGCAAACATTAGTGACCACGTTTGTGCCATTTTTAACTGATTAAAGACCTCAACGACTGTGACCAAATTGCTTTTGTGAACATAGCGTATGTAATAAAATTTCACAATGGCAAACCATTTTTTTGTGACAAAATATTTAACGGAACTCCAGAGCAGATGTGAAATGTTTGCAATGCGCAATTAAAATTCACAATGCACAATTAAGATTTGCAATGCAATAAAAGCCTAACAAAGAATATTACATTGCGACATGTGAATTTTTATTCTCAAAGTTTTGCTCTTTTGGAAATTTTTCACTTTATGTGCTTTTCCTATTCTACTGCACTGTTTAGAATTTTTGCAATATATGTAATATCCCCAAAGAACATTGGGGCAGATTCACTAAGATCCAAAAATTCGCCAGCATAGGCTTCGATAGTGTTCGCCGCACTTTGCCAGGCAAATTTTTCCAGCGCTACTCAAATCCAATAAAAAGCGAATTTACGCTCAGGTCGGCGAACGGTAGCGTAGTTGCCCTATTGCCCTACATGTGCCCCCTGTATAGTTGAGTTGCCATATGTTAGGAAATGTAGGGGGGAAGAAGGGTAACCCCCCAAAAAATTATCCATCTTTTTTAGACTATCACCCTCCTATGCTAAAATACACCAGTGTTTTTTTGGGACTTAGAAAAAAATTTACATTTTTTTTTTCAACCTCCTATCTATTGTATTGAACTTCGCCTGGTCTGACCAGGCGAAGTAACGTCTAGTGTAAGTGCTAACGTTGAGGAAAATGTTCATCATAGTGAATTTGCGAAGTTACGATCCTTCGTCAGTGCGTAATTTCCCCTGGCGAAGGGTGCGAAGTTTCGCAAGTCTATCTACTTCGGTAGCGAAAATTCACCAGAGCCGATGTTAGTGAATTTGCGAAGTTGCGAAATGACGTCACGCTGGCGAATTAGTGCTAGCGTTAGGCGCTTCGAACTTTAGTGAATCTGCCCCATTGGCACTAAAAAGTAAATCAGCTACTTTTCCTGGAACAACCTTAGCACCAAGTTAATCAAGGTGGCAACCCTAGTACTCAAAGTATCGTTATTTTCAGAATAATAGCAGTGTGTTTAAAAAAGCTAATAAAGCTCAAAATCCTTATAATAGCTTTTATTTCCATGCATGCAAATTCATTGGGAACTCTGCATATTCTATTCCAAATCAAAGCATGAAGAGAAGTGTATCACATTTGTCTTATTCCTTTACAAAAAGTAAAGAAAAGGGAATATTAGGCTGTTCCAAAAAAATAGCATTCTTTTTTACAAACTCAAACATTCACTGTATAAACTGAAACAAGTTTCAAGATGTTGCTTTCTTTGAATCACTGAACTAATATTTAGTTGTATAATCAGTGTTTCTGAGAACTGCTGCACATCTGTGTTGCATGGAGTCCACCAACTTCTGGCACCCGTTACATTGGACAATTCTACGGCATTACTTGGTTTTGCCTCAGAAACAAAATTTTCGATGTCACCCCACAAGTTTCTGTTGGATTAAGTTCTGGGCTGGCCACTCTATAACATCAATCTTGTTGGTCTAGAATCAAGATGTTGCTCATTTAGTGGTGTGTTTGGGGTCATTTGCTTGTTGGAACATTTCAAGGGAATTTCCTCTTCAGGCAGAAGGCAACATTTTTAACAATTTTGATGTATTGAAACTGATCCATGATCCCTGGTATGTGATAAATAGGCCCAACACCATAGTATGAGAAACATCCCCATAGCAGGATGCTTGTGCCACCATGCTTCACTATCTTCACACTGTACTGTGACTTGAATTCAGTGTTTGAGGGTCATCTTCGGCCTCTAGACCCAAAAAGAACAATCTTGCTTTCATTAGTCTACTTTCTGCACTTCTTTATATGTTTTCCCTTCTCCAATCAACTTTTAAATCAAAGTAAGGTGTTCTTCTGAATGTCTGGAACAATCCATTTCACTCAGCTTTTCAGAGACAAATGCACTATAACCAGCATAAACTACATTTGCTGCCTTCCTCCCTTAAACATATAATTATTTATATAATTAGAATAACTGACACCTGCTAATTGAATGCCACACTGCTATTATTTGGAACAAGCCTCAAGTTATAGGGTAGAACTTCTGATATAACGCATAACAAAAGTGGTGTGAAGGTGATACCTTTATTGGCTAACTAAGATGATAATCACAGCAAGCTTTCAGAACATTGCAGTTCCTTCTTCAAAGCTGATTACAAAGAACTGCAATGTTCTGAAAGCTTGCTGTGATTATCATCTTAGTTAGCCAATAAAGGTATCACCTTCACACCACTTTTGTTATGCGTTATATCAAAAGTTCTACCCTATAACTTTTTCAACAGGCTAACACGGTACAAAAAACTTTACCTGGAACAAGCCTCAACTAATTATTCAGTTACATAGAATCAGTAGCATGCATGTCATGTCTGTTGGTTTTCCTCTACTACACCTACTATTAAATTATTTGCCATGTAGAACTATAATATAAAAGCTGCTGGAGTGGGAGGAAGGACAAGCCTATTAAACCATTGCTCAGATCAGGGAAACCTCTCCCCTATAAATGCTATGGCATAGGAGAGGATCAAGCCCAGTTACATTAATACTTTGGTGCTGGTCTAGCAATCACTCTCTTTTTCGAGCCTTAAGCGAGAATAAGGAACAAACCTGTGTAAAAAGTCAATGCTTTGGTATTGACAAACCTCTTCCCTTATAAAATGCCTTGGTCTGGAGACACTGACCCCGAAACATGCAGTTATGCAGTGAGATGCAAACCCAGAAAAAACTTGATCAGAGTTAAACACTTAGGACCACCGTATTGGGGTTTACCTTGACATGGTATGGTGGCTTATCAATTTTATGATTATAGGTGTGTAACTAAAAAGCCTTGTTTTGCAAAATACATGCATTAGCTTAGATACTAAATTCATTTGTGAAACAGGGGAACAGGGAATGTGCGTTGATCAATGTTTTCCTTTTTGTATGTTTGCATGGCCATATCAGCTGCACTTCCATTGTATATTTTATTTGGCCTTGGAGTGCACCCACATACCCCCTTTTTTCAAAAACAGTAATTGACCAGATTAATGATGTTGGATTGCTATTATTCTGAACAAAACTGTATATATCTAACAATCATCCGCAATACATTAAATTTTACAGTTGCTTATGTGTTCAAGAATAGATGCTGCTTTTTTTTATAAGTGAAAATGTGCCAAAAACCAAGGTACAGTTTACTTTAACTTCTATAAATGCTTAGTAATTATTGGCTGCACAGGTTATGCTGAAGAGTAGAGGTGATAATTTTATATGCAGTTATATTTGCATCTGCCACATTCCTGCCCAAAATAAACAGCGTGTTTAATAAGTGTTCTCACGTATGGTTCTGATCAGAGGACACAGCTGTTGTTTCTTAACATGCGGGCTAATAGAAGTTTTGGAATCAGCTCTTTCATACCGAGGTTGCAGCTTATTAGCCTGTGCATGGAGCTTGCCCAACCAATAAATGGCCTAAAATAAGCCATCACACCAACACCATTGATGTGACATTGGCTTGATGGGTTTGCATAGGGCTGCATTATGATCTGATCTTTGGCCCAGGGAGAGAACTATCGGATAGGCCAGGACTGGTGCAGTATATGGTAGACCAATTTGGGCACACTTTTTTGGAACCTTGTCAAATTTATGTCTATATGTGTAGCTTTAGGTTTTCTCTTATTATGAAATCTTAATACCTCTGTAATTAACAGGGTAGAATGCATATGTAACACACTTCGTATAGTTTTATATTTTCTTGCTCTCCAGGCAGTGCACAACCATAATAGGTTTTGTCTGTCTCCCTTTATTTAATCTATATCCCTTTTGCTATAACCTGTTTTTTGGTTCTGGCCACAACTTGAGTGGTGCCAAAGCATACGTCATGCTGCTAGTCCTCTGCCCAAAGCAGCTCTATTTTATAAGGAATTCACACAAAACCAAAGGGAGTAGCATTTGGGCTGGTTCCAGTGTAGGTTTTCTAATTTACCTTGTTCAATACAGCTGTGGTACAAATGTGGTTCATCAGTCTCTTTAAAATATCAGTTCTAAGGTTAATAACAATTATTTTATAAAAGTACAAAGTAGTAAGTGAAAGTTCCATAACTAATGATCTGTATAAGAACAAAAATCAAATATTGTAACTAGCCAGATGCTGTATCTAAAAATTCAACAAACAAATGCTTCAAGATGAAATTCACTTCAGTTCTGAAAACGAATCCTGTTACCATGGTAACACTATCCCAGTGGTATTTATAATATAGTTAAGGTGTCACAAGCAGAGGCATAAATATGAATGGTACAGGTTTCAGTGCAAATTACAGTGAAAAAATGTCCATGAAAATAATTTTATTTCTACTATAAATATTTACTGAAGAAGAATGAGGGAGATAAATATATTTAAAATGTGTTCTTATAGATATACTTTTTCCATTTATGTCTTAACTATGTAAAGAAGCAAAAGTAATAAAAGTAATAACGAAAAGGTAAATAACCACTAAGCTGTTATTTGTAATATTATACATCTATAATATTCATAGACCTCGAAAGCAGATGTAGGGACCCGTAGGGTCAATCCTACGGTCTAACCACATGTCTGGAAATTCCCCCGTGAGCTGTGGGGTTTCCAACAAGTCTAGCAAGGGCAAAGGCCTTTATGCTGGTGGAGCAATACCGGAGGATGACACAAGGTGTCACTGCTGCACCACTGGACTATAAAAAGGGCTTCCATGTGCTCATACAGCCATCTTGATTTGGATCTTGATATGCATCATCTGTGGACTGCTGGATACTATTTCCTGGAGGTGATAGTGATTCAGGCCAAGATGTAGAGGCAGGAGGCCTCTGCGGCTGGGGTGGCTGCCCCATGCTTGAAAGCCCAACCAGGAGGTTTGGAGTTTGGATGCCGGATTTATGTTTTCACAATCTGGATAGTGTTGAGAGCTACAGTTCAGCATTTGGATGTTGAGAAGCTCGCACTATAGACAGTGGTGGGAGAAAATGCTGAAGGATTGTCATGTAGATCATGTACACATGCAAGAAAGTGGCTTCAGGCCCCACTGGGGCACTATACTTGATGCAGCTGACTTTGCACTCTGAACCTCACACCAGATTTTTTCATGCAACATGCAGTAAGATGCGGAGCACATCCAGACCCTGAAATAAAGTGCTCTTTAAATGAGCACAAAGAGGTGCACTTTTAGCGGGCTTGAACTTTTATTTGGGATCCACTTAAAATCCCCTTTTAATTCACAGTAATGTTTATTAATATGAGATCAGTATACCCCTGAAATACACCGGTTGACACACTATACAAATTTCAGAGCCTTAAAGAAACCTTCAGCAATATGCATCAGTGTGTCCTGTCTTTTAAGTCATATAAATGTAAGACAGGAACATGTATCTAAAGACATATATATGTATATAAAACTCTTACAATACTTGTCTGAGGTGGCAGATCTTGTATCAACAATTAACAGATATGTATAACTCTGTGGGACAGATTCAACAAAAAATCACCACAATCATGGATCCATTCTCTATTTATTCTTATTTTTAGAAACATATTTATCTAATGGGATTTCACCCATTGATAAATACAATTGCCCAAATATAACTTATTTTAACAAAATTACTGCTAAAAATACTGGGGTACTTAAAATATGAACTATGAAGTACTAGGGTACTTAAAATAGGAAGTTTTATGAAAACTGGATTTCATATGTATACTAAAAAAGTTTTTTAATTACATGCATACAACTGTACAGAGCCTTATGTTACAGCCCTCGGTAAAGGAGGGCGTTATAGTGCATGAAGATTCAGCACTAGTAAATATAAGCATGTGTGAGCAAAAAAGAGAGATGTTTATGCATTCAATGATCTCTGGAAAGATCATTGTTATGTCCAATATCCTTGGCTTTGTCCTATCTCTTTATTACTAGTTCACATTGATTAGCCTGAGAAGGAAGAAACTGTGCTATGGAGGCTTGACATAGAGAATGCTATGCCACTGCTAAAGTAAAAAAAATCTAATTGTTTGAAAGAAGAGATTGTTAGTTTAGAAGCAGATAATCAAACAGCACAAACATTTTCTCTTTTACTATACTGGGCATCCTGGACTTCCATGACTACATTAGTTTTGTATCAGAAGTGCAGTGCTGCTAATTGTTGTTAATGTAGATATTATTATAACATACAGAACCCCCCTATGATGAAAAGTTCGACAAACTGCTACATCTTCCAAGAACATCTGTACGTAAATAATGGTTTAGTTTGATCAGATAAAGTGGAGTAAAAAACATAGGTTAATATGTTTTCAAGATAGTGGGGTTCATCATCATCCATAACTGTGTTAGCTTTTAACTTGCATTTCCCTAACTTTTCATTCAACAGCTGACACCATTACAAATTCACATGTTTAGTAAGGAATCTAAAGCAAGTTCCCAGTTACTTTTTCAAATAAATAAACCGTGTCATTAATACTAATCAAATCCATTGAACTGGTAAATGTTTAATTCTAGAATACATCAACAATTCAGCATAGTCTGTATCTACTGTTTTTTTTTTTGCCAAAAATTTCCACTTGTAATTTCAGTGGTTTAATTGACTGGTTAATGTAGGAAGGGTTTGTAAATCTACTTACCATGCTGTCTCTGATACCTCTGTAAGATGTAAGATGCACATAAGTAGGGATGTATATAACTCCACTGAATTCCACATTGGCAGTATGTATACTCACCTTTTTGAATCTAATGCTTCCTTTTTTAATAGGTATAAGATCCCTTATTGGGAAACCCATTATTCAGATGGCTCTGATATTTTTTAGGCATAGGAAAGGATTACTTCTTACCCTTTACACATTTGTATATGATATATTCCTTGCATAGTCTACTGAAAGCACAATTTGCTGGTAGCTGTTTGATGTAGGTTAGGCAGGCTGCATTCTCTGTTCTCTGGGCTTCCAGTATCATGATTTCCACTTGTAGCTGGTAAAGTTTTTTCATTTAGCCTTAACTGTGAACTGATGCATATTTAACTGTGTCTTTCAGGGCTATATTGGTCTTCCATGATTAAGCCTTACTGTGAATTAAACTATTGTAAGGGTTATTTACCTAAAAACTAGGCAAAAGTGCAAGTCCACTAAAAGTGCCCCTCTTTGTGCTCATTTTCACTCCAGGGTCTTGCTGTGCTTCTCTTCTTACACTTGATAAACTTACTTACACATGATAAAAATCAAGCTGCCATAGGGCTTAAGTACAGTTCTGCAATGTAACTGGAAGCCACTAGTGATGGGTGAATCTATCCCGTTTCACTTCGCCGAAAAATTAGCAAACTTCCAGCGAAATTCAGGAATTGGAGAAAAATTTGCGAAACAAGTCCAGTCATGTTTTTGACGCACGTTTTCTACGTGCAACGCGTCATTTTTGGCACGCATCGCGTCTTTTTTGACACGTGTCAGTAGGCGAATTTATGTTGACGTTTCGCGAATTTATTTGCCGGCAGCGAATCGTGGGAATTCATCGCAAATTTTCGTCTGCCAGATAAATTTGACCATCACTAAAAGCCACCAGTGCTCCCTGTGTCTAAATGATACGCATGTTTTTCAACAGAGGGTCAGGCAATTTTATATTTATCTACTTTTGGAGGTCTCAAAATATTTTACATGTATGCTATGTATTTGAAATCAACAAGGTTAAAACAGAAAGTAGCTTAGCTCTGAAATTTTCTATGCATAGGAAAGGATTAGTTCTGACCCTTTAAGCATTTGCTGCTAAAAGGTATATTTCTTGCATAGTCTACTCAAAACACAAATTGGAATGGTAGCTGATTGATTGATGAAGGGTAGGCACACTGCAGATTGCTTGCTCTGTTAATTAAGGGCTTCCAATATCAGGACTTCCCCTTATATTTGGTACCGTTTTTTTCAATTAACCTTAAATTTCAAATGAAGCATGCTGAGATTTACACCTGTAGAAAGGGGCTTTTTGTATTTGATATTCTTGTTGTAACTGATGGCCAAGTCCCCACCTTATGATTGCCTTTAGACTCTGCACTGTGACATTAAAAAGGCCACTAGGGTTGCTCCCATGGCTACATTATTTAGATCACTGGAGCAACTGTGTCAGACCAAAGGAAAAATAATAATTGCCTTAAAGTCCCAAGGGCACTGGTTTGGAAGCATTGATCAGGTCAGAAATCAATAAAGGTGACTGAAGAATGCTCCCCTACAGCTAGATATAATTGATAAATTTCAGTCCCCTGTAAAACTTCCAGAAAAGCAGAAATGCTTCCAAACACGTATTGAATATTAATTTTTCAGTGGACTTTCCATGGGCTAGTTATATTACTCTATTCAGTCGTGTGGGGACTGAATTATTTCTCTGATGAGCTATTGATGCTTTCTATGATCACAATGTTTAATCCCATCATTAAATACTATTTTTTATTTTAAGGTGAAAGCTTGTAAAAAGGGACATATTTTGGTTATAGATGAAGCAGACAAATCACCAACAAACTTGTAACTTGTATTTTAAAAACAGTAGCGGAGAGATGATTCTTTCGGATAGAAGGTGACTTGTGGCCAGGAAGTATATAAAGATCAGTAACGTGTTTTTCTCCTTTATAAAGGCAAAACCAATATAATACAGCAGTGCCATAGGGCAGATCTATTTCTTTTTATAGTAGAGAGAAACATATGGTATTCATTCATGACACAGCCTGTGTGGAAAAACAAAAGCCCAAAACTCAGCGAAAGGTCAATTCTGTGTGTGTTGCTAAAAATAGCCTGTAAGCACATGGAACATCTACACTGTCTCTCTTGGTGTTTCCTTACTGAAATACAAACCCCCTTATTAGATTATTGTTATTAAAATCTAAAGATTCTTATGTGGTAATCTGTGTATCAATCCAGTCAGTTTAGTAAATCTTTTTTGTTAGTTTGTTGGGCTGAACTGATTATAAGCAGACAAGGAAAGCTCTGTTATTTGGTTTCTTTAAACTACACAGAAAAAGTACCTCTGGAAAAGGAAAACACACTTGTTGCAGATTCATTGATTCATGAAAAGTCGTAGAAGCTAAGATGGGGGGGCTTCATTTATGGGATAAACAGTATACTCAACTATGTAATTGCAATAACCCAGTTTTCATCTGTAGAAGAAAGTCCAAAATGCTCAGTCATTTATAATATGCTCCATGTCAGAGAATGCACATAGTTGCACACTATGGTGCAGATTTACTAAATTCACATGAAGGATTCGAAGTTATTGAATTTGAAATTGAATTTTCAAAAAGATTCAAATTCAAATTTTCGATTGTTTTTGAAGACCACTTCGACCAGTGAATTTTGAAAATTCGAATGAATCGAATGATTCAACTAAAATTTCATTTGAATACATAGTAACATAGTAAGTTAGGCTGAAAAAAGACTCGCGTCCATCAAGTTCAACCTTTATAACATTTTTTTTTTAATTTTAACTGTTAGTTGATCCAGAGGAATCAACTGTTCGACTGTCGAAGTACTTCCCCTTCAAAATTTTATTCAACCACCTAGTTCGCCAGATCAAAGCTACAGAATTGGGTTTCATTATTTTTGATCAAATAGGAATAATTTGATCGATCGATAAAATCGTTTCAATCAATCGATTCAAATTATTTATCATTCGATCGAATATTTCCTGTTCGACCAATCGAATTGAGGTAAAATCCTTCGAATTCGATGTTCGAATTCGAAGGATTTTACTTCCCTGCCTGTTCACATGGTCAAATTTTGGATTTTTTTTCATTTCAAAATTCGACCCTTAGTAAATCTGCCCCTTTGTCTTAGTTTGCTAACAAATATTTTTCACATACCACGCTTGGGTCCTCAAAAGTTACCTAAAACCTCAATTACAATATATACCAGTAACCAAACAAGTTCGTTTTTTGTAATTCAGAACAGTAATATACATTTTATCCTATTGTCAAGCAGTGTATTTTTCTGATTTACCAGCCTATACAAAGCCAAAATTCTCCTCAAGCAAGCGCATTTGTTCATTCACAATACACATCTGTATACCCATTGAGTAGCAAATAATTTTGACTGTTTTTCTTAAGGCACACAACATTTGCAATTGTGTTCTTCAAATGCACATAAGGAATCTGCTGTGACAAAATAGTGCATTCTACATCCTTACTCTTAAAATGTTGCTTTAGATAAAAATGCCATTACTTCCAACAAAAAGGTTGACCTGCAGTCTTGAAGATCCCCAATAATGTACATATGATGCTCTTTAAAATATTCACAAAAGTGGTGATGCTGCCGAAATGACAACCTTTCATGATTAATTGTTTGATTCCTTTTATTACTGTATGTGAGTTGCCCATTATTGCACTTTTTCAGCTCATTAGGAACTGGCATCCAACAATGCCCTTACTCGAGTGATAACAAACATCCACATTTGCTGTATGCATTACCTTTAGTCAATGCTTCTTTGTATATATATGAAAGTACTTTATTAAAAAGAGTAGATGTTGCCTAACACTGACTACTGCTCTAAAGTCTGTTATCCAAGTAATTTCCAAAATCACCTCAGTTAAGGGTAATGGTACACAGAGTCCTTTAAGCTTTGCATTTTTAGGCCATTCGAAAATATGGTGGCTAAAAGGCCCTGTGAGCCAAAGCAACAAAAAACAGCTCCCCACAGACTTGCATTGAAATTGTATGCAATGATACTCTTGCCTTCTAATAAATGCTTGTAAATGTTTAGTAATGCATTTCTGACAAATGCTGCCAGATGAGCTTGCAGGCAATATTAATTCAGGGGAGGGCAGTTTAGGTACTTAGGTCAGCTATGTAGCCAAAGAATGATGCACCAAAGTTTTCCCACTATTTTAAGGAATCTGGAATTGCAATGCATTGCTGATTTTTTTCCCAAATGTAATGAAGTACACATCAGATTTCATTTGCCATATATACACAAAAACAAACATTTACTCAAGAAAATACATAATTGTTGTGAAAGCATTCTATGGGCCTAAAAGCAAAATATGATGTGCTGTGCATGTATTAAGATCTTTCCAGACACTACTGACAATACTGTAGGTACAAGTAGTTAAAAAATAGTATTCTATATTTGCCATTATGTAGTTATATATAGTTAACAGTAAAACAGTACATGAAGTACACTCCTTTGTTTTATTTTGGTGGATCCCAATTTTTCTTTTAACTATATAGAACTATAAAAGCTATGTTTTATAGAGGAACTGATCTTGATTACTAAATGGGGAGATAATGCAATTGTTTTGCACTAAGATTAAAATCAACTAATGTTGACTGATAGTTAACTCGGACTCCTCCACCATCTTTCTTATTTCCTTTTCTCCTTCTCTTGTATCGTGGAATGGATCGATTTTCAGTAGATAAAAATCCTTTATATAAATTGATTATTTAGCACTTAGGCAGGTGAAATGATTAAAAAATTGATGAACTAATTTACTAATTAAGAAAGGTATAATTCCTTCAGGATATTTTATAAGTTGTCCATTTTTATACATACAATACCTTAAGTATTGGCACTAAGTGACAATTAGGAGGCACTTGCACTTTAATAAATTTAGATTAAAGGGGTTGTTCACCTTTGAGTTAACTTTTAGTATAATGTAGGGGGTGATATTCTGAGACAATTTGCAATTGGTTTTCATTTTTTATTGTTTGTGGTTTTATAGTTATTTTGCTTTTTATTCAGCAGCTCTCTAGTTTGCAGTGTCAGCAATTTGGTTTCTAGGGTACAAATTACCCTATCAACCCTGCCTTGATTTGAATAATAGACTGGAATATGACTAGGAGATGAACTGAATAGAAAGATAAGTAATAAAAAGTGGCAATAACAATACATTTGTAGCCTTGCAGAGCATTTGTTTTAGATGGTGTCAGTGACCCCCATTTGAAAGCTGCAAAGAAACAGAAGAAAATTGCAAATTATTAAAAAACTATGAAAAATAAATAATGAAGACCAATTGAAAAGTTTCTTAGAATTGGCCCTTCTATGATATACTAAAAGTTAACTTGAAGGTGAACCACCCCTTTAAGCACACTACACAAGGTCCAGTTCGTTGAGGCCCCAGCTACTGAAGTTGGAACGTGTAACTGTTTGGTTGTAAGTTTTAATTGTTGATCGGCCCTGATTGAGAGGGGATTTCTTTTTCTTGGATTATTGTGATATTTGTTTGGCCTGGCTATAGTCAGATTCCTCTCCTGATCAGCACAGTACCTATTGATAGACCAATCCTTCCAAGCTACAAATAATTAAAAAAAACTTAAATTTCTCTAACTAAATTGAGAAATCCTAAAAATTTAGGTGGGCTAAATGTTCTGAATTTATGGAAATTTAATATGTCAGCAAATACAAGGTATATTATAGAATGGTTATTTGGCAAAGAAAAATTTACTAATCTTGACATTTTTATTTTTAAATTCAAAGGGATATATTGTTTCTTCTCTTCATAAAAATTGGTCTGACCAATATATAGATATTAAAAGTAATCAGATTTATAGAGATACCATCATTACATGGAAGATTTGCCTATAAATCTAATACATACAGTAACGTATAATAATAATGATTATGTAACATAGATATGGGACAGATTGTCTGTAATGCTTGGGGCCCAGGGTTTTCTGGAGAATATTTTCTTTTCATAAGTTGGATCAACACATCTTAAGTCTGTTAAAAACATTTAATAAACCAAACAAAATAGTTTTGCTACCAATATGGATTTATGTACCTTAGTTATTATCAATACAAGTTACTTTATTATTATTCTAAAGAAACATGTAATAATAGAAAATAATTATTTGCTCTGTAGGAGTTGTTCTTCAGAGCTTACCTAATATAAGGTTTCCAGATAGGGAAATGACTGAAAGACCACAAGCTAAAAATAGCTATAGATTGATCACTGTCGTATTGATTTGTCTCAAGGTCCAGTTAAAAACTGTGCCTTTAGTAATTTGTTAATATTGAAGTAGGGCTGGAAAGCAAATTCTTGCAACATGTAGGTGATATGAAATAACTGGCCTGATCTAAATGTTCTAAAGGAGGGCACAGAGAACAGTAGTACTGTATGTGTGCCATTTGACACAGTAGGGGAATGATATGCTAAGAATGTATTCTAACACACATTTCTTATTTATTAGGTTAATGTCATGGCTGTTTAAAATACATAACTAATATATTTAGATCTATAGCTATAGATAAAACCTGGAATAATTATAGGATGTATATGAAGCTGTGTTTGCAAAAGATGATACTGACTGATATGACTATAACAATATTGTTGCAACACATACAGGTTAATACTCATAATTCTTGGTTCCTAATGTTCCTAATGTTAAGGTAGCCATACACGTAGAGATCCGCTCATTTGGCGATGTTGCTAAACGAGCGGATCTCTCCCCGATATGCCCACCTTGAGGTGGGCGATATCGGGCTGATCCGATCGTGGGCCCTAGGGCCCAACGTACGGATCAGTACGGGCGGTCGGATCGACTTTCGGCCAGATATCGATCGGGAAAGCCCGTCGGAGGGCCCCCCACACGGGCCGATAAGCTGCCGACACAGTCTGTCGGCAGCTTTTATATGCCTGATTAAACTGATGCCATTTAAATGAGTAGTTTACCATCAAGTCCTATTAAACAAGCAATTCTTCAGTTTTTACTGTTAGACAGACATTTTCTTGATGATGGTCCGTACTAATGCCAAAACCCTGTTTTTGCATGGTTATTTTAGAAACTTTAAGTAATGGCGCTCCAGATCAGAAGAAAAACCTGCATCCAGAGAACTGTATGTTAAGATCTTGTGTCTGAAATTTAAACATTGTAACAAATGGTGCTGGTGATTAACAGAAAAGGAGCCATGTGCTGTGGAACAACAGGTTTAATAAAGAAAAAAACTAGTATAAACCTCTGCAACTGAGCACAAATGAGGGCAAGCAGAAAACTACAGGTGAAAGGGTCAGGGTTGGCAGCAAGAATCAAAGTCTGTAAAACAGGCCAAAGGGCAAGGGCAAGTAGAAGACTTGCAGAGTCAGGAAAATTATATATTGCTCTACAGTTTATGATGGCTCAAGCTACCATAACATTTATTGGCTCTAAAGTATAAAGTTTAAATCAGACTGTAAAACCAAATATAATTTTTCACAATTATGTATCTGCTGTCAATTGTAATGGGCATCTCAACATTGGAGAGCAAATACTCTGATGCCCAGGCCATAACCTGCTGTTCCAAATTTACCCACAGGGTTCTCTAGTTCTTGCCCTCCAATAGATATAATGATCTGGTGTTTTTCTGTTCCTGGCAGATAATGCTTAGCCTCAGGAGACTATAGTGTGAGGTTAAATTTCCTATTCCTGCAGTTTTCAACATCACCATTTTAGACAAGTGTGCCCATTCATTGTTGTTATATTGTTCTTTTCTTTAGCAATGTCAAACCAAGTGCTATCGTAACATATTTACTCCACTACATAGACTAAATTTTCTGGTATGGTTTGTTCTATTTACTAGTCCTGATGCATAAGATAAATCAGTGTATGCACTAATTAAAAATGTATTCTACTTGTGCTTTTTTGATTGCCTGCACTACTTCCTTCCTTGTGTCTGTGTATAAAATAGTTCGGTAATTAGAATAGAGTCTTGTTCAAGTTAAGTGCCGTGATACACTCCAGCAAAGTTGTATGACATTGTTCTGCCTACACTGTTGCAACTACAGTTCAGTATCAAACAGATTTTTAACAACTGGTTTATTTAAAAAATACCAGGTGGGGAGAGGTTATCATGTTAAGATATATTTTTGTATATAAAGTAAATACATGTATATCAAATACATGTATTGTTTGCGGCTCATTTAGAGTAATGCTAAATTCATTTTTCCATTCATCTTTGATAGTCTTCATCTTTTTAATTATATTACTTTTGATATAATACTTCTTTTTTCCCAAGTCCCTGTATCATTGTGGTTTGTGGGTAGACAAGCTTCAGTCTTTCTTGACTTCTGCACTTCAAGTTGGAGTGTCAAACTTGCCTGGCCAACCAGCATCCCTTTAAAACAATGGGCAGGTAACAGCTCTCCCTAATAGCACATGTTTATGGAGAAATCTGACAGTTGGGTGCTGTGACTGCATTCTGCAAACATTTGGTGAGAGACATTGGTTTCTCTGCTGACATATTCACTCTACTAGAGAAAACATACCATGTGTCAGTAGCCTAAAGGTTGCAGCACACTATGGTAGTGTTTGAGCATCGCTGCTGTCAGGGAGAACCAGCAGGGGTTAAAATGTCCATGAACCCATCACAGCCACGTAATCATAAATGAAAAGCTGCATGGCTGACACACATAGAACAGTAACAGAAAGAGGTCTGTCTTTTTGCAGCTCTATACAGCTTTATGGAAATGGCATAGATGGTTTTAGACTTGTCTGTGCTGGCTATATTACACTGTTGAAAAACTGCCTTGTGCACCACTAGCTTCAGACTTTCTGAATCAGCTTATACAGTAAAGGCTGTATACTGTATGTACATTTGTAAGTTATGGTACAGTTATTTAGAAGCAATATGTCCTGGCATCCCATAAAAATGGAGCAGCTTTTAAGTATCAAAATTTGCTTAAAATCCTTCTGAACTTCTTAAATGCATCACCTAGTGGTAGGTATGAGACTATAACCCAACGGGAGTAATAGAAGCTTCATGTGCAGCCTGGAGTTGATGGTTGAATAGTTCCCTGATAAAGGCGTGCATTGTTGATGTTTATGCAAGCACAGCATCATGCATTATAAACTGCAATGGTTGCCTAAAAAAAATTACTAAAAAAAATTAACTAGTTTGAAAGAATGAAGTAGAATGAGTTTTTTTTTTTTTTTTGCAAGGCACAAAGTGTTACACTGTAATAAAAACACACCATACAAATCATGAAAGTAAACCATTAAAGGGGTTGTTCACAAACTTTTAGTATAATGTAGAGAGTGATATTCTGAGACAATTTGCAATTGGTTTTCATTTTTTATTGTTTGTAGTTTTATAGTTATTAAGCTTTTTATTCAGCAGCTCTCTAGTTTGCAGTGTCAGCAATTTGGTTTCTAGGGAACAAATTACCCTAGCAACCCTGCATTGATTTGAATAAGAGACTGGAATATGAATAGGGGATGGACTGAATAGAATAAGTAATACAAAGCTGCAATAACTATACATTTGTAGCCTTACAGAGCATTTGTTTTTAGATGGTGTCAGCGACCCCCATTTGAAAGCTGGAAAGAAACAGAAGAAAATTGCAAATCATTAAAAAACTATGAAAAATAAATAATGAAAACCAATTGAAAAGTTTCTTAGAATTGACCCTTCTACAATATGGTGAACCACCCCTTTAATAACACTTTGTTTTTTCCCACAGGCTTCCACTTCCATAGATCAGTTTTATTGGACACTGGACCATTACGCAGTCAGGAAGGTTTTGCTTGTTGTGTGAGTGGGTGCTATTACTCATGGCATACTATTCATATTGGGCATTAAACAACTTTCTATGAATGATATAAAATAAATTTGTGGCTTACTATTAAGTAGCAACTTCTGTTTAGTTTTCCCCTTTAGTTGTGTATCAGCTGAACTGCAAATTAAAGCAAAATTGGCGTACATGTTATTTATCGTACTTGCTTCACGTAAATGCATGTAATCTTAATTGCTTTACAGCTCTATGAGAACTAGAATATGATATGGTTGTGTAAAAGAAGGGGTTGGTTTAATTCACATAAAATTATATTAAAGTATGAATTCATGGTGTTATTTATTGTCCCTCCTACTCATGTTAGCAATTATACACTGTAGGCGTGAGTGGGAGCAGAAATTATAAGCTGTAAATATATAGATTGCTATGATAAACTATTTTTCCTGCAAAACTGAAGGAACATTTAGAACTCTAAGAAATGCTGTTGAAACAAAGAAACGTATGTGTAATTACATTTGTGGGCAGATTTATCAAGGGTAGAAGTGAAAATTTGAATTTCGAATATTTTAATTGTGTTTTTTTTGGCAAAAACTGTCAAATTTGATTATGGAATTGTTAAAATTCGATTAAATTTTTAAAAAAATTCAAATTCACATGACTCTTTTGGGAAATGGATTTCAGTGCAGAATTCTGCTGGAGCAGCACTGATGCATTTTTTCCCATGACAGTATACCTTTAAAGTCACTGTACTAATGGGTAACTTTAAAACACAACAGAAGTGAAAGGAATGAGAATATTAATTCATGCAGAAATTCAGTACCATACAGTGCAGCCTCAACAGGGACAGAAGTTTTATGGGCAGATATAAATTGGGCTAATACTGCCAGGAAGGCTGTAAGATCTACGCCCAGTGGACATACACAAAAGACGGCCCCCATACACAGGCCGATAAAAGCTGCCGACAGACCGAGTCAGCAGCTTATTGGCCCTTTGTGTCGGCCAGATCTCGATCAGGCAGGTTAAAAAACCCCGTCAGATCGCAGCCGCATCTGTGAATGTATGCGGTGCTGAGATCCGACCATCCGTTTAGGATGCATTATGATCTGATCGTTGGGCCCTAGGGCCCACGATCGGATCAGCCCGATATTGCCCACTTCAATGTGGGCATATCGGGGAGAGATCTGCTTGTTTGGTAACTTTAGTGTGAGTAGGGATGGGCTTGCAGTGAATTCCCGCGATTCGCAAAACGCCCGCAAAAATTCTCCTACTGAAAATTCGCTTGACAAAAAGAAAAAAACGAGATGCACGACGAAAACGACGCGATGCTTGCTGAAAACTACGCAATTTGTGAATTTCGCTAGGAATTCGCGAATCTGCATAGATTCCCCCATCACTAAGTGTGAGATTAGAACTCACCACAATACAACTCACTCACTTTCTATTAATTCCTATGGGATTTTTAAAAGCACTTTTATCAAATGAACTCCACTGGTAAATGCTTCTAAAAATCCCATTTGAATGAACGGAAAGTATGTGAGGTTTTCTGCGTTGAGTTCTAATCTCACATTTTGATAAATGTGCCCCTAAGGGGCAGATTTACTAAGGGCTGAATTTTCGAAATGAAAAAACTTTGAAATTCAAGCATCTAGATTTTTTTAAAGGACTTTTTCGATCAAAAATGGGCCTATTTAGATCGAATAGGTCTATTTTCGATCTAATAAAAATCATTCGAATCGTTCAATTGTATCGTTCAAATCGAACGATTCGAAGGATTTCAGGCAAAACCCTTAGAATTCCTAGAAAAGGATTTAGAAAAATTTCTAGGAGGTCCCCCCTAAAATGGCAATTTGGCAGCTTTATGGTGGCAAAGTATCGAAGTTGAAGGATTTCAAAGCACAGTACTTTTTTTTTTCAATTCGAATCAATTTTGGGCTATTTGATAGTCGAAGTAGCCCAAAATTTTTCTTGTTGGAGGGCACTGTCTGTGCTATCTCCCTGCCTATAAATCTGAAATCTGTGTTCCTATTGGCCGATGATTCATGGCTCTTGATTGAGAATAAAACCAATAAGTAGGCATCATTATTCTTTATGTTGCAATTTACTTGCTTAATCTGCCACATTTCTGCTGATTCTAAAAATAATCATGTTAGACTGTACTACTAATGCATGCTTTCAAACCAATAAACTGTATGGGTATTAGGGCTCCTGAGTATTTGGTTTTTTTTGCCTGAATACCATAAATTACATATATAATGGATTGTAAATGGGATGTTAGTTCAGTGGACTGTGAGAAATATAACTGGAATTATCTGTTTCTGATTTGGACAACAATGCTACAGGTTTCCATAACTTAATTATGGTTGATTTTGTCTTATCAGTAATAAGATAAGGTATAGATATTGTATATTTATATATTGTTTTGTTCATATTGTGTTTCTTCTGACCAAGACTTTGCACATGGAAGCTGAACACACTGAGCTATACCAGCTGCATTCACTGAATGAGGAGCCAGTGAGCACAGCATCATCAGTAGGTCATCAGAAATAAAACTTTTCTCAAGGAAAATAAAGGTAGATAGATAGTAGTTTTTCACTGATTATAAGATTAGTTCTGAATCTCACAGGTATGGAGAGCATAACATAGGGCCATTACAATTGTTGGCCTATTTTATGACCTTGTAAACCACAGTGTCAGTGGTACAGTGTGAAGTAGAACATAAATTAAATAGAAGTTTGTTTTGAAAATTTATTTTGTGGAACCTATTTATTTCTGTGGTACAGATGCAGAGCTGCCATGAAAATGTAGGGGCCCATAGCTTAATGTGCCCCTATGGCTTTAAATCTCTACACTTCCTGATCTCCCTAGTTGCTGGGCAGATGCCCATGTAGCTATTTGTAATTTACATATCCCAGTTATTGGTCAAGAGGTGACCACTTCCTGTCACACTTTGGTAGTGAGTGACAAGGTGTAGATTTTCCTCTTTGGCTCCTAGTGTCTGACCCTTATCCACAGCCTTAAAGGAAAACTATACCCCCCAAACAATGTAGGTCTCTATAAAAAGATATGTCATAAAACAGCACATATGTAAAACCCTGCTTCATGTAAATAACCCATTTTCATAATAATATGCTTTTTTAGTAGCATGTGCCATTGGGTCATCCTAAATAGAAAATAGCAGTTTTAAAAAATAAGGACAGCTTCCTGGGATCCTAGGATTCAAAGGTGCACACAAACATACCAAACAAACTATAAAGTTAGGTCACACGAGCCAATTAACAGACAGAGTTGTGTCTTTTGCTTCCACACTTCTTCCTGTTACAGTTAGAGTTGAAATATTTCTGGTCAGGTGATCTCTGAGGCAGCACACAGACCATCATGAAATGGTGGTTCAAGGCAAGAGATGTAAAAGGGCAATATTTACTTAAATATATATATACCAGTTTGGTAAGATTCTTTAATTTGCAACTTAATTTGATATAAATTATCTATTAGGTATAGTTTTCCTTTGAATTCATGGCTTTGATGCAAGTTTTGGATGAATAAAAACCAGGTGTACTGCCAAACATAGTCTCCTGTAAGCTGGCAGTCTAAATAGGTTCTAC
The DNA here is from genome assembly GCA_024363595.1 of Xenopus borealis. Classification (NCBI taxonomy): domain Eukaryota; kingdom Metazoa; phylum Chordata; class Amphibia; order Anura; family Pipidae; genus Xenopus; species Xenopus borealis. The sequence continues at coordinate 121,083,406 of CM044434.1, read as the reverse complement.
AAAATGGGCAATCACAACACTTATGAGGAACATTTCTCATGCTTGCATTGTTCCCCAACTCTTTTTACATTTCAACATTGCTCACAGGTTAAAAAAATTGGGGATCCCTGCCCTTGATAATTTAGAAAATCCATTTTAACCGTACAGGGAATATATTATTCCCAATATAAACAATGCCTAGTAATGACTTATTGGTGCTTTAGAAAGTCATTTTGATCACATGATTTATGAAAATGCGTGTATTGTAAAAAATATGGTAACCAATGTATTTTAGATTTCAACTTGGAGTTACTTGGAAAGTGTGTGGGTGAAGACTTTACAAGCTGTATAAAACAGAGGGCTTGCAGCCGTATGTCTTTACTTGGTTATGCTCCTCTTTTTTGCAGAAATTAAATTTTATGTTCTAAATTTTAATAAGTATTGTGTGTTAATTAATGGCATTCCAGATTTGGTTGAATGATAGCTCCCATTAACTACCGAAAGCCTTTAGCTTCTGGGCCTGCTGATGGTTATTATTCAAAATCTTGTTGAGCAAATCACAATTCGCATAGAACAACAAAAAACCTGAAAATGTAGACACTTAGATGTCAGGTAATTGACAAGTGCCATGGATTTTACATTATGGAAGAGGGAACCACTGGGTTAATCTATTACTTTTGCCCAGTTATAAGTGTATATCCGTCTCATTCTTCTGTACATTCTGCCAGAAATACTAAAGCTTAGTCTGTGGCAATGCTTAGTTCTTAATATAGTTCATTTAAACAGTGTGAATCTAAGGTGACTGTTATAATTTCACATGACTCATACAGAGAGTGACACTAGAGCTACACTGGATTGGGAATTATGCGTTTATTAAGTGGTAAGCTGTACGTGCAATAGTCACCGTATTCACTGAAACACTCATGCAACTTATTTATTTATAGGAACCACTAACATATTCTTGGTATTCTTGTCTTTGCCATGTAACAGTTGTGCTTCCAAAAATGATCTCAATTATCGCAGGCGCTTAGCATTTATGTTTCAACATGGGCCCAATAAATGCAGAGTTAGAGCAAATAAAGATGTTCTACTTGACCTGTCATTCATCTGGCTTTCAGTTATTGTATGCATAACTTCGAGCTTTAACTCTAAACTTCAATCATTAAAAATTATTAAGTGGGCATCTGAAAGCTTGTTTTTGAGGAATTGCCTTAATTGTTTTTTATGATCAAGTTAAGAATTAGTCAGTGGGGGGATAAAGTGCTCCCTCACTTGTTTTAGTGTAGAGAATGAGGAAGATAAACCAGCATACATTTTGTTACAAAAGCTAAAAAAAATGCATTATTTTCCTTGCTTAAAATATATTAAAGGGGAACTGCGATTTCCAAACCAATACACCAATCACAGTTATCAGTTTCTTCAAAAAGTATAAATTGATGCCATTTTCTATGCTTAAATCCAGCTGTTTAACAGTGCTCTTTCTACTCAGGGGTGTCCAACCTGCGGCCCGAGGGCCACATGCGGCCCAGGATGGATATGAATGCGGCCCAGCTTGACACCCTTGGTTCCAGAGGAAACTTCATGTTGAAAAGGATTTAGGAGTAGGCAGAAGGGGGGGACTCTGCCCACTACCCAATTAGTAGTAATAATAATAATATAATTATAAGTCTATATAATATCCAGGTGTCCCATATTCCAGTGTATAGCTCCATCTGGTTCTTGAACTGGTATTATAGTTCTTTACTGTGAACTTCCTTTACTTTTACAAATCAAAAGTGTTTTTGTATTTCATGTGCGGCCCCAGACAATTTTTCTTTTTCCAATATGGCCCAGGGAAGCCAGAAGGTTGGACACCCCTGTTCTACATCATTTGAAATCCTGGCAGGGAAGGAGGGACTAAAAACTGATGTTCTAAATTGTAACAACTTCTCCACAGCTTACAGACCGCATGCAGGAACTACAGAACCCACAATGCACTGCACTATGATGTTCTGTTCCTTACTGAAATCACATGCGCAGGGAATTGTGGGGTTTGGAGGATGCAGGCTGAGAACAGATGGCTGCTGATACATAGTAATGGTAGTCAGCCAATTCAGCAAAGCAGTCAGACAGATCAGAAGGAGAGCAGGGGCTAGGCTTTAGGGAGCTGTTCCAAACCATTAAAAATCATGAAAAGTCTGCATATTTTTTTAATTGTATATTGCAAAGTTGCTTGAAATTATGTTTACTTTCAGAAAGCTTAAGTTATGTCTGTGTGGAGTTCCCTTTTAATGTACATGTAAACCATTTTAACAGTTATATCTAACACAAGTAACTCAAAACAACTGAACTTGCTGAGAAAGTTTAATGAAGATGTTTCACTGATCATCCGAGCAGCTTCTTCAGTTCAACTGACTGGTGTAGGGGAGTTCTCGGCATGTAGACTCTTCCAACAATCCAATCACAACGGCCCATTGGAACTCTTCAGAGAGGTGACATCACACAGAGGTGTTGATTCTGTGTAGTTACTATGATAGGATTACCAATGTGTCATGCAACTCCTAGGGGCAGATTTACTATTGGCCGAATTTGAGAGTTAAAAAACCCTTGAATTCAACCATGTGAATAGATGGGGAATGAAAATCCTTTGAATTTGAATATCGAATTCGAAGGATTTTACCGCGTTTCGATTGGTCAAATGATCGAATAGCAAATATTCAATTGATCGATAAAATTGTTCGAATCTATCAATTCGAACGATTTTAACCATTCAATGGAATATTTTTATTCGATCAAAAATAACCAAACCCAATTCGGGTTCTGGTGAACTAGGCAGTCAAATAAAAATTTAAAGGGGAAGTACTTCGCCTGTTGCATAGTCGAATAGATTTTTATTCGAATTATTCAAATCATTCGATTTGATCGAATTTTCAAAATTCACTGGTCGAAGTGGTCTTCAAAAACATTTGAATATTCGAATTCGAATCTTTTTGAAAATTCAATTGAACTTCGAATCCTTCATGTGAATTTAGTAAATCTGCCCCCTAGACACAGGTGTTACTTGTGAGAGTTGCATGAATTGATGTGTGAAAAGTTATGAAACTGCCGGCGTACAGATGTTAGAACCACATTGTATGTAGCAGACAGGTGGTGTGGAAGGCCCCTGCCTCTGTTCAGGGATGGTTTCTCCACCTTGACATGAATCGCCTCTTTCACGCCTCTTTCAAACCAGCGGACTTCTGAGAGATATTCACTGTGCTAGTAGAACAGAAACTTAGAACTTATACATATTCATTTTCTAGGTTACAATGTTTTGGCACCTTCAAATGTGTCAGATCAAAATTTTCAGTCCTGCCTGATCAATGAGAAGATCAATATCCAAGGCTTTTTACCGATATCGCTCGTTTTGTCTCCCACCACACATGCACTGATTATTGCACAAAAGGTGTTTCGTATGGAAATATCAATGTGTTAAAGGAGAAGGAAACTACCAAAGCAGTTTATTGCCAATATACAAGCCACAATAGTACAAGCTATAAGACTATATTTATTCTGTAGAATGCTTTACCATACTTGAATAAACAACTCTAGAAGCTATCTCTGTTTGTTTTGGATAGCAGCTGCCATATTAGTTTGGTATGACATCACTTCCTGTCTGAGCCTTTTCCTGCTCACTCAGGGAGGGGGAATTGGAGAGAGGAGCAAATTGAGCATGCTCAAGCCCTAGCCCAGGAGGTTTATGCTAAAAACAGGAAGTCTGAAACAGAAGCCCATGTGTTCACAATAGAAGGAAACAGATGCAGTGTTTCAGAAGATGACAGAGGACTCAGAGCAGCATTACTTTGAGAGTTTACTGATTTGTATAGACCTGTCTGATAAATCATACTGAATTTTAGCCTTTCCTTCTCCTTTAAACTCGAAATATAAATAAATAAATATATATATATATATATATAAATCCAAGTGTTACCGGCACTCTCAATAAAGTTGTAAAGCATGCCTGGGTGCAGAACACGTAATTAATCTATAACAATTGCAAGGAGATCCACACTCACAAAAATATGAAAAGATTTATTGCATGGGACTAATGTTTCTGCCTCCTGAAGGCCTTCTTCTGAGAAACATTTTTTATTTTGCACAGCCTATCTATTTACCCAGTTTTTATTTTTACCCTGAACTGTTCCTTTAAAGGAAAAAAAAAGGTCTTTTAACTTGGGGGTGCCAAACGTTAGGCAATAACAATCAGCACCCACCCTTGAACAGGATTACTATGTTCTTATTTCACAAGAACACCATTGCAATGCATTGGAATATCTGTGTACATTGATGATCCCTGCACATTATCAAACTTCACTTTATTAAAACAAACACAACTAACATTGAAAAAAAACAAAAAATAACGACATAAAAATAGAGATAAATATATATACATATATCTATTTTTTTACATAATAAGCTGGCCCCTAGAAAACTAAACATAGATGACTGCTACAAGGCATTTGACAGGCTACAGGAAATAAAAAATTCTAATACTAATCTTTGTAAAACACTGACGAAGGTAATTGATTACTGATGTATTTGGCTTGTTCACAGAACATTGTAAGAGATAGTGGTACAGAGCTAGTGATGGAAAGCCTGTTATCCAGAGGATTAGAGGAAGGCCATCCCCATTATAATAATATAACTGAGAATTTTAAGACTGATTTCCTTTTTCTCTGTAATAATAAAACACCAGCTTTTACTTGATCCCAATTGTTCTTAATTTAAACCTTATTAGAGCCAAAACCATCCTATTAGATTTATTTAATTTATTTTTAAATAGACTAATCTGAAAAAGCCCAGGTCCCAAGCATTCTGGAAAACTGATCACATACTTGTACTGTATATATAAGTAAAGCCTCACATTATTATGGACTTGACTTTGTATCAAATTTGTATCCAACTGTGGTTATGCATTTATAAAAATACAGTTTATCAAGTTACTGCAAATATTTGAATACTGTAGTGGCTTACAGTTAGTATAGCTATGGGCATATATGGTTTGTGTGAAAGAGTGGAGATGTGTGTGTGTGTGTGTGTATGCTGGGTTTTTAATTTGGAGGGGTTGAACTTGATGGACTCTGTCTTTTTTCAACCCAATTTAACTATGTAACTATTTTGGGATTTGGCTGAATCATTGTGAAAAATTCATTGGTGCTTCCCTACTATTTTGTAAAGAGATCAAACACTGTTTGGCACAACTGAATTGGTTCCAGACCTCAAATATTCTTTTAAACGATCTTGGAAATATGTCGACCTTGGTACTGTTTTTCATCTTACATTTTTAACTAATATTAAGCAGGCCCTAAGGCTGTACTTGTGCCACCAGCTGGCCCCCTAAGACTGTAACTGTGCCACCAGCATTGACCTCTAAGTCTGTACCTGTGCCACAAGTCTGTACTAGCCATTGCCCCCAAGTCTGTACCTGTGCCATCAGCCATTGCCCCCCAAGTCTGTACCTGTACCATCAGCCATTGCCCCCCAATTCTGTACCTGTGCAAGCAGCCTGTGCCAGAGCAGCAGCAAAAATATTGCCCCAGATCTGTGCCAGGCAAAGGGCAAGTAAGAGGGAGGTGGGGACTGAAGTAGAGCAGAATGCTGCTGCTGGAGACAGGGGCGAAGTTAAAACTTAAAGAAATAAAAAAAAACATTATTTCCCTTCTAAAGTGTGCCCCCCCATGACAGCGCCCTAGACGGCTGCCTACTCTGCCTACCCCTAGTTCCGGCCCTGCAGGTATCTATATAGGGCCACTCCGGCCATGAGGCCTCAGGCGGCACGGAGCAGCCAGTTACCAGGGACTGCAAAAAGCCGCCTCTGGTAACTTTAAGAGCCGAATTTCCATTTCCACCCGCTCCACCAGCAAAGACTGGTACGTTACACCCATAGGCCTAATTCCAGTCTATGATTAAATATTATGAAATGTAACGTACCCTGCAGAATACTAGCAAAATAACCCCCTTACTGTGTTATTCAGTGCATAATTAATGTTACACTATGGGGGGGGTTGCATGTGTAAGGTGTATCTGAAAGTCATTTGTGCAATTGAAAGTAAGTAGTGGTGCGTGCAAGACTGTATGAGCTGTATTTGGCTACCTTTGCATGTGGTGCCCAATATGTGGGAAAGTACCTTTATTTTGGAACACGTCGGCATTAGACGTGCTTGGATTTGAAGTCAGCTATAGGGAAATGAAGTGTGTATAACATTCCAAATTATAGATAAGCCTGTAAGAGATGTGAGAAAAGGGAATCTGGATCAAAAACTCAGTAGGATTTACTAAAAACCACTGAGAACTACAGAGGTTTGAATAGTGTATTCCGTTTCCATGTGCTTATAATTTATTCAACATATTACAGATGATTGTCTAAGTTAATATAGTTAAAATATACATTCTACACTTTACGTATGTTATTTGCTTAGGTTACTGTTTAGGGATTGTAGTTTTTTTTTCTTTTTTTGCACATGGCTCTAATCAAACCCTTCTATACATATAGGTTTTTGATGTTTAATGGATAATTAATTTTATTAATGTAACATACATTTATACTTTTAAGTTATATGCATATACTTTAGTCGTGGCATAATATGTTTGTTCTGGCTAAGTTCATATATGGTAACCCCAGATTTAGTCAAGACACCAACCTTTGGTGCAGAGAAATTGGTACTATTCTCTGTGTGGGTTAATTGATTTTATTGGGAAGGGTTTATGTGGGCTTATTAACTGGTGATGAGGGTTTGCATACCTTATGCTTCTGAGGAAGTGGCGAGATGCCGCAAAACGCGTCAAGCGTGGGGTACAAGTCACATTCATGAAATTATTTCAATCTATTTTCAATAAACAAAGATTTTATTACTCAGCTACTGGGTGCTCCATATAATTATTCGTGTGTATCGTGCTGAGTTTGCCTGGATCCAGGGGTGTGATTAGGAAGTAGCATAGGTGAATGCTGGGCCTTTGGAGCAGGTGTGCTCACAGTGTAAGCCAAGGTTTAATTGTATTTGCCTGAAATCCAGTGATCTCAGCAGACAGTAACCATTGTCAGAATGACACGCTATAAGAAATCCACAAAATAAAACATCTCTTCTTTTCTTGACCCTTGTAAAAGCTCCATATGCAATGCTTGGAGTTTGAGAGTTAATTTGATTTGAACAAACCGTTTTTATTGTAGACCACGGCTCACGTAGCACACAAGGAAAAGTGACCCAGTTTGATGTCGGATTTAACACACTATGAGAGCTATCAGTGCTTGGAAATATAAATGTACTTTATTATTCAGATACATTGGCATATCCAGTGCTGCAAAAAGAAAACAAACTACTGTTTTTCTTGCAGAATTTTCATTTCTTTCCAGGCTTTTCTTTCTGATTGCTTTTGTTGTGCTTTAAACTGATCCCTGTCAGTGAAGCACCTAAATGTATCTCTACTGGTGACCCAAATATCTTTCAGCATCATCTTTCCCTTAAGTCAAACAAGCATGACAGGCTCTAATATGCAGACTTGCTTTTTATGCACATCCTGCACATCAAAGCACAAAAACATGTCAAGGCAAAACTGTCAGTTTATGTAAATATACATGTATGGATTAAATTGACACTGTTACAAACATAACATTACACCTTGGGTTGGAAGTTGTATAGGGAGAAGGTAGAGCGTTTGATGAGTATATATATATATATAATATTCTTTATTAATGTATTTACTCCGAGAGATATAAAATAAAAAGAAACTCCAAGTCTGTTGAAAATAATGTATTAAATGCCATTTTCAACTTTTACCCTCTGTAATTACATCTCCATGCACTTATACATCCAGTTTTAAACACTTTTCTTCAGACCAAAATCTATATCCCTGTATACATCACGGCTGCTAAAATAACTGAGCCAGATGGGCTGCTGGCTCCTCTGGGAAACAAAGCCATTGGGATTCAGGTGGTACTGTGAGGACAACCATCAGCGATCATTACTTGAATGGAGAAATTTGATTGGACAAGAGGATGGGCGACCAAAACAGGCACCTCCTTAAACCCACAATCATTGCATTGGATAATAGTCGTCTCATGGTATAGAATGGACTCATTTAGATTACATAGAGCAAACTTGTGGCATATGGAGCTGCAGCATCTGAAGGTATCTGCTATGCATTTTGTGTTTCTTGGCTGCGGCTAGCCTAAAATAAAATCGTTTAGTAATATTTCTTCCTTATCATCCAATGTTCTTATTTTTCTGTAAGACAGTCAGTAAGGAAAATAAGGACACCCAGTTAGTCTTTGCAACTAGGTTTAATATGGCTTCACATCACATAAATCAGATAATTCCTTCTCAGCTATGAGCTGTGACATGCCACTGGCCTGCACATGCACTTTTATGGGGGAATAAGCGTTTGGTAGGCAGGTAGCGTAGGATTTTGAGCTAAGAGACAGGGACACCAAGACTTCAGACAAAACACAGGTTTATTATGCACTGGGCATTTCCCAACAAGAGGCAACAAAAAATGTTCAGGTTACAGTTCAACAACTTCACTGTAGACATGCAGGGTCCAGTTCAGCAACTACACTGCAAACATTCAGCCCCCACCCCACCCCTGTTGTTCACCATCAAGGGAAACTCTCACCCTTTGGAACTTCAGGGTATTTGGGCTTCACACTCAGCCCTGCTGGCTTTCCCTCTTGGGACAAGGGATTTAGGCTCCAACCTCTGCAACTCTCTTGCTGGCAGCAAAGCTCATTCGGCCCAGCTCTGTCTCTCACAGCACCTCATTTCCCTGGAGAGCTCTGAGCTATGGGAACACAGCCCTTATATATTGCCAGGTAGCTCCTCTCTCAACTGCCACTTAATTACATTACTGAGAGGGAATATTAACCCTACCTGAGCTGAGTTTTCCTTTGCAACCCATACAATGCAGTTTAAACGCACTCTTTTACGTGCATTAAGACAGTGCTGCTTCCCGAACACCCAGTCACAGTGTGCAAACATTTTGTGCACCCCTTTTAAACTTGTGTGCATAGTTTTGAAAAACTATGTGCTCAGGTCAGAATGAACTCAAAAGTTTTTATGCACATCACAATTGGTTGTGAACATTGACCTCAGATTTGTGTGCCTGCATGAGCGTACACCTTCCAGGGAACATTGTACATAACACAATATTGCCATGAAATATGCAATTGCCTTAAATTAGTCCTCTTATTTAACAATGGCGCCATCTAGGGTAAAGAAATAATACTTTTTAACATCCAACTTTGGTTAAACAAAAATTATAGTTACAGGGTTACTATCAAAGGCACAACTACAGGGTTACTATCAATATACTATTATCATTATTCTTTTATACATAAAATAGCCACAGCGATGACGGCACACCATCATGAATCAATCTTGAAGTCAATAGACTTCTTGAGAACCCTGACGAAAATTCCTGTGCGGAATCGAAACGTTGGTCCACTAAATAAACCTTGCATTATTTAACTTACTGACTTCAAGATTGATTCATGATGGTGTGCCGTCATCGCTGTGGCTATATTATATATACAGTTCACTTGTTGAGCGCACATTTTCCGGGTTCAAGTTTACAGGAGGGTGCGTTGGTCAAGTTGTGTCATATAGAAAGATAGAAGGAACTGCACTCCATTCTTATGTGATTCTTATCTAATTTGAATCTTTTTGAAAATTCGATCAAATTTCGAATCGTTCATGTGAATTTTAATCTTCCCCTATGTGTCAGCCCTCCTAGCAAAACAGGAAGACAGGCCTCTGAGCTCCTTTGAGCAAATCTGTGCTAGAGGGCCAAGTCAGAAAAAAACTCTTATCCATGCTTGTTCCTTCATTCTTCTTTCTGAAGATAAATTGCCAAAATATTCTTATATGACATACCATACTGAGAATCTTGCTTTCAAGAAGAATTGACCTACAAACATGGTCAGACATCTGGGAACAAGCGAAAATATCATCAGTATGTGAAAGATATAAAGAAAATAAAAGTAAAAAAAAAAACAAATCTTCATTCACCAAACCCATGCAGAGGTTGTTATATCACATTCTAACAGCAGCCAGATAGGAGACAGCTAATTAGTCTCAAATTGAAAAAGCCTATCTCTTGAAGCAGGGAAGAGCCCTGTAATCAAATTGAGGAGGTAATGAGAATGGAGTTATTATCCAATATATGACGAGATATGGGCTAACTGGGAATATTACCGCTCTACAACTTTAAGTGGAAGACAGCCTATCGGCACATGGGGAAAAAGCTATCCATAAAGCAACACTTCACGGTGCTTCAGTAAGGTGCTAAATAATTTATTTTATGTACTTCTTATTGTAATCACTAATTGTTAATATTATTACATCTTTTTTTTTAATTGTTATGCTTTGTTCTAGTGTTATGTTGAAGCATACACATTGCAAATAATGTAATTTTCCTTGTTGACTTTAAATGATGTGGTTTACACTGCAATGATAAAAAACAAGGGATTTATTTATATATTGTAAAGGGGGAAATTAATCCCAGTGCCACTTATATAGCTTATTTTAAGCATGTCTGAGGTATACATGTTTTATTACATACTACCCTGATACCTAGCTGGGCACTGGTGATTGGAAGTAGGGCTGTATTTAGGTTCGGGGCTGTTCTAACCAACTGAAAATCAGCCTCCCCTCCCCCAACCTTTACATTTGTACATTATGCTGCTCCTATTCTCAGATTTCTGCAAATAAGTCATATTTAAAGGGATACTGTCATGGGAAAAAAAATTTTTTTCAGAATGCATCAGTTAATAATGCTGCTCCAGCAGAATTCTGCACTGAAATCCATTTCTCAAAAGAGCAAATTTCCCAGCTGCCCCATCATGTGACTTGTGCTCTGATAAACTTCAATCACTCTTTACTGCTGTACTGCAAGTTGGAGTGATATCACCCCCTCCCTTTCCCCCATCCAGCAGCCTAACAACAGAACAATTGGAAGGTAACCAGATAACAGCTCCCTAACACAAGCTGCCTGCTACAGTGGCGGAACTACCGGGGGAGCAATGGGTGCAATTGGGATAGGGCCCGCACCCCCTCAGGGCCCCCCGGCAGCTTGCGCACCACCAATTACCTGGCGATTTCTGTAAAAATAGTTGCATACGGAGGGGGGCAGGGGGGTCCGGCTGCACGTCACGCACCAGGGCCCGCCCCCCTCTAGTTACGTTACTGGCCTGGTAGATCTAAGAACAGTACTCAATAGTAAAAACCCATGTCCCACTGCGTACTATTCAGATATATTGAGAAGGAAAAACAACAGCCTGCCAGAAAGCAGTTCTCTCCTAAAGTGCTGGCACAAGTCACATGACCAGGGGAAGCTGGGAAATTGACAAAATGTCTAGCCCCATGTCAGATTTCAAAACTGATTATAAAAAAATCTGTTTGCTGTTTTAAGAAATGGAGTTCAGTGCAGAAGTCTGCTGGAGTGGCACTATTAATTGATGCATTTTGAAAAAGACATGTTTTCCCTTGACAGCATCCCTTTAAATCGCAGAAGAAAGTAGTATCCATGTTACATATATATTATCCACATGGTGGCAGTGCTGAGCTAAAAACAAAAAAAAATTGTTCACAGTAGAGATTAATGTCGAGAGAATAACGTTTCAGGTGAATCTTTGTGTTTTTACTATAAATCTAAAAAATGTAAGAAGGGGATGCAATACATACACTGGCATGTGAGTTATTAAAAATTGCCCAATTTTTATGTAGTTTTCCTTAACGCACTTTTATCACCAATAGTTTGAGAACCAAGTAATACGGCTAGAAAAGATGAAATCAGTGATAATAAGCAGCCTTTAACACAAAGACACACACAGAGCTACTTGTCACAGCTACAAAAACAAACAATGCTGAAAATGACTGATATTTGTCTTTGTGTGTGTGTTTTAGCAGAGGTAATTCTCAGTATTGTCAATTGAAGGGTATTTTCTTGCATTTTGTAACTGCTTTTCAGTAACTTTCCAACTGCTGTGAAAGTACAAATCGGTGTTGGATGTATAAAATTAGATTGCAGATCAGACTTCATTCCCCAAGAGCATTTTTTAACTAAAAAGGGCTGTGCGGTTCCTTTGAGAGCATTTATTCCTTGTACTTGTAGCTCCCCGCCCCAAAGCTGACTGAGGGTGGTGGGTCCAGGTACTGTATCATGCTCCTATGTTATGCAAGTTTTATTTCCATGATAACTACTCTTAGACATAATTACAGGGCAATGGTTAACATAACATATAGTCATTCGTTTGTGCCCTATTAAATGGAGCATAGTTATTCCAGAAGTCAGGAACACTTTAAGACCAGTGGCACATGGAACATTGTGACTGGGGGATTTTTTCCACTGGATGGCAGTATTAAGCTGGCCATAGACGTAAAGATTTTTTAAAGATCCAATGGTTATCGTGAGACCACGATTGTCTCAAAACGATCGTTTAAATGGCCAATGTGTCCATCAACTAAAAAGGCAATTTCAGGTGATATTGCCAGCAAAATTGAAGGATCGCAGCCTGATTGCCCTGCAAACATAGGTAGATTGCATGGGGACCGATAAAGATTTTTTAACCTGGCCGATCAATCATCAGACCAATGTCGGACGAAAAATCGTAAGATGTACGATCGTTTGTATCCCACTAACCGCACGATAATTTGACAGATTGGTCGGATTTCCCTAAGATCGGTCGTTCGGCAGGGAAAGATCGTTGCGTCTATGGGGACGTTTAGACAAAATGACCAGTGTGCCATAAGTCTGAGGATTTCCTCTTCATTCAGTTACAAAGGTACAAAATGGTATTGGTTGGTTATATGGGAAGATACAATGTGGAAGAAAATAATTAGTAAATACATATATTAATAAGAACATATTCAATAGATGTTCAATTAAGTCATTTAAAGCAATTAGGGATGCACTGCATCCACTATTTTGGATTCAGCCGAACCTCTGAATCCTTTGCAAAAGATTCGGCTGAATACCGAACCAAATGTGAATTTGCATATGCAAATTAGGCATGGGAAGGGGAAAACATTTTTTACTTCCTTGTTTTGTAACAAAAAGTCATGCAATTTCCCTCCTGCCCCTAATTTGCATATGCAAATTAGGATTCAGATTCGGTTCACCCGGGAAAAGGGATTCGGCCGAATCCGAATCCTGCTGAAAAAGGCCAAATCCTGGCCGATTCCTGGATTTGGTGCATCCCTAAAAGCAATACTGCCACAAATGTGTTTGGGGGTGAGGCCAAGAGCGGCTCACAAATGGTTTGTTGCCCTGGATTAATTCTGAGATGTGTTGTTCTGTATGGAACACCAAAAGGGGCTATCCATGGAATAACCTTAAACCACTTATTTTCCCGAGACCCGTGAAGTTTAGCATGTGCTGGAGCCTAATCTCTCTCTATCCTAGTATTATTGGCAGCACCAACAATGGCTGAGCTTTCTGTGTGTAATCCAAACATGGGAAACACGGCATTTGACAATTACTTTTACAGTAATGTTTCTTAAAACAAATAAATAGTTCTTCCCAGGTGTAAGACTATCACACTTCATGCCTCTGCTTGACGTCACTATTAATAAGGGGAGAACTTTCTGCACTAGATTTGTGGCTCTCATAATAATGTATTTGCCCATGTGTCCATTCCACTCATAGGCTAACCTTCCTAAATTCCAGCACAAAGGCTAAGCTGATTCCAATGAAACAGCCCTCATCAAAGTAGTTAATAACCTTCTTCTTGTTAAATCCTCAGGCTTTTTCTGTGTTCTTATTCTGCTTGACCTTTCTAATGCGTTTTAAAGGAGACCTTTTATCCTACAAGTAAATATTCTCCAGTAAGGATCACGCCTTCCTTCTCACGGGGACAGAAGAGCTTCTTCATTCATTTATTTGCTTTTTCAGCCAAGAATTCTAATGTTTTCCAGTGATCTGGCATTTTATATTTGGTACAGTTGTACACATACAGGCTGTGTGCAGATCTTATTGCTAGGCAGATCTTATTGTTTCTTTCCCTGTTACACCCTACAATTAAACACCATATGAAAATGCCAAGGGGAGGCCCTGATGTTCTGCATTTTTGTTTTTGTATCTGCTTTAAAGGGCAGCTTTGATTGACTGGAACATTTTACATGGGGAAATGTATTGTGTTAACAAAACGGCAAAAACCCATAAAAGGATTAATAGCAATTCTTTATCTGTTACCCACTCAGTACATGTCAGAATTGTCATATCACAACTGCACTGAATATTCACGTGTTATTTGATTCATAGTCTTCAGTGTGATTATTGCATAGTTTGATCTTGAAGCCCTAAACCAGCATGCTATGTGTTTATTCAATGTTTTCTGTCTAGAGTCAGGGAGAACACTTGGGTAAGGGCATTATGAGCTGTGCCAGCGCATTCTTCTTTATCATAACACTTTAGTCTGATATGTGCTGGTACTGGTATGGGACCTGTTATCCAGAATACTCAGAACCTGGGATTTACTGCATAAGGGATCTTTCCCATACCTTACCATACCTTAAGTCTACTTAAAATTATTTAAACGTTAATTAAATCTGATTGTTCTTACTCCAATAAAGATTCTTTTATTATACAAGAGAAAAAGGAAATTATTTTTAATGTGAATAATTTAATTAAAATTGAATCTTTGGGAGATGACCAACCAGTAATTTAGATTCTGAATATTGGGTTTTAGGATAATGGATCCTTTCCCATACTGCAGTTTTAGACTTTAGGTCATTTTTTGTGGTGACAACTTTTTTTTAGCACAATACATTGGAGTCTTGGGGGGGTATGTAATAAAAGTCGCAAAGAGAAAAACAATTTGCACCAACAAGAATAAAAATGCACATGTCGCAATGTAATATTGTAATATTATATGTAACATCTAATAATAATGTATTTCTATAGCGCCAACTTATTTTGTAGCGCTGAAGGGATACTGTCATGGGAAAATGTTTGACAGTATCCCTTTAATTGCATTGCAAATTTAAATTTCTCACTCTTAAGAAGTGCTTGAAGGTGTTGTAATCTTTTGGAGCACACATAACTTTTTCAGTAAGACGTCTTATTACATTGACTGCGCATTGGCGCAAGCTATAAAATTTGCAAACATTCTTCCACTGTCGGAAGTGGTCGCTAAACAGTTTCTGGGTTCGCAAAAGCTATATTAAATTTGCACAAAGAAAATTTGTTCGCACAGAGGTATAACTTTTCGCATTGCGACTAGTTTTTCTGCACACAAGTGACATTTGTGTTTTTTTAAAAAAAAAGTACCAGCAGTGGTGTCACTAGGCAGAAAAGCTGTTGGAATAAAATGTAAAATGTTACTGTAAAATAAATGGACGTCTCCCTTCGTTAAGAATCCAAGGTTTGGTGGCTGGGATTTGGCAGGCACTGACTGTAATCTGAGAGTAAGGCAGACAGCCAGGGAATGTCCTAGTGGTTTTTATTGTGGCTACTAAGATCCATTTTTCCTTAGTGAAAGCACAAGGAAAAGTCTTGGTTGGACACATTGGTCATGCATCATGCTGTTATCATGCAGAATCGCAGCTGGGACAGCATCTGGTTCTTTACAAATAACTGGCCTGGAAGAATGAGACTGTTCTTTCTGTAATATATTATCATATTTTAAAGGATTTTCTCAAAATGAATGCCTAAACACTGGCTACTGGACTTTCCCTTGTGTTACACTGATTACAGTGTGTTTATACACAGGACAATAACAGCAGTACGAGTATTTGGTTTCTGCAACCTCTGACTCACAAATGAAAGGGGTGACTACACAAAAATACTATCTTGTATTACAAAAGAAAATGCAATTATGAGCAACTTTCCAATAACAATTAATCACAACTTTTTATTGGTAAATCTTAAAAATAGCATCGGCCTGGCTGTTTATATAATCTGCACTGCTGGTTCTGACTCCTGAAACAATCCCAATGGCATATATTTGTATATAATATGCTTCCTATGTATGAAAGATGTTATCATGTCTTTAAAAAGATTTCCTCTGTTAAGACCAAAGGGATTAATTAAAATAATAGGACGAAGAAGAATTAGTCACATTGTTTACAGAATGCCAACATAACTGCATCAGATACCAGAGCCTTTACTCCACTTCATTTATTCCACACAGTTGGGCTCAGTTATTTACAAGTGAAAGACAGCACTTGAAGAAGCCATGGGCATACATGTGATCCAAAAGGGCCCCTATTTAGTGCTTATTTACATAGTGATGGCCCCTAGGGCCACTGCCATTAGTTGCCCCCATACTCTGCTCTTTTTTCGCAAATTTTCATTTGTATCTCCTGCATATCCCCAGTATATCCCCAGTATTTACAAACCAATGTGGTGTGGGTGGGCAGCATGCCACCCCCTAAAATCCTATCACCCTAGGCCCGGGTCTGGGTGGCCTTTCCACAAATCCGGGCCTGCTTATAGGTGCAAAGAAGACCTAGTAACTTTTGACTGGTCATCTAATGGCTGTGTGAGCTATGCCTTCCACCCTGGTAAAGGGTAGGTATGATGGCAAATCAGCACAGGGCTGGAGATACTCATCCTAACTGGTGCATTCCACTACTTTTATTCTCTACACTTTGAACTATACAGGAGATTTTGTTGAATGTCTTGCTTCAACAGATCCCACAAGTGGCTGCACAAAAATGATGTAACTGATATTAAAATGAAATCTACATTGCAAACTACGTTTTCTTCCGAAGTTGATTTATTTGCATTGAAATGCATTGACTGTTCAATGTAGATGCATTAAAACAAAACAAAAAATCCAACTTTATCTGACCAGATGTCACATGCATTTACATAAGAAAGTCTCTCACATACTGTAGTTCAGCTTCAAGGGTGCAATATATTTACAGGGACAATTTTTGATAGGGCTACTTTTCATTAAAATATTTTTTTTGCCTTCCATGCAAGTTTGTTATTGCTTTTTTTTTTAATATAAAGCAATCTTAGTGCTACTCCTATTCATATCCCAGTCTCTTATTCAAATCAATGCAGGGTTGCTAGGGTAATTTGTACCCTAGAAACTAAATTGCTGACACTGCAAACTAGAGAGCTGCTGAATAAAAATCTAAATAACTATAAAACCACAAATAATAAAAAATGAAAACCAATTGCAAATTGTCTCAGAATATCACTCTCTATATTATACTAAAAGTTAACTCAAAGGTGAACAACCCCTTTAATCAGAAATGTGATTGTATATGAAATGTGCTCCTATGGTGTGTTACTAGTAGCTCTTACATAGCACTTAAGTATGTGCTACACGCCTGCCCCCACTGGAAGGATCATTACATCAGCAGCCATATAGGTTACATGATTCTTTATGGAAGAACTCACAACAAAGAAGCTTTTGTCACTAGATTTGTGAAAGGTAAACAGCCTCTTGACTTCTTATTTAAGTTAATTCTTCAGTGTAAAGTCATATAATTAGCCTAGATGCTACAACATTATAGACATAATTATGTGGCCTCTGTAGGACTTTTCTCAGACTAATTATCTTTATTGTCAATATACATTTTTTTGACTCCCACACCACCACTCATACATCAAAATATAAATATAGGAAAATATAAATATACCAAATATAAATATACCAATACTACTGAAATGTTTTCTACAGTGATCTAAAGCTAAAAGCCTTCCAACGGTACTGAACTACAGCTCCCAGCAAGAATTGGATTCACAGTATTAACAATATCTTGATGGGTCTGATGTCCCTGCTCTGCTGGCATTTGTGTAGCACAAACAGATTTGCTGTTACTTATCTATGTGTTCATGAAAAGGATTTGATTCCAAAATATGCTGGAACCATCACATTAAATGAGCTGTTCACCTTCCAACACTTGGAACAGTTCATACTAAAAGTTAATTTAAAGGTGAACAACCAAATATTTTCTGTTTGTGACCATTTTTCTTATATTGACTGACATTTCATTCTTCACCCCTCATGTCTTTTGAAGCAGCTTTGGGAAGGGGGGGTCACCGTCATTTATAATTGTTTCAATAGCTAATATTGCACAGATCCTACAGAGAAATGTATCAACTAAATGTAGTAAATTGTTACAGATAACATTTTGCATCACTGAGCTGCCAGACTGGAATAACAGGAACATTAAAGGAGAATTCAACCCCTCCAGCGCTAAAATCCCTCCCCCCTCCCCTGTGTTGGCTTCCCTCCCTCCCCCCCCCCCCCCCCCCCCCAGGCAAATGCCCTTAACTTGTTACTGTTCTCCATGCAGTTCCTCTCCTGTTGAGTTCACGGCAACCATGTTTGCCTGTGCACTTTTATTCCTGTTTTCGCCTGCACTTGGTGGCACATGCACAGTAGAGGGATTGACTGGTACGAATGTACTGCACATGCACTAAAAAATAAATTGGAAACTTGGTGACTTTTCGGTGCATGTGCAGTAGATCCAATCCCTCTACTGCGTATGTGCCACCAAGTGCCGGCGAAAACAGGAATAAGAGTGCACGGTGAACGTGGCTGCAGTGAACGTAACAGGAGAGGAACTGCATGGAGGGGGCATTTGCCTGGGTGGGGGGGAGATAGGCCAGGGTGGAGGAGGGAGGGAGGCCAACACGGGGGAGGGATTTTAGCATCGAAGGGGTTGAATTCTCCTTTAAAATTGTTGTTCACCTTCCAACACTTTTTTCAGTTCAGTTGGTGCTTTGCTTTATGCATGAATAGGGACTGATGTGCTTTTCTGCACCAGGAGCTATTCATGAGGGTTTTTGACCTGAGCCTTATAATAAGGTAAACAGAATCCAACTGACTTATTACACGTTTCTCCAGCCCTCTGAAAGGCAAAGAATTAAATAACACATTTTGCAAGTACCTTGAGATGTATCCATATCTGGAAGACTATATAAATACAGACATATTTTAGAAGTCCTGTTCTTTCAAGTGATGTTCAAAAAGACCATTTGTTGCAGACTAGGAGGAATTTAGAGATTTCATATTTTTCTTTTTATCTTTTTTTTTATCATTGTTTCTCTTCTTCGTTAATTTATTGTTCTTATAATTTAGTGATAGCAGCTAAATGCCTGGTGATGTCACTGGCTAGCTGTAGCACAGATATACTGATTCCTAACCACATTTTTGATATGTCACCTAAGATCTTCACATGGAAAATTAATAACTGCAGTGTTATGTGCTCCAATTACACCCAGGAAGCATGGGATCAAATTCATCAAGATAGATACATTAGAACATTTCTAAACTGGTAACATGTCAACTTGGTTAATTATTTACTATTGCCCCCTGCATTTGTAACTTCAGAATAAATATTTAAAGTATTTGTGTAGGCTGTCTAGACAAGTGATATTATTGACTAGCGAAGTTAACTATTATTAAATACAGTGGCATTTAAAGGAAAAGTACACCCTTGTTTATTATATATCTATATATAAATATATTTTTTCTTTTGGGCAGGGCCCTCTTCACAGTCAGATAAAGCTGCCAATATTGGTCATTTAGACCAATTTGACAGCTTATCTGCCCATGTATGGGGGCTTCCAACAAATAACTTCAGGTGAAATACAAACAATACAGGAGGAAACGTTCTCATCAGTCAGGAAGCTTGGATGTACTTGGACATTCCAGCATGACAAGGATCCAAAACACAAGGCCAAGTCGACCTGTCATTTTTACAGCAAAATAAAGTGAAGGTTCTGGAGTGGCCATCTCAGTCTCCTGACCTCAATATCATTGAGCCACTCTGGGGAGACCTCAAACTTGCAGTTTATGCAAGACAGCACGAGAATTTACGGGAACTGGAGGCTTTTTGCCAGGAAGAATGGGCAGCTTTACTGTCTGAGAAGATAAAGAGCCTCATCCACAACTACCACAAAAGGCTTCAAGCTGTCATTGATGTTAAAGGGGGAAATACACGGTATTAAGAACTGGGGGGTGTAAACTTTTGATAAGGGTCATTTGGGTAGTTTGTGTAGTGATTATGATTATAAAAGAGTAAACACAGTTGTTTGACAATAAATGGCTTCAGCCAACCAATAACAATGAGTGAAAGAAAAATTTTTGTGTTATCATTCATATTCTCTGAAAAATGGTTAAGAAATCTATCTATCTATCTACAGTATATATCTATCATTATATATAACTCTTGTAATGTGTTTCAATGTCCCTAATATATTGATAATGGGTTGAGTGCAGAGGACCTCTTGTAAAATTTCTCATTAGAATGCGTTTTGTCTGAAAGCCATCTGATTGTTGGCATGATCTGTACTTCCTTCTTATCAGATGCTTGTCTTACTATACAGGGAATTGCTTGTCATGCAGTTAATGAATTTATGGCCTTTCTTAACAATGACAGGCTTATGGGGTTAGGCTGCCCATTCAGACTATCTCTTTCTTCTTTATTAGCCTTTAATGTAGAGGAGAACAAAAGTTGTCTAGGACTTCACAGCTGAGCTGCAAAAGAGCCATTATTGCTGAGGGAAATCTTGATTTAGAGATAAGCATGGCAAAGGTCAGATTTTTATTTTAGGTTTTGTTTAACGCAAATTTAGCCCAAACCACATGAGTTATATTTTCCCATTTCCCCTTAAGGCAACAAATTCTTCCTTAATGTGGACTTGGTTGGAGCAAGAATACCTTAGGAAGAGTAGAGGGTGATATTCTGATATTGTAATTGGTTAATAAGCCTCAGTGTCATGAGCCTATTATGGGGAATATTTATCAAAGGGTGAAGTTAGAGATCACCACAGTGCGCTAGAGTGAATCCCCCACTCTCCATTAATTTCTATGGGATTTTGAAAGGCATATTTAGGGTGAACATTCGCCCATTGATAAACTCATAGAAATGAATGGAAAGTGGTGGAATTTCACTCTAGTGCACTTCACTCTAACTTCACCCTTTGATAAATTTGCCCCTATGTATTCACTGAATGGATTGCCAATACAGACCATATATTTATAACAAACTACAGTGAGTTAAAAAATATAGATAACTTTAAAGAAGACTTTGAGAACCTTCAGATCTGCTTGAAAATAAGCTGGACTGTTGAAGCTCTTTGATCTGATCTCCTTTAAGATAAAATACATTCCCTGTGAATTTTGAGGATCCACTAAGTTTATAAAGTTACTGCATTTTCTGTTTTACAGAAGGATAGATAAAAGGATTTCACATTAATTTTGGAGGAAGAAAGTGTTTATTCTAAAGATGTAGTATTGTGCTGTAAGGACGGGACAGCAACAATTATATTTTTAAATGTGTAATTATGGAAGCCCCAAGAACATTGTGCTTTGGTGGTGCTAATGTGAGTTCTACTTCGTTTTTACATCTATCTAAATGAACATTTTAGAATCATTTT
The DNA here is from genome assembly GCA_024363595.1 of Xenopus borealis. Taxonomy (NCBI): domain Eukaryota; kingdom Metazoa; phylum Chordata; class Amphibia; order Anura; family Pipidae; genus Xenopus; species Xenopus borealis. Next base: position 121,062,070 of record CM044434.1, on the reverse strand, counting down.
GCTATGGGTCACACTGCAGTGTGACACCCCTAAGACAAAGTGGCACTATAGACTAACTAACATTTCATTTCTTAATTCATAAACTGCCTGGTAGAAATCAGCAGTGGAATTCTGAAAAATGGCAAGAAAAGATTTGTATAGGCTAGAGGTAGTTCTGAGAAGTAGCCAGAGAGAGATTCTGCAGTCTAATGTTAGAATTTACAATAGAACTGTGATTCAGATGGGATGTTGAGAGTTGTTTGTTTTTCAGCTAAAGCTGAAGGTCAGCAGACTGTATATAAATGCTGCTGGCTACACTGTATTCCCTTTGTGTCCATTTATGCACAAATATATTATTTATTTATATATATATATATATATATATATATATATATATATATATATATATATATATATATATATATATATATATATATATATATAGAACAACAGCAAAAAGGGATCCGCACTCACAGGTCTTACCAATACAAAAAAATGTTTTATTCGATACACATGACTGACGTTTCGGCCTCAACGGAGGCCTTTCTCAAAGTGAATAATGGTACATGAAACTGCCTTTTATACAAGTTATGGCGGGAAAACAAACATATACTGCTGACATACTGAAAACGTCACTACTGACTTAATTGCTATTTAAATGATAATCACACTCCTCATATATCACATTATTGTACATATAAAACATCCTACAAAAAACATAAAAGATTGTAACTGTTAAAACCATGGGAATTGCAACATTGTATGTGTCTAATATTATAAGTATCTACAAACTATATACCTTACAATTCATTTGATACTGTTGCAATGCCCGTAAATTTGAGTGTTGTTGTAAGGCTGGAGCAGAGCTTAACCATTCATTGATCATTTTTAATGTGGGTTTATAGAGTACTACATATTATATAGTTACTTAGTTCCTTCCTGAGTCAATCTTTTTAGACTCATAGATATAAATAAATAAATAATTACATAATCTGCTATGGGCCACTTTTATTATAACTCACAGCCCCTTAAAAATAAATGGATTGGTATCCCCTGCATTGTCTGGCCCCTCAGTGATAGACATAAATGGTTAAACCTCAATAGTTAAATGATTAATTTGGAAAGATGGCGTGTTACAATAGTTGCAAGTGTGCATGTTTACGGACCCGAATTAATAAAGTAACCAATCATATCCCAAGCTGATAAGTGTTATAAATCATTACCAAGGTGAATAATTAAACAATATCCCCTCATCCATACTATCTAGGTATATGTGTAAATACTTAGTGATCCAATTTAAAACAATCAGCTATACACATCTATGCAAATTATATAAAGTCCCCAACCACAGTGATAAAACATACTATACTAATTATTAAAGTAAAAAACATCCACATAATATACCTAGTGTTCAATAATGTGAAAAATCTGATCAGTACCCAAAATAAAATAAAATTATATTCTTGCAGTAAGTTTTTATATAGTAACACCCATCCAGTCCAGTACAGTATCCTCAACATAATTATATTTGAAAGTTCACTTTATATTGGGGTGGCTTAGTTTATATCTACCGGATAAGTACTGTTCGTATCATGATCACCCAGTGGATGGCTCAGACAGGTGGACAGTCAGCAGGAACAGGGCTGGGATCCAAGGCTCAAATAGGCCTACTGTGTTATTTGGCATGCGACCAATGTCTGTCTTAATGGAATATATGGCACGAATCTCACCTCGGTTGTAGCCCAGAGCACTCTTGGCTTTTGACCCACTGAAATCATAGGAGTCGGATAGATGTAGGGCATATACAATATGTGAGATATCCACTTCTCCCCGGCTTATTTTCAAATATAATTATGTTGAGGATTTTGATTATCATTAAAATAGCAATTAAGTCAGTAGTGACGTTTTCAGTATGTCAGCAGTATATGTTTGTTTTCCCGCCATAACTTGTATAAAAGGCAGTTTCATGTACCATTATTCACTTTGAGAAAGGCCTCCGTTGAGGCCGAAACGTCAGTCATGTGTATCGAATAAAACATTTTTTTGTATTGGTAAGACCTGTGAGTGCGGATCCCTTTTTGCTGTTGTTCTATATGGATTTTGAACTGCACCCAGGCATTGTTAATTATTTTTTATCGTGAGTGCCGACTTCCCACACCGAAGAAGTTATATATATATATATATATATAAATGCTCGGGGTGTCCGCACTCTGACTCCTTTAAAAGTTGAGGTGCACGATCAATTTGGGTAACACACTTGATAGAAGAATCAGCACACTCTTGTATTTGAATAGAAAAACACTTGATTCATCTCTACAAGAGTGTGCTGATCCTTCTATATATATATATATATATATATATATATTGCCCATTGTGTAACATAATTTAAACTATGCCATTCACTCAATCCCTAATATAACTATATTAGATAGGTAGACATATTGGGGTAAATTTATCAAAAAGTGAAGTTCCGCCACTAGAGTGAAATTCCGCTGCTCTCCATTCATTTCTATGGGATTTTGAAAGGCCTATTTATCAATGGGTGAAGTGAAAGTTCACCCTTTGATAAATACGCCTTTAAAAATCCCATAGAAATGAATGGAGAGTGGCGGAATTTCACCCTAGTGGCGGAACTTCACTCTTAACTTCACTCTTTGATAAATATACCCCTTTATGTCTACCTATCTTTGTTTCATTACCAGCAAAACATTTACTATGCTTGTTGCACTTCCTAAATAACGTATCAATATATTTATAAATGTTTTTGTTGGAAGAGTAAAAGCTACAGGTAGCTGAGGCAATAAAGATGAACAACATGACATAGAATCTACTATTTTGTTACTTGATTTATTGGGTTGGCCAGATATCCAAGAGTCTGATGGTAGTCAAGCAGAAACAATGCAATCTGTCTTTAGGAAGGTATGTCACAGTTCTCCAGCAATAAACAACATTGTCTGACCTTGGCTAAGTGGGTGTCAAATGACATAACTTTCTAAACTTGCTATCTCCCCCTTTAATTAAGTACATCTCCCAGCATTCCCTGGGAAGGCATTACTCAGGTCTAGTTCATACATCACTGATGTCTGTGCTGCTTTTTTCTTATACAAAGTCATATTTTGTTACATTATCAGATCCATACAAGATTATAATCTAATTTCCATAACACAGACAAATGTTATTCAATTACAAGTTTGTCTGTGAAAGAAAATCTATGCAAACAGATAGCTAGCTCTGTGTAGCAGTCAGCATTAGTGGTAGTAAAACCTCTCTGTTTTGAAATATAATCTGCATTCTGTAGGAGCAGTACTTTACAGATTGGAGAAAAACAGAGCAAGAAATAGAGAGAGAATTTATATGTGTATAAAAATACAGACATTATTTAAAAATAAAATCAGAAACTGTGAAATTGTGAAAGCTTGCAACTTCCTGCCAAAAGTTTACACTGTGCAAATTTAAGGCAAGGCAAAGATGGGGCCCTTCTCCTATTAGACCCTTGCCAAAACCCTTTGCCTATGTATTAAAGCAGTGGTCCCCAACCAGTAGCTTCTGATCAACATGTTGCTCTCTAACCCCTTGGATGTTGCTCCCAGTTGCCTCAAAGCAGGTGCTTATTTTAAATTCCAGCCTTGGAGGCAAGTTTTGGTTGTATAAAAACCATGTGCACTGCCAACCAGAGCCTCAGTGTAGCTTGACCATCTACATAGGGGCTACCAAATGGCCAATCACAGCATTTATTTGGCACCCCTAGAACATTTTTCATGTTTGTGTTGCTCCCCAACTCCTTTTATTTCTAAATGTTGCTTACAGGTTCAAAAACTTGGGGATCCCTGTATTAAAGACTGTACTTTATTTTTATCATATTCTTTTGATCCTTATTATATAATTTGACCAAATGTTTATATTCATTACACCACAGTGATCTTTCCATGAGATATAGGCCCAGGCCCTTCCAAAAAAGATTTGGTAATGTAAAAAGACTTACATTTGCCCACATCAAGTAACCTATAGGAGCCAGTTAGATGATTGTTTTCAAAGAGCTGACCAGTAAACACTATTGGTTGCTTTGGGTTACTAGGCAAGTAGCAAATTGAAAACCATTTGTAACATTATTCATTTGCCAACTTCCGCTTGTTAGCCAAGTGACTGGTCTTGTTTGCCCCTGGGCACTAGTTCCCCAGTTACAGGGTATATCTATCAAGCTGGATGTCTTTCTCTTCAGGTGTAAGAGTTGCTTTGACCATTTCTATGGTCATTGACATTCCACTCTAGGAACCCTCTCAGCTTTAGAGGCCCAGCACAAGTATAAGAAACTATGAGTAAAGCAACACTTATGCTTAGCAAAACAACATTTCCTTGAAGTATCCTTTTAAACTGCCATGTGAAAGGATTGCAAGGCATTGCTTGATAAATGGATTCTGTATTTTGTATTATCTTTTGAAGACACATACTTTTAGCCTCTACTGAGATATCTCCATCTCCTAGCACATGAAAGTTTCCTTCCATTCTGTATTATACACAAGCAGGAGGTGCCGAAACCATGGGAATTCATCTTTGGCATAACTGTAATCTTCATTCATCTTAACATAACTCAAGGAAAGTCATTCATGGTTTTTTTTTCTGTAACTGCAAAACAAGGTTGAGTTCGTAAAGGTTTTAAGATCAACATCTTGGAAAAATGTACAGAGCAACCTTGGTATTATTCATTAGAAATTATAATTCAATCTGAAGGGTTGTTAGATGTAAATCTGCAAAAATATTTATATTCATAGAGATTCCTTGATGCAGAGCCCATTTATACAGTGTCAGTTTGGTCACCTTAATATAAGAATAAATACATTGTGATCTCTATAGTATCTGATATGTTTAAGTTATCAGTGCTTTTTGAATCACCCCAAACAGTTTAGTAGGCATTGTCAACAGCAGTCAATTCAGCAATTGCTGGACATCTAAAGCCCCATAAGCTTAGATTGCACAGAGGAATGCTGAGATTTAAAAATGTATCATAGCACTTGTCTATAATAATGCCCACTGCAAGCCCAGTGGTGAACATAAACTCTGCAATTCCCTGAGTGACAAGCAGTTGTGACCTTTACATTAGATCTGGTAACCAATCAGCCATTAGTATTTAATGCTTAAGCTGTAGGTTACTAGATCTTGTTTGAATTTTGTTATTTTCTTTTTGTTTAACCATAAAATGCCTCAGCTCTCAGGCAATTTTATCCACATGACATGGTCCTACCCCCCCCCCCACCATACAAAAATTATGAAATATGGTAATGGGAGCCCTGGCAACTTACCTGACCCTGTGGTATGTTCACTAGGGGTAAGAGACTGCCTAGTACCTACTGAAACGTTGGATAAGCATCAAGGAATAAAATAACAAGTTGATTCACGAGAAAATGGTGTGCGAGTCCTCTGATCTGTTAATGCAAAAGATTGTATTAAATAGTACAACACATATAATTCCTCATCTATGTCTTCAGATTAATAGAAGCGTGTTATAATAGCTTTTTTTTCCATAAACACATATGCATTAGGAACACTGCACATTCTATTTCAAACCAAAACAACAAAAAAGTATCATATTTCTGTTATTTCTTTAGAGAAAGTGAAGAAAATGGAACATTACACTGTGCAAAAAAAATACCAGTGTCTGCATTCTTCTTTACAAACTCAAACATTCACTGTATAAACTGAAAAATGTTTCAAGATTTTTATTTCCTTTGAATCACTGAACTAATATTTAGTTGAATAATCAGTGTTTCTGAGAACTGCTGCACATCTGTGTTACATGGAGTCCACTAACTTCTTGCACCTGTTACATTCCACAATTCTTCTGTATTTTTTGGTTTTACCTCAGAAACAGCATTTTTGATGTCACATCACCCCACAATTGGGCTGACCACTCCATAACATCAATCTTGTTGGTCTGGAACCAAGATGTTGCTCATTTACTGGTGAGTTTGGGGTCATTGTCTTGTTGAAACACACATTTCAAGGGCATTTCCTCTTCGGCATAAGGCAACATGACCTCTTCAAGTATTTTGATGTATTGAAACTGATCCACTATGTATGTATGTATGTATGTGATAAAAAGGGCCAACACCATAGTATGAGAAACATCCCTATATCATGATGCTTGTGCCACCATGCTTCACTGTCTCACACTGTACTGTGACTTGCATTCAGTGTTTGTTGGATTGTCTGTCAAACTGTCTGCAGCCCCTAGACCCAAAAAGAACAATCTTACTTTCATCAGTCCACAAAATGTTGCACCATTTCTCTTTGGGCCAGTCAGTGTGTTCTTTGGCAAATTGAAACCTAATCAGCACATGCCTGACTTCACATAGGTGTCTTCTAATTGTAACATTACTCACAGGTAATGGGGAGGGGTGTGTGTGTGTATGGATGCTGGGTTTTAATTTGGAGGGGTTGAACTTGATGGACTTTGTCTTTTTTCAACCCAATTTAACTATATGTAACTTTGTAGAAATATAATTTCTACCAAAAACAGTGATAGATCAGGTTAGTGATGTCCAGTGGCGGAACTACTGGGGAGAGCAGGGGGTGCAATTGTACAAGGGCCTGCACCCTCTCAGGGCCCTGAGGTGGTTCTCGTGCCCACATATCCGCCAAGAGAAGGGGGGTGGCGGCTTCACGGCCTGCGCCCAGGCCCGATACCACTTATTTGTGTTCCTGGTGTCGGACTGCTATTATTTTGAAAACAGCTGTATGTGTAGCTCTAGACAGAATACTACAGGACACTTTTTGAGATGCTCTTGAGCTATTTTGAATGGAACAAGAAGAAGTTGTAAACTATTTGCACTGGAGCAATATTGATTTAGTAATGTTTAAATCCCCCCTCTGAGGCAAATTGGAGAGGCTTAGGATGGGGTTTTTTTGCCTTCCTCTGGATCAACTAGCAGTTAGGCAGTTAAAAGTAAAAAAAAAAAAGGTTGAATTTGATGGACGTGAGTCTTTTTTCAGCCTAACTTACTATGTTACTATGTAGAAGCACAAGGGAAAGAGGAAAGTAAATGACTTTGATTGGCTATAGATTAAAGTAATATCAGTTATGCCACACAGTCAAAAAGCTCACCATTAACAATGTGGGGTCTGGGTGCACATTCCTCAGACCTACAATTTAAGTAGAAAATCTGTATGAGAAGGTTATCCGGTGAAGTAAAACTATCTCTTTTATTCTTCTTCATTTTTATATGGCTCTTCATGCTGTTGATTCTTGATGAACTGTTGCTCTCACTGAACGCTAGTCCCGTTCCTTTTCTTTGAGTAAATTGTAAACTACTGCAATGTATATATGATTCTGTACAGTCAAAATTACAAATGTTGTCTATGTTAAGTTACAGTTGTGCTCATAAGTTTACATACCCTGGCAGAATTTGTGATTTTTTCTTTAACCATTTTTCAGAGAATATAAATGATAACACAAAAACTTTTTTTCACTCATGGTTAGTGGTTGGCTGAAGTCATTTATTGTCAAACATGTGTTTACTCTTTTTAAATCACAATCACTACACAAACTACCCAAATGACCCTGATTATTAATAATAATAATAATAATAATAATAATAATAATAATAAAATACCTGTACCATATTAGCCAATTCTCTTCACTTTCATTTCAGAACTACCCAAATGACCCTGATCAAAAGTTTACATACCCGGGTGATTTGTCCTGATAACATGCACACAACTTGACACAAAAGGGTTAGAATGGCTATTAAAGGTAACTATCTTTACCTGTGATCTGTTTGCTTGTAATTAGTGGGTGTGTATAAAAGGTCAATGACTTTCTGACTCCTGACAGACCCTTGCATCTTTCATCCAGTGCTGCACTGATGTTTTTTTGGATTCTAAGTCATGGGGGGAAAGAAAGCAAAAGAATTGTCAAAGGATCTGTAGTTGAACTCTATAAAACAGAAAAGGGATATAAGAAAATATAAAAAGAAATGCCAATCAGCAGTGTTCAAACTCTAATAAAGAAGTGGAACATTAGGGGTTCTGTTGAAACCAAACCAAATTAAATTAAAATTTCAGCCACAACTGCCAGAAAAATTGTTTGGGATGCAAGGCAAGGAAAAACCCACAAATTACTTCAGGTGAAATACAGGACTTAAAGAAAGATGGGCTGCATGGTCGAGTTGCTAGACAAAAGCCATTACTACGCAAATGCCACTACGCAAATGCCACAAAGTATCCCGCCTACAATATGCCAAACAGCACAGAGACAAGCCTCAAACCTTCTGGCACAAACTCATTTGGAGTGATGAGACTAAAATTGAACTCTTTGGCCACAACCATAAATGCTACATTTGGAGAGGAGTCAACAAGGCACCACAAATTTTGTCAGAATTGATGGCAAAATGAATGCAGTAAGTTATCAAAAAATATTGGAGGAAAATTTGCACTCATCAACCCAGAAGCTGCGCATGTGACATACTTGGATATTCCAGCATGACAAGGATCCAAAACACAAGGCCAAGTCGACCTGTCATTGGCTACAGCAAAATAAAGTGAAGGTTCTGGAGTGGCCATCTCAGTCTCCTGACCTCAATTTCATTGAGCCACTCTGGGGAAACCTCAAACTTGCAGTTCATACAAGACAGCCCAAGAATTTATGGCAACTGGAGGCTTTTTGCCAGGAAGAATGGGCAGATTTACTGTCTGAGAAGATAAAGAGCCTCATCCACAACTACCACAAAAGACTTCAAGCTGTCACTGATGTTAAAGGGGGAAATACACGGTATTAAGAACTAGGGTAGGTAAACTTTTGATCAGGGTCATTTGGGTAGTTTATGTAGTGATAATTATTTAAAAAGAGTAAACACAGTTGTTTGACAGTAAATGGCTTCAGCCAACCATTAACCATGAGTGAAAGAAGTTTTTGTGTTATCATTCATATTCTCTGAAAAATGGTTAAGAAATAATATATTCTGTGAGGCTATGTAAACGTATGAGCACAACTGTAAATATATAGCCATAAACAAAAAAACAATACACACATTGGAAAAATAAAAATTGTCTAGGGCCACACATAAAATACACACTTTTGATTTGTAAAGAAAATGCACAGAAAAGAACTACAATACCAATTGGATAACCAGATAGAGCTATACACTGGAATATGGGACACCTGGATATTAAATAGACTTATTATTATATTAATATAATCATTATTACTACTACTAACTGGGCAGTGGGCAGAGTACCCCCTCCTGCCTACTCCTAAATCCTTTGCAACATGACATTTCCTCGGGAACCAAGCGTTTCAAGCTGGGCCGGAATCATATCCATCCTGGGCCGCAGGTTGGACACACCTTCTTTATAGTTTGCTATAAAATTATACTGTGGGGAAAAAACGTGAGAAATGGCAGATGCTTTTTAGCAGCTGTGAACAGTGCTCTCTCCTCAGTAAGGATACTTAAACAGTGATTTTTGTAAGCGCACATTTTTTAGGTCCACAAAATGAGACTGTCCTATTAAAAGCAGAACATCTAGAAAGCATGTAGTAAGTATAAGAAATTTTCCAGATCAATATCAGTTCATGAGTCAGAGACATTTCCTAGAGCTGACCTGTCACTGTTTGGGTATATATCAAAGTAATAGGAATATATCTAAGCAAAATATAGCTTACATTTATATAAAACTGCCCCCCGTGTTCCTTTTCTGAATAGTAGTGTTTGAAGGTATGGCTCAAGGCATATATATTTTTCTTCCCAGCATCTACACTCTTTACAGATTTTGGCAGAATACTGACATTGACTTATGGTCTCTTGCACTGCTATTACACTGGGGTCTCTGTATCTTACACATCTTACAATATCCTGCCAGAGTATGAATGCCAATATACGGAAAAGGAATGCTTAAACTATGGTGTTAAAAAACATTATTGCAGTTAACCCTTGCCTATGCATTTGGTGCATTTTCTCTTTAACTGGATGTGATATTGTACAATTATTTTTTATGTAACTTACAAATAACTTTCATCCCACCAGTATAAACTTTCTGTAGGATTAAAATTATATATATGTGACATAGGGAACATGGAGGAGCACTCGCCAAACAAAAAACACAGCTTGCCTGGGTGCAGGTAAATGTGTACAAAATAACAAAAAAATACCGTACTCATCAGGCTCAGGTAGAGTAACTGCTTTTAATAGAAAAACAAAAGAGATTCCAATGTTTCGATCACACCATATTGATCTTCTTCAGGGAAAAACAAACTAAAATTTTTAACATTGTAACGTTGGAATTTCTTTTGTTTTTCTATTTAAACCAGTTACTCTGATCCTGTTGAGTGTGGTATTTTTTGATATATATATATATATACCTGTGTGTCTACTAGAAGCAGGCAGCATGCGTTCTGTAATCCAGGGCCTGCTGAAATGTAATTAGCATCATGTTCACTCTCACTATCTTTAGCTGCCTTTGTGGGTGGCCAGGAATCCTTGCAGTCTGTAGAGGGAGATCGTGAAAGATTACTTGTAAAATCTTTGTGTACGGCAAGTAGCAGCTGCAATATAATATGTGTATACATCCACACACAGGGATGCAGCCAATTTCACTTTGTATGAAAGTGTCAAAGATGCACATATTTTTAGACAGCGACCTGTTTTGTCTTGTTTTATATGTCCAGTTGTTATTTACTAACCACTGAATTTTTTGAACAACATAACTTTCCATGTGAAAAGGCTTCAGTAAATGTAGACATATTACATAGTTTCATCTAAAATATAAAGATTGTTGTGGTAATATTGACAGAATAACAAAGACCTTTGAGTCATTTACAACAATAAGCTCTGTGTAGTACAATTTCTATAGATGCCATTGACAGTCAGTATTTGGTGGGCTAGTAGGAGCTGTTTGGGCCTCTCTGTACTTGAAATGCCAGGGCCTATTTTGAATACTAGTCCAGAGTTGGTGAAATGGATCCAACTGTGTTGATGATTTTTGGTGTTCAGATCTTGCAGTTTCAAGTCAAAACAGGAACAGCTGTACCTGATTCTTTAGGTATAAGGTTACTGAATCAGTTGACACAGGCCACTGTAGGAACCCTGGAACTCTATCTCGATCTTTGAGGGTGATGATAGCTTCAGGGTTCCCCTACAACAATCGGTGGAATGGGCATGTACAATAGCACTCTCTGCACTATGTGGACAGGAATTGCTTCAGGGAGGCAGATGAGGATTGTTCCTGAGCTTTAGATACTTTAATGAATGGCAATTTCTTGCTTGCCCCCACATGCAATGAGCACTTGTTAATGAGACCACTTGTGTTCTTTTAGCTTTTGCCTCTTTTGGAGGATCTGACTTGAGGAAAACCTTTTCAGTGTAAAATTTGATCACATGTCAATACCAGCTTCACATTGGAACACTGAAAGTGAAGGCATCCCCAGTAATAATAGCCTTTACTTGCTACCAGTTTTGGTTAATTTCCATTCCGGGTAATAGTTGTAACTTGCACCCAATTCAGAAAAATGAATATTCGTGCAAAAATGTATTTAAAATTAATCAGAGGCTGTGTAAATAAACAAGACATGATCTTTGTTCTGTTCATAAGCAACATGCATTCCAGAAACTGTAATTTGGTCCTTACTAACTAGAATCTTATAGACACAAAAGTATTAAAATTAGGGCTAAAGCACATCTGACAGTTTGATTGCCAATGCCTGTGATAAATATGCTGCTACTTGCCCTGCAGTGGAAGTATCTTGGGTTACACAACCTGTGGCTCTACCCATGTTGAGAGGAGAGCAGTAGTGTTTTGAGCACCCTCATGGGCTGTATTGATAACCTGTCAAATGTATTGATATACTTGCAATAACAGTCTCCTCCTCAGCAAAGACCTTAATGGGGATAAAAACATCAGGATACAAATGTGTTTCTTGTTTGAATCTGTTAATTATTATTGCATCATTTACTTGAGTTCCAATATCTATAGAAGACAAGATGAACAGAAGGTCTCCACACAGAGATGGCTTCAGACAAACTGCATTGTTCTTAACCAATGCCGATGTCACATGTCCAAAAAGGCTAATGTCCTAATGAACTTTCCCATGATGTCATATTCTCTTTTCATTCATTATGAATGAGCAGTTTCCCACAGTTACAACACATTGACATTCAGTGCTAAAAGAAATAAAAACATAACAATGTCCACTGAGGTCTCCTAATACAGAGCTTGTCAGCGTCGTAAGCATTATTATTTTATTATTATTAACATGTTTTGTTATGTATTACAGGGGGAGATTATTAAATTAAATATACCCGATGGAATGGTTAAAATAGGGAACAATTGAAAAATTTAGGTAAGATTTAAAAAGTAACATTAAAACCAATGCAGAAAGTAAATTATCTGGTGTGGACTGTGCCTTTGCACCAGAAAATAATCATATACAGTAATGTCGACTCTATTTTGATGTTATGGGGGTGGTTTATCAATGTTTGGATTAAAATTTTTGCTACAATTCGAATTTTTTTGGCACACCAATTCACAAATTAGAATTATATATTCAAAAACTCGAATGTTTGGTATTTATTTAGCTCAAAAAACTTTAATGCAAAACTTCAGCATCTAAAAGCTTGCAAGTTCAGGTAGAAATCAGTAAGGTTTAGACCACACGGGAAGATTCAGGGAGACTAATCTCCCTGAATTGCTTGCCCGTGCCAGAAAGCAATTCCCTCCTAAAGTGCTGGCACAAGTCCCATGACCCAAGGCAGCTGGGAAACTGACAATATATCTAGCCCCATGTCAGATTTCAAAACTGAATATAAAAAAATCTGTTTGCTCTTTTGAGAAATGGATTTCAGTACAGAACTCTACTGGAGCAGAACTATTAACTGATGCATTTTGGAAAAAACATGTTTTCCCATGACAGTGTCCCTTTAAAAATAACACAGGTGTTTAGCTGCAGGAGCTCTGGGCTCAGTGAATGGAGTTTTCATCCAACTAACCTGTCTTAAATGGAGAATATATCCCCTTTGTATATAGGGTTTATCACTCATTTCTTCTCCATTAAACCTGAACATTCCTTCTTATCAGCATCTGGATTGAGGATCAAGCAACATAGCTTTCCTTTTAATGGGAATTAGATGTTGGTTTTGCATTTGTTTACTTTGCAAATGATGTTTCATGGCAGGTACTAGATCACTGCATATTTGTAATGGCATCACGCCATCTACATGCTCAGTTTGAATGCTAACCGGAAAATACTAATACTACTAGTGATGGACGAATTTATTCCAGTGAAATCTCGCCTAGAGAAAATTCGCTGGTGTAAACAAAAAACTAATTTCGTGAATTTTTCACCAATTCGCGAATTTCGCTGTAAATTCGCTAATTTTTTGGCGAAGCGAAACGGGATAGATTCGCCCATCATTAAATACTACTACTAATTTAAATGACTAACACTTGCTTTAAACAATTTCTTCCAGGTTGAAGGAAATTAAGATGAGTGATTGTGATGCAGCTACTTATGAACGTGCCTGCAGCCCACAGACAAGTTCAGTCTCTCAGAGTCATTGGACAGTCTGCAGGTAATCTTCCAAACCTGTCATCAGGTCATTAGGCAACATGGGGACTGGAGTATTCACTGCTATGCTCTTCAAGCAAGTGAAAGCATGGTCAAATTCACTCAACTGACAGGTAGAAAAGACATAAATTGCTTGCCACTGATTGTATTACATACTGATTTACCTGGGGCTATTTTGTCTATATTTGCCAGAAAGTGAACCTAAAGGGCAGATTTATCAGAATTTGAAAATGTCTCAGACAGTTTGTTCTTAAGAGAAATGGGGAATATTTTTTAAATGTTATATATCATTTGTCACTTGAATCACTCGCATTGTGCAAGGTTCCCATAGACTTTAATGGGAAAGCAAAGCAATCATTTTGAGAAAGTAAGTTGAGCACTAGTAAGATTTCCATTCTAGCCATATGCTGATGTGCAGGTCTTTTTCAATGGCGGCAGGATTGTACTTTTATTTGAATTTGTTGAAAAACTGCTGCTGAGAAAAAGAAAAAGGAGGATTTGTCACTGCCTTCTATAAATCTACTCTACATAAAAACTGTTATGGGGTACTCCCCTCTCCACTGGAACTGTGAGCTGGTATCAGCAGGCAGTACTTTCTTCAGGTTTTATACAACCAGGTCTCAGGGAAACCAAATTTGCATGAGAACCACCAGCTCCTTCAATAGAGTAATTGTTCAAAGTGAGTATTTTACACAAGCAATTATTGGTAGAGTGTGTCCTTTCAGAATGGTTACGTTAGTTACATTAGCGTACATTTGTCTTTTCTGCTGGCAGAATAAAAGTAATTTCCAAATGAAGTAGTTAAAAATGTATACAAGTTGCACCCTTTGCTCCATTTTTAGTAACCCATGACAGCCAATTAGGGTTGCCACCTTTTCTATAAAAAAACACCGGCCTTCCTATATATTTATATTTTTTCCCTATTAATTACATTGGGATCACCCATCATTTTTACAGGCCAGGCCGGTAAAATACCGGCCAGGTGGCGACCCTACAGCCAATCAACAAGCAACATTTGCTGGTTTGGTATTGATAGCATTAACTATGATTGTGGCTTTGGATTTCTGGTGTTTAGAACCATTTTCTTTCCAGTCTTTGGCAGCATTGCTTGCTAGTGCTTAAAGGACCCCATGAGATAAATACACTGTCATGCAATGTACACAAAGAATAAAACAGAACACATATATTGTAGTATATGTACAATAGCCTTTTTTGATGCCAGGATTGAAATTTATTATCAGATTACTTAACCAGATTTCCTGCTGTAATGCTGCTGCTGGTATCATGGAGTTCCAGACCCAGCTCTGGCATTAGTGTGCTGTAACTAACATGCACTCTAGCTTTAAAATCTAAATAAACACTTTCATTGTGAATACACATGGGTGTATATATATATATAGATATATATATAAAGATATAAAAGTATCTTGAATACTCTTCTGTACATTGAAGCAAAAAATTGAATAATATTCTGAAGAAACCTTATTTTAGAAGTAACAGGGTTTCTTTTATGTTTTTAGTCTAGTTCTATCCTTATCCTATTAAATGCATTTGTTGGCGTAGCAAAAAAAAGTCATCCTGATATAAAACAGATTTCTGAATGGTATTTTCTAAAGGGAGAATGCATTACATCAGAAAGTGGTTTTTTTTGTATGTAACCTATAGGGCTATATTAAGCATTATGTTTATACTTTGCATATCGTACTGTTTACTCCATCTAATTCCAAATTGATTCATACAGGTTAGTTACACAGCACCAACTTTTCATTACCAACATTTTCATTATCAACATTTTTCTGCCAACTGTAAGAGTTAAACAGCTTTCCTTACCTGGGGCAATCCAAACACTTCTCTTTTGCTATAAGACTGAGGGTCAGGTAACAGCAGGAAATTGAAGTGCCTTAAAAGCAGTTACACATACAGGTTAATCTATTAAGGGCTAATCAGACCTGAGTTTACTAGCCCCTGCAGCTGTATGATTGAGGCACCTACCATAAGCAGGCAGTAGGCCTCCTTGCTTCCCTTGATGCTACTGGCTTGCAGGTTCTGAATGGCACACAAGCTAAGGGCTAGTCTGGGGATGCCAAAACTCCTGCAAACATTGCTGTTGAGTGCAGGCAACACTGCATATAGCGGGGGATGCAACTCTTTGCTTTCATTCTGAGATTGTACATTGGGGCACCAGGCACTTGAAGGGAAAAGTTAAGTTGGTTCATTTTGTTAATCACACCCTGTCCCTTCTTTGACAAAGAGAGGAAATATTAGAACTTTCGTCAGGCTTAAATATATTTTTTAGCAATTATCTGAACTGAGATTTTGATAGAATACTGTTAAAATGCCTACAGTTTTTTTCCTAGATCATAAAAATACTTTTTTACAGTTAAAACCCTGAGGGGAAATCGATAGAATTGTGGGAATTGTCACAAAGGCCTATGCCTAGTTGTTGAAAAAATAAAATGTAACCTTATTTAGTGTGGTTTGTGGTTTACTATTCTATTCATGTTACTATCCTAGGCTGTTCTTTTCACTAGGCTTTCAAGTTAGTGGCAGAAGGGGGATAAATACAGGGGGGTCACAGTGCCAACAAACACATAGAACCTTTGTTGATGAGCTCTTTTTTACAAACATATAGACAAGAAAATTCACCTGACGAAACGTTGTGACGCAATAAAAGCACCAGGGGTACAACCCCGGTTTGAATCGATTCGTGTGCCAGCCTTCACCTTTTTTTACAAACTTATAGACCCCTTCACAGGGTTCAATCACAGATTCAAGTGAAGGAAGCTGTTTATCACTTACTGTGTAGCAGGCAAACTCTGATAAATAGAAATACAACTAATTTGTGAATGAATAAACTAGGAGCTAGATTGCATCTAAACAGTGCAGAGAGAAAAATCATGTATACTCTAGTTTCACACAGCGAGGAATATCAAAGTCCTTTTCAGTAGTGCTTGAAATAGATCCCTGAGTACCAATATACAGTATATATATATATATATATATATATATATATAAGCACCGAACACACCGTACATATCGGACTACTTCAAAGTGAAAAAGGTATCAAAATTTTATTCTCAACGTTTCGGCATCCTGACTGGAGCCGTCCTCAGGAAAAATAGATTTTTCCTGAGGACGGCTCCAGTCAGGATGCCGAAACGTTGAGAATAAAATTTTGATAACTTTTTCACTTTGAAGTAGTCCTGGATGTGCGGTGTGTTCGGTGCTTGTATAATTTTTTTACCAGCACCCAGGCAGTTGATAAAACGTTTTGAGTGCACCAGTGTATGGACTATGTATGTATATATATATATATATATATATATATAAAAAATGTAGATGACACTTTATTATATATATATATATATATATATATATATATATATATATATTAAAAAAAAATCCTAAATCTGGAAATAATACAATGTGAACATCTTGCCAAATGATTACAACATGGACTGTATGAAAATGATTTACTATTTTAATTCATATCCGCATTATGAAAACAAAACGCACTCCCTACTTGACCTGTCTAGTGGACACTGTATAATTAAACTGGCTGTTACTAGATGAATGTTTTAGACGAATATTTCTGCTTCATTGTAGTTATCTTGAATTTAGATTTCTTTGTGTGTTTGAGAAGGTTTTAATGCTTGATTTTATTCAAGAACATTGCTGCATTCGTCCTGCGCTCAATAGTGCAGATGAGATACCTAAACAGAATATGTTTTCTTCTCTGATCAGCTTTAATGAGAATCGCCAATCATGGAAATGCCATGTCTAAGTAGAATTCAGGACAAGCCTTTCAGACCTTCAAAGGATTAGGGTGTATCTTTGTGAGAGGTACCCGTGAGCAGTGCTTAGGCAGCCTAGCATGATGTCACCCCCAAGACATGCTTTTCATGTCATTTACTCGGTTCTGTTCATAGCTGGCCAACACAGAGATGCTAACTGCAGCAAGATAGCATCATCTCTGTGAAACGGCAAGCAGCCAGATCTCTATGAATGGAGCACTCACAAACTATGGGAGCCAACCCTGCATTTGATAAGCGTGAAACGCATGAAAGAGCCCATAGAAAATACTCATGTTTTTTCATCTGCAAAACACATCAGCAGTTAGTTGCCCAGAGAAGTTATATTAGGGAAATCAGAATAATAGTAATGATGCTGATCTAAGAAAATATTGCTGAGAAGTTAAATATGTAAACATCCTTCTGTGTTTGTTTTTTTTGCTATTATGGTTACATTTATGGATGATTGTAATGAAACAGCACTTCCTCTTTCTCTAAACTCTTGTAACCTACTACGGGGCAAATGTTTACACTGCTTCTAGTAACCTGTAGCAACCAAAAGCATCAGCATTTACTGGTCAAATGTATGAAATCAAATATCAGATTGGTTGCTGTGGGTTACTAAACCTAGAGAAAAATCTTAGAAATGACATTATATCCATTGTTCTTAATTTTTAACAGACATGTAAATAGGTCAGTCAGCGATTTTAGTTTCAAACAAATCCTTCAATATAGAAGTTACTGTATTTCGCCAAAAACCACATTTTTGAAGAGGGGGGAAACAAAAGAAATTTATATAGTGCAGAATTTCTGTGAACTTAAATTTCTTTCACCCTTCGTGAATAAATGTGTACAAATTACACCTTGTGAATCACACTCCACATATAGTAATTAACCTTTTGTTTAACCTCATCCAATTATGAATATAAGTGCCCCTATATTGTGATATACTTGAGTTCAAACTTTTTTCTCACCGTTTAAAAAACTTAAAAACCCCAGGGTACCGACTTCCACCTCATTAATTTGTGACATAAACACTATTTTAAAAAACACACGTATCTTATGCAGTGCATATGCATTCAGGAGTAATTAGATGGCTCTGGAGTCCTTTTGCCTCCAATGGTGTGTTATACTCACAAGACAAAAGTAAATAGTATGCAGGTAGTATGGGAAAGTTTCTTCAGTGTTCTGGCTTCTTCTTTGTCCCTTAAGCTCAGAAGATAAAAACAGCATGTGCGGAAACGTATAAAAACATTTTAATAGATTATTTACAATAAACAATTTATAATAGATAGTATATAATTTATTCTTAATCACAATTTTTTCTGGTGTCATAGGGACTGCTATTTACAGATTTGTGGGACCGCCATGGGAACGAGGTTCGCGCCCAGCTACGCAAATTTGTTTATGGGTTTCTGGGAAGAGACCATTTTGGAACCTGCGATGCTGGACGTGGACCTCGTTCTCTGGAAATGCTATATAGACGACATTGTACTTATATGGAAAAAAGGAGAACTAGAACTAAATTTTTTTTTACAGAGGATTAACACTAATGAATTTAACTTGGAATTTACCATGAATTATAGTGCAACGAATATAGATTTCTTTGACTTAAAGATAAATATCAAGAATAATGTAATATTAACACACACTTTTTATAAAGAAGTAGACGCTAATATGTATGTTTTGGCCTCGAGCCCATGATCCCAGATGTATTAGCAACATCCCGGAGGGCCAATTTAAAAGAATTAGAAAGAATTGTAGTACATTGAAGGACTATGACAAACAATCAGAAACTTTAATAAACAGATTCATTGAGATGGTATATAAGAAAAGTAAAATACAGGAAACCTATAAAAAGATCAGAAACCAGGGCAGAGAACCAATGTTAGAATACAAGAAAGAAAATACAATAGTAGAAACAAAAAAAGAGAAGGAGACTTTCAATTTAAGCTTCGTGACACAATATAACCCAAGGGCTAGGGAGATTAGTAAAATAATTAAAAAACATTGGGGTGTATTGAGTTTGGATAAAGAATTGGAAAATATTCTTCCACCAAAACCAAGGGTAATTTTCCAAAGAGCCCCCAACCTTAGACAAAAATTGGTACATACAGATAATAGGCAAGAGATGGAAAAGAAGATAGAAACATTTCCTGGTTTCTTCCCCTGCAGTTTATGCAAAGTGTGTAGGTTTGGTAAAAAAACTAAAACTTTTAGCAGTACAGTGACTGGAGAAACTTTTGAAATCAAGGATCTAATTAAGTGTGAAACAATAAATGTTATATATGTACTGGAGTGCCCGTGTGGCCTCCAGTATGTGGGGAAAACTAACAGAAAAATAAAAGAGAGAGTGGGTGAACAAATAAATAACATAAGAAAGGGAAACACCAAACACTCGGTATAAAAACATTTTTTGGAGAAACATAACAAAAATCCAACTGGTTTGAAGTGGTTCTTCAAAAAAAGAGTTGGTGGATACATAGAATTAAATCTTTGAATCCACAAGGTCTTAATGTGGACTTTAACTTGAGGGCATTTTTAGAATGATCTTATAATACATGGCAAAGTTTTTATAATGATTGGATAGAATGTTTCTTATTAAAATATGTCACTAAAATATGTTGCAGGTTAATGGGCTGTATTGTTAGCAATTGTATCTTTTTTATAACATTTAACTTTATTAGTGATATGATCCCTTTCTGTACTTGCGAGCAATGATCGTTTTGAGGCAAGGACGATGCCTCTGATCCTTGCGCTATAGCTTTTAAAAGACATGGGTTTGCAAGGGAACAATAAAGTTTTTTCAAAACCCGGATTGAAGGAAATGGAGATAAAACAGCTGAAACAGATGGAGACTCTCATCGCTCAGGGAAGAAGCCTGCCAAGGCGAAACGCGTTAGCGAGAACTCGGGAACGTGCAGGGATACCTCTAATACGGACGCTTGGAGCTCTGAGGGATGCTGATGAGCATCAGCGCCATTGAGGATTTACATTGACCTTTATGCAAATAATTTGGACTCGTTTGTGAGTATGTTTTTATATAATCTATTAAAATGTTTTTATACGCACATGCTGTTTTTATCTTCTGAGCTTAAGGGACAAAGAAGAAGCCAGAACACTGAAGAAACTTTCCCATACTACCTGCATACTATTTACTTTTGTCTTGTGAGTATAATACACCATTGGAGGCAAAAGGACTCCAGAGCCATCTAATTACTCCTGAATGCATATGCACTGCATAAGATACGTGTGTTTTTTAAAATAGTGTTTATGTCACAAATTAATGTGGTGGAAGTCGGTATCCTGGGGTTTTTAAGTTTTTTAAACGGTGAGAAAAAAGTTTGAACTCAAGTACAGTGTATATCACAATATAGGGGCACTTATATTCATAATTGGATTTATGAGGTTAAACAAAAGGTAACAGAGGAGAGCCTAAAAGATTTGCTGGATTTTGGGGATAATACTGGTTCCGAGGACTCTAACCTAATTGACTTGCACAGTGTTTTTAGTTTATCAGCCATTTATTTTAATTGCTCTAACCTAAATGAAACTCATTGATGCTATGCATGACTGTACTGCAAAAAATGGTGAACCTCTAGCCTTCCAGTTGCTGACATCCAATTCAACAGGAAAATTTTATAGCTGCCCTTTGATAATAGTAATATGTATATACTTTAATTTATATACTATCCTCTTGTTATTGTTTAGCCAAATCATGTAACCTGTTGAACTCTAAAAGGTGAGTTGAAAGAGAGGCTTAGCAAAGGAATGGATAAACACCTACTGAATGTATTCCTCCTGGATTTGTAGGGCTCTAAGTGAAAATCCTGGCTGAATTTACGCCAGTCAATGTTTTATATAATTAAGAAAAAATATCAATAATTTCGACAGTTATATGTTTTCACACACAAATAAAACATGGTGTAAATGATAATTCCATTATTTAGTAGGCTACATCCAAAAAACTAATCATAGAACTCCCAGTAACATTTACAGTAGTTACAAATTGTTTTATAGCATGCATTTTTTCTCCAGGCCAAAGGCAAGGAAATACAGTGGTTTAGGCATCAGGCAACTGGAAAATTGGATGATACCAACATTACTGATGGACTTGCAGGAGAGAAGGCAAAGGTAGATGTAAGTCGTATGAGTGCACTTTGGCAATGTTTAATCAACACCCCCCTCCACCCAACCAGTTTCGCATCAGTATTTCCATACTGCAGAGATCACATAAACCATATGCAAGCTAAGCAATGGCCTGTGCATTATTTCTGTTTGCCAAAAAATTACTTCTCTTTATCTCTGAAAAATTATTAAGATATAGTTTCGAAAAGGAAAGGTTCTTCTTCCTGTGCTAGAAAGTAATTGGTTCCAGAGTGTGCAAACATTCTATATCCAGTTTTGTACTCATATGAGTGTACAAAAGAATGATGCAGCTAATATTTCTGTGGTGTTTTTCTTATATGACTCATGCAAAAGGGAGACATAATATGAATCATTCTGAAATCATATCTCTTCATTGGCAAACCACATTTCTTTGTGCTGATCTCTGGGCTGGTCATTGCCTTTCTTTAACATTTTATTTCCATTTTTACTGTTAATAATACCGTTTAGTTTGGTTTATTTTTCTGCTCAATGTGCTTAATGTCTATAGAGGCGTTTGATTGTTCTTTTAAACAATAATATTTGTGTTTAAAGGGAAACTGTCATGGGAAAACATGTTTTTTTTTTTTTTTTTT
>CM044434.1:120981857-121032292 GCA_024363595.1 Xenopus borealis | reverse complement strand
GTGTTAGGGAGCTGTTATCTGGTTACCGTCTCATTGTTCTTTTGTTAGGCTGCTGGGTGGAGGAGAGGGGGTGATATCACTCCAATTTCCAGTACAGCAGTAAAGAGTGATTAAAGTTTATCAAAGCACAAGTCACATGACTTGGGGCACCTGGGAAATTGACAATATGTCTAGCCCCATGTCAGATTTCAAAATGAAATATAAAAAAATCTGTTTGCTCTTTTGAGAAATGGATTTCAATGCAGAATTCTTCTGGAACAGCACTATTAACTGATACATTTTGAAAAAAGTTTTATTTCCCATTACAGGATCTCTTTAAATATATTGCAATAAATGGACAAACAATCCCTTTTTTGTTTAAAGGGTAAGGCATTTTTTAGTAGCTGTATGCACAAAGTGTCTCAATGTCTTAAATATAATGATAATTGGTTGAGTGCAGAGGACCTGCACTATATGTATTTTGTTGTCAGAACCTCATTGTACCCCCACCTAATGGTTTTAAATTAGTGGTGAGCACCACTTCCCCTTGTTTGTTTTATATATGTGTGTGTGTGTGTGTAAGCAGATGCCAGTGCACACAGGGAATTTTTAATAAAATTTTCCTTTATCGAATCGAAGTTTCGGCCCTCTTTTGGGACCTTTCTCAAGATTTGAGTAGTTTGTGTAGTGATTATGATTTAAAAAGAGTAAACAGTTTGACAATAAATGGCTTCAGCCTTCAGCCAACCACTAACCATGAGTGAAAGAAAAGTTTTTGTGTTATCATTCAGATTCTCTGAAAAATGGTTAAGAAATCATAAATTCTGCCAGGGTGTGTAAACTTATGAGCACAACTGTAGAATAGATACACAACCCCTTTTTGTACTAAAGCCACACATTCACAGTCTCAATTTTTGTTTTAATTCAGTCTAATGCCCCATTAAATGGGCTGCATTCTCAGAGTGTTAATGAATAGTCTTCTTTGAATTTGCTTTATGGGATATAATGAAAGAGAGAGTGAGACTAAGAACTGAAAAACAACTAGTGATGAATTCACGGAGACATGTGGGTGACAGCTCGGCTGTGTCCTTCTTAGATACAACAGCTTGTGGTAGAACATCTTCCATTAGTCTATCTCCATGCTTCCTTTCAGCCCACAGGACCATGAATAGCATCTATTAGTAATTCAGAAGTGATGGCTTCCCCCCTGGCATGCTATATAAAGGAGCTTTGCATTGCTAATGTCTCTCCTTCCAGAGGACACATCCAGCAGGGCACTCTCTTGTAGCTATGTATCCAAAGTATCCCTCAGATACTGCAGCAAATCTTCACCTCAAGTTCTCAAGTGCTTAGTCCTTAGTATTCATGCTTTTTGTGTCCCTCGGGTGCTGTTACCTCACTGGAACCCAAAGGGGTTATACAAGGGCACAGCACTCCCAGCAAATGGAACTCACACATTTAACTTTGGCATTGGTCAGAACGGTTATGATATGTGAAGTATAAACCTCCTGCTGATAACACATAAGCTGACTTACAATTTGTTCTCATTTATTTGGAATTATATTGTTGGCTCGGTATTCGCAGGTACAACTAACTGCTTGTTTCATTTTAATTTTGTATCCTTTATTTATTTTAGAATTTGAAATGCTTAGACTTTTAGTTAATTAACTTTGTAAACATATTGAAAGAATAATTAAACCCACTGAAATGAAAAATACTTAGGTCAGAGTGTTTTATTATGCATTGAACTGGCATTTCCAGAGCCTGGGGGTTCTTTGTGTGCAGTGTTCCTGCTGGCTTTTTATTTAGGGGTCTGAGAACTTTGCTCTAATGTGACTCCTTGGCCCAGACATCATGCGCGTAAACCTGAATGAATTTTTTCAAAGGCGCTCACAGTTTGTGATGTCTTTGCTGAGGATGTACTACTTATGTACTACCTATATCTGGTTATTAAGGTGGAACTGACATTTTCTTTCAGAATGGTTAAGACTTGTATTGCAGCGTAGTAAGTAATAAAACAAATTCATCAACTGTTTTAGTTACAGTAGTTGTCATGACGCCACATGTGCGAGTCAGGTAGGCAACCGGGCAGCAACAGCAGGAAAAAATAAAGTGCGCTTGCATTGTATGCTTTTGTGTTTCTCTTTGTTTCCCTCAATGCTTTAGGACTCTGTTATTCAGATAAAAACATTGTTAAATGTGGCACTGTACATCCATAATGCCAGTGGTGTAACCAGAGTGCACCGTTCCCCGCCCCCCCCAGCAAAAAACTTTCTGAGTGGCCCAGTACACTCCTAGTCATTCCCATCTTGCCCACCTCCCACCCTGATTGCCTAAGTCCTGCCCACATCCCATCCCGACTGCACACAGCCCACCCTGAATTGCACCCCCTTCCTCGCCAGTAAGAGAGTGACTGCCAAGGAGGGAGTTTTCTAATTAGCTATAGAGGAAGCATACCCCACAGTCTGGGCCCCCCTGTTCCCTGGGCACCCTTGCGTCTGTGGGGTCTGCTTCCTCTATAGTTATGCCACTGCATAATGCAATAATTGAGGTAAAGTCTAGCTTGTTCTCTTTCCAAATGGGACATAATGGCTTTTCTGTTCTTTTTTTTGTATTTTTTCCCCTTTTTCTTAAAAATATGTTTTGAAAATATAGCAGCAGCTCATTTAGCTTAGTCACTGCATCAAGGTCAAGATGGCGGCTCCCAGGCTGTTCACCACAACATGCCAGATGTCAGAGCGCCGAAAACATTGTATAAATTCAAAGTGAACGGAACGCCAAGAAACAGGTTCAACTGTTTCCTGGACTTTTGATCCTCTGCATTGTTCCTGACCACTACCGATTGCCGCCTGCCTTTGAACCTTTTCCCTGAATCACAACTACTTTACGATCCTTCTTGACCCCTTGGTTACCACGTACTGGACTTTATACCTAGTGCTTCCTCCTTGGTCTGGACTTCTCCACTAATTTAATTGTGAGGTCCTGACAATCACCAATTTTCTACAGTTAGATTAGTTGCTAGCAATTCCAGCAGACTTCCCACTAAGTAAAGAATGTGTTTGATATAAAGTATAGAGCTTACAATCATTTCCAGTTCTATATACATAATATATAGTATGAAGAAATAGCTGATTGTGTGCCCAGAACATTATTTCTGTCTTGCTGATTATGTGTCAGACTTACCGAAGTGGAGGAAACCACTGACGCTGAGGAAGACTTACAGCCCCTTCTCCAGCACACCCTCAATTAGGTACAGAGGGAGGCTAGTGAAGTTGAGGTATGGGAGCCCAAAAGTCTTTAAGCGGAAACACTGGCCCTGTGAAGCGCTTGCGGTGCTGAGTCTCCTGGCTGTGGATGAGTACAGGAAAAGGTGGAGTTAACGGTGAGAACAACAATGGCAGAGAACTGTAGACACAGAGAGTAGGTTTCAGCACACACCTGAACGTCAATCGCTGGTAAACCTGGAATGACGCAAGTGAAGATCAGCGCTGACAATGAGGAACGGTCAGGAATCTCAGCAACACACAAAGGAAGCAGATGGGTGTCCGTGTAGACAATAAAAGATTTCGAGGAAAGGGATCCACAAGGGTTCATTCAAAGAGTAGTCAGTACACAAGCAGAGTTGGCAAGAATGATCAAGTCCATAGACATTATTAGGGGTTGATGCGGAGAGTAGTTGGTGGCAAGCAGATTTGGCAACAGGAAAACAAGTCCAAACAGGGGTTCCAAGGGTTAATACAAGGACGTAGTCAAGGGCAATAGCAGAGTTGGCAGCAGAAAATCAAGTCCAAGCAGGGGTGCAAAGGGTTAATGCAAAGGAATAGCCGAGAAACAATGAAGTGTCAAACCAGTTTCAAATAGAATCAAAAGTTACTCACTCTGTGACGACTGGAACGCATTGCGCAGAGGATCGGGATCACGCTGAAGACCGGTAAGGTCCTTACATTTTGTAATATAGTGGGAGAGATAAACTGCAGTTGTTTTGCATTGA
The DNA here is from genome assembly GCA_024363595.1 of Xenopus borealis. Taxonomy (NCBI): domain Eukaryota; kingdom Metazoa; phylum Chordata; class Amphibia; order Anura; family Pipidae; genus Xenopus; species Xenopus borealis. The sequence continues at coordinate 121,028,322 of CM044434.1, read as the reverse complement.
GATGTTTTTAAAGATACAACTATCTGGCATAAACAATTCAGCTGCCCCTACTTATTCACTGTCTACAAAACATGCCATCTGAACTGTTTAACTATAAGTTTAGATCTTGGGTACTGAAGCTTTATTTCATGGACTGCAAGGATAAAAAATGTAACATGTTGGGGATATGCACATTTCTGCTAAATACCACAAAGAGGAGTAAATACATTAAGGACACATCCCAGGGCCAGGAAATGTACTTATCACAGGCAGTATATTAGGGACAGGTGACATTCTTTGTTTACTTTATCCCAGGGCCATAATGGTTTTGAAGAGAAACAATTTTTTTTTAAAAATCATTCCCTCAACTTTTTTTTGGTTTTACAACTCTAGGTTCCAAGCTCTAAATGGTTCCAGCCTGAAACTGTGCAGTATAATTATTCTTACACATTGCCACCTTACTAATAAACATGTCAACTGTATATTCATGAACCAAATCAATGATTCTGTATGAACAGAAGCAAATAATAAGTGTCCTACTGGAAATAGCACCCATGAATATTTTACATTTTTGGGTTATTAATGAAATTTATGCACGGAAAAATAAAAATCAACATTAAAAAGTTAATAAAACTTTCAGGCATTCCAAGCATCCATCTTATCCAGAAGAAGGTATGTCTGTAAAATTGATGCGGCACAAAATCCTTCCTCACTTCAGTTTAAAGGTAAAATATGAACATATATAAATAAATATGAACATATATAAATAAAAATACCTTATAAAGACTACTTGTTTATGCAAAAATTCAACTGCTGAGTTTAAAAAAAAAAGAAAACACTAAACAGCTGCCATAGTGTTTATTCTGCCTGTTATCACTCTGGTACAAGAAAGTCGTTTATATAAACCAATCATTTCCTAAACAGAGCAGCCTTGGTTTTCTAAGGATTTAGGGGTATGAATGCTAAAATTGTGGCGAGTGTTAAATCTCTCAGCAGAGAATGGATTAAATAGCCCAAGAGGTTTCCTGGAATGTAAATTCCATAATTTCCCCAAACCCATATAATTCTAAGAGAATTTGGAATTACTTAAAACGTTTTGATCTGTCACTGTTGCTATATTGTAAAATGTGTACATTCAGATACATGACATATATGGTGTTATGCAAGATTAAGATTATTCTTTGGCTCTAGAACAAGGTTAGAATGAAAAATTCCATTACTTTAAACAATTGCTTTTTGATTTACAAGCTATAGGGCAAGGCCCCTAGTAATCAATTTTGCAAGAGCAAATTACTGCAACACAGGGGCATGGGTATGTCTTGTCTGTGATTGGATTTGTGCCAGTAATCAGCCAAAACTAATATGGAGGATTCATAAGTTGTCTGATAGCTAAAATCATGGAATTGGTGAATCCCTATCTATTTGTTTGCAACAAGGTGGCATATATATTAAACACACAAATCCAAAGAGAATGTCCTATAGGTGAATAGAGCTGTGCAATTCTCTTCTGGCAAATTTCACCTTCTGCAGCAATGACTATTGCAGCAAAAATGATCTGTGGCTCTCCCCAGAATTAGCATTCCTGACATATATTTGCATACACAAAAAGTAAAAAGCCCTTGGGTCAATCCATTTTACTTTTTCAAGTGACCATTTCACTGAGGATCACATTTAAGCACTTCACAGAGATAAATGAATTGGTGTGTTAGTTGGGCTGGTCAGAGCAAGTTATAACAAGGCTGAAATGCTCCTGACCCCTGAAATCTAATCTGCTAACAAAGTATGAACATCCAAATTTAATACTAATGGGGCAGACTGACTGACTGAATTAAAATGCAAGTTGGTAAGTCTGCCTCTCCATTCTAGCTGAAGTTAGTTAGCTGGAGGTTGCATTTCAACAACAGCAATAGGGCTGAAGCTCTGACATCCCTGAATTATTTACAGACCATTAATTATAGTTTTTATATGATATAATATCTCCTTTACATATTTATTTTGTTACCCCAAAAGGCTTTTGTTATGCACCCTGGAATAGCTGTAAAATTAGATGTGTATGCCCCTCCTGCTTTTTTTACAGCACTTAGCATGGATGGGTAGGATGGATTTCTACTGGTCAGTAGTTGCACTTGCACACCCTGACCTTATAGCAAAAATGATACCTGGTGCACAGCACATAGGGGAAACGGCATCCCCACTTCAATTTGATCCAAGAAAATTCACCAGCACACAGGAATAGCTAGCAGAATAACTTTGCTAGAAAGGTTATCCTGCTAGCTGTTCCTTTGTGCTGGTGAATTTTCTTGGATAAGATGGATTTCTACCATATCAGAACCAGCAGTGCAGAAAAGAATACACAAATAAAGGTTGCATTTCCATATAACTTTAAAACAATGGGCATTTTTTAAAGGGATCCTGTCATGGGAAAAAAAAAATTCAAAATGCATCAGTTAATAATGCTGTTCCAGAAGAATTCTGCACTGAAATCCAAAACGAGCAAAAAGATTTTTTTATATTTCATTTTGAAATCTGACATGGGGCTAGACACCAAAATTCTTTTCAAATCTGGATCTTCAGAGTGCTTGTCATCATAAGTATTACTGCATGAAGAAAGCCGAGACCTCACTGCATTTATCACGCATGATGGTTTGTTTCGGTTCAAGCGTGTACCTTATGGACTGGCTTCAGCACCGAGTTGTTTTCAAAGACTGATGTCTTCTATACTCCATGACATACCTGGTGTACAATGCTACTTGGATGATACAATTGTCTACGCTCCAACTATGGATCTTCATGACAAGTACCTGGAAAGGGTTCTGAAATGCATTGATTCTGCAGGACTCAAACTGAACCTTTCAAAATGCCACTTCAGACAAACTCAGCTGTCATTTCTGGGTCATATAATTTCACAAGATGGATTACTGCCTGACCCTGACCATGTCAAAGCGGTTACACAAGCACCTACTCCAACTGATTTCCAGACTTTACGAGCTTTCTTAGGTCTTACTTCATGGTATTCTAAGTTTATTCCCAACTATGCTTCAGTTGTGGAGCCACTTCGAGCACTACTACGTGGAACTTCAAGTCTGGTTTGGTCAGAGACTGCTCAACATAGCTTTGAAATAGTGAAGCAGTTAATTGTGAACAGTCCAGCACTAGCTTTATTTGATCCTGCACTACCCACAATGGTTACTACAGACGCTTCAGACTATGGCATTGGTGTAGTTCTCACACAGGTCCATGCTGATCATACAGAGAAAACTGTTGCATTTGCATCCAGAACACTTACAGAGACAGAGCGTAAGTATTCAACTGTAGAAAAAGAAGCTCTAGCGTGTGTTTGGGTAACAGAAAAATTGAGAAATCGAGCGATTCAACAGAAGTCTGAAAGAAGCACTACAGACAGCAAATCTTACTGGGAAATCTACATACTGTAACTACAGAGCAACATGCCATGCAATCAGGACTGGACTGAGAATCAAAATAGGCCCTGGCATTTCAGGTACACAGAGGCCCAATCAGCCCACATAGAGGCCCACTAAATACTGACTTTCTATGGCACCTTATAGCAGCCCATCTGGCATTTGCCCTAACCCACAGATTGCCAGTCCGGGCCTGCATGCAATGACCAAATCATCTCCAGCTGAATTATTACATGGCAGACAGATACGCACTGGAAGACTATAGTCTTCCACCAAAGACTATTCCTACAAAATCATCTACTACTGACATTGTGAAACGTCACCAAGCCAAATGCAAGGCTTATACTGATAGAAAACGTGGCGCAAGAAAAGTGCACTTTCAGCCTGGATCTTTAGTCAGAATTAAGAAACCAGGAATACTGAAACAAGGACAATCTAAATTTACTACACCACTTGAAGTGAGACGCCAGCGAGGACCATACACATATGAACTGTCTGATGGACGCACATGGAATACAAGTCGTCTTGCTCCAGCTAGATATGACTTTGCAGGTGTTCCATTTGATGAAGGACATTTCCCTACTACTAATGCCAATTGCAATAGGGCAGAAGAAAGTGAACCTATAAGGCATACTGAGAGAATCAGAAAACTACCTGCATGGACCAAGGACTACTGTATGTCATGTAAAGAATGTATATATTGCTTTAAGATACATACGGTTTAATTGTTACTGTTTATATATTTGCCAAATGCTTTCCTACTATAGGGGGAATATGTGGTGTATATTCAAATGGCCTGCAGGTGGCACTGTGCATACATAGGACTTTCTGTACAACTTGAAAGTGAAAGTAAGGCTTACTGCTGTTATGTAATGGCTGCATGACCTGCTAATAAAGCATTGTTATACCCTCCTCATCCTCGGCTACCAAACACAACAAGCCCCATTTTTTAAAAAAAAAACATGTTTTCCCTTGACAGTTTCCCTTTAATGTACATATATTGGAAAGTGGTTCAGAATTACATTTTCAGTTATTATTTTTTGGAGGGTGGGATACATCCATACATCCTTGTTGCCAATAAGGCCTAATTTTGCATATAGCAATACCTGCCTACATCATCAGCAGGTAAGCTAGAAAGCTGGTTTATATTGACAGCTCCTTCTTGATGTTAACTATAGCAGGAGTGCACATACTTTACTAATGCAAGGTCTACTTTAGTTTTTATTGATGTTGCATCATTATGATCTACAGCCATAAAAACATCATTAGGATTCAGTTCCATGGAAAATATTATTTCAGTATTGAGAAAATGTATATTGATATATTTAACAAAGAGCTATTTGTTCTGTAACTTTAACATAATAAATATCTGAATGAAAAGCATGAAACAAGAGGGTGATTTAGACAAGTTGTTTGTTGACAGTATCTTGAGATCTACTGATCACCAGCTTTACTGATCATCTACCTTTTGGGCACCTCTGAACTATAGGGTTCTGCATTGCTTGACTTGATGGATAGTATTTATCCATTTATATTTAGGGGAGGGAATTTATGTTGAGGGATCCAGTAAACTGTAGTTGTCTGGATGAGGTAGAACATAAATACCAGTTCTTTTATGTAATTTACCAGCATAATTTGAGGTTTGAGCCCCTGCCTGAATGTAGTGATGCTACAATTACATGTGCTGCTGATGGGCCTTTACTGAGATTTAGCAAATTACAAATAAAGTATCATAGATTTTCTCATTATTCAGCAGGCTGGCACACAGGGACCATCGCAATTTGGATTGATGCATTAAAAAAAAAAAAAAAGTATTTTATTTAGGGAAAATATCACAAAACACATGCCTAATAGGGAAAACTTTCTCTTTAACTATAACATAACATTTGCGGAAGGTGAAGGTGTGGTTCTAGGTAAAGTCATGTTAGCACTGCAGAGGAATGTGCTGACCTGCAGCCTTAATGTCCTATTTTTTCATTAGTGTTCTCTTTAATTATAGTGATATGTGAGCCTGGGGGTCAGCAGATTGTGACCTCTGACCAAACAGTTTAGTCTAATTACATCACATGCTGCAACATTGGGCCTCAGTAGTACCAACAGAAACCTTTACAGTTGCGGGCTCCTCATTGTGGCATTGTAAGGGAAAGGGTACATGATCTTATTGCATGACCTTATAAGGGCACCCAAGGGCCTCTTGGGTGGCAGTTTTAGGGGGATTGGTCCTCAGGTGCCTAGATACAAAGATGCACCTTAAATTTGCCTTACACACATTTATTCTATGCATTAGCAAAAAATTATTTAATTCCTTTGATATTACTTCTTTACAATCTCTGTTTTTTCTCCAACTGTTTAAAGGTGTAATAGGGCTCATTTACAAAAGTCTGGGAAGGGAGCACTAATGCCTGGGATGCAAGTGCACAGTAAATGTGTATTAAGGGATGTGATTATGTGCTCTTACATCTTGGCCATTTGTAAATTGCCTACTGTCATATATATAGTATGTTTAACCCCATCTAGGCTAGATCTTTGTCTGGCTAGGAAACAGGCAGCGCTACTGTACCACACGGATAGATGCATCCTCAGGATCTCTGTACTGTGACCTATATCCCCTCGTGTTGGATCAGGGAAATCACTAAACATAAATCCCTATTAGGCTATGATCATATACTGCATATAATGTACACATTATGCTTATAAGCAAGAGTAGATACATGGGGGGCAAATTTACTAAGATCCGAAAATGCGCCAGCGTTGGCTCCGCTAGCGTTCACCGCACTTCGCAAATTCACTAAAGTAAGAATTCACACTCAAGTCGGCGACCGGTAGCGTAGTTGCGCTAGTGTTACTTCGCTAGAGAGAGCACAGTTACGCTAGCGAAGCCTAATTTGCATTCGGCGGGAACTTTAACGTATAATAGAAGTATATGTTACAGCCACTACATTCCACTACACAAGCCCAGGAAACCTTTAATAAATTATATAAAGTTGTCCTATTGCCCTACATGTGCTCCCTATATAGCTGTGTTGCCATATGTTAGGAAACGTTAAACCCCCCCCCCAAAAAATCGATCTTTTTCAGACTATCACCCTCCAATGGTAAAACACGCCAGTGTTTTTTCAACCTCCTATCTATTGTATTGAACTTCACCTGGTTTGATCAGGCAAAGTAAAGTGTAACGTTCATCTAATGTTCATCTAATGTTCATTTACGAAATTACGATCCTTCGTCAGTGCGCAACTTCGCAAGGGTGCGAAGTTGCATAAGTCTATCTAATTCGCGTTAGACGCTTCGCGCTTTAGTGAATTTGGGCCATGGGCTTTTGCCCAGCAATCGGAGAACAACATGAAGTGTAGGAACTTAAAGCCAATGGGTCCCTACATCTGTTAAAATAAAATCGTTTTTAATTGTGAAAACAATCTATGTAAATATGCTCTTCAAAAACTATGCAAACATAAATGAAAACACTTTTTATGTGCTGTATTTGGACATGTTTTTGATTGCAGTTGGAAAGTTGCCTTTGTACTGAAAACTATGCAGTTTCTAACAACTAACAGTTTCCCATTACTCTGCAGGTTGTGGTAACCAATTATGGGAACGCCGCATATCCTGGCACATGCCTAATGAGTTGTACTTAGCTAAATCTTATTACTGGAAATAACATTGTTGATATGCTAAGCAAAAGCCCAATCACTGGCCAGTATTCTTAGGTCAACATCACAGTTGTTTTTTTTGCATAGCACAACAATTACCCCTTCTAACTGTCATAAGAGCTGATACAAGGATAATATATCATGTGAGGCTGTTCAAGGATAATAGTTAATGTGAGGCTCACAAAGTTTACAGTTAATAGGTTGAATTAGAAGGGTAATATAAAATAGTTCTATTCACTGGTATATACAGTAACTGTGGGTGGAATATTATGTTTCAGACTTCACACAATCATTCTGGATTTCTGTAGACTAGTGGAAAAAATCTTATCAGTTAGTATGGCATTACCCGCTCGTAGCCGGTATATCAAGTGACTACATTTTATCTGTTCTCTGGATGGAACTAATAAAGAATCAAAATCTGTGTGCTGATATCACATAATGTATACAATGCTAACAGAGACCTGTACAAGTATTACACATGGTAGCTGTTCCCTAAAAGTTTGTTTTCAAATGATGTTGCCTTATTTGTCTTAGATTTACTTTATTCTGACTCAAAAGAAAAGTTATGGAATATCTATCATTGCGTTCAGTGTCAGTGCTGCTGCCAGGCATTGCTAAAATACCCCCTGGAAGGACTGACACTGGTAAAAAAACATTACTCTACACTGTTCCACATAAACACCAGGATAAATACATTTATAGGGGGAAATTCACTAAGTGGCTAACGTTGGTGATGTCATTTCGCCAATTAACTAACAGTGTCCCTGGCGAAAATTCGCTAGCGAAGTAGATAGAAGTGACAGTAAATGTGACATAAACTGTTTATGTTTCTATTTAACAGTTTGACTGTGTCGCATAGCACTCAGTTGCAGTGATAAAGTTATTATACTGGTTCCATTATATTACAACAAAAACAAAATTTGCATTGTTTTTTATTTTTTGTCAGTGTTGTTTTCTTTTGTAGCTTGTCTTTTTTTCTTGCCTTTATTTGATTGATTGGGCCCTGCCAACTGACACTGTTTGCACAACTGTACATGATCCATAGCTACAGGCAATATGATGTTAGTACATTTTATATCTGATTTAAGTCTTTTCCTTCATCACTTTCCAGATGACCTTCCGCCTAAACTTCAGATAACAGGACTTCTGAATGAAAGTCTGAGTCTGTGCAGTCATTGAGTCACCCTTGAAAAATATTGACTTTTGGACAAGTTTCAGCAGATATGTGTGCACTGGAAAGCCTAGCTCATGCTTTACTTTCATTATTAGGGGTCCTGCAAAGACTCATATACTGAAGGTAACTGAACATCTACCTTCTATGTTTCATGGCGTAATCATGTTACAAGGGGCAATCCTAGCCCCTTTGCTACATGAGGTCCAGGGAAGTCCAGGGCCCTAGCTCCAAGAAGTGCAAAAAGTTTCAAAAAGGTAAATTCTTAAAGTTACCAGGAGCTGCATTTTTACTACCTCTAGTAACAAGTGGGGCACTGCTGAATGAGCAGTGTTGAATTGGCCCACTGGGATACCAGAAAAACTCCTTGTGGGCCCAGGTGTCATTGGGGCCTCCTGCTTCTAACATGTGGCCTATTTCATGGTGATGCCCTATTTCTTTAAGGGGCTTAATAATGGAAGAATTGAGTATATTATGTATAGAGAAAAGACTAGGAGAATAAACAGGTTGAGTACGGAGAGGAGGAATAATAGTTTGGAAAGTGAACCCTCAGTCTATGGTTTTCTGGTGGCCCCTTGGCATCCCAGTCTGACATTGCACCTGAGGCAAGCTTCTCTATTCTCCTCATTGGTGCAGCACCCCTGCATGTTACCTTCTTACCATAGGCTGAGTTGGCTAGAGGTACTTACAGTATATTTGTATATATGTATAACTTTATTTATAAATAATGTTACATGAATACGCAGCACTGTACAATTTTACAGAGTAGAAAAGTACACCACGGAGAACAAGCATAATATATCTATCTACCTTGTGAAAAGATGAAGAGCTTATCATGTGTAGTCTTTAAGGTATAACCCCTAGGATTGGCATGTAGGGTCTCTGTGTATGTCAAGGTTATCAACGTGTGGCTCACACAAAGGCTATAAGATTTTGTATCATGAGATTGGTATTTAGCTTACCAGGGTTATAGACTCGGTTAACACTTATCAGTGAGTGTAGGTGTAGCTTAAGTGGCATTTCAGTTGTACAACACAGACAACACTTAACCTCATAATTTGGATTTTGAATGTAGAAAATTTCCCTTAATCTAATATTTAAAGCCTCTACCAAAGACCTCAGTCTGTTGTTAATTCAGAGAAAGTGCTCAGAACTGCTGCTTTTGTAACTGGAAATCAATGGAAACCCCTTACATTAGTCTTGGTTTTTTGTTAACCATCTGTTCAAACAGCACCCAAGAAATCCACTGACCTCTGCTTTCTCCATTCATTTGAGTAGAATTGGCCCTTTGTGTACTGCAGAAGTGTATTCTGTTGTCAGGGAATGTATCATTTGTGGAAATTTCTATAAACTCATTAATTCTAATATAAATAGAAGCATTTCTAGTTCCATGATCTAAGACTAATTGGTACGTGTAGTAATGGAACAGCATAACAAAAACCTTTCTTCACCTCACTATGGGGTTACATCATGTGACCTTCTTCTCACAAAACATATGCGCTGGGAAATACGGTCATGCTGCATGAGCCAATGAATGGCAATATTCTAAGGGGTATATATATCAAAGAGTGAAGTTAAGAGTGAAGTTCCACCACTATAATGAAATTCTGCCACTCTCCATTCATTTCTATGGGATTTTTAAAGGCGTATTTATCAAAGGGTGAAATTTCACATTCACTCAATGATTAATACGCCTTTCAAAATCACATAGGAATGAATGGAGAGTGGCGAATTTTCACTCTAGTGGCGGAACTTCACTCTTTGATAAATTTACCCATATGTTGTTCTTTCCCATTGTGAAATGATTGAACTTTTTTATTAAATACATGCACATTCAAGATTTTTACTTTAAAAAGAATTGAATTACAATAAATCTACCTCTACACGTTTCTAGCATATATGACCATTTCCAAGTGTATTTTATAAGCCAATACATACACTCCTAAAGAGAACTGTGGGAACACACACACACTGTAGCCTGCAGATGGGGCATAATTTACACCTTATAGTTTAAATAAATGTTTTGCTCCAGTAGCTATCTGAATAGAGAAGGTAGAACACTAGTGGTTTGTAGAAATAGTCAGTTTGTAGGTTTGAAATAATTGGCAAAAATACAGCCTATTCAAATCCATTTTATAGTTCACCAACCCTGAATACCAATATTTTAAAGTGAATGTGAAGGCAAAAAGAAAAAACACCATTTTTACTTTTTTTAATAAAAAAAGAAATCTATCTTCAATAAAAAAATGTCTACCGTTTTTATAAGAAACCTGACTGTATGCAGTTTAAATTTTCCCTTCATTTACTGCTGGGGATAGGAATTGTCAGATGTCCCTGGCTGCTCTGCAGGAAAACAGTCATACTTTCAAACAGTAGAGGGAGCCCCCACCTTGCTTCCCAGAACTCCAGCAGCTTTGTCTGTTTCCCTGTAAAACAGCCACTAACTGTGTAGAGATTTGTATCCACAGACCCAGTGCAGTCTGTATATTCTGATTATTAATCAGTCTTGCTGTATCAGCTTCTATGGCATATATTATTTGACTTGTTGATCATTTATGACAATCCCTAAGCTTAACCTCCCAACTGAAGCCCAGACCACACTGAGCATGTGCGGAGTCTTGATATTGCAGAGATGTCTAACAAAGTTATAAGATGACAGCCCCCTGTGCCAAATTTGAAAGCATAAATCATTTGTCTTATTAGACTTCTGGTGCAGTAAGTTCTTGTTTATATTTAGTAAACAAAATACAGCATTTCTAACATTATTGTATTTTAGACTTTAGTTGCCCTTTAATTGTGCTTTTTGCATTCATCAGCTCCAATAAACCTCCTATGTATAGCATTTTTAAGACTATACCAATTAACATATCCATAGATATATATTTGGGTTGTTATATATAGGATCGGACTGGGCTAACGAGACACAGTGATTAGTCGTCTCTTTCTGCTGCGACCACCCTTTGCCTGCAGTCGCAGCAAAAACAGTCATCTCGAGTGCCCATGCACACGCCAATGTGCCGGGGGGGCCCAGAGGGGGCCCTGGGACAGCAGACCCCCCAGTCCATCCCTAGTTATATAGCTCACACCCTCTGCATCTTGGAGCCCTCCTGCATCCGTGGAAGATACTGATTGACTTAATGCCTGCCTGGATCCGGTTTCATCACCACTGCACACAGACCCACGTCCCCTCTTCCCCATTTTGTGATTGTGATTGTTTTTTTTCCTTTGGTTGTTCATTGTTGGGGGGGGGGGAAGAGATGGCCAAAAGGCTACGCAAGACCGCAGAAGCCTCTAGCTCGAAGGAATTTAGAGATTCCGATTCAGACTACATGTGCTGAGCTACCTAGAATCTGACTCATCTACCGATGCATTGGAAGGTAGCGCGCGGTAGCAGTAGCACTCTGAGCGCCCCAGAAGTTCCCTTAGAGATAGATACGGTGGAGGAGGAAGCTGCAGTGGCAGAGGAGTCTGCTGCGGCTGGCGGAGACCCTGCGTGGGGGCCTCCCGGAAACTCTGCCCCACTAATCCCCCTTTTACTGGAATCCCTGGAGTTAAGGCCGATACGGCTAACTTCAACCTTCTCGATTTCTTCCATTTATTTGTGACAGAGGCCATCCTAGAGGAAATGGTTCTCTACACCAATTTATATGCTGAGCAGTATATTGCCCAAAATACCTTAGGCGAACATTCTAGAGCTCAGCGGTGACGTCCCACAAATATCCATGAAATCAAAAGGTTCTGGGCGCTCACCTTAGTAATGGGGCTTGTCAAAGCCAACACCATAGAAGCCTACTGGGACACCACAACAGTACTCACCATCCTTCTCAGCCATCATGGCCCAAAACCACTACCAAATGTTACTGCGGTTTCTTCACTTCAACGATAATGCCACGGCTGCCCCCCCCAATGAGCCCGGTCACAACAGGTTGCATAAAGTGAGGCCCCTTATCAATAGCCTGTCCCAGCGCTTCACAGAGGTTTACAACCTCTCCCAAAAAATGTTCAGTGCCCTATATATGGATAGAAAGATGCACAGCAGTCTCCCAGCTGTATTCCTTGTAGGAAGGGTCTCATCTTATACAGCAAATGTCTTGATGGACCTCCCTCTTCATCCCCAATGTTCTTAATGCATACGTGAAACAGATTCTTTCTTTCATTTAAGATTATTCTGCAGGAAGCATCTCTCTTAGCCTGGATATTCCCTCTCCCATCACTGGGTGGTTAATTTCACAAAGTTAATAAACAAATAACTACACCAGGATTTGTATCCCAACAAAAGATCATTGGAAATTTTTTAGTTGTATTTTGTTTAATTGTTACAAATATGAAATATTTATTTGCAATATGAGTGTTGTTATAAATATGAAATACTATATGGTGCAGGCAGTGCTAATGTACAGTTTGTGCTAAATTATTCTTTATTTGAGTGATTTACTCATCTCCAGTGTTTCATCAAACTAGAATTTGTTTGTGAAGGGGCCAGTGGCAGGTTCATCAGCGTTTTGTATTTGGTCCATTGAGTGCAGACACATTTGAGCTGGTTTGAGGTATAAATTTCCTTTATACCTGGAAAGGATATACTGTTTTGGTTCTGCTTTCTTTCCATTCTATGATACTTTTAATCCCAGGACATTGTTGCCTTTTATCACAGAACAATGCAATGTCAGGTAGATAACTATCTCCTGTGACAGCCATCTCTGTGCTATGTTGCACTTGTATCAGTGTCTGCCCCATAGTGACCATGTCCTGTCCCTGCTATTCACGCTGGGTTCAGCACAAAGTCATTCCATGCTCACAGCTAGTACATCTGAATAGCAGCCGGTGCTTTATCAGTCACTGAGATCACAAGACAAAGCAAAAGTGCAGCCGTGACAGGAAACTGACTTACACAACACTGACAAGGTCCCTTGAGCAGCACACAAGTGTAGAGAGGAAGGAGACCAAAGCTGAAGTGTCTTGTCTTCTCATCACGGATACTATTATCACTCTTGTTTTGACAACGCCATGAAATCTTCCCTGATTTGTTCACTTGGGCAGAGTTTATCATTCACATTTTGTGTTTAGTTTCAGTTGTTCTCATCACAGAGACTAAAGAAAGGCACATATTGGCATACCTCCCAACAGGACAGTCCTTTTCACAGCTCAGCCAGCAGTCCCAGATTGTTACTGAAATGTCCTGAATTTCTCTTTGATCTCCTGTACTCAACAGCCAGAAAAAGATATAACGTTTCACCTTCAAGTTAACTTTTAGTATATAGTAGAAGGGCCAATTCTAAGAAACTTTTCAATTGATCTTCATTATTTATTTTTCATAGTTTTTTAATGATTTGCAACTTTGTTCTGTTTCTTTGCAGCTTTCAAATGGGGGTCACTGACACCATCTAAAAACAAATGCTCTGTAAGGCTACAAATGTATTGTTATTGCCACTTTTTATTACTTATCATTCTATTCAGTCCATCTCCTATTCATATTCCAGTCTCTTATTCAAATCAATGCAGGGTTGCTAGGGTAATTTGTACCCTAGAAACCAAATTGCTGACACTGCAAACTAGAGAGCTGCTGAATAAAAAGCAAAATAACTCCAAAACCACAAATAATAAAAATTTTTAATCAATTGCAAACTGTCTCAGAATATCACTCTCTACATTATACTAAAAGCTAACTCAAAGGTGAACAACCCCTTTAATTAGATTTTGGCAGAAATCCCAGAATGTGTGGCAGGTGCACTTGGATACTTTTGTAACAATTTAAGATAAGCAAAGAAACAATTGTAACTATTTAAGATAAACAGGTCTCTTGGGGGAAACTATGACTTGCAGCTTGAAGGGCAATTCACATTCATTAGCAAAACTGTAATAACACATAAAAACCACAGAAATGTGTTCAAACGTTCATAACCTGACAAGTTGTATAAACTGAACATGGTAATTAGGGGGTGTGGCCACACAATGGGCATGGTCAAATTTTTTACAGGGCTCTTTCTGTTTCCTAAATGTTGGGAGGTATGTATTGGTATTGCTAAGCATGCATGCAAGAATAGTTGTCAGTCCTTCGATGCAACTGCCGTAAATGACTTTAAGGAGCACCGTCAAACAAACTGTGCCACAAAACAATAGGGTTGAGAAAAGAGCAGGGTTGTAGAAAGAAATCTTGGTGACTGTCTCTGTGTGTAGGGGAGAGTATAATTCATGATCCAAAGTATAGATTCATGTATTATAGGGAGTGTATCAGAGCATTGTAACTTCTAGATCAAATGAAACAAAGGCAAGTGAAATCCCTCACACAGCTGCCTCCTTACACATAGCCTGTTTGTATTTCCTTCTCAGTTTCACATATACTTAAATTCAAAATCTGAACGAGAATGAGCTTTCAAGGAATAATTGTGAGCTAGCAGCAAGGAGTAGGGAGGGCCTTTACACATACTTGTTATTTCCATTAATTAAGACACAGGGTGCACCTTAGTTTGGTTGTACCCACGACAGTCACATCTAGATTTTATCCCAATCCCATTCCATTGCATTTACACCAACACAACATGTTGCACTTTTTCTTTTTGCTTCTGTGTGTAGTTTATAAAATAAAATTCAATAAATATGTTGAACTCACAAAATTTAAAAGAATGCATGTAAATTAAATTATTATTATATTATATATATATATATAGTATTTATAGAGAACCAACATATTGTGCAGCTCTCTAATATAATATAGTACATTATATATGCACCCTAGGGTAAGCGTCCTTAAGGTTGGAGACAAATGGTTTTACTATTTTTATGTTAGAATTGGCCTTAAGTGCTTCTCTTGGTCTCGTTTTGTAGCTGACATGGTGGCCCATGCCTAAAAGCAGTGTCTCTGTTCCCCTGTGCACTTCCTAACATGCCATTTCATATTTATTATTTGAAGATAGCAGGGTTTCATGGCAAAATGATGGTGATTAGATGCAGAATCAGATGCACTTTGCTTCCATGTGATTCCATAGATATAAACACAAAAATGTACTTCCTGTTCAACCCTTTCAGTGTATCTCTAAACTTTGTGTAAAAAAGGGCATAGGATAATGTTTAAACAAAAATATAGAATAATAGGGGGTTGTGGGAGTGCATTGAAAAATAGCACTTCCATTATACTTGAATATACTTTAACTTAGTCTTTTGAGTGCTTCCACGACCCCCTATTATTGTATATTGTATTATAACCCTGAAGCCGTGGCTAAGCTTCAGGGTTTTCTAATAACACCCCATACCCACCCCTTTATACTAATGGTGGTCCCATGTTTTTAACTGAATCAAGTAACACTTTTCAATCTATTCACATTCACTGCACCAATTACTACTAAACCTAATTTAGCTTGCCCTTTATTTACTTTAACTCACACCTATATTGGATTTGTGTGTTAAATGCGTCATGACTCAGGATTAACTGAAGAAACTGTGTTATCTAAAGTCATCTAAACTCATTTAATGCATTTAACCATTTTCATTTGCATCACAATGGTGAACGCTTTAATTAGATGTGATACTATGACACAATTTTCTGTGTTAAGTGGGATAAATGGGATGTCTGGGTTTAGTTATTCTGTGTCAAACACACAAAACAAAGTGGCTTCATCTGTATACTTGTTTATACTAGGGATGCACCGAATCCAGGATTCGGCCAAATCCTACTTCCTAATTTGTATATGCAAATTAGGGGCAGGGAGGGAAATCACATGACTTTTTGTTACAAAACAAGGAAATAAAAAATGTTTTCCCCTTTCCATGCCTAATTTGCATATGCAAATTAGGATTCTGATTGGTATTCGGACAAATCTTTTGCAAAGGATTCGGGGTTCGGCCGAATCCAAAATAGTGGATTCGGTGCATCCCTAATTTATACCCACACCTACACATATATATACATTTTCTAAGGGGCAGATTTACTAAATTCACATGAAGAATTCGAAGTTCCATCGCATTTAAATTAAATTCGAATCTTCAAATATGCAAATTAGGCTAATTCGACCATTGAATATTCGAATTTGAATGATATTCGATGGTGGAATATCTTCCCCTTTAAATTTTTATTCGACCACCTACTTCGCCAGGATCAAGCTACCGAATTGGGAATCATTAGCTGAGATCAGATATAAAAAATTCGATCGAACGAATTGCAGTAAAATCTTTCGAATTCAAGGTTCTGCAGACTTTTACTTCTATTAATACTATTATGCAGAGAGGCACTGGATCCTTTATACAATGACCAGAGGTAGCAAGTTAGGGACCACCATATGGGGTTTACCTTGGTATGGTGGCTTATCAACTTTATGATCATAACTTTGTAACTAAAAACCCCTGTTTTGTAAACATATGCACCAGCATTTATACCGAATTACTTATGAAACAGGGGACCAAGGAAGTGCTTTGAAAAATAGCACTTCCATTATACTTGAATAAAAGCATGTTTTTGAGGTGTTAACAGTCAAGAATCTGTTTTTCCATGATTCGAGGATGGAACAAAATGAACCTTCTTGAATATATTAAGTTTGTGTTTTGAAAACTCGGTATTTTCAAGGTTTATCAAAGTAAATGCAACTGCAAATGGAAAACTCCGCTACCTAAAACCTGTCAAGATTTGTCATGATTTTACAGCCTCATTGAAACGAATGGCAGAATTACATTTTTTGGAAGATTTTCTACAATGTGTTATCATTCACTGTATATTCAGTGATATCTACGCTATGACCCTTACCTGTGATTTAAATTTGCAAAATTCTTTCTCTCAGCTTCTGGATGGTAGCCCCCACCTACATTAAACCTGTAGATCTTCCCACCCATGTTCTAGACCTGGCATTGTCAAGTGCAGTCCTACTAATGTCATTGTCATTTCAGTCATTTCATTGTCATTACCCTTTAACAAATATGTCTGTATTAGTGATGGGCGAATCTGGGGCATTTAGCTCTGCCAGAAATTCACGGATTTCCGCCGCGTCTCATTTTGGATAGAGTTTTTGGATATTTTTTAGTCGGCGTCCAAAAATGGACGGCCGTGCCCATGCCCAAAAATTGGACGCCCGCGTCAAAACAAGATGCCAGAGAATTTTCGGCAGGTGAAATTTTTCTGGCGTTTTGTGAATTTATTTGACTGCGGCAAATCAGGGGAATTCACTGCGAATTTGCCGCAGGTGAATAAATTTGCCCATCACTAGTCTCTTTATGCAGTGCCATTCCATTAATAATGATAATAACTGAAACATTTTGTTTCTCTCACTTTTAAACACTGGCATAACTATAGAGAACGCAGACCCCGGGGTCAGCTTCCACTATAGTATTAAAATCCACAACCAGCCCCCTCCAAATTTTTTCAGTGGGGGGCCCGGCGTGGTCCACTAATTCACTGGCTACAAGCACAGAATGTTACATTACAAATTAAGTTTACAAATTGAAATTATAGTTAGTTAAGTGCAAGGGAGGAAGGATCCTGCAGCAGGAGTGTTTCCCAGGGCAAGAGATAGTTTCTATTGTAGCCCCCTACCCCCTTTTTAATGAAACTTCTCAACAAGTAATATCTGACATGTTATGGATAGTATAGCACAGTAGGCAGGGTGCGGTCTACCTGCACTAGAGATTTCATTCTCATATAGGACAAATGCACGCATTCCTTGAAACTTCTATTGCCTCGTAAGGGTCTGTTTAAAGTGTGAAAGACAGTAATAATGACTCAAAGCAGAAACAATACAGCAAGTTTACTATAGTGTGAATATTTCTGTCAGTGCTAATTTTCTGGCACATATATATATATATATATTATCACTAAATTCATGCAACACAAGCTGTTTCTCAAGGTTTGTAGGTTTGAAGTGAAAATGAGCAAGTGCACTGAGATTTTACTTCATTGACCGTAATTACATTAAAACATTCATAACTTGCTAACAAATACTATTTATACAATATATTCATTAGTTCTGGTCATTTGTAGCATTATTCAGTTAACATGCTGAAATAACGATGTAAACTCTGATACACTTGTATAAATAATAGCATTTACAGCAAGTTTGTTGCACTGCCCTTTATAAGCTACTGTTTCCAGTTTGTAGGAGCATGTATGTATTTGTATAAGGGACAGTACCCTCCATATTTGCTAACTATCCATGAAATAGTTTGCACCCTCCACCTCCCCCTCTACCAAGTTGATGCGCAACCAGTAATGGGGGGTTCAGGAACCACTGTGGCTGCTTCTCACCCCCTTATTGGCCCCCACCCCAGTCTTGAGCTTGTCCAGAGGCCGCAACCCTCCCCCGATGCATATACCTTTTTTCACTTCTCTCCTGTGTGGTTGGAGGGGAGGTCAGGGGAAGCACAGTAAGAACCCAAAGTTTTGGAAGGGACACCAGGTAGTGGGTCTGAGTTGGCAAAGCACATGAGTGCCGGGGACCACCCGTTTTTTGCCAGTGTACTGTCAGTCCAGTCTAACCCTGAGTGCAACTAGAACTTTCAAGGCATGGTCGGATTTGTACTCCCTTAAAAGCTGAAGGGATTTTTCTCAGGTAAAATTGCCCAAACACATAGAATTTATTTTTCTGCTAAATGTTCTCATTCCAATGCTATGTGTTGTGCTAACAGAGCAGTTCAGCCTTCTCACATGGGGATGTACCAACATGAGAATATTTACTGACACTCTAACAGATGACATGACTGCAGTGATACGGTTTGGGAACCCTTTCTTTCCTAGAACTGCTGTGCAGAGGAGAGGCTGCCAGATCACAGTTTCAGCATTTTTCTGCAATGACAGCCTTCTGAAATGGGAGCCCTGGATTAGGAGGAGTGGAGACTGAATTTTGTCAGAGCTCTTTAGGGGTCCCAGTAGAGGTGAAGTAATGAGCCCTGAACAGAGTGACAGTAGGGAGAGCAAAGGGAAGCTCAATTACAACTGCAGTAACAATTGTGTTATACACCCAATTCAGTGTGTGCAATATTAAGAAGCAAATGATAAACAACAATGCTAATGAGCAAAAAAAAAGAACCCCTTTTGTATTGGGTGCAATACAAAATGGGTCATGGGAGATAGTTCCTATAGTTGCTGTGGGAATAATATTCTGTAGGAAGGGACTATGGCTGTGGGATAAGTATAGTTGGGAGAGATGGTACCTAGAGTAGCAGTCGGATAAAGGTCTCTGGGATGGGACTGTGCCTGTGTGATAGTATGTATAGTAGGGAGAGATGGTGCCTATAGTAGCAGTGGGACAATAGTCTCTGGGAAGGGACTGTGACTGTGTGATAGCAGGGATAGCAGGTATAGTAGGGAGAGATGGTGCCTATAGTAGCAGTGGGGATAATAGTCTCTGGGAAAGGACTGTGGCTTTGGGATAGCAGGTATAGTAGGGGGAAATGGTGCCTATAGAAGAAGTTTATAATAGTCTCTGGGAATAGTCTGTGGGTTTGGAATAGCAGGTATAGTAGGGAGAGATGGTGCCGATAGAGTCAGTGGAATAATAGTCTCTGGGAAGGGACTGTGACTGTGGGATAATAGGTATAGTAGGGAGAGATAGTGCCTGATTAATATGCCATTTTGTGACACCTGTTGATGTGTGGTGCATTCGCTCACCATTGTTTTTACACAGTATTATAACTAGGCCCCTTAGTTTTTACTTCATAAAATGAACAAAAAGTTGTGAGATTTGTAATTCTGTCGAGATGGGGCTCATAGTGCATTCCCAAATACAATAGCTATACGTTATTATGGTGCCATGTCAGGCTCTCATTAAATGTTTTCAGCTTGAAACTTCAAACCTGGAAACAATTAATTTTTATGTTTCAGATGTTTCTTATAAACTGGATGAATATGTAATATATTGAGTGGAGCCATTCTTTATCTTTTAGTTTTTAGATTTGGACATTATCCAGGAACAAATAAAATCTTTGGGGTATAATCAATCACCAGCCTTTACCCAGTAGTTTGCATCCAGCAGTGTATGGGTTAACATGACGGCAGCCATGCCTGTACGACTGTCACACCGAACCCTAAGGGAACTGAGCTTGCAAATTACGCTGTGTCTGGAAATTCAAGTGTAATTAAATCCAGAATGACATTTATATCTTTGGTTATTTTTTGGGAATTTACGACTTGTGTGAAAATTGTGTAACTTGTGTGTACCACACAGTAGTATATCTAATCGAGTATCGAACAAGGTACAGTCACGAATATAAATATTTATTGCAATAAAAGAAGAAACACCCCGTTCTATCTCGAAAAATACAAACACCCCGAATCGTTTTGTAAAATAAACACTATCACAGTACTAGAATTACCCTTAAAGGTGACCTTGGAACCTACCCCAATTAATTACAATGCCTAAAGTGCCATGTGCTATAAATGGCTTATCAAAGTCAATTTAATGGCCTGTGAAGAAATAAATAATTAAAGTGCAATGTGCTTTGATAGTTGAGAATTTACCACAATCACTTGGTCTACTTGATTAATGCTAAAATCTGCTTTTAAGCCAAAGTGCTATGTGCTATAATTCATTAAGAGGAAAATCGATACCACAATTACTTGGTTTACTTGATTGCTGTGAAATTCATATATTAAAAAAGTGAATAAGAAGTTTAAAAATTATATACACTTTTACTTATCAAATTGGTTGGGGGATAAGACCCCCTCGAGCACCATGGTAGTAGTTCCGGGGCAATGCCCTTGAGTTCAAACGATATGAAAAAACGATCCAATACAAAACCCACCCAGACAAGTTTAGAAAAAGGAATTGATGGATAGTATGGTGGAGTCGTCCCGGTTGCTTCTATCTCAACTGTGTGAAAATTGTGTGAAAATTGTATAATAATCTTTTTAACCCATTTTTCACATCATTCTGTCCAGTCTGAGAACGTGTTCATTGAACAGAACCTATGGAGTAATGGGCAGAAAATTAATTTGAGAACAACAAACGTCATGGACAAGTGCTGCAATGATACCGTCCACATTCATATGTTGCTTCAGTTTATAGACACTAAGCACTTGTGTCCTGCACATATTGTCATTTGCACTCTATGCTGGATATAAAGCAGCCTGGCTTACTGGTTAATATTTCCATGTTATAGTGTGTAGTAGATCATAACCTACACTGGTGCAAAGACTAATGTAAATATGCTAGCTGATATACTGTATATACTTGACACACAGTAATTCCTGATCCCTGCTGTCCCTTCATAGCATACCAAAATGATCCGTTCTACCTTTAGTCCAAGTGCCTTTACTACTACTTATTGCATCCAGGCATATGTATGCCATTCACCTCTAAGCTAAGTCATGGCAAAGCTCCAAGGTTTGATTGTTTCCAGCTTATGTAAAGGCTTTAACCCCACACCAGCACAGAAATAACTCCCTGCTTGGAACCTTCCCCCTCCAGCAAATAGTTAGCCCATAAATGAGAATGAAATCTGCCCCAGAATGTGGTGCACTAATAGAACTCTGGGTACACACATCGATTGTGAGCCTTGCTACATATATTCTGACCTGTTATTTTAATGATCAGATTCTAATGCCTAGTTATCTCTATAACGCTAGCACTTTCCACAGATTGTTGTACATGTCAGCCTCCGCTCCAGTTGAGCTTACAATCTAAGGTCCCAACAGTATTCACCTGGCATTCTTGGTTTAGTTTAATCTGCAGTCAGTAAAACTGTCTGTATGTTATGGGAATTGTGGACGAAAACCAGGAGTTATGGCTTATGGTGTAAGATGTTATAAGTAGAACAAAGCATCCAATCAGAGGTTTGCTTTTATTTTTATGCTGGTATTAGACCAAAAGTCAATTGCTGATTTGTTGCTATGGTAAGTTGTTAGAAAATAAAATATATAGCTAAAAAATGGTAAAGATAATCTCCAGGTAACTGAGAATTCGTAAATTAAGCTAATGAAGGTGATACCCATCTTTCCCATTTTACCCTATAATATTTCCATTTTTTTTTTAAATGTATACTTCTTCATGGAATTATTAATTGTGTTACATTATCTGCATCAGGCAAAGGAAACAGGTTTATGTATTACACTGAACAAGCACAGGAGAGCCCCTTGCATATACTAAATACTGGATAGTCCTTGGTGAGAAAGTGCATGGGTTTCTGGAAGACTGGAACAAGGTCATGAAATAGAGAAAGCCTAGAAATATACATTCAGTTCTATTCCAGTACTTATCATTATTATTATTTTTAATTGATTGTTATATTGTATTCCAGCCACATACTTTATATGCAAAACGTAGATAAAGGGGAATGTTAGCTTTTAAATCAAATCATAGTATGTAAAGAGATAGAGGTAATCCACATAACTTTGCAACTGGCCCTTCTTTTTTAGGGAGTGGTTTGGCTCTAGCTGATAGAATTTTGGTATCTGGATTAAACTAATCCCTGTGGGTACCTTTTCTCCACAGAGCTTGCAATCTATAACTATTGCAGAATCTTGGACAATAATACAATGGATGGTTGGCAAGAAAGTATACATTTTATGGCAATAAAGCCAATGTCTTTAGACGGAATGTAATATTAGTGATATGAAGTGTTTTCCGGTACAAGTGATTGAACAAATAAAAATTAGTGTAATTGGGGGAGATTCTTAACCCTGCTGCATAAACAGTAAGAGTATTTGATTTTTTATTTACAGACACGTTTGCCATTATGTACAAATTTGACTATTGACGTGACCTTTTTTTTGTATGATCAAAATAAATGTTGACATATTGGGTTATCTACCCTTTGATCTTGCATGGAAATTTACTATGGATTATATTTTTTTTAATGTTTTTTAGTATACCCCAAAATATGGATATTATATAATCTGGACAGCCCAATGAGTTGTTCATGCAACAGAAGTGCTGGCTAAGCATGAAATGTGTTAGGCTTCTTTTGGGGGACTAATGTATGTTAATTTGCTATAATAAATGTGTACATTTTAGTTGCATGATTATTTATTTACTGGTATTAAGACAGTAATCTGTGTCCTGTGTCTCCCAGTATGCTAGTTATAGTTTAGTATATTTCCTGTGACAATTCTCTATAATGATATTCAATGAAAGGCATTTATGAGAAGCATGTAAACAACTCTCTTCATCCCATTCCCGGTACCCCAGCTAGAGCCGTTTCTTATTATTGTGGGAATAGAAACTTGGGGAACTAATGGTACACAAACAACTGCTAGAAATATAAAAGTCCATTTGTTCCCCAGACATTTTTTGATTATATTTGTAACAAAAGTGGCAATGTCAAGGCAAATGGAAGACAGAGCCCAGAACAAAGTTGTAGATTGTTCTCAGAGTATGGGAAACACTATACAGCCAATGGAAGAAGTTTTCTGACACTGCAGCTAAATGTTTGCTGAAAAACGCTGCTCAGTATGGGTTCAGTCACTATGCAACAGTAGCATATCAGTGTCCTGTGTGGATTAAAGGGGAATCATACCCAATTTTTATTCATACATTTGTATTCACTCAATACATTGTGTATGCAGAGAGTTGGAACAGTTCAAAAGGTTATTACCTGCCTTCAGGTGTAATGTGTTCCAACACATCTTACAAGTGCTCCAAATGGACACAAAACCTGTTGGCCAGTGAGGCACATTGATACATGCCTGGTGGTCCAAATACGGGACCTTAGCTTAAGGATAGGCTTCAGAAAAAATAGCCCTTTTGTGTTTCTTACCTAATTCCTTACCAGAAGATCAAAAATGCATCTTCCTTCTTCCCCTGTTTATTAGCTGTGCCACGCTCACACACAACTGGATTCTTGTCTTTTCTCTTCTTCCTCAACTTTATGTTCTTATGTTCCAGGATGAATTGACAGAAGGAGTGCTAGCCTTTAATTGGAGTGTAGTAAAATGCTTTTTACAAATCTTAATAATTTTTTATTAAAGCCACTGCACAGCAAAATCTGTTTTTAAATTGGTATAAATACTGTTGCAGTAACAGTATTTATACCAATTTAGTGCTTTTGAACATAGAGTTATTTTAGGGTAGTTTACCTTTGAATTAACTTTTAGTATGATGTGAGCAGCGATATTCTGATACAATTTGCAGTAGATTTTAGTAACAGCTATCTGTTACTAGGTTTGAATGAGACACTGCAATGTGAATAAGAGAGCCCTGAATAGAGAGATCAATGATAAAGAGTAAAAATAACTAACATAGTAGCTTCCCAAAGCAATAGGTTTCTTGGTGCTGGCTCAGTGATTCCCATTTGAAAGCTGGAATGAGGCAGAAGGTGGAAAATAATTCAAAAACTAAAAAATAATTAAATTTTTATTTAATTGTCTGAGAATAGTTAATTCTATAACATCGAATAATTGCAAAACTTTACTTACACCAACTTTAAACTGTCATTAAAGGGGTGGTTCACCTTCAAGTTAACTTTTAGTATATTGTAGAAGGGCCAATTCTAAGAAACTTTTAAATTGGTCTTCATTATTTATTTTTCATAGTTTTTTAATGATTTGCAATTTTCTTCTGTTTCTTTGCAGCTTTCAAATGGGGGTCACTGACACCATCTAAAAACAAATGCTCTGTAAGGCTACAAATGTATTGTTATTGCCACTTTTTATTACTTATCATTCTATTGAGTCCCTCTCCTATTCATCTTCCAGTCTCTTATTCAAATCAAGGCAGGGTTGATAGGGTAATTTGTACCCTAGAAACCAAATTGCTGACACTGCAAACTAGAAAGCTGCTGAATAAAAAGCTAAATAACTATAAAACCACAAATAATAAAAAATTCAAACCAATTGCAAATTGTCTCAGAATATCACTCTCTACATTATACTAAAAGTTAACTCAAAGGTGAACAACCCCTTTAAGTTATTCTGACTAGGTATGGCGCGAACTGTTCGCCGGCGAACTTGTTCGCGCGAACATCGGCTGTTCGCGCTCGCCGGAAGTTTGCTAACGTCGCGCGACGTTCGCCAATTTGGGTTCGCCTTAGTTGGCGCTTTTTTTTTGCCATTTCTCCCCCAGACCAGCAGATACATGGCAGCCAATCAGTAAGCTCTCCCTCCTGGACCACCCCACACCCCCTGGACCACTCCCCTTCCCTATAAAAACCGAAGCCCTGCAGCGTTTTTTCATTCTGCCTGTGTGTGCTTGGAAGAGCTAGTGTAGGGAGAGAGCTGTTAGTGATTTCAGGGACAGTGGATAGTAAGTTTGCTGGCTAGTAATCTACTGTACTTCAAACAACTGCCATCTAGCTGTGTGAGCTTGTTCACATTCTGTCTAAATATCAATAATATTACAGTGTCCACAACCACCACCTGAGTGACTTTTTTCCCTTTACAGCACAAAACGCAGCGCTGTTCGCGAACTTTTTTTCCGCGGTTCGCGCCATCCCTAATTCTGACCAACTAGTGTCATCTGCAAATCCGTAAAAGTGGTGCAGAATATGACAATTTAGTGCCAAACTGTAAACAGCACCACATTCTGGAAACAGGGGTGAAGTTATTGTGAATATGATGTTCCTCTAATGACATTTTGATAACATTAATCCTCCTTAATAGTGTCACTTTACTCCACACACAAAGGAAGCCATGCCACTTTCTTCTGTATTAAAATGGCTCTAACCCCAAAAATATGAAGTGTTTTTTGGATTCCACCTGCATTACTTTTATTAAATGCAACAAACAGAAAAAAATCCCTTCCTGCGCAATTGTGCTTTTGCATAAAATAATCTGGATTCACATTTTATGTAACCAAAAGATCAGTTTGTGTGCCCTGCCAATCATTATTGATCATCAAGCAGAACTATGTCATCCTTTACGTCTTCTTTACACTAATGTGCTCTACAGTCCTTCAGTTTGCATAGTCCTGTATAATCGGGCAAAGACAATCAATCAGACTACACTGATGTATATAAAGCTATAAATACCATGTAACCAGTTATTTTGTTTACTCTCCACTTCCAGTGTAAAACCAAGCCAAATGTATAGCACAGAGCAAATGAACAGAGCAAAGGTCGCAGGAAACTGTTGACAGTAGAACAACACAACAAATCACAAGTAAATACAACTGGAAGAGCAAAAAATGTTTTTAGCCGTAAATTACTTGCGTTCCCACTTAGCTGTTCCAAAAATGTGGTTTTAGCTACTCACCAATTATGACTTTGTCCATGGACTTTAAGGCCCAGCTGGTTTAATTTGCCATGAGGACTGTGAGAACCAGGGCAACTAAGTATGATTGACCATTTATTCAGGATGACATTTGGCCAACCATTGCGGTTTAGGTGTGGGTCAAACTGGGGAAATACATTTCCCCCCCCCCCCACACACATTCTGTGCCTTGGAACCAGAGGCACGCACAAGATGATATGGGTACAGGTTGGGTGTGGGTCCAACAGCGGCAACATTTTGCAGAGTAAGCCGGCCATAGATGTAAAGATACAGTCGTATGAAAGAAAGGTTCATGTGTCCCAACATTTTTCGTAGCATGGTATTCCGTTATCTAGTCCACCAGACAGGTTAGAATGTTTCTGTATGTATTGATGACATCAGTGGGTGACATCACTATTTGTTGGGCATGATTTTTTACAATTGCAGTCTGTCACTTATTGTCCAAAACATAATCATTTGATTTATTTTCTTGACTTATTTTTATCCAAATGGTTAATGTTAGCTTGTTAGACTGAAACATCTATGGCCAGCTTCATGGTCAGCCAATGGTTTTGTGAGTGAAGTTGGCCATATACGGCAGATATAAAGCTGTCCATTCGAGTCCTTTAAATGGATTTGGAATCTTATCTGCCCATGTATGGGCCCTTCAACAGGCCTCCCAGATCAACCTCTGGCCTAAAATCTGCCAGCCGTCGGTCATGGTTTAGAGACCATAGTTCAGACTTGAATTTTATTACATTTGAGATGTGCAGACATGCTGAATTTTTTATTTCAGAATCTTAAACAGTACTTGGTAAAGTCAGGCATTTGTTTCTTTGTGATTTAATCCTAAAAGGCAAATACATTGAAAAGCTTATAAAGACTTTGGATGAGATTTTCATGGGAAAGAAGTATCAATCATTTATGCTACAGTAACTACTTCTCGTTAAAAAAGTTACACTGGCCCTGCATACATTTAGGGGCAGATTTACAAAGGGTCGAATTTCAAATGCCAAAAAAAATTCGAAATTCTACCAGGGAATAGTGGGGAATTAAAAAAATTAGAATTTGAATTTTTTTTTTGCGCAATTCGATCGAATGATCGAATAGGGAAATTTGATCGAATTCGAACAAATTTGTTTCGAATTTTCGAACTATCAAATTTTTTCTTATTCGATCTTAGGGAATGATCCCCATTTTGGTAGGTTTAATCTGGCGAAGTAGATGATCGAATTTAAATTTAAAGGGGAAGTATTCGACCATCGAATTTTTGAATAAAATTAAATTCGAATATTCGATGGTCAAATTTGCATATTCGAATCTTCGATCGAATATTCGAATCCTTCATGTGAATTTAGTAAATCTGCCCTTAAGAGTATCACTTAATCCACACACAGTAAAAGCAATGCCACTTTCTTCTGTATTAAAATGGCCCTAACCCCAAAAATATGAATTGTTTTTCGGGTTCCACCTGCATTACTTTTGTTAAATGCAACAAACAGAAAAAAAATCCCTGTCTGTGCATTTGCATAAAATAAACTGCATTGACATTTTATGCAACCAAAAGATCAGTTTATGTGCCTGGCAAAGTATTATGGATCATGAAGTAGTCATTCTTTACACGTATGTGCTCTATGGTGCTTCAGTTTGCATAGTCCTGTATAATGGGGCAAAGACAATCCGACTTAACTAAATTTGTTAAGCCAAAAAAAAAAATTTAAGTCAAGATTTTTGCAGGCAACCCAGCTTAAAAAAAAAAAAAAAAAGAAAGAAAGAAAAGTCACCAGAATATTTTAAACTTTAATGCATTTTCAGCAGACAGGATATGATATAACCAAGATTGAGGAAGCTCTAATCAATTCATTTTAGCAGTTTACCTGGTCTGAGGTGACAAAGGTAACTCTGGCAAAAGGTAACGTTCAGTAAAATCCAAACTTTACTGAATTTGCGGATCAGTGACCATTCGCCTTAGGAAAAGTCGCCTTGTGATAGAGTGCAAATGAACACTAGCAACGGTCCCTGTGGATTGGATTTCTAGCAAAATTACGCTAGCGATGGCAACTTCTGCCCCTAAGAATTCATCGTGCAAAGTGTGAAAATAGGCAAGATGGCAACAATGGCAGTGGATAAGCAGAAGAAAGGCAAGTTTATCCTAGAGTTTTCCAATAATGTAGTGCTTATAGAACATGTTGTACATAAAAACTCACCATAAATACACTTTTGCCTATAGGCAACACTCTGACAATTGACAAACAAAAATTTTTCAGCCAGTGTTTTATTTATTTATATATAAAAATATATTATAATGGAAAAGTTTCATTATATTTTTCAACTATAGAACACAATATATCCATAAAAAGCATTTTAAATTACATTTAAGCAATATTAAAGTAAAAAATGATACAGCACAACTGTATCTTTAACGTATTAAAAAGTGTATCAGCTGCTTCTCACTCATGCAGTCAGGTCAGATTCAGGGAAGGAGCAGAGAGCAGGGATGTTGTCTTCACATGGGGTGAGGGAGCTTCTGACCTGGGAACAGTTTTTATTTACTTCATTAGGATTTAGAGCCTTCGATATCCCAGCACATCACTGAAGATAGATTAATCACATGCCTAAAGACAAAAAAGAGCAAACATGGAGTGTCAAAAAATAATTCAGAACATACTGTACAATGCAGATTCTATACTCTTATTTGCACCCCGCAATAGCTACACTCTTCATATTGCACCCCTCACTAACGCAGAAGTCCCCTTACTAACCCAGAAGTCCTAATTGCTTATGAATAACCTCAGAAATGGGCCCAAACAAAGTGTCACTGGAATAAATCCCAGGGCGTGGAATATGGAATTCCTTTTAAAGGAAAAGTTAAATTTTGCCGACCTGAATACTGGGGTAGAGCTGCAAAATATTTCCATTGGTAAAAATATTGAGCCTACACAGTAACAAAGAATCCTAGGTCTTCCTAAAGTCTATATAACTTCAACTTGTAAGCAAATGAACCAATCATTTTTCAGCACCTGTTCAGAAGGACTGTGCACCTAAGAATTTGTATGTGACTGTAATGACAAGAGCATTTTATAAGCATAAATCTGGCAAATATAAACAATGAATCATGAAAAGGTTCTAGAACAGCACATAGATTGCGTCAAGAAAGATACTTTTATTAAAACACACTCACTTGCTAGTGTTCTGTCAAGGTCAGCAATAAAGTCTTCCAACTCTTTTGTATCTCCTAGTTTTGCTAGAATAAACAAAAAGAAAGACATTTATAGAATACATGCAAGCACTTAAAACCCCCAATTCTTGTTCTAGACCAACAGCCTTATGTTGCACAGTCCTTTAACGGACAAACTTCCATAAACAAAATCCCATTATGATTTGTATATTGTTACCAATCAGGCAATTCCTATTTAACATTGTATTTAGCAAGAAGCCCTGCCACCCTACTGACGTAATGGCACAGATACCATTAATTCATTCAACTGTTTCCTGCTAGAAAATGGGTATAATAGAAATGCTCTGAACGTTCATATATTTTTTTTTGCAGCGTTTGTTTTGACCCCGAAGATTTATTATAGCATGAAGCTGTTCAAAGTCTAAAACCTGTGTCATGTAAAAGTCAATGGCAGATATCCCCTTAACCATTTGAAGAAGTGTTAAGCTTCACAAAATGTTCTTGTTTTCAGATCCGATGCGGCTTTTTCCTGCGAAAATGCACATTTTTGGTTTCAAACGAGAAAAAAAAAAATCAGGTTTTTCAAGTGATGCTCTGAAAAAGTCTGATTTTTTTTTTTGCATTTTTTATTGATAAAATAAGGGCAAAGTTGGTGATTCTTGTTTGGCTGGGCTTAAAATAAAATTAATAAAATAATTTTACAGATGTGGCTAATGAAGTGCCATAGTCTCAATGTCTTTATGGTTGCCAGGGTCCGAGACCTCAACAGCTTGATAATGAATTCAAAAAGAGGCTAATAAAAAAACTAAATGAAAGATTTAAAGTAATTCATTGCCTATTAAGCACAGCTTTGTAATCATTCAAATATGAATGATATACCTTGTTATCCATTTTTGAAAGATATTTCACAAATAAACTGCATCATGGAGATCCACACAAAGCACGAGTATGCATTTTGGGGATTTGACTAAGAAACCATTTTAGTAAGGCCTTCAGCTTGAGAAGTAGACATCATGCTATTGGCCATTTGTGCCATAGTTTTAAATGCCTTCAGACTAGACTGGTCCACCTGTTCCTCAAGCAGTCTTATTAAAGTAAAGCCATAAACTTTGTGAAGGTACAATTTTATACACTTTTGATTCATAGTACATTATACGATAAGGGTTCTAAATTCTGGAAAATTGCTGAAAACAAGCAGATTTTACCTTTGTGAGGGGTATTCACTGGAGAAGACAGCGTTGGAGAAGAAAGTGTGGGAGAATTCAACTTCTCATCACTGAAGCTAAAACTGTTTCTACAAAGAGAGTCGCCACCTGAAATACAAGAGATGAAATAATAATGAACTCAGTATCTTGGTATTAGATTCCACACCACACACAGAAGGAACGTTTTGAAGAGGGCCAAGGCTATAAAATGCATAACCCACATTACAAGCCAAGATAAATATCAAACAGCCAGAGAACAGGTGGCTTTAGTGCTGTTAGATCATCTACTAAAATAAACAGTAACTCTAAATTTTACACACTTGAGATTTCCCATTATCTTACAGATGTCAGGAGCAGCATGCCTGGGTGACAGATCATATGAATTTAATCTTCTGGATGAATTAATAACCAAGAGACATACTATAGTATATGGCAAAGTAAATGAACCAGACAGTCCTTGCCTACTGTAAACATTACAGTGTTCTGCCTACTGTATGAGAAATTCTATGGTAGGACTCGTTATGCAGAAACCAGTTATCCAGAAAGCTCTGAATTACAGAAAGACTGTTTTATCCAAATAACCCACATTTATAAATACCTTTTTATCTGTAATAATAAAACAGTAGCTTGTACTTGATTTCAACTAAAATATTATGAATCCTTATTGGAGGCAAATCCAGTCTAATGGGGTTATTTAATGTGTAAATTAATTTCTAGTAGATTTAAGGTATGAGGATACAAATTATAGAAAGATCCATTATCCGGAAAGGCCCAGGTCTCATGCATTTTTGATGACAGGTCCCATATCTTTATTTTGTTCTAATCGTCGCAACTCTTCCTTTCATTCTGCCCCATTTTAAAATAAAAGTTGGTTATTGCTCTGCAACCCTTTATAGTGTTATATACACAGACAAGCTTTTGACCTGGCATGGACTGAAATATCAGTTCTAATATGTCCTATGATCAGACAAAGATGACATTTAGTTGTGATGAAATGGCTGAAAGTTCAGGTTTTTAAAAATTATATAGTGAAGACAACTTCCATATTTCAAAGCACCCTCATGAATGAAAAGGTCATAGAATAAAATGGGGCTATAAAAAAAGGCGCAACATCTGCAAGTTGGCTAGCCTTTCTTATAAAGTTCAATACTCTAGATTACTAAATGATTTAATCATAAAAAGAATGATATACAGCAGACTGCTTGGTTCAGAAATCTGCACATTCGAGGAGCTGACTTCTAATCACAAATAAAAATTAAGGGGAAACGTCAATAAAATTGTGGAGACAAATGCTGGTAATAATGATTATTTGCCTGTCTTCTTTCCACCCTTCATAATAAAAATATCGAGCAAACATAAGGTCTTCCCAGAGTTTGTTGTTCAAGGTGCTTTGCCAAAGGCCTCCCCATTTCCTTATATCAAATACTGCCCCACCAGTTCTTAAATGGAAAAACACAGATCTGCCTACCTGTTCTATTTAACGTGTCATGTGATTAGTAGGGATGGCGCGAATTGTTCGCGCGAACATCCGCTGTTCGCGCTCGCCGGAAGTTCGCGAACGTCGCGCGACGTTCGCATTTTGGGTTCCCGTCAATTTGGCGCATTTTTTTTGCCCTCTCACCCCAGACCAGCAGATACATGGCAGCCAATCAGGAAGATCTCCCTGGACCACCCCCACACACCCCCTGGACTATAAAAAAAAAAAAAATGTGCATACCTCCCGAGTCCCAACTGTCCCTCTTTTGCGAGCTCAACCCTCTGTCCCTCATTTGTACTGGAAAGACCCTCTTTTTGGAGGACCCTCTTTCACTGGAAAGACCCTCACTGAACAGCCAGAAAAAGAAGCAAAGATTTGAACTTGGCTTTTGGCAGAGAGTCCAGAACAGCTAACAGGTGCAGGTAAGATACTTTGTAACACTTTTGACATAAGAAAATAATGGATTTTTCTTTTCCCTTGATCCCCCTCTGGCATGCCACTGTCCAGGTCGTTGCACCCTTTAAACAACTTTAAAATCATTTTTCTGGCCAGAAATGTCTTTTTTAGCTTTTAAAGTTCGCCTTCCCATTGAAGTCTATGGGGTTTGCGACGTCCGCGAACTTTTTTGCGGCGGTTCGCGCCATCCCTAGTGATTAGTGTGAAACTGTCAGGTCAGCACACTCAGGACATGGAGAGCAGCCCGATGCTCAGTTACTGGCTTTAGATGCCTTTAAAATGACTGTTTAAATGCTAATTTCCCAGTTATACTTTCTAAGTGCTTACTTCAGTGAGCCTTCTTAAAATATGCAAGCATCATGTTCTAGCAAAAACAAATATAAAAGAACCGCAATGGCAAGGTTATTCTTAAATAGGGAATAGCCGAAAGTTAAAAGAAGTATATAATTAGAAGAAAAATATTTCCTGTAATTTGGTCAGAGATGGGAAATATAAAAAATTCCATACAAACAGCTTGGAAACTGTACTCCTTGCCCTGTTTAAATGTTCAGCTGGATTTATCTTGTAAGACTATTAACGTGTATGGTAAAACAAACCTATTGCTTGCAGAATGTCTAATTCCACTGCCCTTTTATTTAGACAGGGAGAACCAAGAGTGCATTCATATAAAAGCAGAAGGTCACCAATTGCAATAAACATAATTTTACAAGTTTTGATATGGCATAAAAGAGAGAACAGGCCTTGCTTACATATTCAGCTTAAACATATTCCTTAAATACGGATGCAGGAGAAAATGTATATTGCTAGATTTAACAATCAACTATTATGTTCTTCTGTAATCTTATTATAATAAACATCTGAATGAAAAGTATGAAATAGGAGGATGATTTAGACAAGCTGTTTGTTGGTACAACTGGTAGATCCCGATATACCTTTTGGGCACCCCGGAGATAAATTGATGGATACTGAGGAGAAGCCAAAGCCTTGCGGAAAGGAATTTGGCAGTCAAGATACATGGCCTATGCTAGAAGCCTGAATGTTAAAATAAATTATAAATCACAACACACCAAGCAGGATTTTAAAGGAACATTCAAGACGGCTGAGGCATTACTTTGGAAATAACAGGTTTTGAAACACACACACACACACATAGTTCCTAAGGGACGACGTGAAAAGAGCAGTGCATTTGGAAAATATTGTACATCATGTTGTTAATGCTGCAGGATAGGTATAACTTGTTTTACTTTGCCCCCTGTAGAGTGTTAAAACTCAGCACAGAAGAGGTTTGTGTTGTATGAGCAAGCTGCATGCTTCATTATCACTTTCATTTATTAACAGTATAAGCTCTTTTTTTTTTTCTTTTTTCATTTTAAGCAAATAATGTTCAGACAGGCTCAATTTAGCAGAAAACCACTGTGGCAATTATGTAATAACAGCACAAAAATCTTCAAAGCCAAGTGACTTCCTGTGAGTATAACTGTGACCATAACATTACAGAAGCTTCACACCAGGTGCAAAGACCTACAGTGAAAAGAAAAAAAGTGCACAAACTGCACTGCAGGTAGTGGATTGGGACAGCAGACTAGAAGGAAATCTGGTGGGGAATGGCTTACATTCCAATAGAGATGAATCTGAACTGTACAAATAACAGATCAAAAAAAATTATGGGTATGTCTAGGGGAGGTCATACAATAATATCAATAGGTGGAGGGCACTCCAAAATTTTTTTGAAATTCTTACACTAAATTTATATATTCATATAAGGTGCAAAAAAAGCCCTAAAATGCTACCCATACAGCATCAACAACAAACATTTTATCAGAAAAGGGCTTGCACACTCCAAAAAATTGAGGATACAGTGGTATGTTAATAATTTCTTTTACTCAATATCCAAAAGTATTATACATATCATAACAAGTCAAAATTCAATATACAAATATATAGGCATTGGTAGATTGCATATACATATCACTCTGTATATTTTCTAGAATGAAAAAAAGGTGAAAACCGACAAGCAGCGGATACACTCGCCAGAATGAGAATAACCCCAACGTTTCGGCGTGAAGCCTTTGTCAAGGGGAATTCCCCTTGACAAAGGCTTCACGCCGAAACATTGGGGTTATTCTCATTCTGGCGAGTGTATCAGCTGCTTGTAGGTTTTCACCTTTTTTTCATTCTAGAAAATATACGGAGTGATATGTATATGCAATCTACCAATGCCTATATATTTGTATATTGAATTTTGACTTGTTATGATATGTATAATACTTTTGGATATTGAGTAAAAGAAATTATGACATACCACTGTATCCTCAATTTTTTTGAGTGTGCAAGCCCTTTTCTGATAATATGTCTAGGGGAGGCTCAAAAACAGCCAACCATAATGAAGATTGACAGGACTAGAAGAGAGAGAATCAAAGGAGTCAAACATTGAGCAAAATCAATGCTCGGGTCTAGATACGGACTGCTTACAGGACTGTCATACAGGTATAATCTGTATTATCCAAATTGTTCCTGCTTCGATTTACTCTGGGTATTCAGTTTCAACACATTCTCCAACATCATAAAGGCAGGTTCGTTGAATTCTGATGAAAGCGATCCTAAAGTGTGAGTGAATGTAATAGGGACCTTAGATTGTGAGCTCCAATGTAATAATTGTATTGAAAACCATTTGTTGAGTATAATATATTAAATAGTACAACACATTGTTGCTGTGATGCACAGATGCCCCCTTGGCATAATAGTAGTTGGGCGTTCGCACTTGGCTTTTGCAGATAGTTGGAAAGAGAATTTAGTGTGCAATTTCTGCACATGATCACTTCACTGCTTCTATTTATCTAAATAGGAATGTTCCATTGAGTGTCAGACCTCATTTCATAGACAATAGTGCTTGCTTGAGCTGTGGCCCAAAATTTATTTTCCCATCATAGGTAACAGGAAGCTCCACAGATTAGGGCAACTTGTGGACCTTCCGGTTACCTATGATGAGAAAAGGAATTTTGTGCAACATGGGAGTCCGACTCCATTGCTTAACAGATACAGGTATAGGATCATTTTCCAGAAAGCTCCGAATTATGGAAAGGCTATCTCCCATAGAACTCATTTTATCCAAATAATCAGAATTTTTAAAAATGATATCCCTTTTCAGTGTAATAATAAAACCGTAGCTTGTACTTGATCCAAACGGAGATATAAATCCTTACTGGAAGCAAAACCAGCCTATTGGGTTTATTTCATGTTTAATATAATTTTCTAGTAGATTTAAGGTATGAAGATTATAAATCACATGCTTTTTTGTTGATAGTAGTCAGTAGAAAAATCTCAGGTTATTATAGAGTAGGGGGTGCACCGTCCTGAACCCTCAGCTTAGGGAGCAGACCACTGTATATAGAAAAAGAGCAGGCACTAGCTCTCCAGGCAGGATAGTGAAAACATCAAGTAATTTATTTCGGTACACAAGGATACAGCCTTACGCGTTTCAGATCACTCAGATACTTAATCATAGGTGGAGCATTCTGGATAACAGGTCCTATACCTGTATATACACTTGTGTATTTTGGGTCAACTTCCTTCTATTGTCCCCTATGGGGCATATTTATTTTGCTGTGTAAAATTAAATTCACAGAAATCAGTGTAAAAGGCAGTTATAAAATAAATGGAGCATTTATTCAATTTATGCAAACACCAGATTTGGCACCATTATTTTGTATTGTGTCTGGTGAAAGTCAGTCAGGAGAAAAATTGGGGGAAAAAATAGACAATTTTTTTACACGGACAAGCATGGAGATGCGTGGTGCATTATCAATCGTTTTTTTTTACACAGCATAATAAATATGCCCCTGTGTACATTGTGTCCCATTTTTAACAAAAATTTATTTAAACACCTTTATGTCTGTTTTCCTTTACAACTGGATTATTTTAAAAAGTAAGGTAATTGTCTAGACTAAAATTAGCTTTTTTAAGGTGCTCTGTATATAGCAATGTCACCTTTACCAGAAAGAAATACCAGCCTTCCTACAGATTTATGTTTTCTCCCTATTAATAAAATTGGCATCAGCCATCATTTTTACAGCGTTTACCAACACTGAACATCATTCACATCAGTCTCTGCCCCATGAAATACACAGCATCAGGGTAAACGAATGTGAATGACTGCCAAAACAAACCAAAGGTTTCCCATTCTCCTCTTTGCTTGATACTGAATTCTTCCTACTCCCACCCCTGCACTATATTATGGGTCACCTTTCATGCTCACTTTCTGAGTCGCTGATGCCACTGTCGCTGATGCTGGCGGTGCTCCTCCTCTTCATAGTCTGGAGGTGTTCATCATAGCGGAAGCGCCTTTTGTTGAAAGGGGAAGAGAAGTCGGCTATGACGGCATCGAATTCGCACAGCACCTCGTTCAAGTCATCATCTTCAATGAAGGTAGCTGAGACAAGTACAGAAAACGTGAGAAAGGGTCTGGTTGACACCAACCAGGAAAAGCACAAATACATCTTAATGTTTATAAGCACATTGGGTGGCAGGTGCCCAACTGACCAGGTTTATTATAATCTTGAGAGAAGGGCAAAACATGCAGTGCTGAACCATAGGCGAGAGAGTGTTACAGCACAAAGCTATAAATGGTTGTTTGGGGGATACTGGTCAGCACTCGTTCTTTCCCCGATCTGCCACTATGGCATGGCTATATCAGGGTAATCTGAACACTCGGCCCTATGGTTGAACGACTGGATTACAACAAGGGTAATGGGCTCCGAGCAGGCCCGGACTGGCAATCTGTGGGTTAGGGCAAATGCCAGATGGGCTGCTATAAGTTGCCATAGAAAGTCAGTATTTAGTGGGCTGGTGGGGACTGTTTGGGCCTCTATGTGAGCTGATTGGGCCTCTGTGTACCTGAAATGCCAGGGCCTATTTTGATTCTCAGTCCAGTCCTGGCTCCGAGGGGTTGGTCGGGATAAAATCAAACCTTCCTGATCGATATTGTGGGCAGATATCGATCAGGAAGACCCGTCGGAACAAATAAGCTGTCAAATTGGTCTAAACGACCGATATCCGCAGCTTTATCTGCCCATGTATGGCCACCTTACAATAAATTGCCTCAGGGATTCCCAGCTGCACCATGTCACTAGAATGAGGCCCTGGCTGATTATATCACCTAAATGATCAATTCCTGCAGTTCTGGGGTTAATTACCATATAAATTGAGGTTAGAAATGCAACAGACACCAACTACAAAATTTCAGATTGACAGAAAAACTGTATTCTGCTGAAGTGAAGCAGAGGGATCTATGGAATTGTATTTAGAGTGTCTCCTCCAGACTGAGCTTGGCTTCAGCTGCCTGTCCCATTTACTGGCAAAGCCAATCAGCTTCCTCTCAAACTCCATAGCTCCGGGAGCCTGAATGATGTATAGAATGGGAACGAGGCTGCCGGGATGTACAGATAGGAATAGATGAATAGGATGCGCGGAGCTGCTGGTCAGTGCCAGGGTTAGGCTGTGCTTGTCTATAGGGCACAATTTCGGGTGTGTATAGGGAAAGTCCGTCCCGTGTCCTGGCAGTCAAGGCGAATATCAGAGGTGTGTGGAATTTTGGCTCATCCTCAGAGCAGGGGGGGTGGGCGCTAAGGTAAGTAACACAACTCCGAGCTTCTCTAGCACATTCTCCACTCCCGATCCCTGCTTCTAGTATATAACTATAATCAATACCACAAACAAGCGCTGCCTGCACCCCTACCCTGAAGAAGAACCCCCACGCCAAAAAAAAGATTAGGCACCCCGCTCTGAGATAAATGGTTTGCCCCTGAGCTACTACTCACCTCTGGCTGCTCTCTTCACCTTAGGGGACTTCATGTCTCCTGTATCAATATGTACCGTATAATCCTCAAATGTGCGCAGCGGTTACTCCTTCCCCGGCCAAGTGTAGAACTTTTCTGCGCTACAAGCTGCCAGCATGTCCCTTTCATACTAGCGGCCTCTGACGTACATATTGGGCGGGGCCAAGAAAGTT
This sequence comes from Xenopus borealis, assembly GCA_024363595.1. Lineage (NCBI taxonomy): Eukaryota > Metazoa > Chordata > Amphibia > Anura > Pipidae > Xenopus > Xenopus borealis. Next base: position 120,989,683 of record CM044434.1, on the reverse strand, counting down.
CCATTCATTTAGTCACGTACAGAAGCTGTGTGCGCTAGAGGGCGCAGGGGGGTATAATTAGCCTAACCCCGGGGAAACGCTATAAGTCCCTTCACTTGTTATTGTACCAGCAGCATTGTTGTCTTGCCTCCTTTAGTCAGTCCGTTTAGTCAGTCATAGACCGCAGTCAAGCTCTCGTTTCAAGCGAACAGGTTCTGTAATTGTGCAACAATCATTCATAGGGAAGACCTCGACTACTGGTATCTCTAATAGATATTTGCAAGTGGGTTTAATTATACCTCACAACATTTTGGAAATAGATGGACAAAAATATATTGACCACGCCTATTTGTTGGCCACACCTCCTAATTACCATGTCCATTTTATCAAATTTGGCAGTTTATTAAAGTTTGAACAAATTTCTGTGGTTTTTGTGTGTTATTACAGCTTTGCTGATGAAGGTGAATTGCCCTTTAGGGCAGAGATACACAGATTTGGGGAGATTAATCTCTCCGAACTGCCTTCCCTTGCCTTCCTGACAGCAAGAATGTAAATTGCCGGTGGGATGGAGCACTTTCTTTTCTGAAGTTGCCTCACAAGGAAAGTTCTGGCAACTTTGGAAAATGAAGGGCTCCGAGTGCCATCCCAAGGCAGGGGAAGGCAGTTTGGGGAGATTAGTCACCCGAAGAAGAGATTTGTCACGAGGCGACTAATTTTCCAGAATCTGAGTGTGCGTATCAGCCCTTAAACTGCTTATCTAAGACTGTTACAAAAGTATATAAGTATCTATTCTGGGCTCCAGGTCCGGACTGAGAATTAAAGTAGACCCTGGCATTTCAGGTACACAGAGGCACAATCAACCCACACAGATGCCCAAACAGCCCCCACTCAATTTCTATGACACCTTATAGCAGCCCCTGCTGGCATTTGCCAGAACCCACAGATTATCAGTCTGGGCCTGCTGGGCTCTCTGCTAAAAGCCAATTAAGTTAAAACTTTTTATTTTTTACTGGCTGTTCAGAACATCTTCAGTAAATTCTATGTGGGTAAAACAAACCCAGACTGCGGGTTGAGCTGTCAAAATTGGCACTGTCCTGCTAAAAACGGGACAGTTGGTAGGTATGATTTAATCTCTCCGAATAAAAATTAGCCATTGTTAACATGTATTGTTAGAGTACCAATATATTCCACAGAACTGTACAAAATAATGGGTTTATACAAAGCACATACAGAAGTACATACATAGTGACTAGTAAAATGTGGAGTGCCTGCCCAAAAGAGCTTACAATCTAAAAATATTCACACACACACACACAGTGGCTTACATTGGGCCCCACTTCCACACATGCCATTAGTTTGCAGAGTTTGGCTTCAGTGGATTCTGTCAACAGTCATGTACAGTAGGTCTCCCTGCTCCCCTGGTAGTTACTTTTCTGCCTAATTACTTCTTTTGCAATTGCCCAAAAGGGCTTAGGACAAGGGCTTGCACAAGCACTTTCAGGCATCCAGTCAGCGGGAAACATTTTCTTGTCATTGATTTGAATTCAAACATTATAGTTATTGATATTGTTGACTAAAACTGGTGCAAACTATGTGACATTAGCCCATGCATTAAAACACCTGGCGGGCACTGGTAATGTAAGAATCAGATTTCAGTGTTGTTATTTTACTACTGCAAAATTGCAATATCATTTAATATAATGTTATAATTGTTATGCCATAAGGTAACTAGCAAAATGTAACTGTGTGGCTGTTACTAGCTTCCCACATCTCCTGACACTGGCATTCTACAAGATGCATTGCTTCTCAGGCACTATGGCAGCTTCAGCAATATTCTGGTTACATCAGACACAGTAAGTAAGGTGACTTGGGGTGGATAAGTGTTGGAAGGTGACAGCACCGAGCACATCACAGCTGACTTTCTATCTAGCCATGAAATTATCTTATTGAAGCCAATAAAACTTGTGACAATGACAGAGTTTAAATCAATGGAGCAAACAAGAGATTTGTGTCCACAGGCAAGACCCCTGTCAGTACTGACAGTGTGTGAATGCCCCCGAGTATCATAGTTCATTCATAATTTCTACTGGTGATGTCCACTGATATAGGCATAGCCATAATATTATAGCTCTTTGAGCAATGATTTGCTTTCTGTAGTGATTCCCAGCAATTGTCTCATCTGACTGGCCACCTGGCTGTATGAATACTCTGCAGGGTACTTTTGTTCCAGCACAATGTTTAAGCCTAATGAGTAGGGCTCCTATCTGGTCCTAGCCTATAAGAAAAAAATCTAAACAATCACAGGAGCCAAACAATGTCATTGAAAAACACTTCCGCATTGGCTGGACCAAGTAAATCATAAGAAAGCCACTTATACAAAGTACAAGGACAAAGACGAGGGGTCTGATGAGTACTGAGGGATAGGGAGTTTAAGGGCCAGGGCACAGGAGGCTACTGGGGGAGATTAGTCAACCAGCGTCAAATCGCCTCTTCTTCTGGCGACTAATCTACCCAAACTGCCTTCCCACTGGCTAGAATGTATATCGCTGGCGGGAAGGTAGTTTGGGGACATAAGTTGCCCAAACAAGAAGAGATTTGTCGCTGGGCGACTAATCTCCCCAAACAGCAGCACGTTCCCTGGCCCTAAGAGAGGGTTTATTATTCAAGACTTACCACAGCAGTGTGATGATAAGATAAAGTACATGGGGGAATAATGAAAAATCTTTCGGGAATTCTAAGTGGCTAAAGCATGAAGCCATTGTTTTGCATTGGCAAATATAAATTTTCTATAAATATATATGTAATATGTCAAACTGAGGATTAAGGGCATCTGATCCGTTAGAATGCATGAATTAAAAAACAAGTAACGAAAATGTATATTCTTGCAAAAAAAGTTCATTATTATTTATATTGTGCTTTTAGAAAAATAATACCACAAGATATTCTTTAACATCTTAATTTGTAGGTAAACATTTTTTTCCTGAAGAACAAATGGAAGAAATTTGTGTTTTCCTGTGTACAAAAATGGTGTAACTTTCTCATTGTGGGGCACACAGTTCACAGTCCTGCAGATGAAAATTAGCTGGTGCTGGTACACCCATGCTAGTAATACTTCCTTATATTCAGTACAATAACCAAGAAAACACATAATATAAGACCAGATAACTAAATATAAAAAGAATATGGAAAGTAACCCAAGCCCTTTGTTGTACTATAATAAAGGAGTACGATAATCAAGAAGTCCTATTTATCAAAATTAGAATTTGGGAATTTTGATAAAATAGAATTAGAATTTTGGGAGATTTTTGAAAATTGGAATAAACGTGAAAATTTACAAAACTCAAATATGTTCATTTAGTCTAAACCTCAAATATAAAAATGTGATTACATAGAGTCTACTAACTCTCCAAAAGTTTGAAGCATTTATTTATTAAATCTCAAAATTTTCCCATTATATTAAAGGGGTTGTTCTCCTTTGAGTTAACTTTTAGTATAATGTAGAGAGTGATATTCTGAGACAATTTGCAATTGGTTTTGATTTAGCTTTTTAATCAGCAGCTCTCTGGTTTGCAGTGTCAGCAATCTGGTTGCTAGGGTACAAATTACCCTAGCAACCCTGCATTGATTTGAATAAGAGACTTGATTATGAATAGGAGAGGGACTGAATAGAATGCTAAGTAATAAAAAGTGGCAATAACAATACATTTGTAGCCTTACAGAGCATTTGTTTTTAGATGGTGTCAGTGACCCCCATTTGAAAGCTGCAAAGAAACAGAAGAAAATTGCAAATCATTAAAAAACTATGAAAAATAAATAATGAAGACCAATTGAAAAGTTTCTTAGAATTGGCCCTTCTGCAATATACTAAAAGTTAACTTGAAGGTGAACCACCCCTTTAATAATAAAAATTCAACTCCCAACCACGGTCTGGCTTAATTTACTAGAAAAGGTGGCAACCCTAAATATGACCCTTCAATCTCTGTGGACAGGATTCCTGGAATTTATGAGAAATATGCTATATAGTTCCCTAGCAGATTTGGGTAATTCCTCACTGACTATGACTGCACCCTATATTTCATTTCTTGGTTACCAGCCTTGAAATATCTCAAAAAGAAACCTCTGCTACTTATCATGGCTTTCCCCCTATGGGGTCATTCTAATCTCCTCTATTACCTTGTATGAGAAGACTTTTTGTACTGGCCCTTAAATCATCTCATCCAGGACCCCTGCTTTTCCCTTTACACAACCCTGCAACAGAGAACTGTCACTCAATGACTACCTCTATTTTGATATTTCCAAACGAGAATACAATTTGGCACACTTTCACCCACTCTTATTACCACTAATTTGGAGGATCCCCTCTCATCTGATAATCCCACAACACTGATGGTGGACCTATACTGTAACATCTTGGCAAGGACATCCTCACCCTTTATATCTGCATGATGGACATAATGCAGATTAACGCATAGGAAAACCTCAGAGGTTCAATACCCAGCAAGCCTACTTTTATCATATACTCGGGGAATGTCGGGTCATAGCCTACTGTTGGACACAAATAATCCAAAGCTGAGATCTCCCACATATCTTGTCTCCTTCATTCTGTCTGTTAGGAGTCCTGGATGATGTCCTTACCAAAATTCAGGCCCACCTGAGAATAAGGGTGTTATATTACACTAAAAAATAATATGGTACTGCACTGGATGAGCCCTAGTCCATCCACCAAAGACTCCTGGATCGACCTGTCAACTCTGCTATTCCCTTTATCAAACTCACTCACGAGGGCTGAAGCACTTACAAAAAAATTGAAGTCCCCAGTGAGAATCAGGACTGGAAGCCTCAGTGTCCTTTAACATTGCTGATGTTAGGAAAACTAGTGCCCTCGAATTTTAAGACATTTTTGTCAAACCTAGATTCGCCCACCGCTACTTGTCTGCCTCCTCTCCTGTTCAACAAATAATATATAATTTGTACCTGTCAGGCCATATGGCTGTGAATGCTGGTGGATGAAATCAAATTCAAGAAGCTTTATTTGCTTGACAGATAACATCTTACCATTGTACAGAAATAAAATATTGGTAGTGGTAATGGTAGTCATTGGCTGAATGTCCCTCAGCTGCTATTAATCAATAATAACAGGTCATGCATATTAGTAAAAATGGGAATATAAAGTGAAGGATTTGTTTGTGCAGACAATATAGCATTTTATAAAACTTCTACTTGAACAAAAATCTACTTATACTTTTATTGAACTCTTCTGTGCAGGCACCACCTCTGCATGTTTTCCTACGATTGCATTTATGCTCCCTGCATTGTTATTGTTTACAGGGGTATGATGCAGTTGTAAAGCAACACATCTAGTTCATTGTGATGGCAAGTAAATAAACATATACTTACATGCATATAGGTTGACTCTAATTCAGAACTTTGTTGCATCATGTGAAAAACAAAAGCGCACAGGAGAGCAGTTCATTTGTGAGCATGTGTAAATGAGTTTGCAAGGATCTTATTCAGTTGCGCACCAGCTATTTACATGGTGATGTGGTGCAAAGCCACAGGCCAAAGAATTTACTACTACACACAAAAAATGTTTTGCCACACCCAGTACTACAAGGACATGGCAGGATAACTGATATGCAGGCCTGCTTTTTATCATTTGCTGATTAAATGTTATTCATGTACAACCCACATGAGGCTACAATGACTTACTGTGTCACTCTGATACAGCGTACATTATAGGAAGTATAGAAGGTTGCCAGGAGATAAGGGGGTACATTTATCAAAGAGTGAAGTTCCCCCACTAGAGGGCAATTCCGCCACTCTCCATTCATTTCTATGGGATTTTGAAAGGCCTATTTATCAATGGGCGAAAATTTTCCAGAGTCGGTGTTAGTGAATTTGCGAAGTTACGATTTGACGTCATGCTGGCGAATTAGCGCTAGCGTTATATGCTTTGCGCTTTAGTGAATTTCCCCTTAGTGCTGTTCTTCAAACAAGTGTTCCTGAAAAACATGCAAATTATTAATAGATGCACAGTGCACATACCAGGTAAACAGCCCTGTTCCTGTGGGCATGAAGGACAGTAAGAGAGAAACATCTCACCTAATACTTTTTGGGCAATTTTTGTGGAACTTAACCTGGGTATTTGCCCTTATAGTATCTGTATGTGAAGCTTGACTGACCCTTCAAACCACTGTATGTAAAGCAGATTTCGTCAACTGTGAATTTTCTTTTGTCACTATTCCAAAGATAAATATTCTGTGTAAAAAATTTTTTTATGGCATTGCCCTTAAATGTGCCATGTGGGTTTGCCATCTTTAGCAGCTAAGAATTCCAGGTTTATTGTTAGCATTTTCATACCCAGTGCACTAAAGAAATGGTCTCTATGTGGTGCCAGTTGCTATTTTAAATGTTTTAACTTCAGTGGTTGTATGTCTGCATGTTAGGAGTAGGAGTGACTCATTCAGACTGTGTGACTCATTACTTCCCAAAACAGTTTCTCATTCCCAATTTTACATGTATGGGTCAATGATGTCACCAGGGAGGGCGACTTGCGGGCTATAAAGTACCAAACTGCAAGGTTCTCCTTTGGGCTAAAATAGAAACTCTTATCCCGAAACTCTTTATATTCATACTTTAGGTCTTTAAGTGGTAAAAATAACATACATCCAATATTCAGTAAGCTTTTGTGGCCACAAACTGGTAATTACAGACCTGTAAGTTTGACATCAGTAGTGAGGAAAATTATTTGAAGATTTCTTTAGTGTTCACATTCAAGATAATGTCTAGGAGAATAATATGATAAGTATTTTGTAATAATGAATATGTTTATACGATCATGCCAAGTTTACTTTAAGTCTGTCAGTCTTAGAGATGTCATATGGGATGCATATAGAACAAGCTGAAGGAACACAATAGAAAGTGATTGTCAATGGTTCTAAGTGATGTGCTGAATGGTTTAGTAATGGGTACACTTTTTTATACCTGTTTATTAATGACCTGGAAGAAGCAATTTATCTAGTGATCAAGGGCTGGGTGTAACAATCCAAAGGCTACTTATAGCCTAGGGTTTAATGAAGATGGACAAATGACGAACATATCTGTAGCAATCCATACGAGTACAGGCAGTGGTGAAAATACTGGCCTTTGTAAAAAGGGGCTTTATAAAGTACAGGTATGGGATCCGTTATCCAGAAACCCATTATCCCAAAAGCACAGAATTATAGAAAGGCTGTCTCCCATAGACTCCATTTTATCCAAAAAATCCAGATTTTAAAAATGTTTTTATTTTTTTCTCTGTAATAATAGAACAGTATTTTATACTTGATCCAAACTATGATATAATTAATCCTTATTGGAAGCAGAACCAGCCTATTGGGTTAATTTAATGGTTAGAGGATTTTGTAGTATACTTACGACGTGAAGATCCAAATTACAAAAGATCTGTTATCCGGAAAGCACCAGGTCTCAAAAATTCTACGTAGTAGGAAACATGCCCATACCTTAAAGGACAAGGAAAGGCAAAAAAATGTGTACAGTTTTTATAAGAAACCTGACTGTATGCAGTGAAATTCTCCCTTCATTTACTGCTGTGGATAGGAATTGTCAAACGGTCCCTTAATGCTGGGCAGGGAAACAATCATACTTATGAACAGCAGGGGGAGCCCCCGCCTTACTTCCCAGCCATGCACAACTCAAGCAGCTTCATTTGTTTCCATGTTTTGATAATTTATGACGATCCCTAAGCTTAGCCCAGGCCACACAGAGCATGTGCACAGTCTTGCAAAAATTAGAAAAAAAGGGGTGAATCTGATCCTATATTAACAAACAAATTTGCACCTGAAAAG
>CM044434.1:120954113-120979613 GCA_024363595.1 Xenopus borealis | reverse complement strand
TTATGTTTAGTATACAAAATACAGCATTTCTAGCCTTATTCTCTTTTACACTTTCCTTGCACTTTAAAGGCATAGTGTCATGGGAAAACATGTTTTTTCAAAACGCATTAGTTAATAATGCTGCTCCAGCAGACTTCTGCACTGAAATCCATTTCTCCAAAGAGCAAACAGATTTTTTTTATATTCAATATTGAAATCTGACATGGGGCTAGACATTTTGTCAGTTTCCCAGCTGCCCCTGGTCATGTGATTTGTGCCAGCACTTTAGGATGGAACTGCTTTCTGGCAGGCTGTTGTTTTTCCATCTCAATGTAACTATTGAGTGCTGTTCTTAGATCTACCAGGCAGCTGTTATCTTATGTCAGGGAGCTGTTATCTGGTTACCTTCCCATTGTTCTGTTGTTAGGCTATTCTGTTGTTGAGGGGGAAGGGAGGAGGGTGATATCACTTCAACTTGCGGCACAGCAGTAAAGAGTGACTGAAGTTTATCAGAGCACAAGTCACATGACTTGGGGCAGCTGGGAACTTGACAATATGACAATATGTCCCATGTCAGATTTCAAATTGAAATATAAAAAAATATTTTTGCTCTTTTGAGAAATAGATTTCAGTGCAGAATTCTGCTGGAGCAGCACTATTAACTAGCATTTTGGAAAAAAATTTTTTTTTCCCATGACAGTATCCCTTTAAAAAAATGGTAAATTGCAAGTGACTTTATGCAGTAGTATATGTTGTGCTGCAGTCAGTTATAATGTTTTCCCATTCTGGTTTGAATTGGAGACAATGCAGAGGTATTTTCTACTTTCCTATGGATCATCTGGAAGTTACACAATATTCATTTGAGATTATGATTCTCCCTGGGACACTGCTTTGTATCAGATAGGATTACTAACTAGAGGCCTATGTTGCATGCAAGTTATACTGGTAACAGCACTAGGTTGTGTGCTGGGGACACATCTGCATAACTGCTTGCATCTGCATAACTGTTCCACAAGTACATAAAAATCAAAAGCAGAAAGCCAGGAGGTCAGCCAAAGTGTCCCAAATGCTCACCTGCCTGCTGATATGAAACTTAACCTATAATCCATGTGCAGAATAGGAGGCATGAAACACATACACTGTACTTTTGTTACCCCCAAATTAATACGAACTTTAACAAAATATAATCTCTATTATTATCCATGTGCAAATACAGTAAGCGCTGTCATGTTCTTTCAGTTATACATACATATTTTGGATGCTTCCTCTAGTTCCTTATTGATCAAACTTCATTCCCAGCATTAATACTCTCATCAAATGATGCTAAACCAACCTAACAGAGCTCAGTTGGGGAATCAATATGCTAAGAAGCATTGCTTTTTGAAAATTTTATTTCATTGAATAGAGTAGCAAAATTCTTTTTAGAAATCTATGAAGTAAACTTTTACTGTTCCAATAACCAGCTCTTAACAAAATATTTTGACTGCTGCAGTTGATGAAAACACCCTCAGTCTGCAACTGTAACTTTCCATGACATTCTTGGCTTTTACCCATAGGGTTATTATAGGGAGTAACCACAGACTGCTTTCAGAAAAAGCAAGTGTTTAGAATAGTAGATGCATATAAACAGTAAATATATTACAGTATACAAAGGTGGTGATAAATGAAACATTTTCTAGTTGGACCAATGCTGTTAATGGATTACTTAATTGGTCTGGTCCATTAATTAAGCATGCATCTATCGTAGTTAACAATTCCACTATAGCTCCATCTTCTCAGGCCTTGGCATTATCCTAAATTCTACCCTGTCCTCATATTCAGTCACTTATTAAATCATGTCAGTTTCACCTAAGGAACATATCGAATATACTGTACAATCATTTAACACCCAAGATACCGCCATAATTGTTATTCACTCTCTCATCACATCACATCTAGACTACTTTAACTCTCTATTAATTGTCCTTCTCTGCCAGAGACTATCACCTCTCCATTCCATAATGAACACTGCTGCCAAGGCTTATACACATCAGTAACTGCTCCTTCTTTGCCATGCCACTCGGCCAATCCCTGCACTGGCTTCATCTACCTTTCAGAATAAAATTCATACTAATGACCTGACATTCAAAGCATTTCATAACTCTGCCCCTCCCTACATATCTGAACTCATCTGTAGATACTCATACAAGCACTTACTATGCTCCTCTACTGACCTGCTCCTCAAATCTTCTCTAGTTACCTCCACATACCTCTTCTGGAATTCTCTCCCACAGTTTGTCCGATTTGCTCCCAACCTTTCTGCTTTCAAAAGATCTCTTAAAACACACTTATTTAAAGAAGCCTACCCTCACTCTGTTTAGCTACCAATTGCAATACCATATGCTACATCTCTCACCTGCTTATTTTTTATTTTACCCACTCCCAGCTTGTGTCTCATTCCTCTCTAGATTGTAAGCTCTTTTGCACAGGGCCTTCCTCATCTTTTGTACTGGAACTGGTTATTATGTATGTAACTCTGTAAAAAGTAATGTATCTGTGTTTTCTAAATATGGTATACTGAATGAGTTGTTGGAGGGGTGGCAAACGCAGATCATCACTGATTAATGCAAGGTTATGAACTTGGGTAAAAATAACATGAACACTAGTTATAAATTAAAAGGGATTGGGTTATTGTTCATTACTTTTAAAGATAATCCCGCTTTAAAATATAATAAAATGTCAGTGTTTTTTTATCATTTATATGACTTTTTTGCATACAGGATATGATTCACTGACATAAGATTGAGAAGGCTGTAGCTTCATTTTATAAGTTGCCGAGTCTAAGCTGGCGAAGGAAAGTCTGGCGAAAGAGGTAATTGCCCAGCTACTTCCACAGATTTCCATAGGAAATCCAGTGGAAGCACTGGGGGGGTGAGGGGCAGGTGGCCGACTTCCGCGTGGAGTGTGAAGTCACTTCCGGCACGATGACGTCACACGCCGTACAGTTCTGAAGGTACTGTAAAATTAACATTTCAGTGAATTTGTGGAGTAAAGATCTTTTTACAAATATATTAGAATGCATTATAAAAATATAGCCATTTCTTTAGATTTGAGAAATATAATAGTCATCTGTAGTAATAAAAATAAATTTGTTTCAACATGAGGGTAGTGAAGCTATGAAATAGCAGATTTGCTTATGCATTTCAGATTTTCAGGCAAAATATAATCTATACAATTAATCAGACTATAAGTGAATGCTTATATATATAAAGATATACAGTAGACATGGGGGTCACAAAAAAATCTGAGTAGAATCCAGGGAATGTTAAAAACCGGGAAACCAGGAAAGGAAAGAATGCAGCTTCCCTGCACCAGGCCGTGATGAAACTATGTCATATCTGAGAAACTGTAATATCCAGGTATATAACGCATGGTTCTACTGTAGACTCATCCCAAAGTGCCTGCACTTATCCTGTGATCCATGTTGCATTATGCAAGTAATCATATATCACATTCAAAGTATCAGCATTCCCAATAGTGTTCAAAAAATAAAATGTATAAATAAAAGTCACTTTTTTTTTTAACAATAATGTTAGTTCTGATGCACTTGATGTTAAATAAAAGATGATGCTAATGGGCTGCTTATAAAATTCTAATGCTAGTTGCACTGGTTTCAGAGCTGCTGTGTAACATCTCAAATAATAACCAAATAATTGCCAATCTGCTTTGAATACAGTAGATTAGGAGTTTGTCCCTAAATCTGGCCATAGACATTACAATTATGATCTTTCCTAGAAAAGATCTTTAAAAAAAAGTTGTAGAGCTGATTCGTCAGATATACAGGTAGAAACAATAGAATTCTACCTGTATGTGACGATTCAGCACTATCCAAGTCTTCTGTCAATACCGGCTCATCTTCCACCATACACGCACCAAATATTGTATGAAAATTTGTTTTGTATGCTATTATCGGTTGCATCAGGCAATTGATAGCAGAACAGCAGAAGACAGGGAGCTACTGAAGGCTTCAGTGACACAGATCTTTGCTGCTAAAGGGCTGTGTTTGCCTTAAGCTTGTACAAAACCAAAAAACATAATGTATAGTTTTTTTCTAGCCTACTTCTTTGTTCAATATCAGTCCTCCTAGGGTCAGACTGGCCCGGCAGGACACTGGGAAAAAATGAGGTGTGCCCCGGCTCTCATGGGCCCCCGCCGGGTCAGATCCCCTCCCGACCCTATAAAAAAAAGTTGTGCATGCATGTGGCGTGGCTCCTATTGAGCATGCACACGGCGTCACAGGAGTGGGTCCAGAGAGGGACCCTGTACAGTGGAGTCCCAGTGGCCCCTGGGCCCCCCAGTCCGACCCTGAGTGCCCCTATAAAAAGAGAGGTGTAGAATCAGCATTCAGTATTTACTGGGGAATCTCACAAAAGGGTTAAACTTGATGGACAGTTGCTGTTTCTATGCCCAAATTAATAAAGCAAACCACTTCCAGCGTGGGGTATGTTATGGTGTGTATGTACATGTGTGTTCACATTAATAGTTGGTTAGTGTATTTTTTAAGAGCATTCGTACTGTAGATAGGGTTGCCACCTGGCCGGTATTTTACCAGCCTGGCCGGTATTTTTGATAGTTGATCCCAATGTTATTAATAGGAAAAAAAGATAAATATATAGGAAGGCCGGTATTTTTTTCAAGAAAAGGTGGCAACCCTAGCTCTAGACAATATTGCGCCATTCCAGTGTAACTGGGTTCTGTAGTATAAAAATGCATACGTTGTACAAAATTTTAAGCACACAGTGTTGCTTAGAGATTTATAGCTTCATACTTTGACATTTTCACAGCATGCCTACAGTAAGAATAGATTCATGACATTTTATACGCAGTATGAACATTTTTTAGTGACATAAGCAAGGGTAATTTTAGGCATGTATCACCAAGGGTGTCACTCATCAGGGAGGCAGTCAAAACAAATCAATGAAGCAAGACTTCTAATGAAATATTTCTCATCTCTTTAACTGTCTGACCCACCCATGTGCTAGTAAATTTAAATATGGTAGTTAATTTGTATGGTTATCTCTTCTAGTCTAGCTGAAGTTCTGCATATAAACTATGTTCTTAGTATGAGACCTGGGCCGTGTTATAGTAACTTCTGTGAGGTTCTCTATAGCTGCAGGTTTTGTACCTACTGTATGGTTAGTGCACAAGGCAATATCCCAGGTTGGCTTAATGCTATTATCAGGCTGGATTTGTGGAAAGGCCACCTAGGCCCGGGCCTAGGGTGGCAGGATTTTAGGGGGTGGCATGCTGCCCAGCCACACCCACATTGGTTCACAAACACTGGGGATATGCAGGAGATACAATAGTTTTTTAAAAATTTCCCATGCACCATTGCCCATTGCTCTGATAATGAAAAATTGCGAATAAAGGGCAGAGTATGTGGGCGCCAGCAACACAAATCCGGCCCTGGCTATTATTTGCACCTACCATCACCTTTTTTCAGCATGGAAAAAAAATTGCACCCACCCTGTGAGCCCATTACCTGCAAGTAAAATTACACTACATGCACCTTCCCAAAAACTAGTGAGTGTTCCTGAGTAGTTTAGATAGCTGCATTATGATATAGTGGTTCAGATGGCTCTTGCTTTGCTGGTACCAAAAGGGGACAATGATATTGGCCATGTCAAGGCATGTAAACTTTCCTAAACAGGAAAAACATATATATAGTTGTATCTTTGAACAAAAGTACAAACAGTTTGCAGATCTAAGATAGTACGTCCCAGACAGTAGGGATTTTTTGCTGCTGGTGACTGGCGTGGATGGCAATCTAACACTGTATTAGCTATTTTTCATTCCTTCACAAATTACAGGAATTTTAATTTCTAGATAGGTTGTTTTTCATGATTAATTAGCATGCTATTGAATTCATTTAAAGAAATGAATAAACCTTCTTGGTAAGCCTGATGTATGTGGCATTTGGGATGATTGCTATAATGTTAGTCAAATATCTGGTCTTTGGGCAGAAGTGATTGCTTACTGTGTAACCCCATGTCAGGAATTGATTAAAACACTCTATTTGTTGGTGCACTCAATCCAGACACCTTAGCAGGCTTCAAACTTATTAACAGGGTATATTATATCCTGCAACGCTCACCCTTTTCCTGGGTTGGTGCCAAAGCCCTGGACCCTTCCCTTTACTCACAAAGTCAAATGCATTCAAAATAATAACAGATCACTCACCGCTCCGGATCTCTGGCCTGGGTGCAACGCCCCCCGAACCTGCAGCTTTGGGAGACCTTCGTAGTCAAAACAGAGCCTTTGTGGTGTGCACTCAGCGAACCAAACAGCAGTGGTGAAATTAAAAAGCAATTTTATTTACCAGATGGACATCTTCCTAACGCATTTCGTGTGATCCCATACGTACTCATAGGAAATCCATGTCAGGAATTGTCACTTATCAGTCTACTCTAACTGCAACCTGTCCTATTTTTTCCAGACCCCAAAAGATCAGAGGAAGCAAAATGATATAATACCATCACACAAAGCAAGATCAATAGTCAGAAAAGTTATACTATCAAGAGTATACTACATCTAATGCTTTATTCTAAAAAAGCCACAGAAGTGCTGCGATCAGCTAAGGCTATTTCATTCTGTGCATCTCAGGCAAAGGGCATAGGGTCTTGTAGGAACAACAGGGAAAACACAATTGAAGTCACACTTCCATTGTGAATTATTTAAAATTTTTTGCCTAATTTGTGTCACTGTTTTCAACAATTCCACTTCTAAAATATATAGAAAGTAAAAAGCAGTTGCACTATGTGTGGGTATTCATGAATGATTGTGGAATGATTAATAGGAGGTCACAGCCAGTAGCACAGCACAATTGCTTTAGTGAGACACATACATCCTTCTTGCTTAAGGTTGGGGCCATTTGAAGGGTGGTGTCTGTCTTATAATTGTATCTGATTCCATGAATATGAAATGCTTTAACCAACAAAGACAGAAAACTGCCACTGAATTGGGCAGTACATAAGCACCCATTTGGGTGATATGGGTAAATGGAAGCTGTGACACAAAGAAATTGTTGTGATTGGGGCATGAGTGTGTTGCAGCAAGGAGAAGGGGCTCAGAGGTGAAGGGAAAATAGACACATTTTTCATTTAAATAAAAAGACTAAAAACCTGCAGCAAAAAAAGGTATCACAGGGGCTTATAGGTAGATGAGTTAGAGTTAAGAAATTGGTGGCCAATAGGATATTTAGAGTCAGAATGAAGAGGACCTGTGTACTGCTACTTTGCATAATGCCCCTGAGAGCCCCAGATTACATTTTGCACTGTGGCTGCAGCCATGTTCACTGCTCATAAAGCCAACATTTTATGAGATCCATTGTCTGGAAACCTGTTATCATGAAGGCACCAAATTATGGGAAGGCCATCTCCCTTAGGCCCAAATTCACTAAAGCGTGAAGCATCTAACACTAGCGCTAATTCGACAGCGAGACGTCATTTTGCAACTTCGCAAATTCACTAACACCGACTCTGGCGAATTTTCGCTAGCGAAGTAGATAGACTTGCGCAACTTCACACCCTTACGCCAGGCGAAGTTGCGCACTGATGCAGGATCGTAATTACGCAAATTCACTAAGATCAACATTTTACTGAACGTTACCACTTACGTTAGACTTTACTTCGCCAGGTCAGACCAGGCGAAGTTCAATACAATAGATAGGAGTTTGAAAAAAAAAATGGTAACATTTTTCTATGTCCCAAAAAAACGCTGGCATGTTTTACCATTGTAGGGTGATAGTCTGAAAAAGATCGATATTTTTTTGGGGGGGGTTATCCTCTTTCCCCCCTACATTTCCTAACATATGGCAACACAACTATATAGGGGGCACATGTTTAGGGCAATAGGACAACTTTATTTAATTTATTAAAGGTTTCCTGGGCTTGTGTAGTGGAATGTAGTGTAGTAACATATACTTCTATTATACGTTAAAGTTCCCGCCGTATGCAAATTAGGCATCGCTAGCGTAACTGCGCTTTACCTGGCGAAGTAATACTAGCGCAACTAAGCTACCGTTCGCCGACCTGAGCATAACTTCGCACTTTAATGAATTTGCATAGCGCTGGCGAAAATTTGCCTGGCGAAGTGCAGCAAATGCTAACGAAGCCAACGCTAGCAAATTTTCTCATTCATCATGAATTTGCCCCATAGACTCCATTTTATCCCAATAATTAAAATGTTTTAAAATTATTTCCTTTTTCTTTGTAATATTAAAACAGTACATGGCACTAAGACATAATCCTTATTGGAGGCAAAACATGCCCATTGGGTTTATTTAATGTTAAAATGATTTTTTTGTAGATTTGAAGATCCAAATTATGGAAATATCAGTTATCTGGAAAAAAAAAACCCAGATCCAGAGCATCAGGATAACAGTAAAAAAATATGAAACAGAACATTTTAGATACCGACATAGACAGGGGTAAGTAATCCATGAAACATAACTTTTTTTTTTTTAATATTTTTTTTCTATGTAGATACATTTGTTCTGACGTATGCAGTGTTGAAAAGCTTCTCATAATCTTGTTTTTCAGGATTGTTCTTGAGAATTTTGCACACTGGTATTTTCCAAACCTATTGATCTAACCACCAGCTGTTTACCTCAAGTAAATGACGTATACTACTTTCAGGGCCCCTGGCTATTTATGTCTTTAAAGCCACCCAAGAGCAGAAGTTGACACTGCTGTCTGACAGGTTGCTGAAATGTGCATCACTGCCCCAGTCACTTGGTAGACAGTACTAAGTGAAATACAATTCCTTTGGTCTCCCAGTCATTTTACAGTTTGGCTACTGAGAATATCTATAATATTCAGACTGAGCACAAAGTCATCCTGACATCCAGGACAAAGCTTTGTCTATACAGATAATCTTCTGTAATCTTGCATCTTGTTCAGAATTGTTGCATTCTTATTTTGCTTCTGATCTTGATGATCAGGTTTGATAGACACAGACAAGCAGCAAATCTCTATCTCTAGACATGATATCATTGTTTATTTATAAAATGATATGTTAATAAATGGACTCCAGTGACTTCATGAGATTTTAGAACATGTGCCAGGTATCTCATACCATAGTTCCAGCTTTGAATACACATAAGAAATCATTGTTTATACAAATAACAAAAAACTCTTTTAATCCAGAAAGTGCTTAGTATATCATGAGTGCCCATGATTGTGACACTGATACATATTCAGTGTCCTCTAGTACAGGTATGGGACCTGTTATCCAGAATGATCTGGATTTGGGGTTTTCTGGTAATCCAAGGATAGATTATATCTTGGTTTGAATTAAGTACAAGGTACTGTTTTATTACTACAGAGAAAAAGGAAATCATTTAAAAAAAAATTTGGATTATTTGATTATAATGGAGTCTATCAGAGACTGCCTTTCCTTAATTTGGAGATGCTGGATAACGGGTTTCCAGATAACAGATCCCATGCCTGTACATTGATTTCTGTACATTACCAAACATGCGGGTAAAGAGGATCACGCAGTAGTAAGTAGTAAGCCAGGCTGTGATTGGAGTGAAAAAACTTTTAGTCCGCTCATCTGGATACTTATACTTTATCAACATAAAGGTTATAGGAATAAGTTATACATTTATATATCTTTAGGGATCAACTAGATGTAAGTTTCGGATTCTGGGATTGGCCAGAGTTTATTACTTTCTGCAGGATTGGGTCAGAACCAATTCTGAGCCCCTGAAGGCATGTGACTTTAAAGGTGCAGATAACTGACTGAGATAAGTTTTCTTTCATTTTCTTTTTTTTGCTGATATGAATATGCAAATTAGGACTGGATGTGGATTGAATCTTTTGTGAAGAATCCAGCTGAATCCAAAAAGTATGAATCCAGAGCATCCATGATATTATATATAATATGTATATCTGAGCTTCATACTTCAAAGGAGAGGAAGATCGCAGACAAGACAGTATAGGTAAAAGAATGCCTCTTCTTAGCCTCCCTAGGGGGTCAAGAGATATGACAGTGGGGCTCATTCCAAATGCCACTAGGCTTTAATATGGGAGGATGCCTCTCTTCTAGACACACCTTAAAGGAACAGTTCAGGGTAAAAATAAAAACCGGGTAAATAGATAGGCTGTGCAAAATAAAAAATGTTTCTAATATAGTTGGTTAGCCAAAAATGTAATGTATAAAGTCTGGAGTGACTGGATATCTAATATAATAGCCAGAATCCAACTTCCTGCTTTTCAGCTCTCTAAATCTGAGTTAGTCAGCGACTTGAAGGGGGGCCACATGGGACATAACTGTTCAGTGAGTTTGAAATTGATCCTTAGCATTCAGCTCAGATTCAAAAGCAACAGTTATGACCAATGTGGCCCTCCCTCAATTCACTGATTGGTTACTGCCTGGTAACCAGGGTAACCAGTCAGTGTAAACAAAAGCGAGCTGAAAAGCAAGAAGTAGTGTTGTGTTCTGTTATGTTAGACTTACAGTCACTCCAGCCTTTATACATTACATTTTTGCCTGACTAACTATATTGAAAACATTTTTTATTTTGCAGTCTATCTATTTACCCAGTTTTTACTTTTATACTGAAGTTTGAAGTTCAGTTGGGGTAAGATTTGTAGGATAATGCGCAATGTTTACTAATCAACCAATCAACATGTACCATATAATGAACACCTTTTTAACACCTAAAAGAGGATCTGTGGATTACTGCACTGGAGCAAACTTTGTGCTATTTATAACAAATGGGAGTTATTACAGTGCAAACGTATTTGCTGTCCTAGATTTTTATGGAATTATGGCTGAATAACTTAAATATAAGTGATTTTCTATAACAGTAACTTTGTTATGAGTTAAGGGGGACCTAGCAAAGGTTGAAGCCTGTATTGCATTTAAAAAAATCTGACAACCACTGCTTTAACCATATTAAGGCAAAAAGAAATACAGCTATTTGATCATTTAAAAATGTGTTTTGCCTAAAGTGGGCATGCTCCTGTGTGCCTTACATACTTGAGCTCTATATAGGTTGTGAAATGGTATTGGAATGTTTTATCTTAAATGTTTCGTTAAGGGATTGAGATGCCGGTGAATAAGGGGTCAGGGACAAACTGCACCTGGAAGTGTTTAATATTAAAGCAAAAAACCCATATTAACAGCGGTCACTAATTAAAATCTCCCCTTTAAGCCATGTGTCTTATGCCAAGCAGCATTTTATTTAAATATAAGCCCTTTTTTCTATGTGTCACCAAGCTATGGGGTAATCTGATCTATTTTGATTGCAATTTAACATAATTATGTGCTGCTTGATACAGAATAGATGTGATATAGATATTTATATAAACAAAATAAATCAGAACCATCTGCACCTAGATCTATTTTGTAATACCTTGTGATAGCTTTGTTTATTCGCGCTAAAAGAGAACTAGACTTGCTGACTTACAGCTAAAAATATCAATGGGCGGCACATTACACGTAGTGCAGACTACGCTCTGGAATGGTCCCTGTGCATTCTGAGAGTGACCATGTGAGCAGCCTGTGCCTACAAATATATGCCTGCCTGTGATGTAATATTTACTATGTATCCTGCTTTAGGTTTCATTTAAGGCACTGCCTATTCCCCTGGAATCTGGGTCAGCCATACTGACGCGTCCTGGGCTATAAATGAACAAGCGAATGTCAGGGTATCAGTGCTACATCCGATCTGCTGCTTACGTTCTTATGGTTTTGTCAGATGACTTGGGTGTAACTAATGTAACTTGACTAAGAACATATTTATATAATCAGGAAAAAGTACATTTATTGTGTAGGACTGGGGTGTCTAGAGCTGAACATTCCTTGTCTAGGGGTTCCCGGGATCAGTCGCATTAGGCTTGCTTGTTGGCCAGTAACTACAAGTCTCAGCCCCTGGCTTTTACTGGAGTTTAGAATTGCATTCATGTCTGTTGGTGTCTTTTAAAAAAGTATTTAAAGGAAAACTCTACCCCCCGAACAATGTAGGTCTCTATAAAAAGATACTGCATAAAACAACTCATATATAAAACCCTGCTTCATGTAAATAAACCATTTTCATAATAATATACTTTTTTTAGTAGCATGTGCCATTGGGTAATCATAAATAGAAAATAGCTATTTTAAATAGTGATGGGCGAATTTATTCGCCAGGGGCGAATTCGCGGCGAATTCCCACGATTCGCCGCTGGCAAATAAATTCGCGAAACTGCCAAAAAAATTCACCAAAAAAAATTTGCCGCGCAAAAACGAGTCGCGCGTCCAAAAAAACGAAAACAACGCGAAAAACGAAAACGCGACACGCGTCAAAAACAACGCGCGACTCGTTTCGCGAATCGGCGAAAAATTCGCGAATTTCTCGGCGAAGCGAAACGCGCCCGTTTCGCCCATCACTAATTTTAAATAATAAGGACAGCCTCCTGGGATCCTAGGATCCAACGGTGCACACAAACATACCAAACAAACTATAACGTTAGGTCACATGAGCCAATTAACAGACAGTGTTGTGTCTTTTGCTTCCACGATTCAAATTTCGAATTTTCTATTGTTTTTGAAGACCACTTCGACCATCAAATTTTGAAAATTCTATCGAATCGAATGATTCGAATAATTTGAATAAAATCTATTTGAATATTCGACAGTCAAATAACTTGCCCTTTAAATTTTTATTCGACTGCTTATTTCGTCAGATTCAGCCTACCAAATTGGATTTAGCTATTTTTGATCAAATGGCTAAAATCTTTCGATTCAACGATTTTATCGATTGATTGATTGATTCGATCATTCGATCGATCGAATTGCGGGGAAATCCTTCAAATTCGATATTCGAAGGATTTAAATTCGACCACAATTTAATTGGTCTAATTCGAGGGTAAATTCACCCTCGAATTCGACCAATAGTAAATCTGCCCCTTAGAGTTGAAATATTTCTGGTCAGTTGAGGCAGCACACAGACCATCATGAAATGGTGGTTCAAGGCAAGAGATGTAAAGGGGCAATATTTACTTAAATATATATTCCAGTTTGGTAAGATTCTTTAACATGTCACTTAATTTGATATAAACTATTTGTTGCTTAAGTATTCATTTTGGGGGTATAGTTTTCCTTTAAGATGTCGCATCATATTTCCTGAGCCACACCAGGTACCCCAGCTGGCAGAATACTATGGTATAATATGGGGACAATGCAACATGGTATAGTATAGATAAGGTAAATAAAATATCATTATAGACTCTAATATGAAACAGTGTCACATCAGTATTTTTATTTTATATTCATAATTCTAATCTACAATTATCTAAATGGCGAAATGTGTTTGTAGCTTTGCTGAGGCTTTGCAGTCTTTTCATTGAGGGATCTGTCAGGAGATAACTGATAAAAGCAGTGGTCCTCAAACTTGGCCCTCCAGCTGTAAAGGAACTACAAGTCCCACAATGCAATGATGGAGTCTGACAGCCACAGTCAGGCAAATGCATTGTGGGACTTGTAGTTCCTTAACAGCTGGAGGGCCAAGTTTGAGGACCACTGGATAAAAGTAACAGGTCATTAAAGGGACCACATCATAAAAGTATACTTTTCTATCTTTGTTCATTTTCTACTACCAATCCATTCTGGCATCTGACCTTCTGCCTGAGACCTGTAAGCATGTATAATTTGTAATGGAGTAAGACACTTTACAGCTGCCAGTCTTAATGATTGGAACAGCATCTTCATCTGAAGAGTCACCATATACTGGCGGATAAGTGGCATAGGCAGCTTACATTTTCTAACATGTCCCATTGATGAACTAACCGATAACCCCAGTACACAGATATCAGTCAGGATCTTACGAGCAGCATACACATACTGAAGTTTTGAATTATTATAATTATTAAAAGGGTGGGTCACCTTCATGTCAACTTTCAGTATATTATAGAATGACCTAGTCTTAGCAACTTTTCAATTGCTCTTCATTATTTATTTTGTATACTTTTTAGATTATTTGCTTTCTGCTTCTGACTCTTTCCAGCTTTCAAATGGGGGGGGTCACTGATTCCATCTAGAAACAAAGTCTACACATGTGATGACCCGCATTCTTACTCGCTTAGACCCGCGACCCGAACCGTACCCGCGATCCTCAACCCGGACCCTCTGACCATCAAGAATCAGGAAGTGCTGTCATTGTAAACCGGAAGTGACATCATCGGAAGTAGCCTCAATCAGTAAAACAGGAAGTGCTGTCATTGTAAACCGGAAGTGACATCATCAGTAGTAGACATGCTCAGAAAAAGGAGTAAAAATCACTATGGCGAGGATCCGCGACCCGACCCTCAACCCGCCAACCTGCAGAACCAACGGCCCGCTTCTGTACCCACACCCAGAAATTCTACGTGCAACCCGCAGGGTACCACGGGAATTTGTGGGTAACCCGCGGGAATTTGTGGATAACCCGCGGGTACCCACGGGTACCTGCAGGTACCCGACCCACTGCAGGACTCTAAGCTGGCGAGCTAAAGAATAAAAAGCTAAATAACTCAAAAACCACAAATAAAAAATGAAAACCAATTGCAAATTGTCTCAGAAGATCACTCCCTACATCATACTGAAAGTTAAATTAAAGGTGAACAACTCATTTAACAACATATTTATATGGCAACAACATATTTTGCAGTGCTGTACAATGAATGGCTGTATACATATCTATAAAGCACATGATCTTTTGCAGTGCCATGCAATGAATGGGTGTATACATTGAGCATACAGATTACATAACAATACACATCACAAAAACAATAGCCAATAACCAATACAAGAGTTGGAGAGCCCTGCCCAAACAAGCTTACAATCTAAAAGGAGAAGGGGTATGAGACATGGGGTGAGGGATTGGGCAAGATCCATAGTCAGCAAGGTAAGATATGCATTTAATATGAGTTTATCAGGTACATGGTTAATTGCATGGTGTGCATGTCATGTGATTATACAGAACTATACAGGAATCTACTGACCTTAAAAGACAGTTCAGTCTCTATTACCTACCTCCCAACTGTTACGTTTTGAGCGGGACAGTCCCGCTCTTGACAGTTCAATCCACAGTCCAGCTCTTTCTATTTACTCTCCTGCACTGAACAGCCAGAAAAGGATACAAAGTTTCTAACCGAATTGGTTTTTGGCAGAGAGCCCAGACAGTTAGATAATGTTTTAACAGTTTTAGATAAGGAGGTCTCTTGGGAGAATTAAGACTCGCAACTTAAAGGGCAATTCACATTCATTAGCAAAACTCTAATAACACATAAAAACCACAGAAATGTGTTGAAACTTTCATAACCTGTTAAATTTTGTAAAATGGACATGGGGTGTGTTCACGAAAAGGTGAATGGTCAAAAAAATTTGCCACGCTCTACATTGCAAATCATTTTGTCCCTCTTTCTGTTTCCAAAATGTTGGGAGGTATGCTATTATGATGCTTTAGAATTGCCTTAGAACAAGTATAGTCTCCCCTCTGCGCTTTGTTTTTTTTTTAATCACTTTTATTCTAACATTTCAATAAAATAGGTACAGTCATCATTTGCACAGTTTTGATATGATGGTACATAAGTTACAACTTTGACATTGCAATTTGGGGGGAAAGAGAACTTTAGTATATAAAAACCGAATAAAGAAAGAAAAGGGGGGAAAAAACTACCATAAAAGTAAGGAAAAGAAAGAAAAGAATTCTGCCATGGGGACCATATGTCGATATGTTTATCCATTTGATCTGTCAATAAATCATTTAAGTACAATAGGTTTTGAGTAGTGTTTATTCTCCTCTCTGTGCTTTTAACTATTTAAAGACACACACCCTGTTTCTTCCCATTTCTTATGGGCGCTAGGCAGGTGGGAGGCAGAGGGAATACACTTTTTATCAGTAATGGCACCTCAGGGGGTGGTGGAGCAGGACAAATGTGGTTCCTGTGCAGAGTGGTGCAAACTCTATCCTGCTCTGTCCTCTGATCTAGTCTCCGTTATTTTACGTAACGTAATTACGTTACGTAATTCCCACTGTGGCAGCCGCATGAAGAAATATTGTGGGAGGGTGACACAGGCAGTATCTGGGCCCTCAAACTACCTCACTGTGTTATAAAGTAATGATAAACGAGTATGAAACTGTATTAATTGTCCATTATTGTTCATTGCCTCTTTCCAGTCAGTGTGAAGATGCCAACTTTGCTCAGTAACAGGCAACATGCCAAACCTATTGTAGGACATTTTACAGCTATTGCAGATGCAGCACAAAAGGTCAGAGTAACCCCCACGCAGGGATGCAACACCTTGATTTAGAATATATTTTATTTCATTAAAAGACAGAGCCATTTCCTGTGGGGCTTTACCAGCGGGAGGGGTTTCTATTTGTAGAAAAATGTCACAGAGGAGGCGTGAGGGAAAAAATGACAAAAAAGGCACCGCTGATTGAAAACGGGCCCTGCTAGTTGCTTACATTTGAGCAGCAGAACCAACAGTGGCCCATGTTTGCTGATTATTATCAGACAGAAGTAAGATTTAGTGGGCAAATAGAGCGCCACTATGGGAAAATGTGGAAGACAAGGAGACAGGATATTTCTGGACATCTAAAGTGAATAATGTACTGTAGGGCAGTGGCCTTTCTCTGCTACATATACACGTGCCAAATCTCACACCTTCTTGCACACAGGCAACCATAAAGCAGATGCATGAGACTAGGCACGTGTTTCCAGCTGCACCTTGGTGTTTTTCTAGACCACACTCACATTAGAATTCTTCACTAAAGTTCTCTTTCTTCCCATATTAGAAGGTCATTTAGATCCCTTATCATTTAGTGCAATTGCTATCCTCTTCAACCCTTTGTGTTTTTACATGTGGCACAAAATTGATGCAGTGTGAACAGTCACAGTGTATTTAGTGTACCTAAAAATGCTAAATGTATTTCTTTTCTGTATGTTTATCAGGCTCTTTCCCAGCTACTGTATAAACACTATAGGGTATATTTCTGAAAGCGTGAGAACAGAGCTCTCCACAGTCCACCAGAGTTTACTGTTCACATGTATAGGATATTTAGGGGCATTGTTATCGGAACAAATTATTTCCATCATTAAAATTTGTATACAAAGGAATAGAGAACAGGGGAGCTGTCACTTTTTGATAGATATGTCTTTCCATGTAAGAACATTGGCATCATCATCAATACAGTCAAATAAGGTGTATATTTGTGCATTAGTAATAGGTAACCATAGTGACAGTGAACCTGCAAGTAGTTGGATTTCAGAAAGGGGTGTCCAACCTGCGTCCCAGGATGGATATGAATATGACGCAGCTTGAAACCCTTGGTTCCTGAGGAAATGTCATGTTGCAAAGGATTTAGGAGTAGGCAGAAGGGGGGACTCTGCCCATTGCCCAGTTAGTAGTAATAATAATATAATAAGTCTATTTAATATCCAGGTGGCCCAGGGAAGCCAAAGGTTGGACACCCCTGCCCTACTCCTAAATAGCACAATTACAGTTATTCTTGGTATATTCTGGCACGGTGAGCCTTTTTCATCTGCATTTATATAGTTCTTCAAATCAGTGGGAGCCATTACAATTGCTCGTCAGAGAGGTCACACACAATAAAGTTCAGTACGGTACTTGCACCCAAACACACTCCTGCACTTCCACATTATACATGGTGCACAATTGCCCCAATTGACATTGTGAAACCCTGAAGCTACTTCCAACCCTAGACTTGATGAAGCTCTAGGCTTCTCACAGTGTGTTGCGACAATAGGCACATAACACTTGCACCCCCACCTCTGAAAATGGTAGGCACTGCTTACGCCAGATTTGCATCTAATACAAGCATCATTGCATTCATTTTGTTACTGACCCATAATTATAGGGATAATGTTGAATTGTGGAAACAAATAACATTGCAATTTGTGTCAATAATTGTAATTTGTACGCTGTATCTGTCATGCAAAATAATCATGCACATACTTTAATGAAAATGTACTCTCAGGTAGGTAAATTAAAAAACATGATAAAATACTGTTGGGATGAAGTATCTTTAATTTGAATAAAGTGCTTTACTTTTAATAACACTGATCTCAAGTATCTTTATAACTGTCTTGGCCTTTAAAGAAAAAAACAGGTAACATCCCTGTCTGCAGGATAGGCTTAGGCTAATGCCACACAGGGGCTGATGTTGCCAGTGAAATAGGCCAAGAATTAGCCCCAGTGCTAACGTTCTTCTTTGCCTGCACTTGGAACCATTGTATGGGTGGATTCCAAAGCAGAAAAGAGTTTTCACTCAGGCCCAATGGTTCCAGGTGCAAAAAAGAAAGCTGATGCCAGCACTGGTGCTGATTCTCTACCTGAGCTTTTCTACAGGCTGAGATCACCCTCTTTGTGGTATTAGCCTTAAAGTTTTAAGATTATCATGCAGATTTCAGTAGAAATTGCAAAAGCAGCAGGGATATATAAATAGACCCAGTGTCTCTTTTAAGATGCTAATAGAGAATGTGCAATAAATGTGGGTTAATCTTTATTAGCATATTATTTATACATATACAGTAAATGAGCCCTTCATGTAACATTATGATGATCATGAAAATCATGTAAACTTTAAATAAACCCAATAAGCTGGTATTGCTCCCAATAAGGATTAATTATACATTGGTTTGGATCAAGTCCAAGGTACAGTTTTATTATTACAGAGAAAAAGGAAATCAAGTTGATTATTTCATTATAATAGAGTCTATGGTAGACAGCCCTTTCATGATTCTTTCTATATAACAAGTGAATAATGGATCCTATAAGCATATAAAAAAAGCCTGATGAAACATAATATGAAGAAAAATGTTTACAAATACACAACCAAAAATACATTATATTTAAATATATACAGAATATTTTAATTATTTGTTGTTGAGAACCCTTCTAGTCCATCCCTGATGCAATCAGACCCTTTGCAGTCAGACTTCAAGGAGAACTAAAACCTTAAAATGAATATTGTTAAAAATGGTATATTTTACATACTGAGCTTATTGCCCCAGCCTAAAGTTTCAGCTTGTCAATAGGTGTGATGATCCAGGACTTCGAACTTGTCACAGGGGTTCACCATCTTGGAAAGTGTCTGTGAGCAGCTGTTGAGAGGCTAAGCTTAGAGGTTGTCACAAATTATCAAGCAGAAAATGATGCTACAAGTCTGATGCTAATTGCAGTGGTTCCTGTGCTGCCATGTAAAAATTATCATTTAAGCATAATCAGAATAAGTACTTTATTATTTAATATCTGCTTCTCTTTATTCATCAGAAAGAAAAGTGTTTTTTCCTAACATTTCTGTAACTCTTCAGTGCATAAATGATCTCTGCCACAAACTATTTCTTACGCCATTAGACCACAATCATTTGTTTGGCATGAAATTCCATTAGAATGCAACCTGCACAATACTCTTTGCCCTGACCTCTCCACCTCTGCCCACTGGCAGGTATCAGATTCTACTATGGAAGTTTTGTCCTTCATTGCTGAGGAATGCTGTGGATTCCACGGGCTTTTGACAGCTGCTCCTCATCTCATCAAAATCCCTTCAAATGGATCTCGCTTTCTTTCTGTCGCAAAGTTGCAATTCGTTCAGGATTTCATATCTACTAATTGGGTGTTACACTTAATTAAGTGCACTACAGTCAGCCTCCTTATTTCCCATCTGCATTACTGCTGTCTGGTTCATGCAGGGACACCTGCCCTTCAGTAAAGTAAAGGTTGTGTCACTATATAAGTAATATATACAGTTGGATTAAAACTCTGATCTCTGTTTCAAGCTTTTGGAAAAACTGGTGCTTTCTTGTTCATCCAATGGGCAGTGGCAGAACTACCGGGGGAGCAGGGGGTCCGCAGACTGCAAGCCCACCGTCAGTCTGCGCACTACAGGAGAAGCCGAAAAACGGTCTGCACCCGGCCCGCCTACCCATAGTTCCGTTACTGCCAATGGCTGCTTTTTAATTTTAAAAATCCTAAAGTGCATACTAGTGTCTATTACTTCAGTGGCACTAGACAATTCTCAGAATTACACAATACATTTTTGTATTTACAGAAACATATACACAATACTGCTTCACTGTGAAGCCCTTGGACCTCTTGTATTTAGGGTTATTTACAATATAATTAGGGTTACATCTTCTGTATCCTGAATTCTCGTTCAGGGTTTTCACCAAAATGTTTTCATGTGTATCTTTTAATCTCCAATTACAAATCTGAATCCCCCAAAAAAGGTGCGTTCCCAGTCCAGCCAGCAATAGGGACCTCCTCTGCCCGTTCACAAGACATTGTTCAGAACAGTATCTTTTAATGTGCTTTTTAGTTTTATGTACAGGAATGTGTCTATTATCCAGAAACACATTATCTAGAAAGCACTTGAATTATGGGAAGGCCATTTCCCACAGAATCAATGTTATCCAGTTTGTTAAATAATGATTTACTTTTTCTTTGTAATAATAAAACAGTAGTTTGTACATGATCCAAACTAAGATATACTTAAAGGGGTGGTTCACCTTCAAGTTTACTTTTAGTATATTGTAGAAGGGTCAATTCTAAGAAACTTTTCAATTGGTCTTCATTATTTGTTTTTCATAGTTTTTTAATGATTTGCAATTGTTTCTTTGCAGCTTTCAAATGGGGGTCACTGACACCTTCTAAAATCAAATGCTCTGTAAGGCTACAAATGTATTGTCATTGCCACTTTTTATTACTTATCATTCTATTCAGTCCATCTCCTATTCATATTTCAGTCTCTTATTCAAATCAATGCAGGGTTGCTAGGGGGATTTGTACCCTAGAAACCAAATTTCTGACACTGTAAACTATAGAGCTGCCGAATAAAAAGCTAAATAACTATAAAACTACAAACAATAAAAAATAAAAACCAATTGCAAATTGTCTCACAATATCACCATCTACATTATACTAAAAGTTAACTCAAAGGTGAACAACCCCTTTAATCATTATTGGAAGCAAAACCAGCCTATTGGTTTTATTAAATGTTTGCATGATTTTCTAGTAGACTTAAGGTATGAAGATACAAATTATGGAAAGTTCCATTAAACCTCATGTCCTGAGCATTCTGGATCCTATACCTGTACTAGAACAAAAACGTCCACTTTGTGGATAATCTGCACCCAGCAGAGAGAAAGTATAGCAAAATGTATATTTGAGAAGAAGAGCACAAATTGCATGTGACATTACAAATGGAAACATATATCATGTTATGGATGGTAACACATTAGCAATTTGCTCAATAAACATGGCATCAGAACATGTGCATATTTCTGTATTTCTAAGTATCATACAGCAAAATGAGCACATCAGTTCCCAAACAATGTAACTCTTGCCTGTAAAGCTGCAAATACTTGGATCATATGCCTTTGCACACCCTATGTGACACAAAGCAATATCTAACTGAGCCCTCATCAGCTCGTAAAGGAAAACTATACCCTCAAAATTAATACTTAAGTAACTGAGTTATATAATATTTGTGATACTGACATTTTAACATATGAATGTACTGTACATTAAATGTTACCTATAGGTCATGTTGATCATTTTTTGCTGAGAGGTTTGTTTTTGTATATAATTGTTAGTTGAAGTTCCCTAAGCCTGACTTTGCCAACCTGACTGTCCCATCTCAGCCTGTTAGTTACAGTTTCTAATGCTGCACAAATATGGCAGCCTCCTCATAAAGGAACATGGGGGATCAGACAGGTAATGTAAAAACATCATGCAAATACTTTATGGCAAAGTTAGAAGTAAATTTCAAAGCCAGCATTATAATAGATGTAAGAAAAAGTTTAATTTCAGGTGTCGGTATCTCTTTAAGTGGCATATTAAATAATCTTATCAAACTGGAATATATATTTAAAAGGATTATGTTGTGATTTTTGCCAAACCTCTTAACTTAATTTTTCAGGATTCATTGAGTTCTGGCATGGTGCCGAGAGACTGGTGAATTGCTAATGTGGTGCCGCTATTCAAAAAGGGATCCGGTTCTCAGCCTCAAAACTATAGGCCAGTTAGTCTGACTGGTGGTAGGAAAGCTTTTCGAAGGGTTAATAAAGGATAAGATAATGGACTTCATAGCAAATAACAATACTATGAGTTTGTTCCAGCATGGTTTTATGCGTAATAAATCTTGCCAGACTGACTTAATTTCTTTTTATGAGAAGGTAAGCAGGGACCTCGATTCTGGGATGGCACTGGATGTGATTTACTTAGACTTCTTTAAAGCAGTTGATACAGTGCCACACAGAAGGTTACTGGTTAAATTAAGGCATGTTGGCCTAGAACATAGGGGCAGATTTACTAAAGGGCGAAGTGACTAACGCTAGCGAAATTTCGGCAGCGCGATGTAAGTTCTTTACATCCCCAATTTACTAACGAACGCAGGTGCCCCTTTGCTAGCTAAGTAGAGGTACACTAGCATTACTTCGGACTCTAACGCCAGGTGAATGTCCGCTCTGGCGAATGAGTGTAACTCTGCCAATTCACTAAGATGCAGATTTTACTGAAGGTTACCTCTTGCGCCACACTTGACTTCAGCACCTCAGACCAGGTGAAGTGCAATAGAGTAGATAGGAGTTTGTCCACAAATCTAGCGTCTTTTCCTTTTTATAGGGTAATAGGCTGCAAAAGATTGTAATTTATTTTGGGGTACCTGCCTGTTCCCCTACATTTTCTAACATATGGCACATAAACTATATAGTGGGTACATATGTAGAGCAATATAACAAATCTATTTTATTTTATTAAGGTTTTCCGGGCTTGTGTAATGTAATGTATTTGCTGCAACATATATGTTCACTGAACTTTAAAGGGGTTGTTCACCTTCAAACAACTAGTTGTTTTCAGATAGATCATCAGTAATAACGACTTTTTCCAATTACTGTCTATTTTCTATTTGTAACAGTTTTTCTAATATTGAAGTGTAAAGCGTCATTTTTCACTTTCTAAGGCTGGGGACAGACAGGGAGATTCGGGGAGATTCCTCACAAAGTATCTTCGGGCGATTCCGGAAATCGCCGCGCTGTGTGTGCACAGGCGCTGGCGCTTTGTCATTAATACTAGCGGCAGACAGGGAGAAGGAAATTAGGGGAGATTGTCGCCTGCTATTAAACGCCAGGTGACAGAATCTCCCCGAATCTCCCTGTCTGTCCCCAGCCTAAAGCAGCTCTGGGAGGGGGAGGTCGCTGACCCCCCCAACTGTTCTAAACTGATACATTTAATCGATCCATTTCTTATCTTTGTCCCTGCTGAGCAAAATCTCTGGGTTTTATTACAGGCAGCTGTTAGAATTGATACAATAGTTGCTAATACTCCAGAGATGTTGCTGTGAAATGTATCATTTAAACTAGAGCAATTTTGCTTTGCTTGACGAAGTAAAGCTGGTGCAACTTTGCTATGGTTCGGCGCCCTGGATGAAACTTTGCACTTTAGTGAATTAGCGTTGTCTGAACGAACTTTCACATGGCGGGGTATTGTGATGCATACGAAGCCATCGATAAAGATCTTTCGCAAATTAGCCTCATAGTTTTTGTACCTGGGTAGAGAACTGGCTAAAAGATCGACTACAAAGAGTGGTGGTATATGGAACATTTTCTATGTGGACCAGTGTTGTTAGTGGGTACCGCAGGGCTCATACTTGGTCCCTTGCTTTTCAACTTGTTTATTAATGACCTGGATGTGGGCATTGAAAGTACGGTTTCTATTTTTGCAGATGATACTAAATTGTGCAGAGCTATAGGTTCCTTGCAGGATGCTGTCACTTTGCAGAGTGATTTGTCTAAGTTGGGAAACTGGGCAGCAAACTGGAAAATGAGGTTCAATGTTGATAAATGCAAGGTTATGCACTTTGGAAAAAATAATATAGATGCAAGTTATACACTAAATGTGTTGGGAGTTTCCTTAAGTGAGAAGGATCTTGGGGTTTTTATAGATAACAAGTTGTCTAATTCTGGGCAGTGTCATTCTGTAGCTACTAAAGCAAATAAAGTTCTGTCTTGCATATAAAAGGGCATAAACTCAATGGGTGAATACATATGTATACCTTTCTATAGATCCTTCTGGAGTATGCAGTGCAGTTTTGGACTCCAGTCCTTAGGAGGGATGTAAATGAGCTGGAGAGAGTGCAGAGATGTGCAACTAAACTGGTTAGAGGGGAAGAAGACTTAAATTATGAGGGGAGACTGTCCAGGTTGGGGTTGTTTTCTCTGGAATAAAGGTGCTTGCGAGGGGACATGATTACACTTTAGAGGATATTATAGACAAATATCAGGGGACCTTTTTACCCATAAAGAGGATCACCGCACCAGAGGCCACCCCTTCAGACTAGAAGAAAAGGACTTTCATTTGAAGCAGTGCAGGTGGTTCTTCACAGTGAGGACAGTGAGGTTGTGGAATGCACTGCCGGGTGATGTTGTGATGGCTCATTCTGTTGATGCTTTTAAAAGGGGCTTGGATGATTTCTTGGACAGACATAATATCAAAGGATTATGTGATATTAAACTCTACAGTTAGTATAGCTATGGACATATATAATTTATGTGCGGGTATGGAGGGTTGTGTGTGTGTGTGTGTGTATGCTGGGTTTTCATTTGGAGGGGTTGAACTTGATGTCTATGTAACTACTAAAAAGGGATATTATAATGAAATTAGTTTATTTACATGAAACAGGTTTTTACATATAAGCTGTTTTATGAAAGATATTTTTATAGAGATCTACATTGTTTGGTTCAGTATTGTTTTCCTTTACAGAAACTCTAAAACAGGATAAAACACTTGCATGAGCTAGTAATATTCTGTGTTTTGATGTTATATAGAAATCGTAGATTTATTTGTGCTTTATGAATATGCTTGTACATACTGTATAAAGGTGCGTGTGTGTAAAGGTAAGCTCAAAAAATAAAAATTGACAAGATAATATTGGGCAATAACTACTCAATTAAGTTTAGTTGAATAACTATGGGATATTACTAGTGATTTCAGTAGAAGTCTGACACTCAGTGGTGAGCATTGGTAATGCAGTTAAATAGTGAAACCTCAATTTAACATCCTGATTTTGAGTTTCCCCTCTTTTTACAACTATTTTTTTGCAATCTTACCTTTATTTTATACAAAATACATTTCCCTGATTTTACATTTTCCAAGACTGTACACAATGTTTTCTGGTCCCCTGAAAAATGTAAAATGGGGATTCTATTGTAGATGCCATTTTAGCATGAACACAAGTGTTTAACTGTTTGTCTGAGGCATAATACAGTAGTAGGAAGCAGACCCTGTGACATTTGGGTGGTCCAGGTATGTGCAGGCTAAAACTTTCTAGTAACCATACTGCTTAATGGAGTGCCTGTTGATCCACAACCAGTCACAGTGTTTAATTAGGCTCTACGACAGTTGCTAGAGTCGCCACCTCCAGTTCAGTAACATATACAATAAAGTGCAGCTGGAGAGCCTTTTCTTTCAGTGTTTTAATGTAGTTTAAAG
>CM044434.1:120845986-120895439 GCA_024363595.1 Xenopus borealis | reverse complement strand
CCCCCCCCCCCCACCTAAAAAAGTTGTGTAGAGAAATAAAATATATTTCTGAAGGACATTCCAATATCCGATTAAAATGTGTTTTTTCACATAATCCATAATTATGTGTAATCGCTATTGAAACTGGACGGTGTCTGTCCTTCCTGCAGGTTCTGCCACGCCAAAGATTGGAGCAGAATTAAACCATGGTGCTATTTCATGGGTCTAGTAGTCAGCAGGTTTCTATTTTCAGTCAGAAGTGACAGGGCTCAGAGCAGATAGGGACATACACTGCTCTCAGCTTTGCACGCCCCGCGCGGGGGGTACCGCGGCGTAACAAGCAGCCTAGGTCAGAGGCCGCGCTGCAAGATGGAAGTACGCGCATGCGCCGGCTTAGGTGAGCACCGGGTCGCGCGCGCTTATGACGTCACCCTCAAATCCTGCTTTTTTTTCTTTTTTTCCGGTCTGCGTGCGTAGAGATCAGCAGAAGCGTTATCAGGTTATCATGTTATAAGCTTGTGCTAGTATCATGTCAAGATCACGGTCTCCCAAATAGAATGCAGTTGTAAAACACAAAAATCTACAGTTGGTTTGTTAGGCATATTGGTACATTTCGAAGTCCGTAGTCCTTGCGGAATGGGAATTGCATGATGGGAGTTGTAGTTTGCTGTTCTGTGACCCTGCCTGGCAAGCAGGTGAGGGGGATTTGGTGATCGGGTTTGGGGCCGTTTTCAAGAGTTTTCGGAGACTATAGCAAGATAGTCCTTTATATGCTGCTTAACAACACTCTTGTAATCTGTTTAACATTAGAAAAACAGAGGGAATGGGGAATGTGGAAAACAAGCTTTTCTCCTAAGCTCTAACCCATTGCAATTAAGTCAGCCTGCTCTCCTCAGTGTGTTGTTTTGTTAATGTCAGTCTGCTCTCCTCAGCGAGACATGACCCATGTTTATCTTTTTATATAAGAAATAAACATCTTGTATTCCACAGAGCATTTGTACTATGTACACAGCAGTAAATTTATATATAAACTGTAGCTGTTTCTAAAGCAAACACGCCCAGTGCAAAGCAACAGTACACTACATTGTAATTATTTATAACCCTTTATGTCACTGTTACTTTAACTTTTTCCCAGTTAGTACAATTGTTTCTTATCATTAGTAAGTGGATGTTTTCCTGATAAAAAAATCATAGCTGTTATAGACAGTCAGCCAGCACTCCCCAATTTTGTTCTCTTATTGAACAGCCAGGTGCACATCAAACAGTGTCCACCTCCACCGATTTTAAATATCCAGAAGTAGTAGTAGACTGCACCATTCAAGAATATATTTTAAAAGCCTTTATTGATGCTTCATGGCTTTATAATCTGGACAGATACAACATTTCAAGCCCCATGGCCCTTTATCAAGCTTGATAAAGGGCCGTAGGACTTGTTTTATGTTGATTGTCACAAGGTAACGATCCAGTCCTAAATCTCTCTTAACACTGAATTGTAACAAGGCATAAGATGGGGCATTTATGCCTTCAAGGGCAGTGAACAAAGTGCAATTGAAAGAGCAACTGATATTTATTTTTCCTCTGCCTTGTTTAGTCATTTGTAGAAAGCGTTTCAGTGGATAGGGCTTTCATCTGATAACAGGGAGGTTCATACCTAATGTCAGATTCTTGTTTGGAAGTTACAAGAATTTGTTCAGCTCTGCATTATGTTACCAGTGATGGTATGCCTTTAGAAACATAATATTTAGCATAAATATCTTCATTCAGTGCTTTTCTGTTTTATGATCTCACTACACCATAGTGAAATGGTGTTAAAAAGACTGTAATGTTAGAGATGGGGTGTGTTATATCTTCAAGATGGTTAAATGTTGTATATTATAGCTGCCTTATCATCTCTGTGCCCTTTTAATATTAAATCCATCTTAATGTTAGCCTGGTGTTTCCTCATAGTTATTTGTAGATCCCAAGTCTAGTAGTGAAGCACTTGTTTAAATATGCTACAATCTATGGAAACAATTTACAAGAACTTAATGCTGTAATGTTTTCTTTACCCAGAAAAGGAAATGCCAAAATGAAACCTCTGCAATGTGTTGGACAATTGAAGAAATACATCTTTCACTTCCATTCATCCATCACTGTTACTCCTCTTCGTAAAACAAAGACTTCTTGTGCAATTGGGCACTTTAACTCTGGTTTACTACTCCCAAATGTGCATTCTGCACTACAACGCCTTGGTGATCATCCACAAAGATCATTTTTCCAGAATACTTGTACTCTGTGGGAATGTGAAAAAGTTCAAAATTATTTGGAGTCCTTAAGCAAAGAGCATGAACATTTAACTGAAATGCTGGGCCTTCCTTCAGTAAGAGAAGATGATCGTAGGTCTGTTAGCAAGAGACACTCTGAATTGTCTCCTCTTATTGGTCTTCTAAGAGATATTAAGGATACTCAGCAAGAAGTCAAAGAACTGGAATTAATGTGTGCTGGTAATATATCATGTATTTTTATATTTGTTACTTTAATAATCACTATATATTTGTTCCCTGTATCTGTTATTTGTATAATGAAAATATAAACCAGTGAATTTATTATTATTCCTAGTTTCTAATTATGGTGTTGACTCATACAGCAGAGCACTCCTGAAAATCTCAGAGATCACTCAATTCAATGTTCCAGTTTAAAATCATCTACCTTTATTAAAACATCTGTTAAAAAAGCATCTGAGGTCTGATGTGTTTCGTGGCTAACATCCTTTACTATACACAGGATTTATACCCTAAACCCTCCTATAAAATTACCATACCAATCAAAACTAACACAGCATGCATATTCATTAGAACACACAAGTTAAAAACATTTAAATTAATCAAACCAGATGCGTAACATATAACACTAGTAAAAAAATATTTCTTGGTATACATCAAATGCACTACAGTTCATATAATACTGGTAACGAGGTGTTGTTTTATGAAGGGGTGTCCAAAAGGTATATCAGGAAGATTAGTAGACCTTTAGTTGGTGATCAGTTGACCTCAAGACACTGTCAACAAAAAGCTTGACAAAATTATGCTTCTGTTTTATTCTTTTCAGATATTTATTCTGTTATGGTTACATAAAAAATTGTTGTTTTTTTAAATATAGTAATATAAATTCTCTTATAAATCAATATACATATATGGAATATGGCAAATGGCAAAACATCACTAAAAGTAGATCCAGCTTTATTAAAGTATGGGCAGTCCTGCTTTATGATATAAATCCTTCCAGTTAACAGATTCAATAACACAGTTGCAAAAATAGATTACATTATGTGAATTCATTGTAGCAAACCTGTAGGTAAACTGTTACTTTTAATGTGTATTAATGCCAAAAACTGAGTTTGATCCCAAACTTTAGTAATGTGAGGTCTACTTTTAGTTACAGTGGTGTGAAAAACTATTTGCCCCCTTCCTGATTTCTTATTCTTTTGCATGTTTGTCACACAAAATGTTTCTGATCATCAAACACATTTAACTATTAGTCAAAGATAACACAAGTAAACACAAAATGCAGTTTTTAAATGAGGGTTTTTATTATTTAGGGAGAAACAAAATCCAAACCTGTGTGAAAAAGTAATTGCCCCCTGAACCTAATAACTTGTTGGGCCACCCTTAGCAGCAATAACTGCAATCAAGCGTTTGCGATAACTTGCAACAAGTCTTTTACAGCGCTCTGGAGGAATTTTGGCCCACTCATCTTTGCAGAATTGTTGTAATTCAGCTTTATTTGAGGGTTTTCTAGCATGAACCGCCTTTTTAAGGTCATGCCACAACATCTCAATAGGATTCAGGTCAGGACTTTGACTAGGCCACTCCAAAGTCTTCATTTTGTTTTTCTTCAGCCATTCAGAGGTGGATTTGCTGGTGTGTTTTGGGTCATTGTTCTGCTGCAGCACCCAAGATTGCTTCAGCTTGAGTTGACGAACAGATGGCCGGACATTCTCCTTCAGGATTTTTTGGTAGACAGTAGAATTCATGGTTCCATCTATCACAGCAAGCCTTCCAGGTCCTGAAGCAGCAAAACAACCCCAGACCATCACACTACCACCACCATATTTTACTGTTGGTATGATGTTCTTTTTCTGAAATGCCGTGTTACTTTTACGCCAGATGTAACGGGACGCGCACCTTCCAAAAAGTTCAACTTTTTTCTCATCGGTCCACAAGGTATTTTCCCAAAAGTCTTGGCAATCATTGAGATGTTTTTTAGCAAAATTGAGACGAGCCTTAATGTTCTTTTTGCTTAAAAGTGGTTTGCGCCTTGGAAATCTGCCATGCAGGCCGTTTTTGCCCAGTCTCTTTCTTATGGTGGAGTCGTGAACACTGACCTTAATTGAGGCAAGTGAGGCCTGCAGTTCTTTAGATGTTGTCCTGGGGTCTTTTGTGGCCTCTCGGATGAGTTGTCTCTGCGCTCTTGGGGTAATTTTGGTCGGCCGGCCACTCCTGGGAAGGTTCACCACTGTTCCATGTTTTTGCCTTTTGTGGATAATGGCTCTCACTGTGGTTCGCTGGAGTCCCAAAGCTTTAGAAATGGCTTTATAACCTTTACCAGACTGATAGATCTCAATTACTTTTGTTCTTAGTTATTTTTAACAAGGGGGGCAATCACTTTTTCACACAGGCCCATGTAGATTTGGAGTTTTTTTTCTCCCTTAATAACGTAAACCTTCATTTAAAAACTGCATTTTGTGTTCAATTATGTTATCTTTGACTAATAGTTAACGGTTTTTGATGAGCAGAAACATTTAAGTGTGACAAACATGCAAAAGAATAAGAAATCAGGAAGGGGGCAAATAGTTTTTCACACCACTGTATGTTGTCCCAGTATGATCTTCAATCGGATGCATGCAGTTTGTAGGTGCAATATTTCTCTTACTTACATTATATTTGGTGCTTCCATCTCGTTGCATTCACTTTCTCTTAGCGCATTGCATTTCAAAAAGGTGCACCATGTAGTTCAGCCCTAACTCTATAATAATTTAGTTTTTAGTGTTCCACACATATATTAACCCATAGCAACCAATCATGTGTTTGAATTCAGCTGGCTAGACAAGTAGCAATTTTAAATGAGCAGTTCACCTTCAAACATTTTTTCAAAGTTATATGATGCATCTACTGGTAGTCTGTTTATGCCATTTGCCCATACTAACTGATCTTCTTTCATTCGGTTCCAGACAGCAGAGACGAGGGTCAAATGCTTGCCCTAGCTCTAGAGGAAAAGGATAATCTGAAGCAAAATATTAACAAATTACGTGGAAAGGTGAGATAAAATCTAAGAGGTGAGTTTTAAAAAAAATCTCAAATATGTAAAAATTATTGTAAGTGGTGTATAAGAGGAACTACAGCAAAAACTGTCAGGCTAATTGCATACTGCTATATATTAGATGGCTGTGCACTCGAATGCAGTTCAATTGGTATTTACAAAATCAGAAATTCCTGACGGTGCATGAGACTAAAAAAGGTACTAATTAATTTAAGCAAAAAAAATTGTGGTGGCCAAAATGCACAATCTGCTATTAACATTAGAGATCTGTATTAACATTAGAGATCTGTATCATCTAGGCCAAGTGTCAGGGTGAAGACAGACATAGCGATTGGTCGCAGAAGTCAAAGCGAAATAAATCACAGTAACTGATTGCCATTACACAAATGTCTCTCAATTCATTACAGCAACTTGTATGCTAACCTATGGCCACTAGGTCGACATGATCACAGGCTTTAAAAAGTCATGGCAACTCGCCTAGATGAATCGCTAAGTGTGTCTTTGCCCTTAGACTTTGTGTGTAAAGTGCTAGCAGATGTTCTTGCATGGATGCCATCGTAGATTTGTCACATAACCTTTTGATTCCCTTACTTCTCTGTAGAGGTCATGATTTCATCAAGTTATTTTGAAGAGAAAAGACTTCCTGTTGGTGTTCCCAACTGACTTAAACAGTGGTTTCAGGTAGTTCGCCAGAAATAAAGACTTTTTTCCATTGATTTTGTATTTGTGACCATCTTTCTAATACTGAAGTTTAGTTCAGTACTTCTGATGGCTTTCAGAATCTGCTCTGTTTGGGGGGTAGGGGTCACCTGTTATAACTGATACAATAGATAATAATATTCCACAAATTCTAACAGTTGAGCTTCTGCACCTGGATAACTGAGCTGCCAGACTAAAAACAGAGAGTTGAGAAACGGTCAAAAATAAAAACATGGAAAATTATTGAAAAATGTCTGTTTCTGGTGAACAATCTGAATTCAAACTGAACTGA
The DNA here is from genome assembly GCA_024363595.1 of Xenopus borealis. Classification (NCBI taxonomy): domain Eukaryota; kingdom Metazoa; phylum Chordata; class Amphibia; order Anura; family Pipidae; genus Xenopus; species Xenopus borealis. The sequence goes on along the minus strand of CM044434.1, from coordinate 120,889,171 downwards.
AAAAAAGTGTTTGGAAGGTGAACAGCCCCTTGGTGTGAGTGTCCAGTTGAGCAGAATTCAAACCATCTGTCTGAAATAAATGAAGGAATAATTGTGCTACAGTGGTGTTCCCTAAAGTAGAGCTGGCCATAGACACAAAGATCCGATCGTTCGAGTGACACTGAGTATCGTACAATTGGCAATACATGCAGGGATATTATCGGCAGCTGACAGAAATTTTCTAACCTGTCCGATTGAACAAACGGCCTCCGCTGGATGAAAAAAGTCGGGACTCCCCACACATGCTCCAAAAATCGTATTAATCCTCAAATTCATAGGATCTCATCATTGCATCTATGGCCATCTTACGCCTGTGATCTCCTTTGAAGTTCTTTAACCTATGCAATGTAATTAAAGGGAACCTATCATTGATCTGAACATGCATATAAACTGTAGCGGATGCTTGGTAATTCTTTTACACACAAACTCACACACACACTCACACAGAGGTTTTATAATTTTTTTCTTTTAGTTATTAAAATATGAGTGGTTTATTCAAGTGACTCATCAACCTAAATTATTTTCCTAATTTTATCGTTTTGCAAGCATGTAGTAAGCAGCTGCAGTGACAGTGTTATGACAAAGACCAAACAAGCAGCTTCAGGTATTTTATTCACTTTTTCTGTGGTTTATTTTTCAGCTCCTGCAGGCTTTATTACCTCATGAGAAATATGATATGAACGATGCAGTGCTGGAAGTCACATCTGGCAGAACAACTGGAGGTTAGAATATTTGATTTCCATTCATTGTGGTTAGATTGCCTTTGGGATACAAGACTGGGCTTACTGGACAGCAGTCACATAAAGTGTACGGAGCAATCTACAAACTTAGTGAATAGCCAAGAGAAAAGACCATAACCAATAACCAAAAATTGGGGCCATTCCCTGTAAAATAGACAGCTCCAGTTGCAAACGAATGATGAATGGAAGTACAGTCTCCCCCAGACTTATTTTAAAGAAGAGTATTGGAGTATTTGGTGAGCTTGCAGATTGTTCATTTTATGTATTGTTGTATTTTGACACATAGGCTCCCAATAGTGGACAATTTAATCAAGGATTGTATTTATGAAATTGCATGCAAACACAATACATATTTGTTTTTAAAGGAGAAGGAAAGCTACCAAGGCATTTTATTGCCAATAGATTTACCACAATAGTGCAAGTTAGAACGGTATATTTATTCTGTAGAATGCTTTACAATACCTGAGTAACCAGCTCTAGAAACTCTCCCTGTTTGTTTAGGATAGCAGCGGTCATATTCGCTTGGCATGACATCACTTCCTGCCTGAGTCTCTCCCTGCTCACTCATAGCTCTGGGCTCAGATTATAGTAGTGAGTGGAGGAGGAGAGGTAGAGAAAAGCAAACTGAGCATTCTCAAGCCCAAGCCTTGGAGGTTTATGCTGAAAACAGGAAGTCTGATACAGAAGCCCATGTATGCACAATAGAAGGACAGAAATACTGTGTTTACTGGTGTGTTTACTATTACTTTGAGTGTTTACTGGTGTCTAAGACCTTTTTGATAAGCTTACTTACTTTTAATCTTTCCTTCTCCTTTAAGTGCTCCTTATGCATTAGAAACACTTGTATGTAAAAGCATTTAGGTGGCATAACAAAGGGGAGAAGTAAAAAAAAAAAGTGAACATTAAACCACATAAATCTGCAGCTCCATAGTTTTTCTCTACCTTTTCTCACTATTTTTCAAAAGCCAAATCCACACTTACTTTTTTCCCCCTATTTATCATCAAATTTTCCTGAAAAGTATCGATAAAATTGTTTAAAAAAAATCAGAATCCTCGACTTTTTCAGATTTGATACCCGAATACTGAAACATTTTCAGATTCGATGCCCGATTACCATGACTTTTTCAGAAACCCTGCATAAATAAGAAAATGTTTAGGGATATCTGCCACTGACATCTACATGAACTTGGCAGATTTGTGTTGGAGTACTTTTTTATTTGAACCTTTAACACCATCTGGGTTTAATAAATCATAAAAAAAAATTATTTTTATTTTCTTTGGAAAAAGTCCAACCAGAAAAAATTGGACTTTGATAAATAACCCCCTAACAGTATAATTCAGAAAAAGGTTGGAAAACCTAAGACTGAGCTTCCGTGGTTCAGCCAAGTAAATTCCCAGTTCGATACTGATGCTTATTTTAACCCAACCTTACTATTTAATGTTTCTCTCTAGGTGACATTTGCCAACAATTTACAAGAGAAATTTTTGACATGTACCAGAATTATGCATATTACAAGTCCTGGTCGTTTGAAATTTTGAATTATTCCCCAGCTGAATATGGTAAGCGTCTTTTGTAGGTTCTTAAAGGAGACCTTTCACCTGGATATAAAAAGCAGTATAATATGTTATAAATGTATTTACAATTCTGAGCTGTCAATCATATATTGCCTTCCCAGCCTCAATGCTTTTAGGCATAGAGGTGGGGCAGGCAATTACTTTCACTTTCCATGCGTCACTTTCTAGATGATACTGCTCTTCTGTCATTCCCCCTCCCTTCTCATGGAATATAATTGTGCATCAGCATTAGATTCCCCATTATGGAGCATACATAAGATATTGGGATTACTCAACCTTAATAAGGTTGCCCACAAAATGGTGCATGCCTGCTTGTGAAAGAAAAAACAGTTAAATAATGTATATAGGGTCACAGATGCCATCTTCAGCCACAACGTCTTCTTCCATTCAGTTGGCAAACTTGTGAACTTTGGGCACATGCACAGTAGTACATACCGCCCAAGCAGAGAGGGAAGAAGGCGTTGTTGCCGTAGATGGCGTCTGTGACCATGCACGAAGGGACCTGCGCTTTGGGGTAATACACCAGTTAGGGGCAATAGCCCGGGGGGAGGGGCCTATGGGGGGAGGGGTTTAGTGCATGCGGGGTTGAATTCCCCTTTAAAGGAAAACTATACCCCCTGAACATTGTAGGTCTCTATTGCATAAAACAACTCATATGTAAAACCGTGCTTCATGTAAATAAACCATTTTCATAATAATATACTTGGCAGACTCCTGGGATCCTAGGATTCAACGGTGCATACAAACATACCAAACAAACTATAAAGTTAGGTCACATGAGCCAATTAATATACAGACTTCTGTCTTTTGCTTCCACACTTCTTCCTGTTACAGTTAGAGTTGAAATATTTCTGGTCAGGTGATCTCTGAGGCAACACACGAAATGGTGGTTCAACGCAAGAGATGTAAAAGGCAATATTTACTTAAATATATATTCCAGTTTGGGAAGAGTCTTTAATATGCCACTTAATTTGATATAAACTACCCGTTGCTCAAGTATTCATTTTGGGGGTGTAGTTTCCCTTTAAGACAAGAAAACATTAAATAAACCCAATAGACTGGGTTTGCTTCCAAAAAGGATTCATTATATCTTGGGATCAAGATCAAGGTACTGTTTTAATATTACAAAGAAAAAGGAAATCATTTCTAAAAATTTGGATTATCTCATTATAATGGAGTCTATGGGAGACAGCCTTTCCGTAATTCGGAACTTTCTGGATAATGGATCCCATATATGTTCTAATATGTGTGTGTATGTGGATTGTCAGTATTCAGGTCAAATTCAAAAGCAAACCATTATAACCCATGTGCCCCCTAAAGTCACTGATTGGTTACTGCAGTGGAAACCAAAATAGATGTTTAGTAACATTGGAGATAAATATCTAGAGAGATTTCTGGCAGCAATTAGATTTATATAATATATACACTCGTGATCACAGTAAGACAGGGTATAATATTCTCAGGAAAGTTAGTAGAACTCATCAGTTGTGAGAAGTGGTCCAGGTGCACCGCCCTGAACCCTCAGCTTAGAGCCTATGCTCTGAGAGATATGAAACGTGTAAAGCTTGTATCCTTGTACACAGAAATAAACTACTTTGATGATTTGACTAAGCCTGCCTGGAAGATTGGTCTGTGCAAGTGCCTGCCTTTTTCTATACAACAATTAGATTTAAACAGCTATCTATAAGTTAGAAAACAAAAGCAAGATCTGTTTGGTTACTATGGGCAACATTTCCAGAAATCGCTCCAAATATTTATCTCCAGTGTTGGTAAACATGCTGGCTATAATGTTAGACATCCAGTCACTCCAGCCTTTATATATTACATTTTTGTCTAACTATATTGAAATTTTTTTTTATTTTGAACAGCCTATCTATTTACCCAGTTTTTATAATAAATAATTCCTTTAAGGTGGACTGCACCATGCCGCAGCACGGATTTCTGGAGAGGGTGTGTATAAGCGTTTGAAGTATGAAGGAGGCACTCACAGAGTGCAGAGAATTCCTGAGGTGGGCCTCTCTTCTAGGATGCAGAGGATTCACACTGGAACCATGGCCGTAATTGTGCTTCCACAGCCTGATGAGGTAAACAGATCAAGGTGAAATTGAATGAAGGTTCATTCAATTATATAATATATATATATGTATGTATGTTCCACAACACTGCTCCCCCCATTCATTGGCTTCCAAATTATAGAAATACAGAGTACCCTTAACAGTCCACTATAACTTTGTTTTTTTCACCAAACACAAGTTTAAATAGAAGCAGAGCAAGGATACCAAGGGTGGTAACAAATTAGCCACTGCCTACTAACTTTTGGGTTTGAAGTAAATGTACTGATATGAGTTTCTGAAAGTGGGTAACAATTGCATCATAATAATAGCTTTTGTAAGCCCCTTCGAAAGGGACACCATCAACAGTCCTATGTAGTCCTTGCCCAACAGGATTGGCAAACCTGCTTGATAGTTGTCTGGATTAGAGTCCTGCGTGGGTCCATTTTTTGGGACCTTTACCCAACCCGTCCCCCAACCTGCAACCCAGACCTGCATTCTTACCAGCCTGGACCCACTACCCGACTCAGACCCTCAAGTACCTTATCCTCAACCCGGACCCACTGACGATCAAGAATCAGGAAGTGCTGCCATGCTGCCAATCAAGAATCAGGAAGTGCTGTCATGCTGCCAATTAAGAATCAGGAAGTCCTTTCATTGTAACTGGATCTGACATCATCGGAAGTAGGCGTGGTCAGAAAAATGAGTAAAAATCACTATTGAGAAGACCCACGGCTCGACCTGCAAACCCACCAACTCGCGTCTATACCCGCACATGGAACTTCTACCCACAGCCCGCAGGGTACCGCAGGATTTTGCAGGTACCCGACCCGCTGCAGGATGGATGATCAACAACAACAAGGTATCCGTTGTGAAGCTATACTTGGGCCTGTATGCTAAAGTCCAACCTTTAGGCTGATCTCACACAGGGCACTTTTTAACTAATCAAATTCAGGGTTTGGTTCTGTGTTTCATATTTTTTTTGGCTGTACTTTGCTTGGTATCTTAATGGTTACACAGTTGTATTTGCAGATTAAGCAGGTTGGTTAAATTTGGTCAACTGGTCTAAACTAATTGAAGTTAATGGGTTGCCTTTATATTCAAAGATTGGTCTGTAATTCTGTAATGTGCTGTACATTCAAGATATTTTGTATCTTAGGTCATCTTAGGAGTAGAGCTACTAAATAACCAAATAACTATTTGGCATTTATCTTTTCATCCATTTAAAGAACCCAAATGTTCAATTACAAGGCTAGCCTCTCTAGTCTCTGCAGTTCCATTCATGTGATAGTCAATGCTTCAATTCAATCTTGTGTAGGTGATGGTTAAAATTGATTCCAAAGACCTGCGTATTGATACTTTCCGATCAAAAGGTGCAGGAGGACAGCATGTAAATACAACGGACAGTGCCGTGAGGATTGTTCATATACCAACAGGTACTTTGTTCTCATTTACTGAGGATCCTTTAATGTTGGTCTGGCCCACCTGGCCAATGAAAAGGCCTTTTAAGATGCTGTTTGGACACTTTACCCCATGACTTTAGCATGATCGTGTTCATGTTTTCCCTATTTCTGTAATATTGCTTAGAGTGAAGTAATGTTGGAGCTATTATGTCATCTGCAATTTGTGTTGGAGCTTTTTATGTTGTCCGCAAGCATTTTTCTAACTCTGTTTTGGTTTTTTCTCAAGGTATAGCCATTGAATGCCAACAGGAGCGCTCACAAATTTTAAACAAGGAAAAAGCTCTACAGATTCTGAGAACTAAGCTGTATGAGCAGACAGTAGAACAGGAATTGTTGGAGAGGCGCAGTGCAAGGAAGTTACAGGTAGATGCTTCATATACAGTTGACTTTTTAACAAGCAGTCGGTTGCTAAGCTCATAATTGTCCTGATGCCAGCCACTCATGGATGGGATACATTTCACTAAGGTTTCCCCCCTCACAGACCAATGTTCGTACATATTTTTCAGGAATCCTCAAATTGTAGACTACATAATACTTTCCATATCCCAGCAGTAATTGTTAAAATACCATGGTATTACTGTACAGCTCCACAGAGAGGATTTAGAAATACGTAGGTGTACTTATATAATGCAAATTGTTTCATTGTGTTAATGGACACCTTCCAAATTAAGGCATGCAATGCTATAAAAGCAAAATGCACTGTTTGGGAAGCAGGCTTTTTGGAACTAGGCTGCAGGTATAATTACATCCTTCTGAATATACAGCTTCCTAATTAGTATTGGGTGTTTATATGTAGGAAAATTACTATTTGTAAAGTAAGTACATATTCATATAAAGTTTATTTTGTGTCCTATACAGGTAGGCACAAGAGCTCAGTCTGAAAGAATTCGAACATACAACTTTACCCAGGATAGACTGACTGATCACAGAATACAATATGAAGTCCGCAATCTTAAGGTATGCCATACCCTGTCTGTGTTTTGCATGTTTCTGCACTTGACATAAAGGGAGAGATATCCTGTTAGAGCCAAGATTTAGATTCATGGGGTTCCTATGCTGCCTGAAGTGGCTTGCTTCTGCTGCCTCCCCGCTCTCACCTTTTTGGTTCTGCAGGGTGGTCCAGGGGGCCAAGAAGCTAGCAATGAGAATTGCCATTGTCCTCCCTGCATTAGAAGAGATGAATTTCCAATTTAAAAAATGGAAGTTTGGCTCTTAGTTACCAGGTGAGGCATTTTCAAATGCAATTTAGATTTGTTTTATTTTCCAATAAATATTCAATATTTACTATTTTATTTGTTCTGCACAGATGTCTAATTTTTCCCAGTATATTTTTAGACTGTTCAATAAATGTTGGCCTACTATGGCATCTTACTGCAGCCCCTTTAGCATCAGACCAAATCTTATTGTGAGATACTACTGTCTTTTCTACTAAGATAAAATTAAATTTCTTAACACAGTAACTTTCAGTATATTTTTTTACCTAAGCATCCCTCATGCCAGAAGCCCAGTTGTCTCTCAGAAAAAAGACAAATATATTTTTTTCTCACTATTAAAAGAAAATTCTACTAACTCCCTAGCCTGAATCCCCTGAATTTACCAATAATTTTTATAACTGATATGGGAAAAAGTCACAACGAAATCGTTCATCAGTTCAAGTGCAACTTTTCCGAATTGGTGCTTGAATCATGAGACTTTTGACAACTGAAAACATATTGAATGATAAGTAGCCTGAAACTCTTGACCATCATGAAAAAAATGTTCCAAAAAAAAAAAATGTTCCAGAGGTTAAAGGGACCATTTTCCATTGACTTTTACATGTTTTTGACAGGTTTTAGTTGGAGTGTTTTGGAATTTGACTTGTTAGCAGCTTTGGGGTATAATAAATCTTGAGGGTTTTTTCGCTACAAATTTAAGTTTTTTTTCTCCTTTAAAACTCGACCAGAAAATTTTGAGTTTTAATAAATAGGCCCTTAGTGTTTTGAATCCAATTACTTCTCAGGTAATATAGAAGATTCAATTAATCTAAGACAAAGAGAGTAAACACTGGACTGCCAATGTATGTTGTGTCATCAACAACCACAAAGGTGCTGTTACAGCATGTTGCCTCGGAAATGTTGCCAAATTCTACCCCTTATGTTTCACATTAGTTTATATTAAGACTATATGTCTCTTTTAACGTGAAAGTGCTTGAGTTCTACTTTTTAAACATTTTTTTGAACATTTGTTGCTTTAGAACACTAAACATTAAAGGACAAGGAAAGTCTAAAATAGAATAAGGTTAGAAATGTTGTATTTTGTATACTAAACATAAACATGAATTTACTGCACCACAAGCCTAATCAAACAAATGATTTATGCTTTCAAAGTTGGCCACAGGGGGGTGTCATCTTGTAACTTTGTTATACATCTTTGCAAGACTAGACTACATACACATGCTCAGTGTGGTCTGGGCTTCCTAGGGATCGTCATAAATGATTAAAAAACAAAGCTGCTTGAGTTCTGCATGGCTGGTAAGTAAGGCAGGGGCTTCCCCTGCTGTTCATAAGTATGATTGTTTCCCTGCCAGAAGTTAGGGACCGTCTGACAATTACTATCCACAGCAGTAACTGAAGGGAGAATTTCACTGCATACAGTCAGGTTTCTTATAAAAACTGTACACATTTTTTAATTAAAGTATATTGGGGATAGATTTCTTTTTCATTAAAGAAAGTAAAAATGGGATTTTATTTCTTTGCCTTTCATTGCCCTTTAAGTAAAAAATACATTATATCCCTCTAACAATACCCGTACCCTACAAAGTTATATATTATTTTATTAATGTTTATTTTAAGTGCTTTATGCACTTAAATATCATCTTAAAAGTCCTCTTTCTGCTGCCTCAAAAAGATAAGGTGGCATGAATTCTGCCAGACCCAACGTTCATGCTCCATATCACCTCCTCAAACTGGAAGTTAGTTGCTGTGGCTTTGCAGAGGATTTAGCATTGGCAGCGTTGCTCCCTCAGACATGACTTATTTCTGTAAGTGATGTGAGCTGGGAAGACAGCACCCAGGTCAGCATAAATGCACAAAGTCAGTGCCCTTATTCCTTTGATGCTTACAGCACTTACAAAAATAAATCACAGCTGAGGAAGGAACACTGCCAAAGCACAAACTCTCCCGGAACCTAAATGGAAGAATGTAAACAAAGAAACCGAGCTTACAGGAAGTTGGATATTGTTGTGTTACTTGTCATGAAGTGTAACCTGAGCACCCTCTTCTGTTAGCCCTTGGTAACACCCAGGAAGAACGTCCAGTGCTTGTTCCTGGAAGCAGGGGGCGTCTGTTGATGCTTATTGATTATCAGTTAAGCAACATGTCGTTTATATCAAATTAAGTGCAATATTGAAGAGTCTTATCAAACTGGAATATATATTTAAGTAAATATTGCCCTTTTACACCTCTTGCCTTGAACCACCGTTTCACAATGTTCTCTGTGCTGCCTCAGAGGTCACCTGACCAGAAATACTATAACTGTAACAGGAAGAAGTGTGGAGGCGAAAGACAGAACTGTGCCTGTTAATTGGCTCATGTGACCTAACCTGTATGGTTTTTTTTTTGGTATGTTTGTGTGCACTGTTGAATCTTCTGATCCCAGGAGGCTGCCCTTATTTTTTACCAATTACCATATGGCACACACAACTTTAATGGTTTATTTACATGAAGTAGGGTTTTACATATGAACTGTTTTATGCAATATACTTTTATAGAGACCTGCATTGTTTGAGGGGTTTAGTTTTCCTTTAAGCAGCATCATTCACCAGTTCTTGTCCCAGTGGAGCTTCTTTAGTGCTAATACATCAAGTGAGACACACTAAAAGATGTATTGCACCTACCTGTAAATCAGAATCTGACCCAGACTTCTGCATGAAGAGAGAATGAAGAAAGAAAAATGCTGAGATGGGTCTAATGAAGACTAATTTATTTGTTTTAGGAACGGTACATGATTTTTAATTGATTACCTTTAGAAAGTTTTGTATTTTCATTAAAATAAGTATATTATATTTTCATTTTGATAGTCCCCCTGTAAATTATTTCTCAAAATCACACTGTACTTTAAAATGTGCATACAAAATATTTCTTTTCTTCCAAAAGCTTGTTCCAGCAGACCGTTTAATCTTATGTCTCTGTCTGTACAGGGGTTGGGCAAGGGTACATACTGCAGTACAAATGCTTCTTTCCATCTGTGTTTTTTAATGAGGTGGAGAGAAGGGAATCCAAATGTAATCAGTAGCCTCCTGTATTTGTAGGCACAGCTTTGACCTGAGTTGAGGCTACATGGAGTGGAGATCAGACTGAAAGCCAAAAAAGCAGACATTTTCAGGCCTATAATCCACCCTGTATAGCTGCACTGAGGCCAAATCTGTGCCTTTTGGTACAGGAAACTGCTGCTGATTTCATTGTATTCCCTTTTTTCCCCGACACATTAAAGGAGAACTAAACCCTAAAAATTAATATGGCTAAAATCGGCATATTTTATATAATTAAACTATTGCACCAGGCTGAAGTTTCAGATTCTCAATAGCAGCAACTATCTAGGATTTTCTTGTCACAGGGGGTCACCATCTTGGAAGGTGTCTGTGACACTCACATGCTCAGTGGGCTCTGAGCAGCTGTTGAGAAGCTAAGCTTAGGGGTCGTCACAAATTACCAAGCAGAAAATGAGGTTGGTCTGTAATATAAGCTGATGCTACAAGGCTGATTATTAAATTCTGATGCTAGTTGCACTGGTTTCTGTGCTGCCATGTAGTATTTACCCATATTAATTACTAATCAGTCTTATACTGTGACATTTATACTCTATGGGGCAGATTTACTAAGGGTTGAACTAACTGTTCAAATTCAATATTAGAATTCGAAGGGTTTTAATGAAATTCGATAAATCGAATAAAAAAAAATTTGATCGATAAAATCGTTAGAATCGAACGATTTTAACCATTCGATCAAATTTTTCTTTATTCAATCAAAAAACTTTGGAAAACCCTATGGGAGCTTCCCGTAGGATTAGATAGATCTGGTAGGTTCAATCTGCCGAATTGTTATATCGAATTTTTTTTTAAAAGGCCAGTACTTCGACTATTGAATTAGAATTTGGACAATTCGAATCGAATAAAGGGCTATTCGATACTCGAATTTTGCACATTCGATGGTCAAAGTAGCCCAAATGTGTACTGTATTTCGAGTTGGTCCCTGATCTCAGTAAGTGACAGCAGCACAGAGCATGTGCAGTGAATCAGCAGAAAAGAAGATGGGGAGCTACTGGGGCATTTTTGGAGTCACAGATCTTTACCGCTAAAGGGCTGTGGTTGCTTTGGGCTGGTACAGAAGTATAAAACATAATGTACAATATTTCTAGCTACTTATTTACCTATTATTTACTTACATTTCCTTTCCTTGTCCTTTAACTAATGCGTTTTGAAAAAAAAATGTTTTCCCATGACAGTATCCCTTTAAGAATACTGTTATACATTCATTTACATTGGGCAAAAAGAAAAACCAGAAGGCTTAGTGACCATTTAAGCACTGTTTTTTTCCTTTCCCTTTCTTTTAGGAATTCTTGAGTGGTGAAGAACTTCTAGATGAGCTGCTACAAAAGTTACAAGAATCTGCTGACAATGAGACCATGCTGGAGCTTATAGAAAACCATAGTGCAACACAGGGAACATGACACATTCCTCTTTCATTTAAGGGGCATTGTATATGGCAGGACAGAAACTGAATGCCAAGATGCACATGGCAATAGGTTACAAGTTTACTTCTCTATTTTCTACCAGACAAGATTTATACAAACATATATCAAAGTTAAAGCCAGAAACTATATGTGAATTATTTTAGCCATATAAGCCACTGAATAAAGGAAGGCTTGCTTGGTTTCACTAGTCACTCATTCAAACATCAAACACCAAAACCTAAAAATATCCCTGATAAAGGAAATAATAACACAAGTAAGAATTTGTTTTACTATAAGTTTATTTTAGCTTTCTATAAAGGTTTCAGTGAAGCCTATAGGGGCTTATTTATGAGCCAAAAACAAGCATATTGTGCAGTGTGTAATGTGCACCCCTTTCATATAATTCCAGCATAACATCAGTCCTGAGGTGGCATTGCACTATTATACCAATAGAATCTGACTTTCTAGTAAAAGACTATTGTCAGTCTTTGTAATTATATACACAGAGTGGAGCCTTTATATTGGCTGAAATCCTGTTTAGATATTTATGCATGTTGCACCTCCATTCTGTTAGCAGTTCCTTCATATATTACACTGAAGTGAGAATTCAAGTGAATAGTAATTGGACGGTTATATCGTTATTTAACAGGTGGTTAAGTGCACATTATCCCCCCCCCATCTTAAATGGGGCCCTAAATTGAATTTTGATGCAGAGCCCTGTGATATCTAATTACTAGGGATGCACTGAATCCAGGATTTGGTTCGGTATTCGGCCAGGATTCGGCCTTTTTCAGCAGGATTCAGTCGAATCCTTCTGCCCAGCCAAACCAAACCCTAATTTTCATATGCAAATTAGGGGCGGGGAGGGAAATTGCATGACTCTATGTCACAAAACAAGGAAGTAAAAAATATTTTCCCCTTCCCACCTCTAATTTGCATATGCAAATTAGGGTTCGGATTCAGTTCAATATCCGGCCGAATCTTTCTCGAAGGATTCGGGGGTTCGGCCGAATTTAAAATAATGGATTTGGTGCATCCCTACTAATTACATTACTGCTTAGGTGAAATATAGTACAGGTATGGGATCTGTTATCTGGAAACCTGTTATCCAGAAAGTTCTGAATTACAGAAAGGCCATCTCCCATAGACTCCATTATAAGCAAATAATCCAACTTTTTAAAAATGCTTTTCTGTTTCCTCTATAATAATAAAACAGTAACTTGTACATGATCCTAACACAGATATAATTCATTCTTATTGGAAGCAGAACCAGCTTATTGGGTTTATTAAATGTTTACAGGATTTTCTAGAAGTCTTAAGGTCTGAAGATCCAAATTACGGAAAGACCTGTTATCTGGAAAGACCCAGGTCCTGAGATTTCTGGATAATAGGTCCCACGCCTGTATTTTGAAATGTACCTTATGAATTAGAGTACCCAAATGATGTTATAGAATGGCCAGTTCTAAGCAACTTTTCAATTGGCCTTCATTTTCTATAGTTTTTTAATTATCTGTCTCCTTCTGGCTCTTTCCAGGTTTCAAATGGGGGGTTACTGACCCCCATCTAAAAACAAATGCTCTGTAAGGCTACATACATATCTCCCAACTGTTCAGTTTTTCGCTGGACAGTCCAGATTTTAACAGCTCAACCCTCAGTCTTGGATTGTTACAGAAGTGTCCCAACTTTCTCTTTGATCTCCTGCACAGAACAGCCAGAAAAAGATACAAAGTTTCTAAAACTCCATTGGCTTTTGGCAGACAGCCCAGAATATGTGGCAGGTGCACTTTAAAGATACTTTAGTAACAGTTTAAGATAAGCAACGAAACAATTGTAACTATTTAAGATAAGCAGGTATCTTGGGGAAAATGTGATTTGCAGCTTAAATGGCAATTCACTTTCATTAGAAAATCTGTAATAACACATAAAATGTATTGAAACTTTCATAACTTGGCAAATTTTGTAAAATGAACAGGGTAATTAGGGGATGTGAGGCCACAAAAAAAATCTTTTTGCCCCTCTTTCTATTTCTAAAATGTCGGGAAGATTGTACATGAGTTGTTATTACTTTTTATTACTCCTCTTCCTAGTCAGGCCACTCCTATCCCTTTAACAGTCTCTAATTCAAATCAATGCACGGTTGCTAAGGTAATTTGGACCCAAGCAACCAGATTGCAAACTGGAGATCTGCTGAAAATAATAAAAAATAAATAAAAAAATGATATTATTATAATAAAAATTGTATATTAAAATTGTATTATTGTAAATAATTAAAACCGATTGCAAATTGTCTCAGAATGTCACTCTCCATATCATACCAAAAGGCAACTCAAAAGTAAACAACCCCATACCTCCCAACTGTCCCTTTTTTGGAGGGACAGTCCCGCTTTTGACAGCTCAACCTGCAGTCCCTCATTTATACTGGAAAGTCCCTCTTTTCTCTGCACTGAACAGCCAGAAAAAGAAACAAAGTTTCTAACTTAATTGGCTTTTGGCAGAGAGCCCAGAACAGCTGCAAATAAGATACTTTATAACAATTTTTAGATGAGAAAATAAGTAATTGTAACAGTTTCGATAAGGAGAAATATTTTCAAACTTTTATAACCTGCCAAATTTTGTAAAATGAACATGGTAATTAGGGGGTGTGGTTACTGAAATAGGCGTGGTCAAAATCTGCCACACTACAAGAAAAAAGAATTGTCCCTCTTTTACTTCCAAAATGTTGGGAGGTATTTTAAAGCAAGACCTGAGTAAAATGTATTGGTGAAGCTGTGTATGTGCCCAACATAAAGATGGATTCCAGCATCACGGCTTCCGTAGCTGATTCATCACGTGTCCCTGGATCGTACGCACAGCGTGTACGTCAGGCAGCTGTTGGGAAGGGCGGAAGCCGTAGGAGTATTGGGTACAGGCCTGTTCTCTTATCCCGCTGTGAGTGCGCGTGCTCCGGCCATGGCTGCCTGCTCGGTTTCAGATCTGTTTTCGGGGCCGGAGTTACTGGAAGACCCGGCTCACGCCTCTGCCCTCTTGGCTCAGTTGAAATCGTTGTACGACGCTCGATTGTTATGCGACGTGACCATCCGAGTGCTGGGCGGCAGAGGCCCCGATGAACTTGGCGGAGGAGGAGGCGATTTGGAGAGCGGCCGGAGCTTTAGCTGCAATCGTAACATCCTGTCTGCGGCCTGCCCTTACTTCAAAAGTATGTTCACTGGAGGCTTGTACGAGAGCAAGCAGCAGCAGGTCACTCTGCACGACATGGACCCGGAGTCTATGGCTCTCATCATAGATTACTGTTACACGGGAAGAGTGACCGTGACCGAGGCCAACGTGCAGCGTCTGTATGCCGCCGCCGATATGCTGCAGCTGGAGTATGTGCGACAGGCCTGTGCCGGTTACTTAGCCCGGCGCCTCGATGTGCACAACTGCGCCAGTATCCTCCGCTTTGCTGATGCCTTTGACCACCCCGAGCTCAGATCACGCTCCCTGGCCTTCATGGCTCGCCACTTTGAGCAGCTGTCACTCGGGGATGAGCTGTGTGAGCTGAGCCTGGCCCAGCTGAAGGAGGTACTGACCATGGACAATCTGGATGTGGCTAGTGAGCGGGTGGTGTGTAGCGCAGCCCTGCGTTGGCTTGAGGCCAGTCCAAAGGAAAGGGCAGCGATGAGCCAGGAGATCTTGCGCTGTGTGCGCTGGCAGCACTTTACAGACAAGGACTGTGTGTATCTGGAGGGGCTCAGGGCCAAACCGTTTGTGCGCAAACACTGCCATCAGTATTTGGATGCTGTGCTGCAGGATAAAGATGGCAAAGCCCCTCCTGTTGGATTGCCCTGCCAGGAAGGAAGTCCGCTTAGAAGGATCGGCATGCTCGCCAAGGAGATGGTCATATTCTTCGGCCATCGCAAGGAGCCTTTTTTATGTTATGACCCCTACTCAGGTGATATATACACAATGCCATCTCCGCTGACCAACTTGGCCCTTGGCAAAGCCATGACGTCCTCTGCCGTTTGTGTGTCGCCTGAAAATGACTTGTATCTGGCCACCCAACCAATGAAGCAGCTGTGGGTGTATAGCCCCATTCAGAACAACTGGCAGCTGCTGGCAGAAAGGCTCATCTGCAGAGAAGGCATGGATGTGACCTACCTTAATGGCTATGTTTATATTGTTGGAGGCCGGGACCCTTCCACAGGTGCCAAGATTAAGGAGGTCGAGTGCTACAGCGTGCAGAGGAATCAGTGGTCTCTAGTGGCCCCTTTGCCACATTCATTTTATTCATTTGAGCTGGTGACGGTCAACGACTACTTGTATGCTGTCAGTAACAAAAGGATGCTGTGCTATGACCCTGCCTGCAACCAGTGGCTGAACTGTGCCTCTCTCAAGCGCTGCGACTTCCAGGAAGCCTGTGTCTTTAATGATGAAATATACTGCATTTGTGACGTCCCCGTGGTGAAGGTATACAATCCCGCCAGAGGGGAGTGGAGGCGCATATGTGAAATCCCAGCTGAGGGCAATACAAATAACTATCAAATCGTGCGGCATGGTTCCAAACTCCTCCTCATCACATGCACCACGGTGCAGTGGAAGAAGAACCGCGTAACTGTGCACGAGTACGATGTGACTAATGATCGCTGGATAAATATCGGCACAATGCTGGGCCTTCTGCATTATGACTGTAGCTTCTTTTGCCTCTCCGCTCGGGTATATCCATCCTGTTTGGAGCCAGGGCAGAGTTACATAACGGAGGAGGATGATGTGCGCAGCGAGTCGAGCACTGACTGGATGGATGGCTTTAGTGAGATAGACTCGGAATCTGACAGCCTTAGCTCCTTTTCAGAGGATGAGTGGCCTAGAGTGGCAGTAGCACGACATCGGATATACGTTGAGGGCGCCTTCTAACGGCTCGTTTGTCTGCCACAAAACGTATTTATTATAAGGTCTGTGAGCCAAAATATGAGTAAAAGAACATTATGGGCCTCATAATGAGGCATATTTTGCCAAACGGCATCTGGTATCTGAAGGAAATGTATATGTCTCTGGGAAAGCAGGCTAGTTTCCTTTATATGCCTCATTTTCTAGTGCAGATAGATCCTAGTGTGAGAGAGACAATGGCATTGCATTGGGAAGTCCTGTGCAGCAAGGGAAGGCAGCAAGTTTGCTCATAAGAATCCACTACTGAAAATCACTTTCTTAAAACTTTAATATCGCACATTTTCACATTTTTATTTTGTATTTTAGCCAATAAAAATCACTCCTGTGAACACCAGCTGCCCCAAAAAGTTTAAAAAAAAATCTCTTTTATAGTGTGGCATGTGTATTGCATTGTTAGGTATTAAACATTACTTATTTATAGAAGGTATTTTATATTCAGAAGTGTGGAGACTCCAAGTCACATAGGTTCCTTTTTTTTTTTTGGCTCAGATGGTTCTATTAGCTGGACTCGGGCATATCCCTCAACATATATTAAGGTAACAGTATTCCATTCCCAGAGGTATGACTTCAAAATCAAAAACTTGCCAGTGCCGCCCCATCAGCTAAATATATGACATCTCAGATCTATGTGAAGGGATGCTCACGTGCCTTTGGGTGGACTTTTTAGTTTGCAAGCAGCAAAGTCTGCTGTGCTTTGGGATCCAGTCTTGTTTTGCAACAGGCAGTAGCTATTTTAATGTTTGGGTTGCACTCTAAAGCTGTGCTGCAGCTACTGTTGTAATGGCATGAGTATCCTTTTAATGTCTTTGCTACCATTTACTGTATAAAGTGCATCCTGCTGGGGTACCCTTTGTTACCTTCATTTATAGCATGTGCCAGAATAGGCTAGAAAATTGCTTGCACACTCTACTACAGGGATCCCCAACCTTTTGAAGCCGTGAGCAACATGAAGAAGTAAAAGGAGTTGGGGAGCAACACTGCATGAAAAATGTTCCTGAGGTACCATAAGAGCTGTGATTGGCCATTTGGTAGCCCATATTTGGGTTGTCAACCTACATTGAGGCTCTGTTTCGCAGTGCACTTGGTTTTTATGCAACAAAAACTTGCCTCCAAGTCTGGAATTCAAAAATAAGCACCTGCTTTGAGGCCACTGGGAGCAACATCCAAGGGGTTGGAGAGCAAAATGTTGCTCACGAGCTACTGGTTGGGGACCACTGCTCTAGTATGTGGAGGTATTTTTCTCAAGCACAGAGATTGCAGATTAGCTGACAGTCTCATTAGGTGAGCATATCTTTAGTACAGCCATCTCTGACAACAAGAAACTTATCACATTTAAGTTGCAGTAATATTTGTAAGGGCAGGGGGCACACAAAGCTACTGGGGGAGATTAGTTACCCAGCGGCAAATCGCTTCTTCTTCAGGCAAGTAATCTCCCCAAACCGCCTTCCCACCAGCTAGAGCGTAAACCACCGGCAGGATGGCACTCGAAATGCTTTGGTTTCCGAAGTTGCCCGAAGTTTCCTTGCGAAGGCGACTTTGGAAAACAAAGCACTCAAAGTGTCATCCCGTCTGTGATTTAGATTCTAGCCGGTGGGAAGGTTTTCAGGGAGATTAGTCACCCCAAGAAAAGGTGATTTGTCTCAGAGTGGCTAAATCTTCCCGAATCTTCGCGTGTGTGTCTGCCCTAAGGCTGAGTTCCCAGGGGCACCATTTTTAAACTTCTTCAGTGCTGAATATTTCTATAATTTAACCACTTTTTTTTGCGTGTTTCAGCTCAACTTCTGCACGAGTCATTTCATAAGTCCTTACTTGTGTCTTGCCATTCTTAATCCAATTACTTTATAAAAAGTTGGCCATTTGAGACTACAGCTCTCAAAAAGTTGAAACGTAATTCTAATCACATTATGGTTTTTCACACATGGGGGAAATGTTTCCAGATTTTTTTAACACTATACACCGTGTCCCAATTCTCAACATTTTTCTTTAAAGGTGAAATTTTAACGGCTGATTTTTTTAAAATCTTTGTTCCTCTCGGTACAGTAAACATTTACTTTTCTTTTTGTGACTAAGCACTCAGTGTTGCAGCAAGACTTCTTGTTCAGACTGCTGGTTTCTGGCAGGTGAATTAGATGCCTATAACTAGCGATATAAGCTCCACAATGCCATAGCATTAAAATAAGTGCCTGTTTTATAGGCAAAACCTAAAATAGACAGAAATACATTGGAAGCTAAATGGAGGCTAAACTGTGCATCTGTATATGCCCTACAGCAGTGATCCCCAACATGTTGCTCTCCAACCCCTTGGATGTTGCTCCCAGTGGCCTCAAAGCAGGTGATTATTTTTGAATGACTGGCTTAGAGGCAAGTTTTAGTTGTATAAAAAACAGATGTCCTGCCAAACATTCTCTCCTGTAGGCTGCCAGTCCATATATGGGTTACCAAAAAGCCAATCAGAGCTCTTATTTGACATCCCCATGGACTTTTTCATGCTTGTGTTGCTCTTCAACTCTTTTTTTAAATTTAAATGTGGCTCACGAGCAAAAAAGGTTGGGGACCCCTGTTCTACAGTATTGGTAAAGTTAAGAAATCAACACTATCTGGTTTGGTTTGTTAACCTCAAGTTATGTGCTGATGTTTTTACTAAACAAAATCACCTTCTGTTTGTTTTTTGTTTTTTTCCCAATATAGAGCTTCTAATTGTGGTTTTTGAAAAATAAGTTGTTGAAGTCAGACAGGAAGAGAGTGGTAAAGATGGATGACTCAATGCAAGCTTGATTTATATTGGAAAATTTTGTTCTAATAAATCATTTTCCTTCACTTTCTGTTTTCCTGTTTTCTTTGAAACAGCAGATGGAGCTGGGTTTTGACAGTTTTAAGCCAAGCATCCAGATCTGTATGATTTTCAGTAATGTATGCTGCAGACTTATCGGATATGGGCCGGTTCATCAATATCAGCCAGTGTATGGTGCATCAGCAGATAAGGGAATGAAGAGGAGCTGCACTTCCTGCTCTTCCAGTTGCTTGGGGTGCCAGCACAGATGAACAGAACAATAGCATATATTGTCACTTATATGATGGCTGTTTATTAGGTCCGTGGGCTTATCGTTTGGAAACCCATTAGTATCTTCTGTTGTGTGATGGCCTCTTACATTTTTGCAATTTAGTATAACGACCTCTTCTTGTTTGTCATAAATTATCTCCTATACAAGTAATGCTTGTCTGGTCCTTTGTGCCTCTTGTGAGGCTTTGGTACAAAGCAGGCTGTGATTTACCAGTAGCTTTTTATACACTGACAAACAGACCAGAGCGATCAGCACAAACAAGGTCCCAACTTGGTGGCTGCCATTATTTAGATTTGTTTTTTTTATTAAAGGCTAGATGCTACTTTTTTAAAGAAATGGTTGTCCTGAATATACAACTGTAAAGACTCTAGGTATAGTGATTAATCTAAATAAGTCTAATATATTGCATATGTGTCAACATTTCTTGAGGGATCAAATGCACAGGAGAGAGATTGCAACATTAAGGGTAGGGACAGACAGGGAGAAGGAAATTCGGGGAGATTGTCGCCTGCTAAAAACGCCAGGCGACAAAATCTCCCCGAATCTCCCTGTCTGTCCCCAGCCTAAATGTTACAAAAATGGTTGTATTTTCTGTATATCTGTTAAAATCTAAGCCTCCAAAGCCCCGCTTCCTTGCAAATTCTAGCTCCTGTTACTACCACTGAGTGCCCATTTGTTGAGCTGGAGGGGAGGGGTGATAGTATGGAGACGGGGTAGAAGGCATGAAGCTGCTTAAAGGAGAACTAAAGCTTAACTAAAGAAGTAGGCTAGATATGTTGTACCCTCCCAAGGTAACCACAACCCTTTAGCAGGGAAGGTCTGTGTCTCTAAAGATGTCCAGTATCTCCGCATCTTCTTTTCTACTGATTCACATGCTATGTGCTGCTGTCACTCACTGAGCTTAGGGACTGACTCACAATATATTGTATATCCAGAATAGAAATGTCACAATATAAGGCTGATAAGTCATTAATACAGATAATTACTACATGGCAGCACTGACACAATGCAATTAGCATCGGAATTTAATAATAAGCCCTGTAGCATCAGCTTAAATTACAAACAAATCTCATTTTCTGCTTGATAACTTGCAACAACCCTAAGTTTAGCTTCTCAACAGCGGCTCAGAGCCTCACTGAGCATGTGAGGGTTGAACTAGCGCCTGGGGGTTGCATTGCCTTTTAAATAAGGGTGTAA
This sequence comes from Xenopus borealis, assembly GCA_024363595.1. Lineage (NCBI taxonomy): Eukaryota > Metazoa > Chordata > Amphibia > Anura > Pipidae > Xenopus > Xenopus borealis. The sequence goes on along the minus strand of CM044434.1, from coordinate 120,868,412 downwards.
TTTCACAGAATGAGTGACCTCAGTAATTGAACTCTACACTGATATTTGGAACTAGCTATTGTTATTTGGAACAAGCCTCAATGAATGATTCAATTACACAGGATCAGCAGCATGCATGTCATAACTGTTCGGTCTATTGGTTTTCTATTTCTCTATTACACCTACTAGTAAATTTGCCAAATAGAAATATAATTTCTACCAAAAACAGTGATTGATCAGGTTAATGACGTCTGACTGCTATTATTCTGAATGCAACTGTAGTTGATTTAGTAAATAAACAAGTTGGCCTTTTTGATTGAGGCCTTGATAACTCTCTATGTTGATGCTGACCATTAAGTGACTGGAAACCTTTTTCCTTTAAAGGAACAGTTCAGGGTAAAAATAAAAACTGCGTAAATAGGTGCAAAATAAAAAATGTTTCTAATATAGTTAGTTAGCCAAAAATGTAATGTATAAAGGCTGGAGAGGCTGGATGTGTAACATAACAGAACAGAACACTACTTCTTGCTTTTCAGTCCTCTAAATCTGAGTTAGTCAGCGACTTGAGGGGGGGCCACATGGGACATAACTGTTCAGTGAGTTTACAATTGATCCTCCGCATTCAGCTCAGATTCAAAAGCAACAGTTATGACATGTGGCCCTTCCTCACGTCACTGATTGGATACTGCCTGGTAACCAGGGTAACCAGTCAGTGTAAACAAAAGAGAGCTGAAAAGCAAGAAGTAGTGTTCTGTTATGTTAGACTTACAGTCACTTCAGCCTTTATACGTTACATTTTTGCCTAACTAACTATATTGAAAACATTTTTTATTTTCCACAGACTATCTATTTACCCAGTTTTTACTTTTATACAGAACAATTCCTTTAAGTATACTTGCGGCTTAGCGCATTGATTTTCTTCAGACCTTCCTTATTATTAATAGTCTTGTGCACTGTAATGAGGAATGGAAAAGCAGAAGGAAGCTCCACTCGACTGCTTAGTTTTTGATGCCCCCAATGCAGACAGCGCAGTTTGTCGGCCAAGTCCTTTCTGCCGGCTCGTTCTAAGGCATCTTGCAGCATCTTTGTCTTGTTTAGCTTGTTCCATGCTTTCTCATACCTGCAGCCACAAAAAAATTAGTAGTAAGTCTAATTGTCCTACTGTTCTGAAAGCTTTGAAAGTTTAACATTACAGGTATGGGACCTGTTATCTAGAATGCTTTCAACCTGGGGTTTTCTGGATAATTGATCTTCCTGTAATTTGGATCTTCATACCTTAAGGGCCCTTACACACGGGCGTTTTGGACCTGCGTTGCATTTGGCTGCGTTCAGCTGCAGGGAAGCGCAGGTCTAGACGCACCTCGTTCTTTTCAATGAGGTTGTACCCACGAGACGCGTGTAAGCGCCAAACGCAGGTTCAGATGCAACATGCTGCATTTTTCCTGCGTTTGGCGCCTACATGCGTTTGTGTGACTACAGCACCATTGAAAATAATTGAGTGTGTCTATACCTGCGCTTCCCTGTGGCTGAACGCAGCAAAACGGAACGCAGGGGAGCGCAGGTAAAAACGCCCGTGTGTAAGGGCCCTTAGGCTACTAGAAAATTATGTAAACATTAACTGAACCCAATAGGCTGGCTTTGCTTCCAGTAAGGATTAACATTTGGATCACAAAAGGATTAAGATCTGTTTTTCCTGCTCCGCATTCATCCCCATCACTGTGACTACCCATCAATAAGGCCATATGGGTCAGATTCCTCTATGTGTGACTGCACTATGCTGAGAACTTCACACAGCAATTTTCATATCCAAGTTCCCATGGAAAGATTTTTAACCAGCCCCATCCACAGAAAGCTTTTTTTGTTGCTTCTTGAGGTCTGAGGATTTCAGCTAACTGAATTTTCTCTTCAGTTTGATCGATATCTGGAAGAGTCTGAACAGACATTGATCTGGAAAAATGATTGTTTAAAGCTGGCCATGTACTATAAGATCTGCTTGTTTGTCAAGGTCACAAAACGAGCAGATCTTTCCCCGATATGCCCACCAAAGGCAGGGTTTAGGGACAAAAGATTAGATTACAGTAGGGTTGCCACCTTTTCTTAAATGTTTTACCGGCCGGTGGGGGGCGGGTAAAAAAAAAGGGGTGTTTTGTGATGTCAAAGGGGGCGGGACAATGATATTTTGGGATGTGACCAGTGGCGTATGACGTTAAAGGGGGCAGGACAATGACATTTTGGGGCGTGACCACGAATCAGAGCCTTCCAAGAAGGGGACAAAAGGTAAGTTTACTGGGGGCTGGCCGATGGGTCTTTTTAAGGGTATTACAAATTTACCAGCAGCTACATTGCCGGTAAATTTGTAATAGCGGCCTTGTGAGGTGTTTTACCGGCCTGGTGGCAACCCTAGATTACAGCAATAGACATCAATGCAACAAGGACGACATCAACTAGCAGATGTGGCCCTCGATCGCAAAGGAGAATCAAATCTGCCTGATCGATATCAGGCTGATTTTTGGCTCTATCTATTGGGGAGGCCCATCGGAACGCCCCATACAGGGACAGATAAACTGTTGAACTGGTCTAATGCACAAATATCGGCAACGTAAATCTGCCTGTGTATGGCCACCAGTTTGCTGGACTTGAATGTTAACCAGATGCCAATATCAGCCTACTTATGGGAACCATTATATGAACATATTGCTTCACTCTATCAAAGCAGAGCATCCAAATCAGTTAAATAGTAATATGCACAAATGTGGATTTTTAGAAATACTGAGATGTAATAGCAAAAACAAAACCATGGCTTAGAGGAGAAATAATGATGTAACTATGGCTTAGAGGAGACATGTCCAAAGTTTAAAATTTAAAATTTACACCGGCCCACAGCCTCCGTCATGAAATTAATAATAATGAGGCCGCCAGCACAGTGCGATCAGGAATCACGTAGCTGTAGCAAAAATATTTGGGCACATTAGTGAAATGATCTCCTACTTGGTCTATACTGCTTCCTGTGTGCTGATGGTGTTAGTTATAGACAAGTACTGTCACATAGTGACGCACCACTCTCGCATACTTCTTTAGGGTTGAAGGGGTCAATAGACGTAGAAGTATGCGAGAGTGGTGCGTCACTATGTGGCAGTACATGTCTATGGCACACAGGCAGCAGTATAGACCAAGTAGAAGATCATTTTGACTAATGTGCCCAAGTATTACTGCTACGACTTCAGGATTTCTGTAATTTAATGGTTCAAAGAATGTCGGTCCCCCCACACATTTTCACCTCACCAAATTTGGACTTTGTTGATAAAAGTTTGGACACCCTTGGCTTTGAGGATAAATAATGATGTAACTATGGCTTAGAGGACATATAATGATGCAACTATGGCTTAGTACAGTGATCCCCAACCAGTAGCTCATGAGCAACATGTCGCTCTCCAACCCCTTGGATGTTACTCCAAGTGGCCACAAAGCAGGGGCTTATTTTTAAATTCCAGGATTGGAGCCAAGTTTTAATTGCATAAAAACCAAGTGCACTGCGAAACAGAGCCTCAATGTAGGCTAACAAGCAATATAGGGGCTACCAAATGGCCAATCAGAGCACTTATTTGGCACTACAACATTTTTCATGCTAGTGTTGCTCCCCAAATCCTTTTACTCCTGAAGGTTGGGGATCCCTGGCTTAGAGGATACATAGTGACACTTCTGTTGATTAAAACTACATTCAATTGTTACATTTCTTTGGACATTAATAGTAAGAGACACTTTCAAATGTAAAAAGTGTTAAGGAGCCACATAATGTCAATACCATGCCTCCCTGCTAGCTAGTTTACTATCCTGCAACATACTAGGATTGGTTGTACATTTGTATTTCTGTGTCTCAATCACTTTATCTGTGTCTCAATCACTTTATGTACTCCAGCAGAATATATTCATACTGTATATAACCTCTTGAAAGCCAGATTTTTCAGCTTAACTGCCTCCCGTTAGGAGTAATATGTTCCTCAACAATCATTGACTGAGGCTAAATGGTTTAATGGCCTCTATTCAGTATATTGTCTTTGAGTGAAAGGAAACGTTAAAGCCCAAACAAACTTCTGCGTATAGGGTTGTCTTTTTCTAAAGGTTTAAAGTACAAGTTCTCCAGCGCTCCTCTACTTGTGGTAGTCTCTAAAGCTAGCTTATTGACATCTTTATAGAAGAAAATAGATATGGCTGCAATGTGAATGGGCAGTTAACCTATGACCCTGGCATGTTAGGTTTGTTAGAAAGCAGACAGAGTATGACTAAGGAAAAGCCTCTTTAAATCATAAAGATGGAGGTGGCACTGGTTCTGTATTTGCAATATCAAATGAAATTAAAGACATAGCAGTTTCAGTGGTACAGGTACTGTATATATACTGTAACTTTTGCAGATGTAACCATTAGCCTTTTAAATGTCCATAAATTAAATAATACCATCAAAATGTAATTACCAGCATTCCAACATTTTCTGGGCTTGAACTTTCTTTTCCACTGAGGCCATATGGAATTTTCTAATCTCTGGTCGGCTGAATCCAAGTTCACAGGCAACTATTGTCCACTCAAAGCCAAGCTGGTTACCAAGGTCTTTAATGGACTTGAGGTTAATGACAGCATCCTATTGGATGAAAACATCATTTTGGTAACTGTAAGGATTGCTAGAAGGTTACATGAATATTTATCTTCCTGAAAGAATACACATAGTATGTATTTTTATTTTTAGAACCAATTAGCTTTGTTACAGTTTCCAGTAAATAGACCAACCGTTGGCATCTATAAAAGTCTAGAGCTCCACTTAAAGGGATCCTGTCATGGGAAATATTTTTTTCAAAATGCATCAGTTAATAGTGCTGTTCTAGAAGAATTCTGCATTGAAATCCATTTCTCAAAAGAGCAAACAGATTTTTGTATATTTCATTTTGAAATCTGACATGGGGCTAGATATTTTGTCAATTTCCCAGCTGCCCCAAGTCATTTGACTTGTGCTCTCTCTTTACTGCTGTACTGCAAGTTGGAGTGATATCACCTCCCCTCCCTTTCCCCCACCCAGAAGCCTAACAAAAGAACAATGGGAAGGTAACCAGATAACAGGTCCCTAACACAAGATAACAGCTGCCTGGTAGATCTAGGAACAGCACTCAATAGTAAAAACCCATGTCCCACTGAGACTCCTTCAGTTACATTGAGAAAGAAAAACAGCAGCCTGCCAGAAAGCAGTTCCCTCCTAAAGTGCTGGCACAAGTCACATGACCGGGGCAGCTGGGAAATTGACAAAAGGTCTAGCCTCATGTCATATTTCAAAAATGAAATATAAAAAAAGCTGTTTGCTCTTTTGAGAAATGGATTTCAGTGCAGAAGTCTACTGGAGAAGCACTATTAACCGATGTGTTTTAAAAAAACTTGTTTTCCCATGACAGTTTCCCTTTAATAACTAATGTGACTTGCTAGTAATCCTATTGTATTCATGATTTAACAAGTGATTGGTTTTAGTTACAGAGGATGGAAAACAGTTTTACAGGTATTGCTTCCTGAATATTTTGATGCCATACAATATAGGAAATAAGGCATCCTCAATTTTAACCTATAAGCCATTGGCATTGCAACTGCAGGACCCAGTTTGGGCTTTTGGTTATGTTTCCTGGACTTAACAGTCATTTCATGTGTAAATAAGTCCTGTGTAGTGGTAACATATTGTATATAGGCATAACAAAATTAGCCATATATGTGCCCCATCCACATGGTACTACCAAACCAAGTCTGGCAGTTAGTGGCAGACATAAACCAAATTACATTCTATTACATATACCGTGTATATCAGTTTCTGTACACGTGTAGGAAAGTATTTCTGTATGGATATAGCATTTGTTGGCCAACCTGGATATGGGTTGAAAATTATTTCCCCTGCTCAGCCTGTATTTCTACATTTATAGGGAAGAACTTCTTCATGCCTATAACATGCCCAAAACTGTACCCTAATTGTATACATGCAGGTAAATGTGCCCTTTGCTGGTGAACTATATATTAACAAGGGTGGATAGATCATTTCACAGTGAATGAACCCTGTGATTACACAGATGCAGTGTGCATGCTGCTCATACATAAATGCAGTATAAATGCAATGCAATTGCATGCAACTCCCAGCATCCTTAGCTTGATAACTAGGGAGTGTGGCAGAACCATTAAAGGGAATTTAAAGGCAAAAAAATAAAATCCAATTTTACTTTATTTAATGAAAAAAGAAATATATCTCCATTATACTTCAATTAAAAAATGTCTACTGTTTTTATAATAAACCTGACTATATGCAGTGAGATTCCTTCTTCATTTACTTGCTGCAAATAGGAAACTTCAGACAGTCCCTAACTGCCCTGCAGGGAAACAGTCATACTTTCAAACAGCAGTGGGAGCCCCCCCCCCCCCACCTTACTTCCCAAAACTCGAGCAGCTTTGTCTGTTTCCCTGTAAAACAGGCAGTGACTGTGCAGAGATTTGTATCCACAGACCCAGTGCAGTCTGAATATTCGGATTATTAAAGGGGTTGTCTGCTTTTGAGTTAACTTTTAGTATAATGTAGAGAATGATATTCTGAGACAATTTGCAATTAGTTTTAATTTTTTATTTTTTTGTGGTTTTATAGTTATTTAGCTTTTTATTCAGCAGCTCTCTAGTTTGCAGTGTCAGCAATTTGGTTTCTATGGTACAAATTACCCTAGCAACCCTGCATTGTTTTGAATAAGAGACTGGAATATGAATAGGAGAGGGACTGAATAGAATGATAAGTAATAAAAAGTGGCAATAACAATACATTTGTAGCCTTACAGAGCATTTGTTTTTAAATTGTGTCAGTGACCCCCATTTGAAAGCTGCAAAGAAACAGAAGAAAATTGCAAATCATTAAAAGACTATGAAAAATAAATAATGAAGACCAATTGAAAAGTTTCTTAGAATAGGTCCTTCTACAAAATACTAAACGTTAACTTGAAGGTGAACCACCCCTTTAATCAGTCTTGCTGTATCAGCTTCTGGCAGATATTATTTGACTTGTGCTGTTTTAATCATTTATGACAGGGGTGTCCAACCTGCGGCCCAGGATGGATATGAATATGGCGCAGCTTGAAACGTTTGGTTCCTGGGGAAACGTGGTGTTGCAAAGGATTTAGGAGTAGGCAGGAGGTGGGACTTTGCCCATTGCCCAGTTAGTAGTAATAATAATATAATAAGTCCCGTATTCCAGTGTATAGCTCCATCTGGTTATCCAACTGGTATTGTAGTTATTTTCTGTGCTTTTTCAAAAGTGCTTGTGTATTTCATGTGAAGCCCCAGACAATTTTTCTTTTTCCAATGTGGCCCAGGGAAGCCAAAAGGTTGGACACCCCTGATTTATGCGATCCCTAAACTTAACTTCCCAACTAAAGCCCAGACCCCAACTGAGCATGTGCACAGTCTTGGTCTTGCAGAGATATCTAACAAAGTTACAAGATGATAGCCCCCAACTTTGAAAGCATAAATCATTTGTCTTCTGGTGCATTATTCTATTTTTAGACTTTAGTTGCCCTTTAAATGTCAAGACATTGTAAAACTTACCTCCTGGGCTTTGTTTGGCATCTTTAGATATCACTGGGACATTTACCAGACCTTCAGTATAAAAATACAATAATTAGAGCTGAAAGGGAACAATGAGATGCATAGGTGAATACAGAACTCACCATTGTTCACGAGAGGGACATTTCACAGCTCTCTATTTACTTGTATAGCATTTTTAGGATCATATTTATTTAAAGGTTAACTATAACTCTCTTTTCACCATAAACAGAAATAAATATTTAAGCTAATGCCACATGGAGCTGAATCTCAGTTGTGTGTGCACGTGGAGCTACTTTGTTGACCCAGGTATACAGAGGAGATTTTTTTTTTTCATCAAAATCCGTTCGGTGCGACTGCAACCCAACCAATGCAGTGGCTCCAGCATACACATTAGACTGTGGGTAAGTACATGGGGCTGTCCTTTACAAGCAATGAGGAGTTCACCTGTGAACTTATATGCCACATCCCCACTCACTTACACATGGTTAGGTTACATTTTACAAGGAGTCATAAATCCTTGCCTAGAGAATAATGGAATTAATAGGGAATTCCCACAGTAATTATAAAAACTACAAAATATCAGGAAACCTAAAAATCCCATGGAGCACTTTACATGCTTTGGATCTATCTCCAATCCACTATCTGACCACTGACTGATTGAGAAGCAGCTGTAACTCCATTTTATAGACTGATTTGCTTAATCTGCTGCATCTGGAATATCAGGCGTAAGTATATGCCATGTCTGAACATTTAATTAACTAAGGAATAAGGGAACTTCACAAAAAATAAATATGCTGCAAACATCTTTATTGTCCTTATCTAATTGTCTGTTCCCAAAGAGCAAGATCAGAAATACAGTAGCTGATTTAGTACAAGAGACAGACCTACAATTGAGACAAAATCACATCATGTAAGGAGCTTTGATCACTTCTACTGGTAGATAGGGTTGCCACCTTTTCTGGAAAAAAATAACGGCCTTCATATATATTTATCTTTTTTTCCCTATTAATAACATTGGGATCAACCATCATTTTTACCGCCGGGCCGGTTAAATACCTGCCAGGTGGCAACCCTACTAGGCAGAGTCAAATCAAATGCAGTGAATTGTTGTTGGTCACTTCATATTGACATTAGCAACAGTCTCAGGTCTGTGTTTATTACACATAAAATATGATTTGATAGGATATTTATGGCATTGCCTATCACTTGAAAATAAACCCATAGAAATTCACTGAGCACCATTTCCATACGGACTATAGTGACTTTTATGAACCAAGTGGCTGGATCTCCAGAAATTCATATACCAGCCACTTGAAATTTGCAGAATATTTTGTTTATCTAATGAGATATGGAATAGTGTCATAACTGGCTGCGACTAATTAGTAAACATCACTTCCAATAATTGTTAGAATAGCAGAGTGGGCCTTTCATATACTTTTGTACTGGAGTCATAGAGATGTCAGAATCTGCAAGAACCAGTTAATCAGCAGCAGCTCATGTCTGCATGGAAAGGCTTAGCGTGCTTGGTGATGATGAGGTTTTAATGAATTAAAAACACAGGTTACACATAGGTGGGTACACACTTCAATTTAAATAAATCACAGGGTAACGTGGGGGAAGGGAATGTATCCAGTATTCTAAACAGGTAAGCAGTAATGTACACTTACCAATAATAACTTCAATTGTAAGGCTGGCACAAAAACTGGACTTCACTCCAAAATATGATGGCCACCCTTTGAGATGTCCCTTCTTGCGGAATGAAATTTTTTTCTACTTTTGCATCATATTTTGAAGTGAAGTCCAGTTTTTGTGCCAGCCTCACAATTGAAGTGTATCCTTTTGATATTACCCCCACTAAAGCTGAAGGTCTGGGGCTTGAGCACCTGGACCCCCTGTTATCATTGGTAAGTGTACCTTACTGCTTATCTGTTTAGAATGCTGGATACATTCCCTTCCCCACGTTACCCTGTGATTTATTTAAACATAGATGGGCACAGCTTTCCAGCAGTTGGTTCATGCTGTGCCAAAGCAGCTAAATCAAGTAGTGCCATGTTGGCACAATAAATTGATTACCCATGTTGCTATATACATAAAGCCCATCAATCGTAATAAATGAAAGCTACCAAGAAAGAACAAACCAAAGGTTAAAACTAAAGACTGTAATATCTGGGAAAACTTAACCTGCACTGAACGAATTTCTCATGCAACACAAAAATTATGCTATTTTGGGATGCTAGTATCCCTTTAAAGCCTACCTTTATTTCTCTGCATCCAGGGGTACAAAAAGAAATGTTGATCTCAAATATGGAAAAGAAACCATCTGCTTGCCTATATCTGGGCATGTTGCTAGGAGGTAACAACAACAAAAGACATAACTGAACCTGTTAAAAATTAAAGAAACTAGTAAATCACGCGTTCTCCATGATTGGAGTCTGTGAATCCAGTGACTTCACGCTCAGTTTAACATAGAGTAGTGAATGCTGAAATCATTGGCGGCCCTGCTTAGCCCCAGGAGAGCACTGAAATATTGCACAACCCCCCACATGGGGCAGCTGTACTTTCTACAACTGAATAGTATCATATAGTGACACAGCAAGCTGGATATGTGACCTCTCATTTCACTCCATTTAGCCAGGGATATCACAATCCAAGCCATTATTATGTTTTTCAAAACACCCAAACTCAAGTTTTAATATTTCTAATGATGAAATAGAGGGTTTGTGTTTCTGCCCTATTTGTATAAATATAGAAGTGCTTCCTAATTATTTTGTTGCATTCTCTAGTAGAGTTTTAATAAAATAATGTTTAGCAATAATTTATAGGCATGATCCCATACAGCTCTGAAGGCATAATCTAGCACCTAATATATTGGGTCAGGCCAACACAGTTATGACATAGTCCAGGAGCTCTCACCAAAACCTTTGCATTATGAAAGACTCCCAAAAACATAAGGAAAACGATACATTTTATATTGAGACATTTCAAATAGAAGTCTTACACTTAACACCTTACTATAACCCTACCAGGCCTAATAATTAACTTGCTTCGTATATACACATTGTTTCCCAATCAGTGGCTTGTGAGTATCATGTTGATCACCAACCCCATGGCTGTTGCTTCAGAGGTGATTATTCTTTTCATTCTTGGCTTGAACTTTAGTTTAGCAAAGTTTAGTTGCATAAAAAAACGTGTACTGCCAAACAATCTCCTGTAGGCTGTCAGTCCACATAAGGCTACTAATAGCCAATCTCAGCCCACATTTGGCATCCCCAGGAACCTGTTGATTGATTTTGTTGATCTCCAACTTTCTTTACATTTGAATGTGGCTCTCAACTACAAAAGGCTGCCTCCCTCCCCGGTATTTATCTATAGTGGCCAATTGCATTACCAATTCAAAAGCATATTATTTATAAATAAATAATGTAAATGACAAGTTCTTCGAATAGCACCCTCGTCAATTTTACATTCACTTAAAGGTTTACTTATCCTTTAACAAAGTGTTGCACTGTTTTGTGATAAACTCCTGCTGCAAACACCCCAAGAAGGAGCTGCCTCACAGTTTGGCGACCTATGCTTTTAGGAGCACCCATTATACTGTACCTCATTTCATGTCCCATTTAATTCAGCATAATTTTGTGTTATACAGATAGGAATCAACTCACAAGTTCTGTGGTCGCCTGTTGTGTATTTACAGAAACAAAATCCACATCTGAAGAAAACTAAAATATTTATTATGTCAAACCAAGCAAAGCTTTCCTAGAAAACAATCTGCTTGCAAAATCTGGTGAAAATGTAAACTGGCCCCAAGGTCCTTTAATGATCTTTTGTTCTCTGACGTATGTTTCTGGATTTGCCGTTTTCCAGCTTCCTTTTCTTGAAGAAAGAGTCCCCTCCAACTGAGCCATCAAGGGAAGTGATCGATTTTTCCTTGAACTTCATTTTTGGCTCCTGCTGTAGGTCTGGTATAGGGACTGCGGGAATGTCAAACTCCACATTTGGAAGCTCTAAGTCAATATTTTCACTAGATGGAAGGGTTGAGAAAGGACATTCATTAATTTGACTTTAAATATCCTTTTAATGCAGAAAATATCCACATACATTTACACCCCAGCACCTAATACTAATGCCCAGAGCTTTGCTTCATGTAGCTATCTCCTCCTGAATGCATCAACATAAACTCAAACTGGATCTTACAAAACAGAACATTTTTCAACCATAACCAGCACTTCTTCCACTTTTACGATTGATGGAATATTCATTAACCCAGTTGATTAAGAAGGCTGCCTAGGTTTATTTTTGATAATTCATCAGGCGCAAGCTAATATATTCTGTACTCTGTATGGGGGAAACAATAGGGAGTACCCCTCATCAAGACGGAGTTCACATTGTGCGGCCATATTGGGGCACAGACAATAACATTTTGATTCACATTATGAGCAAGTGCCCCATCTCACTCATTATGTGCATGTGTGTGATGTAAGGTGCAGGGGACAGATCCAGCAATTTTTAATGGTGTTAAAAGTAGGTATCCCCAACCTTTTTTTGTGGTGAGCAACACAAATGCAAAAATAGCTGGGGAGCAACACAAGCAAGAAAAAAGCTCAAAGGGAGTGCCAAATAAAGGCATTGATTGGCTATTTTGTAGCACTATATGGCTTGGCAGCCTACAGAAGGCTCTGTTTGGTCGTGTATATAGTCTTTGTGTGTTAATACTCCAAGACAGAAATTCAAAAATAAGCACCTGCTTTAAAGGAGGATTCAACGTTGTTGCGCTAAGCCCAACATGAACTCCCCCCCCCGGGCTATTGCCCCTAATGTGTAAATTACACCAAAGCGCAGGTAGAACGCATTGGCTTGTTGGTACTACTGTGCATGCGCCCGAAGTTCACAATGTTTTCCTATTAAACTTAGTGAACTTCGGGCACATGCGCAGTAGTACCAACAGTTAAATATTTCCTACTGTGCATGCACCACAAATGCCGTCGGGACAACGAAGAAGACAGCGGCAGAAGATGGTTGGCCGTAAACCTTCCAGAAGGGGACCTGCACTTTGGGATAATTTACACATTAGGAACATTAGCCCGGGTTGGGGGGGAGGAGGGCCTACAGGAGGGAGGTGGGGGTGTTTTTAGCGCCATCATGGGTTGAATTCTCCTTTAGGGCTAGGCCACATGGGAAGATTTCAGGGAGATTAGTCGCCTGGCGACTAATCGCCACGTCTTTGAGGCGACTAATCTCCCTGAATGGCTTGCTAGTATCTTGCACCCGCTAGCGCTAAAGTCGCCTGTGCCTATTCACACAGGGCGATACGTTTTTCAAAGTCGCTCGAAATTGCCTCACGAGGCAATTTTGAGCGACTTTGAAAAACGCATTGCCACGTGTGAATAGGCACAGGAGACTTTAGCGCTAGCATGTGTGAGATACTAGCAAGCCATTCAGGGAGATTAGTCGCGTCGATTAGTCGCCAGGCGACAAATCTCCCCGAATCTTTGCGTCAGCAACATAAAAATGGGTTGGTGAGTAACATGCTGCTAGTGAGTCACTGGTTGGGGATCACGGTGGGTGTTAAAGTTTGTAAATTGCAAATGTAACTGCTATTGCAATCAGTATCCATCTATTTATAGATAGAGAACAGAAAGGGGTAAATACTGCTTTTGTTTTGTCCCCTATACAATATTGCTAAGATACACATACGTTCCATTCTCTCACAAGAAGCTAATAAAACACTCAACCGCCCTCTTATTATCAGCAAATAATGCACCAGGTTGCTTGAGCAAACCTCACCACAGAGAAAGAGGTAAAGGACAGGAAAGCATTGTATATCGTGTAGTAGTATTATATTTCAAGTATTCATTTTATTATTATTATTAAATATCTACGGACAAGTTAAGAATAACATTCAGCCGTAATCTGTCTCTATTTATTTATATTGTACAGACTTATGCAGCTCTTGAATGTTCACTGGCCAGATCAGTCTCTCCCCCAAACACCTATATGCTTGCAAAAAGGTTTTATAAAATTTTAGACAAATACAAGAGGTCCTCTGCCCACTATCAATATATTAAGGACATTGAGACATTTTGTGCCTCAAGCTACTAAATACGCCTTACCCTTTAAACAAAACAGGGATTGTTTGTCCATATATTGCAATGTATTTAAGCTGGCCAACAACGTCAAAGTCACCCCCTGTATAGCCAGTCCTACTCTCAATTTGCATTTGATTCATTAAAGGAGAAGAAACCCCTTTTGGTGCAAAACCCCCTCCCTCCCCCCCCTCAGCCTACCTCCCCCTCTGGGCAAATGCCCCTAACTCCATGGAGTTCACAGGCGTCATCTTTTCAACTTCGTGACTTTCGGCGCATGCACAGTAGAGCTGAACCGGCAAATGCTCCTACTGCGCATGTTCCGCCAAACGCTGATGGATCCAGGAAGAAGACCACACAGAAGAAGATGGCCTGTGAACTCCATGGGTTTCCTTCTCCTTTAAGAATTCAATTGCTTCATACATTATATAAAGGGAATAAATTCTACCTGCAACTTACTCACTGCTTTCAAAGTAAAACTCCCAAACTTGGTTGCCCTTTTATTGGCCACCACAAGGATCACCTGACTATAGCTGGAAAAGGTGGGAGCTACAACCTCTTGTATTTATCTGTATGAATTTTGTGGTTACAACCTCATTGCACTTCCACTTAATATTTTTATAAAATTAGTGGTGAGCAAAACTTTCCCTTGTTTGTTTCATATAATTCTTATGTTGTGAAGAAGAGAGGTGCTGGAACTCATTTTCATCACTATAGCTTGCCAGAATATTTGTATAAAAGCTAAGCTAAGCTTAAAAATTAATACATAAAGAACAAGCTACTTACTAAGGATCCTCCTCTTCTTTGATTACCTCCCAGGTTCCATAAGGATTTGGTTTTCTGGGCACTTTTTTTGGAAGTTCTGGTGTGGGTATCTCTTGATTTGATTCCTCTTCATCAGCCTCTTCATCATTCTCCGATTGGGTTACATTTTTAACCTGCAAGTAGATAAGCAACGGTGTTTTTCAGAAACAGTTTATTGATGGCAGTATTGATCAGGAAAGTAGAGAAAGTACGTTTAATAGTATGCTTGAACTATGGAATGTTGGGAATTTTGCACTTATTCAAAGAATCTTGTCTTTTTCATGGAAAATAAACAGAAGATTATGTTATTCAAGGTATGGTAGCTTACTTAACTTAAATGCACTTTACATTTCAGTGTAAAAAAAAAAAAAAAAGTAAATAGATAGGCTGCGCAAGATAAAAACATTTTCAATATAGTTAATTAGCCAAAAATGTCTGGAGTGACTGGATGTGCAATGTAATAGCCAGAACCCAACTTCATCCTTTGCAGCTCTTTAACCTATGTCAGTAAGTGACCTAAATGGGGGCACTAGGGACATAACTGCTCAATTTAGTTTGCTATTGAATCTGATCTGAATGCTAAGGATGAAAAGCAAACTAACTTAACAGTTAAGTCCCTAGTGGCCTCCTTCAGGTCACTGATCACTGACTGGCAACAATGTATTTTTATCAATAAAAAGTAAACTAGAAAAAGCATGACAGAATCCCTGTAAAGGAAAACTATACACAAAATGAATACTTAAGCAACAGTTTATATTATATTATACCGTATAAGTGGCATATTAAAGAACCTTACCAAAATGAAATATAATATGGCAGCTCAAGGGAAAAGCTGTAAAAAGGCAACATTACTTAAACATATGATATTCTCCATATGTCTCCAAGATCACCTGATCAGAAATTCTGCAGCTCTAACCGTAACAGGAAGAAGTGTGGAGGCAAAAAAAAAAACTCTGTCTTTTAATTGGGTCATGTGACCCAACATGTATGGTTTATTTGTGTGCACCATGAATCATGGGATCCCAGGGTGAGGTCTTAGTTCTTAAAAATGGGTTTTTTATTTAGATTACCCAGTGGCACATGCTACTAAAAAATGTATATCTAAATGAAAATGGTTTATTTACATGTAACAGGGTTTTAGATGCGAGCTGTTTTTTGTGATATGTTTTAAAGAGATCTACATTATTTGGGGGTATAGTTTTCCTTTAAAAACATCAAAATGATATGTTCTCATAATCTGTACATAAAGCTCTTACCCTAAAATTTATTTTTGTTGTTTGGATAACAGCAGGTTCAGACTTTTCCTGTTCCTCTGTTGATCCTGTGGCTGGTTGTTTATCTGTAACCTCTTCTATTTCTTCAGACGTATCCTCTGTGTTTGTAGACCCTTTCTCAGCGCTCTCAGCTGTTAAGTTTGAAACAAAGTTCTCTGGTTTCTCCCAGGTAGATTCTATTGAGGAGAGAAAAAAAACACACTATTACTGGGGTATATATATATTTATTTATATTATATTTGGCATAGGTGTTTGGTTTTTATATTTTGCAGACAGCACCAATCAAGAATTTCTTTCAATAAAATGCCTTTATCGAGACATGGGCTCTGACCCAGTACACTGGCAACCTATAGGTGTTTGGTCTTGGAACACGTTGGTAGCTGAGGGTTTTTGGTGTAGGTCATACACGAACAAAGTGGAAAAAGTATATATACACAAATATATCCAGCGCTATACTAGGGATCCCAAGTCAATATTGTATCCATTGCACTGCTCTATCAATAATTAATTAACAACTTACTATCCCATTCACCATTGGTATACCCTGGCCGGGGTGCACCCAGCCCCAGATCTGGAGCTTTTATTTCAGAGTGGTTAAGTCTCCCCAAATGTGTGAAGTATGTCCATAAATTATTTAAAGGACCAGTAACATCAAAAAATGTAATTGTTTTAAAGTAATTAAAATATGATGTAGTGTTGCCCTGCACTGGTAAAACTGCAGTGTTTGCTTCAGAAGCACTATGATTGTTTATATAAATAAGCTGTTGTGTAGCCATGGGGCAGCCATTCAAAGGTGAAACGGCTCAAGTTACACAGCAGATAGCAGATAAGCTCTGTAGAACATAATGTTATCTGTTATCCATTACTTATCCTGTGCCATATAGACATTTTTCAATTCCCGCCATTGCTACTTAGCATCTTACTAATAACTATAGCAGTCTTTCTGAAGCAAACATTTTTTGGTGTAAAGCTGGCCATAGACGCAAAGATTTTTGAAAGATCCAATGGTTATCTTGAGACCACGATTGTCTCAAAACGATCGTTTAATGTCAGATGTGTCCATCAACTAAAAAGACCATTTCAGGCGATATTGCCAGCAAAACTGAAGGATCGCAGCCTGCTTGCCCTGCAAACATAGGTAGATTGCATGGGGACCGATAAAGATTTTCTAACCTGGCCGATCAATCTTCAGACCAATGTCGGACGAAAAATCGTAAGATGAACGATAGTTTGTATCCCACTAACCGCACGATAATTTGACAGATTGGTCGGACTTCACCAAAATCGGTCGTTCGGGAGCGAAAGATCGTTGCGTCTATGGGGAGCTTTACTGTTCCTTTAAGGTTCTTGCTCAGTCGGTGTTGTGACCCAGGTGCAGCCGCCCTGAGTCCGTCACAAGAAGAACATATCCACCACTCATACCAGTTGTTGCGGCGGAGCACTCCGTGGACTACAGAGTGCACCGCAACAACTGGTGTGAGTAGGTCATACACTATTCTATTTGTCTAATTAAGGTTGGACTGAAACAATGACACTAGATCACTTGATTGTGTTCCTGATTTATTTCCATATGCTAGGCAGCCTTCACATACATTAAACTTAAACTGGCCTTAGATATTGTAGGAAACGAAGATTTGTATGATTTTCACACCATATGTGGATTACACCAACAGTTTTCATACGGTGGTGATCGGTCATTTAGTTCGGTGGACAAGTTTGAAGATTTCTGTCGGCTAATGAGAATATCTCTGCATGTACATCAGTGGGTGACTGTCACTACTATTTGTCGGATATAACTTTCATACGATTGCCATCAATTAACAGCCAGAACATTTTCTGATTTGTAGGTTGAGAGACTGCAAGAATGATCATACGTCTGACACAAGGTTAAAATCTGCACATCTATGGTCAGCTTTAAAGGGGAATTCAAACCCCACGGGTGCTAACCCCTACCCCTCTATGTAGACCCCCTCCCTCCTCCCCCCCGGCATACCTCTCCCCCCGGGCTATTGCCCCTAAGTTGCTACTTACCTCTACTTACCGCTTCTTCCTGGATCCGGCGAAATTCATGAACTTTGTGCGCATGCGCAGTAGTACCAGCGTCCTACTGCGCAGCCGAGCACCGACAGATCCAAGAAGAAGCGGTTGGAAGAAAAGATGGCCCCTGTGAACGTCGCTGGAGGGGTAAATAGCGACTTAGGGGCAATATCCCGGGGGGGGGGGGGTTTGAGGGGCTAGCGCTGGGCTTTGAATTCCCCTTTAATGGCACCACTCCATAATAATTCCAAAAATCAAGAGCTAATTCATGTTGGCAAAGTCAGTTTACCTCCTGTTTCAGTGTTGTAATAGTATGTGAAGCCTTCCTCAGAGAGACCTTCTACCCAAACAGAACTAGATCCAACCTTAAAAAAACAAAAAAATATATTATCTAAAAAAAACAACAGACCCAACAGTTATGACATGCATGCTGAATCATTAATTGAGGCTTGTTCAAAATAATAGCAGTGCGGAGTTCAATTAGTGAGGTAATTCATTCTGTGATAAAACAGGTGTCAATTACAGCCCTTATTTAAGGAAGGAAGGAGCAAATGTTGTACATTCTGGTTATAGTGCATTTCTCTCTTTTTAGGTGTTTTTTTACACTTCAGAGATACTAAAACAAGTGTATTATTATGAAAATGGTTTATTTACATAGAGCAGGGTTTTACATACAAGTTGTTTTATGCAATATATTTTTCTACAGACCTATATTGTTTGGGGAGTTTAGGTGTCCTTTAACATAGCCAGTGTTGTGTACATTTAGGGAGACTATAGAGAGGATTAAACATTCTTTTGTAAACTTAGCTTATAAAGGGCCTCCACTTTTCCAACTATCACAAGTCTTAATTAGTCTGAGAGTCAAAAATTCAGGTTATCTGTATTTGTGATATTTTATTCTGTAACTGAAATGCCATACCTTGTTGGACTCATCTGATTTGTCTTGAAATCCCTCTGGCTCTTCCCATTTAGATTCTGGGATATAAAAAAGCATTATGAAAGCCAAGTAAATAAACACCAGCATACATGCAGGGAATAACTTTTCCTAAGAAAAGCTGAAAAATTAAATGGAACAAGAGATTTAGTGACACTGACACTAAAAAAAAACAACTTTTCAAAATATGAATGTACATTAAAGGGATCCTGAAATTTTTTTTCCCAAAATGCACGAGTTAATAGTGCTGTTCCAGAAGAATTCTGCATTGAAATCCATTTCTGAAAAGAGGAAACAGATTTTTTTATATTTCATTTTGAAATCTGACATGGGGCGAGACATATTGTCAATTTCCCAGCTGCCCCAAGTCATGTGACTTGTGCTCTGATAAACTTCAATCACTCTTTACTGCTGTACTGCAAGTTGGAGTGATATCACCCCCTCCCTTTCCCCCACCCAGCAGCCTAACAAAAGAACAATGAAAAAGGTAACCAGATAACAGCTCCCTAACACAAGATAACAGCTGCCTTTTAGATCTAAGGACAGCACTCAATAGTAAAACCCATGTCCCACTGCGTACTATTCAGTTACATTGAGAAGGAAAAACAACAGCCTGCCAGAAAGTAGTTCCCTCCTAAAGTGCTGGCACAAGTCACATGACCGGGGCAGCTGGGAAATTGACAAAATGGCTAGCCCCATGTCAGATTTAAAAAAAAAAAAAAAAAAAAATGATTTCAGAAAAGGATTTCAGTGCAGAAGTCTACTGGAGCAGCACTATTAACTGATGCGTTTTGAAAAAAACATGTTTTCTCATAACAGTTTCCCTTTAAAAGTTATATAAGACATTGGGAATCAGATGTAAAAGCATTGGACAAAAACTTTTATAGCAAAATTATAAAAAGTATGCAGAGACAATGTTATGATAGACATAAAAATGGTTTAATTTCTGGTGTCAGTATATCTAATAAAAGGTATTTAAACAGCCATTTCAACTTGACAGGCCTAATACAGAAAACAAATTGTTTATGGCGTCAGGTTAACAATTTAAGCAAACAGAACGTTTAGAGCAACTGATTGGTTGATTGGCCTGGGGACCAAACAGACAAATACTATGTGGTGGCTTGTACACATTGAGGTCCTTTCTTTTATTTTGTTCAGAACAGCTGGAAGTGAAAAGGAGTTACAGCTTATCTTCAATTTTCATATGCTGAAGCACTAAGGCACACAAGCAGATACAATTTTTAAATGTCAGATCAATGAATGGACTACTGAGATTTCACCTGGGATTGTCCACCCAACATACATGTAACAAAAATCTAATGTACTTGTAAAGTGTAATCATGTCCCCTCGCGAGCACCTTTTTTCCAGAGAAAACAACCCGAACTTCGACAGTCTCCCCTCATAATTTAAGTCTTCCATCCCTCTAACCAGTTTAGTTGCACATCTCTGCACTCTCTCCAGCTCATTTACATCCCTCCTAAGGACTGGAGTCCAAAACTGCACTGCATATTCCAGATGAGGCCTTACTAGGGATCTATAAAGAGGTATAATTATGTTTTCATCCCTTGAGTTTATGCCCTTTTTATGCAGGACAGAACTTTATTTGCTTTAGTAGCTACAGAATGACACTGCCCAGAATTAGACAACTTGTTATCTATAAAAACCCCAATATCCTTCTCACTTAAGTGCATAACATTCCATTTATCAACATTGAACCTCATTTTCCAGTTTGCTGCCCAGTTTCCCAACTTAGACAAATCACTCTGCAGAGTGGCAGCATCCTGCATGGAACCTATAGTTCTGCACAATTTAGTATTGTCTGGAAAAATAGAAACCGGACTTTCAATGCCCACATCCAGGTCATTAATAAACAAGTTGAAAAGCAAGGGACCCAGTATAGAGCCCTGCGGTGCCCCACTAACAACACTGGTCCAATTAGAAAATGTTCCATTTACCACCACTCTGAAGTCTATCTTTAAGCCAGTTCTCTATCCAGGTACAAATACTATGTTCCAGGCCAACATTCCTTAATTTAACTAGTAACCTTCTGTGTGGCACTGTATCAAATGCTTTAGCAAAGTCTAAGTAAATAGCACAGCCATCCCAGAATCAAGGTCCCTGCTTTCCTTCTCATAAAAAAGAAATTAAATTAGTCTGGCAAGATCTATTACGCATAAAACCATGCTGGCACAAACTCATAGTATTGTTATTTGCTATGAAGTCCAGTATCCTATCCTTTATTAATCCCTCCAAAAGCTTTCCTACCACCGACGTCAGACTAACTGGCCTATAGTTTTGAGGCAGAGAATGGGATCCCTTTTTGAATAGCGGCACCACATTAGCAATTCGCCAGTCTCTCGGCACCATGCTAGACCTCAATGAATCCTGAAAAATTAAGTAGAGAGGTTTGCCAATCACAGAGTTAAGCTTGTTAATTGCCCAGGGATGAAATCCATCTGGCCCTGGACCTTTGTTTATCTTAACATGTTCTCGTCTCTTGAATTTCAGCATGTGTGAACCATGCATCATTAGATGTATTATTAGAATTGTGACTATTATAACGAATTCATTAGCCGGTTCCTCATTTGTGTAGACAGACAACAAGTATGCATTCAGAATCTAAGCTTTTTGCTTGTTCTCATCAACCAGCTAACCCCCCTTGATAATAAAGGTCCTACCCCTTCCTGTTTCAATTTTCTACTATTGATATATATATAAAAAAATTTTTTACTGCTTACTGCTATATCCTTTTCCATATCGATTTTAGATTTAATAAATTACCTCCAGTCAAAGTATTATAATAATACGGGTATCCTTCTGTAGAAACTTCTTTCTTCCACAGTTTTTTAGCATGCACTTTCTCTATTGCTTCAATCTCCTTCAACTTGTTCTCATTCCGAGCTTTGATTTGTTGGACTGTTGGACCTACAGGAACTTGTAAAAAAAATAAATAAATATTATTTTACATAAATGAAACAGAATGTGTATAGTACACAAAAACATGCTACCAAAAGATATAGTTTCACCTGTTTTGAGTAAATAAAAGAATATAATTCACATTACAGCTTTAAAAAATACATCTGATCTAGTATATTTCAGTGACCGGTAAAGGATTCGCTACAGCCAGCATGCATACCAGAAACATTTAAAAAAAAAAAAAAAAAGCTTTTTCTGCACATTGGCATATGGATTACTTTGGGATAAATTAAACAGGGTATTTCATAAAAATGTAAAAATGAAATTCAGTTCCCCCAGTTAAAAATAAGCCTTTCCTTTCATTAACATTCTTTAATAGTCATTAAGGAGGTAGTTTACCTTTAAGTAAAAGTTTAGTATATTATAGAATAGTATATATTAGTATTATATTTTTACCAGCTTTTCCCCGCCCGCTCCCTCCTCCTGCCTCTGCCTGGTCAGTATCTGTGCGCTCTCTGCCTGCTCTGCAAACACTGCTATCCCACAGGCTCCCGGAAATATAAGGTAGCGGCTTTGCAGGATGGGGCTGCTCACAGGGAGGGCAGGAAGATTGCGGGGAGCTGGCTGAGGGCTGGATATGTATATTTGTGTGTGTGTGTGTGCGGTGCTGTCTCCCAGTGTCTATACAGTAGGGGAGTGGGAGACACTGGCCTGCTCTTTAGTATGACAAGGGGGGGGAGGTAATGTGGGCCTAGGGTTGCCACCTTTTTAATTTTTTTATACCGGCCGGCGGGGGGGG
>CM044434.1:120817864-120833580 GCA_024363595.1 Xenopus borealis | reverse complement strand
ATTGCATTGTGGGACTTGTAGTTCCTTAACAGCTGGAGGCACAAGGTTGAAAATCAATGGGGTAGAGGACCAGGCGCAAACACTAATGTGCTCATAAAGTTTAACAGTGCCATTCAACTCAGAGGACTTGCTTCCCCTTCTCTGCTGTAATCTGAGCCCAGAGCTATAAGTGAGCAGAGAGAGACTCAGGCAGGAAGTGATGTCACACCAAACTAATACTGCAGCTGCTATCCTAAACAAACAGAGAGCTGCTAGAGCTTTTTACTCAGGTATGGTAAAACATACAGAATAAATATAGCATTCTAGCTTGCACTATTGCTGCTAATCTATTGGCAATAAAATGCCTCTGTAGCATTCTTTCTCCTTTAATCATTTAGGTATAAGTGCAAATAAAGGGAATTATTCTGTGCTATTTTAACAAAAACATTTTGTATGTCCTATATGACAGAGATTGCTGTTCCAAACAATGATTTTGAGATTGAGGAAACAAGCTGAACTGAAAATGAAGATTATAAGTAAAGGATCACACAAGAGGTAAGAAATATCACAGTGTCAGATCATCCCTCCACATAGGGAGAAACCAAAATACAAAATACCACCATATGAAACACTTACATTCTATTATAAAATAAATGATCCAGAATGTATGAGACCAATGTTGTCTCTAAGTTGTGCATTTGTGTGTGAACCTTTTGAGGGTAACATTTATAACTACTTGTGGTGCTCACAAACAGGAAGAGAACATATAATTTAGTACTTATTTTCAGCCCCCCAACTATTTGGGTACATAGAAATTTTGTTCAAAGGCTTTGAAAAAGGGAACATTGATCCAGGGTTCTCTGGATAAGGTATCCCCTGGTGTTGCTTACCATGCTTTACAGCTACTAAAACATTTAAACATTGAAAGCCTGTAACACTATTTTGGGCTATTTTAAGCCAGAAGGGTCAATGTCCATTGGGCAGAATGCCAAAGCGCTTTTTATCTAAAAAATAGTCTGCTGAGCGGGGAGCCGTGGCTGATTGAAAAGGGCCCCTTGTGCCATTAGCCTTAGGGCTGTGACACACTAGGCTGTTTGGGGAGATTGAGTCGCCTGGCGACTAATCGCATCGACTTTGCGGCGACCAATCTCCCCAAACGCCTTCCCTCACTCTGCACTGGCTTAAATGAAAAATTGCTAGCTCTAATCACACGCATCGATTTGTTTTCCGAAGTTGCCTCGCAAGGGTTACTTCGGAAAACGAATCGCCACATGTGATTAGCGCTGGCGATTTTTCATTTAAGCCAGCGCAGAATGAGGGAAAGAGTTTGGGGAGATTGGTATAGTGCAAAATCGAGGGGATTAGTCGACAGGCGACTCAATCTCCCCAAAATAGCCTAGTGTGTCACAGCCCTTAAAGTAATACAGTCACATTCATTGTTTTAAAGGAGAAGTAAAGGTTAAAACTAAGTAAGCCTTATCAGAAAGATCCACCTAAATATACCAGTAAACCCTCTTTGATGCTGCTCTGAGTCTTCTGTCAAAAGAAACACACCATTTCTTTCCTTCTATTGTGTACACATGAACCTCTGTATTAGTCTTCCTGTTTTCAGCTTAAACATCCAAGGCTACGACTTTCCCTCCCTGCTATAATCTGAGCCCAGAGCTATGCGTGAGCAGGGCGAGACTTAGAGGCAGATTTACAAAATTTGTTTGAATCATTTGAAGTTCGATCGAATTTACAAAATTCGATTGGTCGAATTTTATAATATGCAAATTAGGCAAATTGGACCATCAAATTTCTGCTATTCGATCCTTCGAGCAATCGAATAGCAGTAAAATCCTTCGAATCAATATTCAAATTCAAAGGATTTTACTTCCGTTCTATTCACAAAAATTTCGAATTTTTTAAAATTCCAAATTCGACCAATAATAAATGTGCCCCTTAGTGATGTCACACCAAGCTAATATGGCAGCTGCTATCCTAAACAAACAGAGAGCTTCTAGAGTGGTTTACTCAGGTATGGTAAAGCATTCTGAGGAATAAATATAGTGTTATAGCTTGCTCTATTGTGGCTAATCTATTGGCAATAAACTGATTCGGTAGCTTTCCTTCTCCTTTAAGCTACTGCCTTCATTTGCAATAACATTTATCAATATATAATTACTAATGCCACTGAAAATATTTATTCATGTATATTGGAAAGCTGCTTAGAACTATAGTATAATTGTATTCATTATGCAAAAAAAACTTTTAGTATGAACAGCATTGACTGTATTGTGAGATCTATTCTTTATGGTTTATTTGGGACTTGCCTTTCAGGTCTCTGTTTGTTGGTGCCCTGTTTGCTCTGGGAACAAGGCAGTAGTTTAAATGACAAACTGGAAAATGTATCGGAATTAAAATAAAGATTACTGTGTAGCCATTAAGAACCCCAAACACAGGCCGATAAAAGCTGCTGACAGACCCGTGTGTCGGCAGCTTATTGGACCGTGTGTGGGGCCATCCGACGGGCTTCCCAGATCGATATCTGTCTGAAAGTCGGCTAGATCTCGATCAGGCAGGTTAAAAAATCCTATCGGATAGCGGTTGCATTTGTGCACTGATGCGGTCCTGAGATCAGACCGCCCATTTCTCCTACATTCTGGTCCGATCGTTGGGCCGATCTCACCCACCTCAATGTGACCTCCCTGTGTATGGCCAACTTCAGAAGTCTGATTGCTAGGCTTTACTTACCCTAGTGACTTGAATGCAAATCAAATGTCAGAATTCTGATTAACAAAGAAATGGTTTGTAAGAAAATCTTCCCATGTATGGCCACGGTTATTTTAAGGTATGCACCGGTCACCATGTTAAATGTGGAATAGTAACTATTTGTTGTATGGCTGTAGAAGCCATATTGCTTATGCACAAAAAAACCATTTGAATAATGCAGCTCCCAAAGCAGCAGTTACTAATAGAAGAAAGTGTCAGACAGTTGCCCGTTCATTGTCCTGTATAATAACTAGTACAGGTATGGGATTCATTATCCTCAATGCTCTGAATTATGGAAAGGCTGTCTCCCGTAAACTCCATTATAATGAAATAATCCAAATTTTTAGAAATGATTTCCTTTTTCTCTGTAATAATCAAAAAGTAGCTGGTACTTGATCCAAACTAAGATATAATTAATCCTGACTGAAATCAAAACCAGCCTACTGCGTTTATTTAATGTTTACATGATTTTCTAGTAGAGTTTGAAGATCCAAATTATGGAAAGATCCGTTATCCAGTATTATCCGAGTATTCTGAAAAACAGGTCCCATACCTGTACTATCTCATATGTGCCATGAGTTACTTATGAATGGATTGCAAAATGCTTCAGCTGAGAGATGTTTCACTGCCAGACAGAAAAAAAACCAGTGACATTATACTTTCAAGTCACGGCATTATCAACAGAAAAATATGCATTCATGTATAGTGTATTATTATACAATACTCGCTTTTATTCTTTTAATTTTTATACATTTCTGTGATGCAACTTTTTTTTTTTTTTTTAAATCATTAATATTTGATATGGTATTTTTCCAGTACTTTGACTTTTTAACACATTTTGTGTTCTTTTTAAATGACACTGACTATAACTTTGACACTATAACTATATGAATAGTACCAATATCGTTAATCATACAGTTTTGCAGTGTTATTAGTGCGCTGTGATCTTGCAACTTGAATAAATATTTATAAACATAAATACAGGTATGGGATCAGTTATCCAGAAAGCTCTGTAATACAGAAAGGCTGTCTCCCATAGACTCCATTATAATCAAATAATTCATTTTTTTTTTTTTTAATGATTTCTTTTTTCTCTGTAATAATAAAACAGTAGCTTGTACTTGATCTAAACTAAGATATAATTAATAAGCATAACCAGCTGATCGGGTTTATTTACTGTTTATATGATTTTCTAGTATACGTACTTAGAAAAGATCCAAATTACAGAAAGATCCATTATCTGGAAAACCACAGGTCCCAAGCATTCTGGAGAACAGGTTCCATACCTGTAATAATAAATAAATAATAAATATAAAAATTTTTTGCCCCTTTCTCTGTTGTTTAGCTTTCGACAAGCTCAACTGTTTGTGTCATGACTTATCTGATAAAACAGCTTGCTTCCTCAATGTTATACTTCTGTATTGGTTTAGGATTAGGCAAAGTAATGCAGCTGCACTACAGATTCATTTGTTAGGCTGAATGCTTAATGCAGGGATCCCCAACCTTTTGAGCCTGAGAACAACACTCAGAAGTAAAAGGAGTTGGGGAGCAACACTAGCATGAAAAATGTTCTTGGGGTGCCAAATAAGTACTGTAATTGGCCATTTGGCAGACCATTTGTGGGTTGTCAACCTACATTGAGGGTCTGTTCTGCAGTACATCTGGTTTTTATACAACCAAAACTTGCCTCCAAGCCAGGAATGAAAAAATAAGCACCTGCTTTGAGGCCACTGGGAGCAACATCCAAGGGGTTGGAGAGCAACATGTTGCTCACGAGCTACTGGTTGGGGATCACTGGCTTAATGAAACGAAATTGTTTATCTTTCAAACACGCAGCTTTGTGTTCTTCTCCATGGGATCAATTGGGAAGTAATCAAGTTGTACACACACACCCTGGAATAGATTGGTACTACCTGGTGCACAGCAGTAGAGGAATCGGCATCACCACTTCCAATGGATCCAAGAAAATTCACTGGCACACAGGTGATGCTAGGATAAAACTTGCTAATTTATTGAGTATAATGCAGCATGCACCATTTCGGGGTATCCCCCTTTATTTGATGCTTGATAAAGGGGGTTACCCCTGAAACGTTGCATGCTGTATTATACTCCATAAATTAGCAAGGTTTATCCTGCTAGCATCACCTGTGTGCCAGTGAATTATCTTAGACCGGGATCAAGCCCTATCCTCACTAAATATACATATTTAGTGAGGATAGGGCTTGGTGCATGCTAAATGGCACATGTAAAATATGTTCATATAGACCCTAATTAAGGAATATATAAAGACTAAAGAAAGGTATTATTATCAACTCATATTTATAAAGCCCCACCATACTCCACAGATGGGAGAAATGTATTAAATATCTAAAGGGAAACTAAATATTCTTATATACCCTGGCTACATTGACTGTATTTTACCCATAGGTGCAACAACAAGAATATATGCCCTCCAATTTGTTCAGCTACACCGTTTAGGTTCAGGAGTTTTGTGGCCCTTGACATTAAATATATATGTAAAAGGCTTATCAAATGGTTGTGATACCATTAGTACATTATTTGATATTTTCAGTTTACAAGCTGCTTATGTTGCCTTCTACAAATGTGTATGATGTTGCCCTTTTTCTGATAGCAACTACTCCAAAGAAATCAATATTCAGGGATATGGCCGGCTATAGCCTTTAATGCAAGTCAGTCAACCATCTTTTCATTATAAAAACATTGATTATAACCTGGACTGTCCCTCATGCCTATTCCAAGAATTCCTGATTTGTTCCGTGCTTATCAGTTCCTATGGAGGACTGCCACTTTATTGGAATCCAACGAGCAGGGCTCTATTTAAAATACCATACAGGCATGGGATCCATTATCCAGAAAGCTCCGAATCATGGAAAGGCCATTCCCATTCCTCAATTTTATCTAAATAATCTAAACTTTTAAAAAGGATTCCTTTTTCTCTGTAATACTAAAACAGCACATTGTTCTTGATCCAAACTAAGATCTAATCAATCTTTATTGGAAGCAAAACCAGCAGGATTCGGATGCGGCCGAATCCTTGTGTGTGGCCGAACTGAATTTATTTGCATATGTAAATTTGGGGGGAAATTTACATAATTCACGTGAATGGATCGAAGTTCGATTGAATATGATCGAATTACGAGCGTACGATTTTTTCGGATATTCGAATATGCAAAATTTGGCCTCTTTGATCATCGAATACCGAATTATCGAATAGATCGAATGATGGGATATTCAATCATTCGATGATCGAAGGATTTCAAATTTTAAAATCATTCTAATGCCTACTTCGCCAGATTAGAGAACCCCCATAGGCTTCTTTTGCTAAATCCTGCTCGAATACCATTCGTACGATCGAACGATCCGATCATTCGAATCATACAAATTTTTCGGAGGCTTGAAGGAAAAAGTACGATTTTTTTCGTGAAATCGAATGATCGGTATCCGATCGTACGAATTCATCGAGAAATCGAATATCGAGCAAAATGATAGTCTAAAACTATTATCGAATTTCGAATAGATCCGTAGGATTTTGTGTGAATTTTAGTAAATTTGCCCCTAAGTGTGGGAAGGGAAATCATGTCACTTTTCATCTCAGAAAAAGGAAGTAAAATGTTCTTTTTCCACTTTTTCCTTTCCTGCCTCTAATTTGCATATGCAAATTTGGATTTGGTTCGATATTCAACCAAATATCCCAAATAGTGGATTTGGTGCATCCCTAATTCATTTTAGTACACTTTTATGCATGTTGTGTGATCCATCTATGCCAATTTGTTCAGCATCCTTTTTGAATAAATATAACTTTCTGAGACTTAATCCCACTTGTAATCCCATATGAGTCTTACTTAAAGGTGCTATTTAACTGGTATTCATTTCCTTTGGCTACCTTTAAAAGGAAAAAAAAAAGAATATTCTGGCCACAAGGTGGCACAGTTGTTGACGTGCATGCTAGTCAAAAATTGACTTTTGCACGCTTTTAGAATGTTTACACTGCACGTTGCACATTGTTTGGATAAGGGAGTGCACGTCATTTGTACTAAATGCTAGTTGAATGTGTAACAGTGTATCCTTTTTTTCTTGCTTACATCAGTATAAACTGGCAGTTTCACATGCAAACAGTTCATCTGTGTTCCCAATAGTGGAGGATTCCCTGGCCATTACAGCTACTTGCTGAACTCTAAACACACGTCAACAGCAGACGAACTGGTCAATGAGCTTTGGGCACATCGCTCTATAAAGATTCTTTTACTTACACAAGCTAAGTGCTCAGTGTTATTTGCCCAGAATGCAGTGTTTCTCCTATGATTCCGGTGTAATTGCAACCGCCTGGGGGAATGACATGACGCAATTGTGATGCCTTAAAACATTTATACACACAAATCGACTTGATGCATTTCTGTGATTCTTTAGGCTCAAGTGTGCTCTGCATAGTGACCCAGACTGTTGGGCTTACCGGTGGTTCCAGCAGATCTGAGAATGACCCACAAGCGGGTCACACAACCCAAATCCCACCCGAGAGTAGAACAGGGGCATTGTGAGTGGGGAGCAGTCAGTGAGGTAACAAGGAGAGACGGGAGACAATTCCAGGTCAGGGGCAGGCAGCATAGGTTCAAAGTCATGTCACAGGCATAAGGTCAGGACTGGCAGCAAAGTTTCATGGTCAAAAGCAGACCAGGTCAGTTGAGGCAGGACTCTGTCAGTAACAATAAGATTTGTCCCCAAAATGCATACATTGCTTGTCAAGACATGTGTATGAGTGTATGTCGGCATCTGTGTGCACACAGGAATCGCTGCAGCTTTGAGCGCACATGAACATATTGTGGAACAGGAGAAGTTTATTTTTCTTTTAGCTTGTGTTTGTATTCCAATGTGCCTTTGACTGTGGTAATACTGTTAAAGAGGTTGTTCACTTTTAAATTATCTTTCAGTATGATGTATATATTGATTTTTGGAGATAATTTGCAATAGGTCTTCAGTTTTTTGTGGTATTCCAGTTGTTTCATTTTTTGTCCACCAACTCTCCAGTTCATATTTCAGCAGCTATCTGGTTGCTAGAGTCTTATTTACCCTAGTAACTGGGCAGTGGTCTGAATGAGAGACTGGAGGATGAATAGCAGAGGTCAATAGAGAGATAAGTAATATAAAGAAACATTAAAAATGGAATTGTGATCTCACCGGACAATACTTTTCTTTGGCTGCCAGGGTCAGTGGCCCCCAACTGAAGGCTGGAAAGAGGCAAAAGGACAAAAGAAGAAGGCAAATTAAAAGGACATATAAATGACCAAATTTAAAGTTGCTAGGAACGGACATTCTATAACATATAACTTTAACTTATACATTAAAGGGGTGGTTCACCTTCAAGTTAACTTTTAGTATATTGTAGAATGGCCAATTCTAATTCTAAGAAACTTTTCAATTGGTCTTCATTATTTATTTTTCATAGTTTTTTAATGATTTGCCATTTTCTTCTGTTTCTTTGCAGCTTTCAAATGGGGGTCACTGATACCATCTAAAAACAAATGCTCTGTAAGGCTACAAATGTATTGTTATTGCCACTTTTTATTACTTCTCATTCTATTCAGTCCATCCCCTATTCATATTCCAGTCTCTTATTCAAATCAATGCAGGGTTGCTAGGGTAATTTGTACCCTAGAAACCAAATTGCTGACACTGCAAACTAGAGAGCTGCTGAATAAAAACCTAAATAACTTTAAAACCACAAATAATAAAAAAAATCAAAACCAATTGCAAATTGTCTCAGAATATCACTCTCTACATTATACTAAAAGTTAACTTAAAGTTGAACTACCCCTTTAAGGAGTTAAGCTAGCAGGGCAATAACGAAATTAGAAATTCTAAATTAAAATGAAAGGCCCAAATCACAAATAAGAGCATATCCCTTTAACTGTCACAATTTTTAGGCTGTGATACTGGCTTGGGTGAAAGAAGAACTCACGTAAGTGCTAGAGGGAAGTTTGTGGTGAGCAGTACATTGCAACAACATTTTTTGTCTTGCTGCCAACAGACAAGATCAAGTATACATTTCACACAGAATACACATACAATTTCATTATTATGTTGCTCTCCACAAGCAGCAGCCGGGGACACATAAAGTGCTTGCGACACTGGATTGTCCGATCCGTTGCAAAGTAGACAATACCGTTATCAACCCAGCACCTTATACATATTTGTTGAATAAATGGGTATTCAGTTCGCAATAATAAAATAATAATGACAATATAGGCCAATCAGAACCTCTCTCTCACCACTTCAGTGTGTCATTTGCAAACTATACATGGGGGAATTGTAGGTAATACAGGTACGTGACCTGTTATTCAGAATGCTGATGACCTAGGGTTTTCTGGATAATGGATCTGTGTGTAAATTGGACATTCATACCTTAGAGGAAAAGGAAAATCGAGACTTACTTGGGGGGTGCCAAGTGTCAGCAGAAAACTGCACCGGCCCGGGGTTTTACCAGTGAGCTCCATGGAGTAATGGACTTCCTTCTTTCGCTGTCTTTGCACAGCTGCGGATGTGCATTAGAAAGAAAAGCCAAACGTTAACTTTAAGGGATACTGTCATGGGAAAAAACATTTTTTCAAAATGCATCAGCTAATAGTGCTGATCCAGCACTGAAATCCATTTCTCAAAAGAGCACAGTTTTTTTTATATTTCATTTTAAAATCTGACATGGGGCTAGACATATTGTCAATTTCCAAGCAGCCCCAAGTCATGTGACTTGTGCAAGTTGGAGTGATATCACCCCCCCAACAACAGAACAATGGGAAGCTAAACAGATAACAGCTCCCTAACACAAGATAACAGTTGCCTGGTAGATCTAAGAACAGCACTCAATAGTAAAAACCCATGTCCCACTGAGACTCCTTCAGTTACATTGAGTAGGAGAAACAACAGCCTGCCAGAAAGCAGTTTCATCCTAAAGTCACATGACCGGGGCAGCTGGGAAATTGACAAAATGTCTAGCCCTATGTCAGATTTCAAAATTGAATATAAAAAAATCTGTTTGCTCTTTTGAGAAGTCTGCTGGATTAGCACTATTTACTGATGTGTTTAAAAAAAAAAAAAAACGTTTTCCCATGAAAAAGTCGGCTTTTTCATTCTACTGTGCATTCGATTTCCCTGGGAAATGCAAAGATAGAAGAAGAAAGTAGTCTATCGCTCCATGGTGCTCACTGGTAAAAACCCGGGCCAGTGCAGTTTTCTGCTGTTAGAAGCACTGGCCCTAACATTTGGCACCCTCAAGTGAGCCTCGACTTTCCTTCTCCTTTAAGTCTACTTAAAAATCATGTAAACATTAAATAAACCCAATAGGCTGGTTTGCCTCAAATAAGGATGAATCAGTTTGGATGAAGTACAAGGTACTGTTTTATTATTATAGAGAAAATCCTTTTTAAAGATTTGAAATATTTGGATACAATTGAGTCTACAGGAGAAGGCCTTTCTTAATTCCAAGCTTTCGGTGTAACTGGTTTCCAGATAATGGATCCTGTACCTGTATACAAATATATCAGTTGTGCACAATTATCTAAATTATAAGTTAGCAAGGAACATGGATTGATCAATCCCTCTGGGACAGGAACTGATATGAATGATGTCAAATCTGTGTAACATGCTAAATAAATAGGTTTGCATTATAAATAATTGAAGAATAATAAAAATAACCCTGAATAGTTTAGGATTTGCTTTCTGTGCACTGGCCGTCCTATGCTGCTCTCAGTACTGCTAGATCTGACTACACTGAAAAAATGGTAGTAGTCACTTTTCCTTCAGACAAGACTCATAATATTTTGCTGGCTCTGTGATGTGATCTGTGAAGAAGGTGGATCTTAAGGGGCCCATTTACTAAATTCACATGAAGGATTCGAAATTCAAGCGAATTTTAAAAAAAAAATTCAAATTTTGAATATGCAATTGAGCTCACTTTGGCCATCGAATTTTCAAAATTCAACCGATTCGAATAATTTGAATTTAATTGTACTCGATGGTCGAAGTACTTCCCCTTTAAAAAAAAATATTCGATAGGCCAGTTCGCCAACTTGGACCTACCGAATTGTTTTAAAACCCTATGGGAAGCTCCCATAGGTGTTCTAAAGTTCTTTGCTTTCCATAGGGAGTATATTATATATATTTGTCAGTGTTTTTCCTGAATGCCAGGACTAAAGGCATGAGAGCAAATATCACTTGGAAAATGCATCAAGCTTTATGTTTTCAAGTAGTAGTTAATGTGGGTTTTGGGTTTTACTTATCTCAGATGGCATCCCTGCCTTTTTTTTTTTTTTTTTTAATTTTTTGTTTGAGTTCTCAAAGCTTTGAATTTGGGAAAAGGACATGCATTATATCAGTAAAAGCTTCTTTCCATTTGCTACTTTGTTGTATGTTGAAGTTATTGCTTCTTTTCAAACAATGTGTCTATTTAAGTAAAACTGAAACTAAGTATATTAGTTTCTGCATAAGCACCAGCCTCCCCTATTTCATTGCATTCCCACCTCTCTGCTCCAAGGAACACATGCACTTTGCTCTGTGCCTGGATAAGGTGGGGCAGGGCGTTCCTCTTCTTCCCAGCCTGTGTGTTTTGTGTTACCTGTACATTTGCATGTTTGACCTAGCAGGATAATTAGGCCCCAGGCAACAGGGGCGTTCCCTTCCTTATAAGCACTCGCTTTCATGTGTGACTCATAAAGCTGAAGCAATGATACCACTTCCTCTAATCTATCGTGGCCATTTTCAACACGGCTGGCTTCATTAAAAACACATTTCCAGACACCCTCACATTGGGGACCCTTTATTTTTGCTCAGGTGGAAACTGGAGCCACAAAAAGGTAACGTTGTGATTTGGTTTTTAAAAATATTGCGCATGCTGTTCTTATTCGGGTAGCATAAAGCTTATTCACTGGTAATGCAAACTTACTGCACCATGAGTGGAATCCTTTTATCATGTTTTCTAATACATTTTTTCCCAAAAAGTTGCATCCATAATGTATAAATCTAATATGCCTCAAGTAGTTCACTTTATAACAGGATACTTCACCTGTATCCCTTCACCATCATGGGGTATGCAGAGATCTTTACACCACCATAGTTGGGGACCGCAACTGTTACAGATTACAGAATTCAAAATGATTTGACTTTTAGAGTTTTACAAATACAAAAAGTATCAGAGGCTGTAAATGAGACTGTAATTATTCACATTTTTAGCTCTTTGTGTCAGTGTTCTCAGCATCTGTAGTTCAGATTTAAACTGGATGAAAGTTTGACATGTTCCTAGTAACTTTCTCCTCTTTAAATATAACCCAGTGTGTTTCTTGCCTCTCGGCTGTTTACAGCAGTGATTTACACTCCTCGCATGACCATGTCAAAGAACAAGTATTTTTGTAGTCCATTTTTGTTTTCATTCCATTCTCACTTTCTGGATCCCTAGCCTTAACTAACTTTATGCTAATTCTTAGAACATCTATGCTACTTAAGAGAAAAGAGTGACTATAGATTTTGCATGTGTATATCTTTGTTTTCCCATGTTCTTGGTGTCAGAAGTGGTTATAAGGTCTGATCAGGTCTTGTGTCATTTTAAGCATGATTGTAAGACCTACAGGCTGGACTTTGCTGCCTCTGTGTCTCTTTTTCCCCCTGGGTGTCCGCTATTGGTCAGTACCTTTATATAAAACTGAGTGGAATATTTTGGCACTATGTAATTGAATGTAATAATAATGATTTTAGTTCAATTCCTCATTATTTAATGGAAACTAGGAGCCATTGTCTTGAAAATATAGCAATCATTCCTATGAAACCTCTTTTATTTTTTTTCTGTTTGGAGTTCTTTAGAAGTTCCACAAATGCTACTGTTCTTCTTACTCACTAATAAGGGATTCTAGTTGCCACTGAAATATTCATCAAAACATTATTTCAGAATGAACAATTCTTAGTCATTTTAGTTTTGTATCTTTTTTTTGTAGCTTTTATTTTATCTTTTCTTCAAACCTGTCTTCTACATGATGATATACTATGCTTTGCTGTTTTAAAAATGTTTGGCACATGAAGCTAACTAGTAGTTATGATTGAATAATCTGTAAAAAGCACACACTGTGTTCTAAATTGCATACTGTGTAGTGCACTACTTCCTTTCTGGCTATAAGAATTTTGGTTATAGAACTTGTTTGTTTGTTTTCAGCCTTATAATAAGGGTAGGAATCTAGTGCATGAAATGAATGCTAAGTTAAATGCTATATGCTGTATCAGCAAACTGTTGACATGTATAAGCCTATAATCCAGCTAGTTATAGTGCACCATATTTATATATCCCTACCACTTTGTTTTGGCACATTTTAGGGTTCTAAGATGTTCCAATACTTTGTAATTGTCAAGTTAAACAGGTCATTATATTCTTCATCATTGTAGTTTTTGGTGTGGCCACTGACCAGATACTAGATCTAATTTTCTATGGGGTAAGGTTGTCGTAGCTTTTTTTTTTGTGTGCAAATAATAGACTTAAATAATGGCCTACGGTTGCCATGTATTTCAGAGTATTCTGGAGTGACCTGTATTAAAAGGGATGTTCTGGATAAGCTTTATCTTAGCTATAACTTTTGGGGGCAGATTTACTTAGGGTCGAATTCGAGGGTTAAAAAAAACCCGTGAATTCAACCATCGAATTTTTATAGAATTAAAACCCTTCGAATATCGAATTTGAATTCGACCAATCGAACGATGGAATAGAAAAAAAAAACATTTAACCATTCGATCGAATTTGTTTTTATTCAATTTAAAAAAATGCTATGGAAGCTTCCCATAGCGAAGTATAGCAAAAAATCTGGCAAACTAGGCAGTCCAATAAAAATTTAAAGGGCAACTAATTCGACTATCGAATATTCGAATCTTTTGATTCAATCGAATTTTCAAAATTTGATGGTCAAAGTGGCCACAAAAATTATAAGAAAATTTGATCGAATTTCAAATCATTCACACAAATTTTGTAAATCTGCCCCTTGGTGATTGATGATTGGAATTTTAGTTCTTCAGTATTTTGAGGACTGTAGCTTAGACAATTCTGTTGTATGGATTTTACATTATTATTGCAGGATCCTTTGGCCTCTTGTTGTTGTAGTGTCTTTATAATGTATTGTCTTTGTCAATGAGTCTTTCTGAAGAGTACATACAGTTGTGCTCGTAAGTTTACATACCCTGGCAGAATTTATGATTTCTTAACCATTTTACTGAGAATATGAATGATAACACAAAATTTTTTCTTTCACTCATGGTTATTGGTTGGCTGAAGCCGTTTATTGTCAAACAACTGTGTTTACTCTTTTTAAATCACAATCACTACACAAACTACCCAAATGACTCTGATCAAAAGTTTACACTCCCCAGTTCTCAATACCATGTATTTCCCCCTTTAACATCAATGACAGCTTGAAGTCTTTTGTGGTAGTTGTGGATGAGGCTCTTTATCTTCTCAGACAGTAAATTTGCACATTCTTCCTGGCAAAAAGCCTCCAGTTCCCGTAAATTCTTGGGCTGTCTTGAATGAACTGCAAGTTTGAGGTTTCCCCAGAGTGGCTCAATGATATTGAGGCCAGGAGACTGAGATGGCCACTCCAGAACCTTCACTTTATTTTGCTGTAGCCAATGACAGGTCAAGTTGGCCTTGTGTTTTGGATCATTGTTATGCGCAGCTTTCAGGCTGATGAGTGCAAATTTTCCTCCAGTATTTTTTGTATTTCACCTGAAGTTGTTTGTGGGGTTTTCCTTGCATCCTGAACAATTTTTCTGGCAGTTGTGGCTGAAATTTTTGTTGGACTACCTGACTGTGGTTTGGTTTCAACAGAACCCCTAATTTTCCACTTCTTAATTAGAGTTTGAACGCTGCTGATTGGCATTCTCAATTCCCACTAATTACAAGCAAACAGATCACAGGTGAAGACCTTTAATAGCCAGGGTATGTAAACATTTCATCTAGGTCATTTGGGTAGTTTATGTAGTGATTATGATTTAAAAAGAGTAAACACAGTTGTTTGACAATAAATGGCTGCAGCCAACCACTAACCATAAGTGAAAGAAAAGTTTTTGTTTTTTTGTGTTATTGTTTATATTCTCTGAAATATGGTACAAAATTCATAAATTCTGCCAGGGTATGTAAACTTATGAGCACAATTACATATAATGGGTATGCTGGTAATTTGGTTTCTTGATTAATGCTTGTACCACTTGTTATTGATAAACTACTCCCTGCATGTTCTGTAGTAGATACAATTGTATCAGAAAAAAGCTGGTCTATTATGTAGTTGAAGGTTTCTATCATTATGGAAACAAGTGTTAGACTGGGGAGTTGGAGTACCATATAAGCCTTGATGGCTTTAGGATTTTCACCCACAAGCACCATGTGCAACAATGACAAACCCTTTGGGGATGTTTTGGTGTGGATATATATATACAGTATTTGTTTTCTAGATATTCTGGTAACCAAGCAAGTTTCAAGTTGGCTGGGTTTTGATCCCAAAATATATAATGAACACTGCATTGGGAGGCAAAATTTTGGCTAAGGATAGAGGGTTTGTATTTAAAACTGTTTTGTTTAGATTGTATTATCTAGGATTATCCAGGTTTAACTCACTATACAATACAACATGGCATGCTGTCTGTCTGGTTTTGCTCACAAATGGTAGAAGAAAGTATTATACTGTAGAAGCACTTTTATCTGTGCAACTAATGGACAGATTTTGACTTTTTTTTTGTCCTAATCAGAATTAAAGCCTAATAGCATATTGTCTTAGAAGGCTCTGCCTACGAACTACAAAAACTAAACAGAATTAAATTTTTTATTAATGGTTTCACATAATATAAAATAGAGACCTACCTGCTGAGAGTATATCTGTAAAAGCTAACCTATTTAGGCTAAGGGCAGACGGGGAGATTCGGGGGCGATCCGTCGCCTGGCGACTTCTCGC
>CM044434.1:120803540-120815635 GCA_024363595.1 Xenopus borealis | reverse complement strand
TGCAGTTTTACTTACAAGCAAAAGTACAAAGGATTGTCAGGTTGATGACGTTTGCAATGTCTGTTTTACCACTAATGATTTTGGTCAGAATGTATGGCCGCACAGGCAACAAAACATCCCATGAAGCCCTAATAGTCCCTATTCTGGCACATAAGTAAAATAAACCTGACTAGTCGGCATTATACACTAGCATTTATCTTTGATACCTTGTTGGTCATCTGATGTCAGCTGTTGTTTAATCTTTCAGTGTAAAATGATCACAGACCACTCAAAATACCAAGGGTATTTTTGCACCATACATTGTAGTATAATGCATGGAAAAACAGATGTTTTTACTTTACTGAATATTTTCTGCTTGTGCATTCCTACACACAGATGGGCAGAATGTGCCCTCCGATCTTAATATCAATGTGTCACAGATAATCCGTAAAACCACAAATTTACAAGTCAAGTTACGCCAGTGTTTTCACTTCTGGCTCCTTTTATGATACAACACCGTTCTTACCATGTCTGGCCCAATGCAGTGAATATATACATGATTGCTTTTTTGCTTAATATGTTTTTATTTTGGCACATTTACCTTATCATATAGCTGGAGAAAAAGCATTTTACATTTAGGGATAATTCAAGTGAGATATAAACTATTCCCCAGCATAGCTGTCTGGTGCTATTACATTCTGTCATGGTTCTTGTGCTGACTGTTGCAAAATATGTGCTTATTTCTAGATCAGAAGTACTGTGAACTTCTCTTTTTGTGTTTGTAGGTGGAGAGGGGTGTTCCTGGTTGTGTAAATGATGTGCCTAGTGCATCCAACTCCCAGACCGGTCAAAGTACACAGCATTGCCAATATGGCTAGCTCAGATGTTTGCACAACCTGAGACTCAATGTTATTTTTACCCCCCACACAGTTTTGCGCTTTACCTTTAAGTATATACTAAACCTTAAACTAAATAACCTTAAAACATTTATTTAGTGATGATAACATGTTCTGTTTTAAAACTTTTGTGTTGTATGTATAATACAATCTACACCCATTATAAAAACTTGCACACATACATAATCTTGCGTGTTGAAGGGAGAACATCCACATTTTTCTTTTGCTAATCTAGGAAAAAGTGAAGTCTTAACTGAATTATAAAAATGTATGCACATTAGAAATGCTTACACCAACATGTTTTACTTAAACCACATTATTTTACCGCTTAATGTCTGTAGTGAGTCTGTTCCCTCTTCTGTTCCTCTTGAGAGCTCTTGAAGCCTTCTTATTAAGGATAACTTGAAGTTAATATTTAAACAACCCAGACACATCTGCTTTTGATTTTATGACTATAATAAAATGTGGAGCTGTTTTCGAATACAGGGCATTCTATCTCCTGCATTCAGTGGCAGATTCATTAGAAGTTTAGAGGTATCAACACGATTTGAATATATTGTGTTACTTAAACATATCTGAGCTTTGCATTGTCTTGTAATACAATAATTTCGAATGTCACCAGTTAGAAAGGGTTCCTGTAGAGTGTAGGAGAGCTGTAGCATGGAGTCTAACTGTGTAGGCAGTTACCACTAGGTCTGTCAGTCACACTGGGCTGGAGGTGGTACTTCCATACCAAAAATTGGAGCTGAAATATTCACACTACTCCAGCCTATGGAAGCACTGCATTTCATTAAGCCCAGTGTCAGTGGCAGATCTAGTGCTCCTGGGACCACACAATGTGAAAGGTAGAACACATATCATTCCCAGGGCCATGGAATGGGTGGCAGAATATTTTTAAAATGGTTCCCTGCTGCTTCCTTACTGACTTTGGCAATCCACAGGAACCCTGGTGATTTATTGGATTATTTATTAGAAGAAATGGGGGAAGGGTGTGGGTGATGAGAATATGAAAGCAAAGAAAAAAGGTTCTTTGTTTGTGATAGTGGCATGATTTCTGTTGTATAAAGTAACAGGTTGATATCAATGTTATTAACTCAAAAAGGTACTAAATGTACTGTAAACAGTTACGTTTGCAAAAACACAGGCTAATTCAGAACAGAAATAATGTTTACATCTCTTTCTAGAACATTTTTTTATTTTTTGGATGGTGAAAACCCTTTGCTTTGCCAGGTTAACTATGCAAAAGTCAAGTGAGTATCACAAAATATCAGCAAAGCAGAATGTTTGAATAAATCTGATGGGTGGGTTAATTGTTTACTAATGCCTATAGCAAGGTATACCAGACAAAAGAAACTTCTACCCATGGGCCAAGCTCTTCTTGATACCATTCCCTTCTGTGACGTCAATGATGGGGGCAGGTCAACCCACACATCACTACTGGGGAGCATAATTACATATCCATAAAGTCGTGCCATAAGAAAAAGTCCTACTCACTACAGGCATATTGAGTTGGGAAACAGGATTCAGACTAATTTCCCGCATATCTTTGCCTTGTCTGCCTGTCTTCATACGAGTCTGTGGATCTTGACCAAATTTCTCTTTAAGGGCTTACACACTGGCGTTTGTTACCTACGCTCCCTTGTGTTCCGTTTGGCTGCGTTCAGCCGCAGGGGAGTGCAAGTCTAGATGCACTCAATTCTTCTCAATGACATTGTACCCACGAAACACGTGTAAACGACAAATGCAGGTTCAGATGCAGCATGTTGCGTCTGAATCTGCGTTCAGCGCTTACACGTGTCTCGTTGGTACAATATCATTGAAAAGAATGGAGTGCGTCTAGACTTGCATTCCCCTGCGGCTGAACGCAGCCAAATGGAACGCAGGGCAGGTAACAAACGCCAGTGTGTAAGGGCCCTAATTAAATTCAGCAAATCACTCAAAATCTCTTCTGAGTAATCAAATTTCAAGTTACTGCTACTATTTTCCATTTTAATATGGCCTCGGCCTCGGAAGGCACTGTTTCATTAATGTGTTAATAAAATTAACTGATTTGCCCAGCAATGGCTCCACTCATTTCTTGAAATAAACATCGATTTATATGTAAACTTCTGGTGCGAAATAATTGGCATGTCAGACTTTAGCA
Organism: Xenopus borealis; assembly: GCA_024363595.1. Taxonomy (NCBI): domain Eukaryota; kingdom Metazoa; phylum Chordata; class Amphibia; order Anura; family Pipidae; genus Xenopus; species Xenopus borealis. Next base: position 120,812,617 of record CM044434.1, on the reverse strand, counting down.
ATCAAATAGATGTTCATTGCCTAATTTTCATTGAGTTTCTACTCTTTTGTTATTTAAGGCTAATGACAAAACAAGGGGAGAACTGACAGACATGGAATCAGCCTGGTAGTTCTCATACAGAGCACATTTCTGAATAAAATCCATACTTTAGCACAGTGATCCCCAACCAGTAGCTCGTGAGCAACATGTTGCTCTCCAAACCCTTGGATGTTGCTCCCAGTGGCCTCAAAGCAGGAGCTTATTATTGAATTCCAGACTTGGAGGCAAGTTTTGGTTGTATAAAAAACAGTTGTACTGCCAAACAGAGCCTCAATGTAGGTTGACAATCCACATACGGGCTATCACATTGGCAATAACAGCTCTTATTCGGCACCTAAAGAACATTTTTCATGCTTGTGTTGCTCCCCAACTCCTTTTACTTCTGAGTGTTGCTCACGGGTTCAAAAGGTTGGGGATCCCTGCTTTAGCATGTTCGTGCTTAAATCCACTCTGTGTGTAATTGTGCCAACAGGCAGATGCAGTGCTTGTTAGTGCACACAGATAGAGGGGGGTGGAAACCAGCAGATTATCTTTTCTTTGCTATTAGCCTGAAAAATCAATCCACAACCTTCCACCCCTTCTATATGTGTTCAGTAACAGGCATGGGACCTATCTGTTAGCATAACCACACACTGATTGGATATTAGCACAGAAAACCACAGTATGAAGTTTTGTGCCGAAATCTGGCAGATCCCGTACTTTTCAGTGGAGACAGAGTGGGCAGAAGGCAGTGGAGCAACTTTTAGCCAATGGCGTTGTCATGTGTCTTGCTGTGTTTTTAATTTAACTGCTGATTTCTAAATGATAGTTTTAAGTTTATTGTGCTCTTTCTCTTTGTATCCACCTTCGTTGCATTTAAAGGGGAACGCCGGCTTCCAAAACAAAATTTGATAAAGAGGCCCACATAAGACAGAAACCCCTAATATACCCATCACAGTTGCCTGTTTCTTCAAAAAGTATGAATAAATGCCATTTTCTATGCTGAAATCCAGCTGTTTAACAGTTCTTCTCTTTCTGCATCATTTGAAATCCTGGCACGGAATTCAGGTCTAAACACTGATGTTACAAATTGTAACAACTTCTCCACAGACAGTATGCAGGAACTACATAACCCACAATGCTTTGCACTGGGTTGTTCCCTTCTTTACTGAAATCACAGTGGGGTTAGAAAGGATGCAGGCTGAGGACAGTAGTCAGCCAGCTTAACAAAGTAGTCCAAAAGAGAGCAGGGGGCTAGGTCAGAAACCATTAAAAACCATAAAAAGTCTGCATATTTTTTAATTGATGAATATTGCAAAGTTGCTTGAAATTATGTTAACTTTTTCAAAAAAGTTATGTTTTTGTGAAGTTCCCCTTTAATTGCTTTTCTCATGTACAATGAAATCCTCATTTGTGCATTTGTCTTGAAGAATTACCTGTTTACTTAAATGCACATAACATAATTCAACAGATCTTTTAAACAATCTCAAGGCCAAGTATGGAAACATAACCATACTATGGGACGTCATTGAGTAAAGCACAAATCCGCTTGCACTTCCTGAAGAAGGGGCCAGCCCCCGAAACGTTGTGTTTTTTCATGGCATAATAAACACGTAGGGGATCACCCCTTTAAACTTGCTATTGAGTGCCAGTACTTTGATTTGGAGCAACGTTATTGAGTAAAGTTGAGTCCTCATTGAAATGGTGTGAACCTAGTATAGATAAAATGCTATACTCTTGTTACAATAAGGATGCAAATTCTAGATACAAAGGCATGAATACGGGAAGGAGGCAAAGTAGCACATATCCAAATTCCAGCTGTTATTGTACTTAAAATATTGTTTACTACCCTCTCATTACTACTCTCTCACACCTCCAAGGTCTCAATGTAGTTGGCATTCACTTTTAAGTGAGCTATAATCTGGTAGAGGAATTTTCTGACCACAGAAGTGTTGTCTGGAGCTGAACCTAATGATAGAAAAGGAGATCACAGGGATCATTTAAGACTACAGTGTGCAAAGTGCAATTTAAGGTTACTATACTTGTACCCACAATATAGCAGTTTCCTAGAATTTGCATTTGCCAGGGGGAGTTGAAGTCATAATTGTGCTCAATGCATTAAGCACACACAATTGTGCTTACACACAAATCAGTTGCAATGCATTATTGTGTGTCAGGATTGTGGTCAGTTCCAACCCTTTGCATCAAAATTACATCAACGTATGATTCCCTAGGTGCAAGTGAATCTATCAATGCAGGCAGCCATGGGAAACCTAAATTGTCTGTGTAGTTCTGCCCTAAAGCTAGCTTTGTGTGACCGTGCTTTGTAATTTAGCTCTCATTTGTCTAAAAGTATTCGTAAAGGTAACCAACCCTTAATATTATAATTACTTTTTTAGTAAACAAATCTTACCTTCCAAACTACATAAACCGGTAACAATCCTGCAGCTTTTTCTTAATAAAGGATGACTCTACATTATTTACATAAAATGACATTTTGTGAAGAATACCCAGAGTCACTGAACATAATAACACCAACAATATGAAAGAATTTGTAGTTCATCTTTAATATCCTCAGTCTGGGAACACCTTCATTTTAGGCCTCACCCTCATTTTAGGCCTCGCCCTCATTTTAGGCCTCGCCCTCATTTTAGGCCTCGCCCTCATTTTAGGCCTCACCCTCATTTTAGGCTTCATTATTACTACTGGCACAGGAACATTGGCATTTTCAATTTGGATGGGTGACATTTAAGTTGACTATATGCCCAGACGGTTAGGGTAATTTAGCCATCCTGCACTACTGTCAGGGAATATATGATAAATCTTGTGATCCTGTCAGATCTCCTTTATAAGTTCTGAACATACTTTTTGCTGGTTGTTTTTGCTACTTTTTGAGTTTCTGAGTTAAACAAAGCATCAGTGAAATGAAAGCTACTCTATGTCTCGTCTTCACAAGGTAGACAATTCCATTACTAGTCTACAACACTTTTCTTTTCCCCTTTGTTTTAGCAGGAGTCCATAATGCAGGGAGTCTATATGTGAGTCATAATCTAATTAATCTACCTTGCAAGGACCAAACATGAAATTACTTCAGTTTCCCTGTTTATCTCAAGAATAAAAAACAAATTTATCATGATTAAATCAACAATTGAAAGTATGTTCAGCACTCTATTACTTGAACTGAATTTCAACAATAGGTATAGTGACCCTTTAATTCCCTGGTGACTCTTCTTTTCTCATGGATGGGACTTCACAACTGTGAAAGTGAAAGAAACCACTACTGCTCCCAACCTCCACTCATGGGCCTCAGTGTGAGCTGTTTGGGTGTCTGTGTACCTGAAATGCCAGAGCCTATATGGATTCCAAGTCCAGGCCTGCTGTACACGGATAATCAAATCTCAGAGTATCACCTGTTCATCTGACACCTACTCGGATAACTGGCAGGCTAGCCCTTGTTTGGCATTCTTTAAATGGGGTTTCAATTTTCAGTTAGTATGATGTAGAGAATGCTATACTGAGACAATTTGCAGTTGGTTTATTACTATATTATTTTTTTTCTTTGTAGTTTTTGAGTTACTTTTTTCTTTAGCAGCTCTCCCGTTTGCAATTTCAGCAAGCTGGTTGCTAGGGTCCAAATACTAAAAGTATTGGTGATATCTTACTTACTGTCCATTGTTCTAATCTGGTCTGTGCAGTGATCTTTTCCTTTGTCTAGTCTACTCACTGATTACTTTCTCTTCTTGGTCTGTCCATTCATCATTTCACCGTACAGGACCTGTATGCCAAACCATTCCTCTTTACTTGCTGTGTGCTCTGAACAAATTCTCTACCTGGCCTGTCCTCTGCTAATTTTGACAGACAAAAGTCCAACAGAGCATAATCCTTCTTTCCACTATGCTGCGCTAGGAAATGTCTGCATTATAAATAACTACTGTTCAGGTTGTTGGGGGACCGTTAATAGAACGATTGCTCCTGGAACCCCGGATTCCTCCAATCCAACCCAGTTGTGTGCCTACAAATCCGGTAATTTGCACAGAGAGACACTAACAATCTGCACCAATCTGCTGCAATTTATGACTTGTATAGTGTATAGCGTAATGTGCCTGATATCAGTAAAGGTCACTCAGCAAGGGAATCCACATATACACCAAGAATCATACAAGTCCATTGGAGATATGTTTAAACTTTACAGAATACTTAACATTTTAAAGATGATGTATTACTTCAGGATTGCAATTGCAAAATCAGCGGAATGCAAGCTATAGTCGTCTGTGCTGAGCACTGAGAAACTGTTTCAGAGATTGGAAGGGATATTTTAAGCCCTGTCTGGGTTAAGCATGGGTCTTCATTTGTTGTTTCCGTAGGAGGAATGAGCATTTGCATTTTCTTAACCTTTTCTTTTAAAGCATGTTTTGTATGTCCTTGACAGATCATTTGTGTACTGAAAACATTCATCTTGTTGTATACAAACGGGACATCTGCTTGTGTTTATTCTCAACAAGAAATATCCAAATTAGAGTTAGGCTGCTGCCTCTCCATAGTGCATAATTACTATTAAGAAAATATACCTAATACTCCTTCCTCCTCTTATGAGCATCTGGGAGGGCTTCTTTATAGGCATACTTTGAGTAGTGCCTCTAGTTGGCCTACATCAAGTTTTTGTGACCCACCATATATAATTCAAAATACAGTTCCCTGATTTTACATTTTCCTGGAGTTTACACCATTTTTTCTGACCCCCTGAAAAACAAAAAATGGGCATTCTACTGTAGTTTGTTTCTTTGTGGAATGCCTTGGTTGTGGCAAGCAATATAACAACATCCAATGTATAAATACACATTTGTGGAGAGGGAATGTACTTAATCCACAAAAAGCTCATATGTCTACTTACTTTTAAAGGAGAACTCTGGCTTCCAAGCCAAAAGAGGCCCAGGGCCAGACTGGCCTGCCCATGCCAGACCCCCACTCTGATCAACTGGGTCATGAAAAAAAAAGTTGCAGCGTCCTGCGCATATGCTCGCCATGCAACTCATGGTGCATGGTCCCTACGTGGCTCCGTGCGGCATGGGGTCTGGAGGGGCCCTGGACAGCATTCCCGGTGAGCATGGGCCCCCCAGTCTGACCCTGAAGAGGCCCACATAACACAGAAACCCCAGAAATCACAGTTATCTGTTCCATATTCAAGTAGGAATAAATGCAAATTTCTATGCTGAAATCCATCTGTTTAACAGTTCTTCTTTTTCTGCATTATTTGAAATCCTGGCACGGAAGGAGGGACTAAAGCACTGATGTAGCATATTGTAACAACTTCTCCACAGCTTATAGTCAGCATGCAGGAACTATATAACCCACAATGCATTGCACTGTGATTTTCCTATCCTTATTGAAATCATGTGTGCAGGGAATTGTGGGGTTTGGAGGATGTAGGCTGAGGACACAAAGTAACAGTAGTCAGCCAGCTCTGCAAAGTAATCAGAAAGATCAGAAGGAGAGCAGGGGGCTAGGCTTAGGATACTGCCAGAAACCATTAAAAATCATGAAAAGTCTACGTATTTTTTAACTGATGTATATTGCAAAGTAATTATTATTACTTTTCAAAAATCTTAAGTTATATTTTTGTTTCCCTTCAAACATACATAGCTGTTATATTATATTGTTTTATTTAACGGGCAAGTAAACCCCAAAATAAAAATTTGCCTAATAAAAAAAAAATAATTCTAGGCAACTTTGCAGTATAAATTCATTACAAAATTTCTATGGTTTTCTAAGTTATTTGTATATGTATTGCTATTGATAGCAGTGTTTGTCCCTTTCTATTCTCTGCCCTGATGTCTAATGGTGGCCATAAACGGGCCGATAAAAGCTGCCGATAGACAAAGTCGGCAGTTTATTGGCTCGTGTATGGGGCCCTCCGACGAGCTTTACCGATCGATATCTGGCCGAAAGGCTGGGACTAAAAATCCCGTTGGATCGCTGCCGCATCTGTTGGTTGATGCGGTCCCATGATCCAACCGCCCATATGGCCTTCCTTATGATCCGATAGTTGGGCCCTCTCGGGGAGAGATCCGCTTGTTGGCGATATCGCCAAATGAGTGGATATCTCTGTGTATGGCCACCTTAAGACTGTTAATACAATGTAAGACAAGGCAGCTGTATAACAGAGCTGTCTTTGCTGGGGAATCAAGACTGTTGCAACTGGGAATTAAGCAAATGCTGCTTTCAATATAATTTGTTTTTACAAATTAAAAGCACTGAACAGTTTTAATAAATGTATATTGGAAAGTTGCTTGGAACTAGGTTTTCTTTTATTAGGCAAACTTGTATTTTGGGGTTGACTTGCCCTTTAACCTTATGTTATTTTTAACTGATGGATAACAAAAAAGTGTGTAAAAGGCAGGAAATATTTGTCACTTCTATTGCATATCTACATTTTTGCTTCCTGTCAGTTGAACCACCACCAACGAAGCAGATGTGCAAAGCATCACTGTCATGACGTTCCATTGCAAAACTCTCTGTATGGAACTGTACAGAGATGTGTGTGTGTTTGTGTGTAAAAAAAGGTGCTTTTCCTGCAGCTGCTCCCACTGCTGACCCTGTTTTGTGTTAAAAAGTAGGGATGAAATGCTTTCTTGCTTGCCTTTCTAGCCCATGTAAACTGCAGTACCACTACCAAACATTGCTGAGAGCTGTATTATAAGAGCATGATGTGCCAGCACTGCATTAATTAGTCATTAAATTGCACTGAAAAATGTTAGAATGGAGGGAGATAATATAGATACAGATATGAGATGTTAACTAAACACATTTGTATTTATTTTGATAAAAAAGACAAACAATTGTGTTAAAGTTGTTTACATCTTTTGGGTGTGGGGTAAATCATTATTAAAACCTGTGATGGCTTTGCAGGTAATCTAAATATACCCACACCCCTTATTCTAAAAGGGTGTTGCAAATAGCTGAAGTAAAATAATTAAAAGGGAAGTAGCACTATGAAATGAAAATGCCCTAAACATTTATACAAATTTGATTTACTCTTAAACATGTCACAAATCTTTTCTGGAAATTGTGATTTTTGTTTATGAAGTTTAAACTGCATGTTGTACTGTCTTGCAGCTGTTTTGGGGGAAGGGTTTGAATAGGCATAAATCCTGGCCATATACATTAAGGGGCCTATTTATTAAACTTAAAATTTTTCTGGTTGAGTTTAATAAACATACATTTTTTGAGATATATTATATTATGCTCTGAAGCTGCTAAAAATGTGAATCTGAAAATACTCCAGCTAAATTGATTTCAAATTGCTGCATGATTTTGTCTCAACTTTTAATTGCATCGGTTTTTCTTCGAATAGTTATCTATAAATTAAGGCGATTTTGGTTTGATAGTTTGGTCCAATTTATATATATATATATTATATATATATATATATATATATATATATATAGTGAAAAAAAAGTCGAGTTTTACTGAATAGGCCTCTAAGATCTTTGTCTTGTTTGGTCACCTATGTGCAAATCTGTCTAATAATACGCACCAATGCAGGCCTTTTTGTCTGAGGAGATTAGATCTGCCATATATATCGAGCTTATTTTCCACCATATATTTGTTATTTAGGCAGTTGAGAAGGGCCCATACAAAAGTATGTCTGCAAACAGCCAGATCTTTCCCTGATTTGGCCACTTATATTCTGGGCCAATATGGGCTGATCCAATAATTTGGCCCCAGGGCAAATGATCAGATTATAAAGAACACCTATGCATGGCTAATGAGAGAAGATTGCTTTAATGTGCCCTTGCAGACTTTGTCTGATGACTTTTCCAAAACTGCCCAATAGATACCCAGCCAGTTTTATGTTGGGTAGGTTGAGAGAGGCCCATATGGGGCAGATATGCTGCAAACTCAAAGTGGCCATATTTAAGATGCCTATTTAGGCCTTTCAGACTGATTCAGCAGCTTATCTGCCCATGTATTTGATGGGCCAACCCAATTGATATCTGGCCAAAATCAGGCAGATGTCGATTGGGCGGATTTGATTCATTTTGGATCAAGGGCCGCATTGGCTGATATTGCCCATCTTAAGTGGACATATTGGGAGAAAAATCTACTTGTATGGTGACCTCACCAAAGGTGCACATTCTAAAGTGTATGGCTAGCTTCAGGCTGAAAGGTCCAAAACTGCATGTGTATACACTTTAACCATAACAGCTGACTAGGTGGAGCTTTGTTGACAGGCCCAGATTTGGGGAGAGGCCACCTAGGCCCAGGCCTAGGGCGGCAGGATTTTAGGGGGCGGCATGCCTGTGAGCCAATTCCCATTGCTCCGTCCTGATGATGAAAATTTGAGCAAATAAAAGGGAGGGGACAGGGGCGACAAACAACAGTGGGCCTAGGGGTAAAGGTAAAGGTAAATCTGGCCCTGTTTGTTGAGACAGCAAAAGATGGCCAAATACAGCAGAGGCTATTGCAAGCATATGCATTAAAAGGACTTCTTAAAAGAATGCATTAAAATTACTTCTACTTTGAAGAACACAGTTTAATGTGTGGGTGAAAAAATTGTGTTATATGTTCCCAATATAATTAACTTAAAAACGATTATAAAAAAACCCAAAAAAAAACTGATGTTTCATCAAGAGCTTAAAGCTGGGGACAGAGGTAGTCCCTCCTTGCATAGAATGTACTGACCTGAACAGTTGCATCTTACAGGAAGTGAAGAGGAGTTGTGGCTCTTTTCACTTCCTCAATGGCATAGTCCCCACTGACCGGGTGAATCATCAGATGACATTTTCAGTTTGGACAGATAACCCAGATTTTATGGGATTACAGATTGTTCTGTTAAAACTGCCCCTCTACCATTGCAATATAGGTACCCATCTTAAACATTTATTTTCTGTACAGACGTTCTGGTAAGACCCTAGTTAAGATCTTGCAAAATAGGCTGATAAGTTGCTGAGTTCATCTTGTACCTTTTTATGACCTACATTAGTTTTATTTTTCTCCTGGAAAAACACATACAGTGGTGTGAAAAACTATTTGCCCCCTTCCTGATTTCTTATTCTTTT
>CM044434.1:120752429-120801235 GCA_024363595.1 Xenopus borealis | reverse complement strand
CAAAAGAATAAGAAATCAGGAAGGGGGCAAATAGTTTTTCACACCACTGTACCTTGTTTTGGGATAGGGGCAAGTAGCGGGTTGAGTTGTGGGTAAAGTGCTGATAGGGGCCCAAGTGGGTTAAAATGTTATTATGCCTGAAGGTACAGGTCAAGCGCTTCAGACAGGTTTTTACATGAGTGAAGTTGATCTGGATGCATTGCAGTAGCTGCTGCTATTTCATTGTCAGTTGTTGTGCCATACCATTTGTATAAGTGGCATTGACTACGTAATTAATTTTGGTTAAAGCCACAAAAATTAAAAATTGTTTAGTTTTTGGAAAAACATAAAAGACAACGGAGAAAACATGAGTGTACTGCTGGGTAGGATTTGCAAAGGTTACGTATAACTAGGGTTGCCACCTGACCGGTATTTTACAGGCCTGGCCGGTAAAAACGTTGCATGACTGCAATGTTAAATATAGGGAAAAACCATGAAAACATAGGAAGGCCGGTATTTCTTTTCTAGAAAAGTTGGCAAACCTAAGTATAACTGAAGCATTTTCTTTAGTATTACCTTTCAATCTTACTTATGTTACTATGGTCTTTTCATTTTTCAGATTTTTGCCATTAGAACAACTATTTTGTGTCTTAAAACTGCCAATTCAAAAATTACTTATGAAAACCTTGAAATGACAGGTGACATGGACATTTCCCTGCAGGGAGAAAAATGCTATTTGCGAAATTGCCAGGTGGACCTTTAGCTTTATACATGCACAACTCTGTATAATACATAGCACTTATCCTTTCAAGTGGATAAATTGTGCATTGTATCATACATAATGGAACCCTTCATCTTGTGAAGACCCTAACAGACCCCTACATATAGTCAGAGCTGAGCAAATGATGAACAGTGGTAGCTTGTCTTGATTCCATGGCCTTTTGCCATGTATAATTAATAAACCCATATTAATGACACAGTTAAAAGGATACCCTTTCATTCTCCTCTGCTGGTGCTACATAGTGTTAGGGGGTGCACTGATGTAGCAATTTATCGTACATTAAAATCGGTTAAAAAGTCATAGTTTTGCTTCTCATGCAGGTGAATGCCCTTTGAAGTTTAATTTAGAAGGCAAATACCTTCTAGAGTGAAAACAAAGTTCAATGGTGCTGCATTCCCTTCTAGCAAATAAGAGATGATTGGGGGGTCAGTATTTTGATTAGTGCCACGTGTACTGTTTGCGCACTGCTGGTAGACTCTAACTTAAACAGCTGCAGGGGACAGTTCATCTGGAGAAGCAGTTGTTGGGAATAAAGCATATAATATTATATTGCTATAATATTTTCAAAGGGAAAACATTTGTTTTTCCAAAACGCATCAGTTAATAGTTCTGCTTCAGCAGAATTCTGCACTGATATCCATTTTTCAAAATAGCAAACAGATTTTTTTTATATTCAGTTTTGAAATCTGGCATGGGGCTATATTGTCAGTTTCCCAGCTGCCCCATGTCATGTGACTTGTGCTCTCATAAACTTCAGTCACTCTTTAGTGCTGTACGGAGTGATATCACCCCCTCCTTTTCCCCCCAGCAGTCTAACAACAGAACAATGGGAAGCAAGGCCAGGCCAAGGGGTAGGCAGAGTGGTGGAGTGTGCAATGAAAAGGGATGTGTGCTGACACACTGGCGCGTTGCCGGTCTGATGCACATGCGTAGTAGGCTGCAGTTCCGGGTGTGGTGGGGGTGTGGACTTGGGGCCTGCAGCTGCAGACTTCTGTATTAATGGATATCCCAGCCATTGTTGGCTGCTGGCCTGGCCTGGCAGTGGCGCAGGTACAGATAATGGGGGTTTGGGTTGGGCACAACACAGGTACAGGTGGGGGTGTGGGCTTGGGGTCTGCTGGAGCAGTTCTAACTGATGCATTATGAAAAAAACATGTTTTCCCATAACAGTATCCCTTTAACGCAGTTTTGTTAATAATTCCTGGAGGTTAGAGCTCTAAAGCTGGCCTGATTTGGCCACCCATGTGCAGGACCCGATCATGCTGATTCTGATCAGTTTGTTTGGTCCCTGGTCCAATGATGCAGACATGGGCAGGAGCGTTGGAAATACACTGCATAATCAGTATGATGCAGTGTTCACATGATGGGATTTTCTAAGCTGCCTGATATCATCAGCCCAATATTTGCTGAGCATGTGGCCAGGAAGGTACATGGGCCAATAAGTTGCCAACTTGGTCTGGAGGGACAGAATTGGCAGCATATATTGGCCGTGTGGCTAGCTTTATGCCCAAGTGAATTCAGATACATGTGGAGCACATAAAATGCATATATTGGGTTTATATGTGCTTTTTTAAATGTGCTATTTGTGAGTTCCTCAGTCTATTGAGGAGCTTGGTGACTCTGGCTAAAGCTGTAGTGTATATCTAAGTTCTGTGGAATGCACAAAGCAAGACTTTATAGGGCCCTCAGGAGAGCAAGCAGTTCCTGCTGGACAATTTTAAAAGTGACCTTGGAAGGTATTTAGGGGTCTGGGAAACAACACTTCAGGAAGGGTGGTAGGAAAACTACATAATACTCTAGTTAAACTTAAACAATATTTTGCTACAAATTAGAAATATATTTGTTACATTTTCTGCTCAATATATCCATGTATCATAGTGAAAAGGGATAGAGTTGCAAACCTAGATCATATCAGCTATGTGTTACATTGTAGTTGAGGATGAAAAAATGTTTTATTAGGGTGGGGGGTGGGGCTGATATTTATTTATTTTTTCAATGTTTTGCCTGTCCACCACTTTTTTCCTGGGCAGAATAATCATACTCAATTTAGGCTGTCTAGATTTTGCCTCAGGAGGGGTAACCAATAGCTTTCTGGTTCTAAATTGTCATATGGCCCTGCCCCTGAATTAACATTTAACAAAGAATACAGTATTATGCTATAAGAAAAAGTAATTCTCTCAGTACCGTCAGCATTTTTATATAAATAAAAATACCTAACCTGCCACTAGTGGGTTCCTATATATTTGAATGTCATTGATCACATTGTCTCATTCGTAGATGTATCTTCAATCATCCTGTTGAAGCTGAGTCTGACGTTCTATCCATCCAGAGCCCAGCACAATAGCTTATTGATCACGCCATTTCAACAGAAATTTGCCAGAGAAATAGTTTGTAAAGCCTGTTGGTTTCAAAATGAAGGGTGAACATAGCATTAAAGTGACCTGCGAACTTTTTATACATACAGTATATAGGGTCTGATATATCAAGTAAAGTCAATCAGGCATGCATAGTTGGTTAACAACTGTTCAGAATTCCATGCAGGCTTTGTACTGCACATCTAGAAATGAACATTGTTCATAGATGTTCCACCATGTGGCCCATACCCATCCACTAACTTGTGTGTCATTTAGCTGGCCTTCATCTAGAGCAGTGATCCCCAACCAGTAGCTCGTGAGCAACATGTTGCTCTCCAACCCCTTGGATGTTGCTCCCAGTGGCCTCAAAGCAGGAGCTGATTCTTGAATTCCAGCTTGGAGGAAAGTTTTGGTCGTATAAGAACCAGGTGTACTGCTAAACAGAGCCTCAATACAGGTTGCCAATCCACATATGGGCTACCAAATGTCCAATCACAACACTTATTTGGCACCCCAAGAACATTTTTCATGCTAGCGTTGCTCCCCAACTCCTTTTACTTCTGAATGTTGCTCATGGCCTCAAAAGGTTGGGGATCCCTGATCTAGAGCCACTGCACTCTGCAAGGTGCACAGTGAAGCCAGTTCTAAGGAAGGAGTGCAGTCTGAATGAGCACTGGTGCACTTGTTCCCTGGGTCTTTGTACATGATCCCTTTTGTATTTTTTTCTGGATTCATCTGAGTATTCTGCTAAGAAAACACAAATTTTTGCACAAGAGGAGGGATACCATAAAACTTGAAATCAAAAAATGAGCTGGGCAGGGACTAAAGCTCCCCATAGAAGCAAAGATCTTTCTCTGCCAAATGACCGATCTTAGGGAAGTCCGACCAATCTGTCAAATTATCGTGCGGTTAGTGGGATTCGAACGATTGTACATCTTACGATTTTTCGTCCGACATTGGTCTGATGATTGATCAGCCAGGTTAGAAAATCTTTATCAGTCCCCATGCAATCTACCTATGTTTGCAGGGCCAAGCAGGCTGCGATCCTTCAGTTTTGCTGCAATATCGCCTGAAATGGTCTTTTTAGTCAATGGACACATTTAAACAATCATTTTGACACAATTATGGTCTCATGATAACCATTGGATCTTTTAAAATGCTTTACTTCTATGGCCAGCTTAATAGGTGATAACATTTTTAGGCTGGATATAAAGTGAATTTATAAATGCAAAAACACACAGATTAGCATATAAAAGGCTGGCTTATTTCAATGGAGCAACCACGCTGCACTGTTTATCCCCGAGTAAAAAGTAAAGCGTAGAAAATTGTATGTACAAATTTCATTTTTGCTTTCTACCTCAGAGGTCACTGTATGAACTGATCCTCCCACCAGTGATTTTTTTTGTTTGTGCTATATTCTTATATAAAACATGATCTCTGTAAATAGATTTTGTGTCTAAAATGTGTTGGACAATTAGATAAATGGAAAAACCCCTGATGATCGTTTTTGTATTAAATAATTCATACAAAGAGTGGTTTGTTTATACACACTACCCTAGAGTCATCCCTCTTTTATCACAGATATCTGGTGCAAAGTGCAGAGTACAACACCTGTGGACTCGAGGCATCCCTGGCATATGGCAGGTGGTAGGGACAGAACTCTTTAACACCATGTGCCCATTGTTTGAATCATGTGGGCCCCCCCCCACACTTCCCGTACAGTCCTGCCAAAAAGCGACCGTTTTTTATACTTTCATCCTGCACTTATGTATGGACCGTATGATCATCAAGTTTGTTACAAACTATAAGGGGCCCAATTTGCATTTCAGAACAGGGGGCACAATCTGTACCCAGGCCTGCCCCCTCCCCAGTAGGGCTTTTCAGCGTCATCACAGCATACCTGTACTATGGAGTAGCCCAAAGTTAAATGGAAACTGTCATGGGAAAACATTTTTTTTAATGCATCAGTTTATAGTGCTGCTCCAGTAGACTTCTGCACTGAAATCCATCTCTCAAAAGAGCAAACAGATTTTTTTATATTCAGTTTTGAAATCTGACATGGTGCTAGCCATTTCGTCAATTTCCCAGCTGCCCCAAGTCATGTGACTTGTGCCAGCACTTTTGGAGGGAACTGCTTTCTGGCAGGCTGTGGTTTTTCCTTCTCAATGTAACTGAATAGTACGCAGTGGGACATGGGTTTTTACTATTGAGTGTTGTTCCTAGATCTACCAGGCAGCTGTTATCTTGTGTTAGGGAGCTGTTATCTGGTTACCTTCCCATTGTTCTTTTGTTAGGCTGCTGGGTGGGGGAAAGGGAGGGGGTGATATCACTCCAACTTGCAGTACAGCAGTAAAGAGTGATTGAAGTTTATCAGAGCACAAGTCACATGACTTGGGGCAGCTGGGAAATTGACAAAATGTCTAGCCCCATGTCAGATTTCAAAATAAAATATAAAAAAAATCTGTTTGCTCTTTTGAGAAATGGATTTCAGTGCAGAATTCTTCTGGAACAGCACTATTAACTGATGCATTTTGATTTCCCATGACAGGATCCCTTTAAGACAGTGAGTGTGGCATATGGGGGGAGAATCCCTTAGTTACACCACTGGGCCCCCATCTCTGACTTTCTCAAGTAATGGGCAAATTGCAGCTGCCCCTACTGGGCACCACCTAAAGAGCTGCCAGATATAGCTGGATCCAGGAGTCATATCACATGCTGTAAATCCCACCAACCAATTGCACAGTGGGATCAGATTGATCACTGCAAGTCATGTCACAGTGACAGGGAGCCTTCCTTCAGGGCTCAGCTCTTTACCAGGCCTCTATACTATTTAGAAAATTGCAAAAACCATGAATTAATTTTATAAAGCACATAATAATCAGAACTCTGTCAATACATTTCCAATATTTGGGCTTCTCTGGTAGTGAATGTATATTAACCCTCCATGTGACTGCTTATCGACAGGGATAGTCCAGTGTGTTAAGCTGTGGTATCTGGCAGATGTCAACTTATGGAATCAAAAGCGACTGAGTTTTTTTTGTCCACGGATCTAAAAAAAATTGCAGTTTTCTTATATTGCTAAAAAAAAGCTATTGAAAATGTTTAATTGTAAAAACAACACAGAATCTCGAATGCCAAACTTTGCCAAGTAAAAATTGGCAAAGTCATGAAGAAGTCAATGGGATCCGTGCTGATCTTATTTGACCACTCTATTTCAATTTGGACTTTTTAAGAGGTTTTTTGAAAAAATTAATTTTGCTGAAAAACTAGGATTTTTAGAGTTTTTAAAAAAAAAATTTTGGTTAATTTTATATTCTGGTCTATTTATAAATTCAATTAAAAACATGGTTTTAGAGTTTGTGCGTTTAGGGCAGAGACACACGCTGCTATTTCAGGAGATTAGTCGCCTAGCGTCAAATCACTTCTTCTTTGGGGGGCGACTAATCTCCCTGGACTGCCTTCCCGCCGACTAGAATGTAAGTCGCCCGCTGGATGGCACTCGAATAGCTTCGTCGCTTGAAGAAGAAGCAATTTGTCACTGCGGCTGCGCAACTAATCTCCCAAAATAGCAGAGTGTGCCTCAGCCCTAAAAACCACTAAAAATAAGCCTTCACATGTTGCCAGCTAGAACAGCTACTAAATATGAGCTGTCACCTTGCCACTACTAGAAGTGCTTGTACTATGGTAGGAGCTCCTTGATATCACCCAGATTAGGTAGATGTTGAATTCCAATAGGGTAACCCAGCACCAGGTACTTCAAACATGAATAGGTTAAACAAGTTCATTCATTTCAGCTGCCCCTCATCATTTTATAATAAGCAAAATGAGTTTTCAGTGGGAAAGGAAGAGTTAAGTATGAAGTCAACAGGTATAGACAGATCCAGGTATGTGATATGTTTGTTTTGCGAGGTGCTACAAATGCTTGCTCCATGTAACCCAACACCGAGTAGGCTGGGCCAGCCATACCTAGGAAGGCAGGCAGCAATGCAAGAGAACTGGAATTTCAGGTCCTGGTGGGTAAATGCAGCCGGCCCTCCCAGGGCTGTGACTGTGCCTGTTGCTGTCAGCCCCACCGACAAAACAGGCATGAAGGACGGGGATATTAAGCTACAATTTGCAATAAGGCCAAGATAATAGGATATCTGTATAAGGTAAAGTAACCTTTTTCTTATTGGAATTTCTGCTCAGTTACAGTAGGCCAGAGATCAGACAGATAGGCATCTGTTAGCTTCACTTGTGTTTGATGTAACCATGTTTTGGGTGGAAGATACATTTCTGCAGCCTCCCAGAAGCTATTGTAAATCTGCAATAATGTTACCTTAGCTTAAGACCCTAAATAATCTATATATATATAATATGTTTATCACATTCATAGCACTTTGCAGAATTATGTCTT
This sequence comes from Xenopus borealis, assembly GCA_024363595.1. Lineage (NCBI taxonomy): Eukaryota > Metazoa > Chordata > Amphibia > Anura > Pipidae > Xenopus > Xenopus borealis. Next base: position 120,793,725 of record CM044434.1, on the reverse strand, counting down.
GAAGATAAATGGCTTCCATTGTTTTTGTTCTGAATTTTCTAGTCAGTCTTTTGTTGGTACCCCCAGATTGCATGTTTTTCTGCACTACAAAACAAATCAAGGAGAGTTGTAGTTCAGAAATAGCTGGAAACCTAAAGTTTAAAGCCTTTGGGGTTTTATCATGGTGGAAATAAATGCTCATGTATTTTGCTTGGAAGCTTGAAATGTTTGGCATCTAGGTTTTTATGTTTGGTGACTGATCTCTGCTACAAAGAATTCAATATGCAACTATAATGCCTTTCTGTCTGGCAGGGAGAGGCTTTAGTGAAACCTGTAACTCGGTTCATTCATTTTCTCACTGCAGTGATACAGTCACTTATTGTCCACTAATATTGTTCTCATTCATTACTGTCCATGAATAGATCATTATAGCACCATAAATAGTGTAGGTTCCATTGGTTTATATGCATGATAAGGTTTTCTGGTAACACACCCATGTTTCCACCAAAATTGCATTCAATGTCTGCTTTCATGTGATAATAAAACAAATGTTTATATTGCCTAAAAATGCTAAATTGTAATCATTATAGAGCAGAACAGTAGTAGCAAAAGGGTTGAAATGAAGTTCTATTGTCAGGCAAAAAAACCCCACTGTTTTTTCAACACTATCTGTTGCAAACAAGAAACACAAGATCCTTTTGTGTGGCTCTTTGTTTCGCAATTTCAACTCCCAGCACCCATGACAGACAAGGAGTTGCAGTCTGGCAATAAATAGAGACCACGGGATACAGACTGCAGACTATGAGATAAGCCCATTGATGACTGTGACATGTTGCTCCCCACCTCAACACTAAGGGTAAGGACACACGAGGCGATTTATCGCCAGCGTTTTTAAAAAGCAAATCGCGGCGACATGTCGCTCGTTTTGTCTCAGCACAAAACCATATGAAAAACGCCAGCTACTGTGCACACAGCGCGTTTGTGAATCGCCTGTAGCTCCAAAACGCACTGAGACCCTTTTCCGAGCGATTCATCAGAAATAGCATGTACTTAGAAAAGCACTGAAATCTCCTAGACACGTACACACATACAGATAAGTAGCAGCGATTGTATTCAAATTACACTGCGCAATGACGCAAGAACGTAAAGGCGCAGGAATACAAAGACGCTAGGTTACAGCGGGAAGCACAAACGCTCGAGGAGAGACGCCGAGACAACACGCCAGACAAAACTCGGACGAAAACACGCTCGAAAATGCCGTTTTTTAAGCACTTTTTTGATACGGACAGGAGCATGTACCGCACAGAGCAATGGGATACAAATCGCTCTGTGCCAATTGTCGCTGGGAATCGCCTGTTCGAAAAAGACGATCGCCTTGTCGCCGCGATTTGCTTTTTAAAACCGCTGGCGACAAAACGCCTCGTGTGTCCTTACCCTTATAGAACAATCATTTGCTTTAATTCTCTTTGTTTGTGCTTAGCAGCAGTGCGGTGTTAGGGCTGGGGCAGACAGGGAGATTCGGGGAGATTCTGACGCCTGGCGATTAATCGCTGGCGACAATCTCCCCGAACTGCCTTCTCCCTGTCTGCACCCAGCCATGATGAGTAGCCAGCTTTTAAGGAAAGTATACAGTTGTTTTACAATGGAGGTGAGGAGGCCCAAACTGACCATGTGGATACATTTGGCAAATGCCAGTGAGGTATTAATTGCCCTGTATTTATTTGTGGGCCTCTGATGGCTTCATTGTACTTGAAAAAAAATTCCTGGGCCTATATTGAATCATAGTCCAGAGCTGGAGGGAAACCACTTATAATTCAGTACTACAACTGAAACAGCTGGAAACCCTGTATGTAGAGAGGTGGGTGTAAGGCATTACTGCATTTTGGGCAAGTACACACACACACAAACCTCTGTATGAGCTTCAGTGAACAGCTGGAAATTAATATAAGATCTGTCAGGTTATGTATATTTAAAGTAGAAGTAAACCCTAAAAAAATTAAAATGATTAGAAATGCCATATTTTATATACTAGACTTCTTGTAACGACCTAAATGTTCAGAATCTCTATTTTGTTTCGTAGTGTCTGCAACATGCACATGTTCAGTGTACTCTGAGCAGCTGTTGGGAGGCTAAGCTTAGGGGTTGTCACACTTCATCATGCAGAAAATGAAGCTGAACTGTCATATATGCTTATAGTACAAGGCTGATCATTAAATTCTGATGCTAATTGTGCTGACTTATGAGCTGCCATCTTCTAATACTGTGAATTATTTACCAATCAGAATTATATTATGACATTTATATTCAGTAAATTGTGCGTCCATCCATCAGCTCAGTAAGTGACAGCAGCACAGAGCATGTGAATCAGTGAAATAGCAGAAAAGAAGATGGGGAGCTACTGGGGCATCTTTGGAGGCACATATCTTCCTACTAAAGGGCTGTTGTTGCCTTGGGCTGGTACAGAAATTCAAAACTTACTGTACAAAATCCCTGCCTTATTTTTTTCGGTTAGCTTTAGTTCTCTTGTAAGAAGATGTTCTTTTTCTACTTTTAGAATGAGCCCTCTCATTTCATGGCAACAACATCCATTACCAGAACACTAGTAAGTTCTATTTTCCAATAAGTTTGGATAGACATCGCACAGTACCCAAATGTTCCACCCATGGTGTGCCCTGTGGGACAGTAGGACATTTAGCAAAAGCTTTGTTCCTAAGGGCTCTAACACATGGGCGTTCTGGGCTGCGCTCCCCTGCGTTCGGTGCTTACATGCATTGTCGTGAGGACAACACCGTAGGTAAAAATGCATGCGTCACAGATGAGTTATTATAATACACAAGTTTTAGTGAGTCATGACAAAAATGACATCACTACTCACCTCTCGGTGGGCCAAGGTGTCAGTGGGCCCTCATGCTGCTAAACTTTTTGCCTATTTCATGGCCATTCCCTATTTCTATGAGAACAAAGAGGCTAAATAGATAGAATAATTGATTATAATATGTAAAGAAAACATATAGGAGAATAGAGTTTGACTGAGGAGATGAAGAATATTAGTACTGAGAGTGGGCCCCTGGTCTAAGGTTTTATGGTGGGCCCCTGGTCTAAGGTTTTTTGGTGGGCCCCTGGTCTAAGGTTTTTTGGTGGGCCCCTGGTGTCCCAGTCCAACACTGTTCATGACTAGTGATGGGCGAATCTCCCGAGATTAGCTTCGCCGGAAAATTTGTGAATTTCCAGAGAAATTCGCGAATTGGGGAAAAATTCGCGAAACGAGTCGCGGCACGATTTTAACGCGCGTTGCGTCAACTTTGCGCGTCGTTTCCGTCATGAAATTTCGCTGGTGATTCGCGAATTTATTCGCCCATCACTATTCATGACCATATAAAAAAACAAGGTAACTTATAATATCCTCATATTTTGCAAATGGGGGTTCTTTATTATAAAGAAATAGTATGGTCCGCTTGCACACCCTGGCCTTCAAGGGATACGCCAGGTGCTCAATGCTTTTGAGGGATCAGCACCCTCCCCCAATTGACAATTCCACAGAAGCACTGGCACTCTCGGCAATTTCAAGCAGGGTAAACCCTTGCGTGTTTATTTGAAACAGATGCAACGTTTTGGGGTATGTACCCCTTTGTCAAGCAGCTTGACAAAGGGGTACATAGCCCAAAACGTTTCATCTGTTTCAAATAAACACGCAAGGGTTTACCCTGCTTGAAATTGCCGTGAGTGCCAGTGCTTATTTGGAATTGTACTTTATTATAATACACAAGTTTCAGTGAATCATGTGATAGAAATGACATTAGAACTCACCGTTTATAAGCATATAATTTACAAGATATTCACAGCTTTTGTGTATTATAGGGATATAATTTACAGGATACTCACAGCTTTTGTCTATAATATAGTGAATAAAGTACCCCCTCTTGTAAAATATAAGGATATTATAAGTTACTGAGGAGTTCCATGACCATATAAAAACACGAGGCCGAAGGCCGAGTGTTTTTATACAGGTCATGGATCTCCGAGGATATAATTTACAAGATATTTACAGCTTTTGTGTATTATAGGGTTATATTTGTAGTAATAAACTGAATGTAGGCGCAGATTAACTCTAAACCTGCATCAGGTGCACACAGACACAGCTAGATCAGGTTTTTGCCTATGATTTAGGTACCTAAGATGAGCTAAGACTAAGCAGGACACACTAATCACCACATTGTGAGTACTGTGAACTGCAGCTTCCTAAATAGTGCACATTAACGCTGTAATACAATGCAACTAAAACAAAGTGTACATTCTCTTTAGCCAGTCATTCCTGGAAGGTTAGCAGCTGCACATTTGCTCATTTGTTGTGGTATGTTTGATTAAAAAGGGATGAAATTATATCATTATTATTGATAGGAATGGTGCTTTCACCCATAGTTATTCTTTAATTTGGCCAATGGTCAAAAGTCAGACTAATGAAGTTTGAGAGTCTCCCATGAACTTCCAAATGAATTGCTGTCTGCATTATTGTGTGTAATTAAAGATTGTGATACTGATTTTGCTTTGATAATGCTTTTAAACTTGGAAGTGATCGCTTTCAAATTAGGGATGCACCGAATCCAGGATTCTCTTTGGGATTCAGCAGGATTCAGAGCTGGCCGAAATCGAGTGCATTGCCAACCGAAACCTAATTTGCATATGTAAATTAGGTGTGATAAGGGAAATCACGTGACTTTTTGCCACAAAAGAAAAAATAAAAGAAAGAAATCCATAAATTCCCATGGACTCCATATTAAGCAGAAATTATACTTTTTTAATCTGTAGTAATTCAACAATACTTTGTACTGTATTGTAACTAGGCTGCATTAACCTAAATTAGTAGCAAAACTATTAGTTTAATTAGTAGCAAAACCCAAAAAATATTGGGTTTATTTAATGTTTAAATGATGCCTAGCAGACTAAGGAATGGGGGTCCAAATTACAAAATGATCGCTTACCGGAAAGCTCCAGATGCCAAGATGATCGTTCCTATACCTGTACAAAAACAATAAGTAAAGCATCTTTTAGACCAGTTGATGCACTGGGGGCCTCGGTCACATTTAGATCTGGATGGAAACATTACATGATGTTCTAGTACTTTTCTGTGAGGAAGGGTCCAAAATGTAATTTGCACTGTTGTGTGCATAGTATTGCTCCAGCTTTATGTTACTGGTTATGTTTCCAGTCACATTCATTGTGCTAAAAGACTCTGCATTGTGCTTGATCTGTCTTTATATGAACCATGTTGTTCCTTATTGCTTTTAGTAGTGGCATATAGGTCCCTTCTCTCATTTCTCCATTGGTCTATTATTAAATTCACAATTTACTGTTTACATAGGGACTTATTAATTATTATTATTATTGTAAACGCACATGTTCTGCTCTTATTTACATTAAAGGGGAGTGATTCAGTGCTCTAGTGTCCCCCATTACATGATCTTGTTGACATTGGTATTGCCATTTATAAAGCACTGTACAAGTGGCGATCCCCTGTAATTGCACAAAAACTATTTTTTTTTTTGTTTTACTTGGCCATTGCAGTAATAACAGATGGGAAGGAAGACATTTTCAGGTTCTCACACTGTAATTGTAATAGCAGTTCCCTTCCAATTAAATAGACCAATGGGCAGTGCTTTAAATAGATCTGCCCTTGCAATTTTTAGCCCTAGCCAGGGTTATGGTACAAACTCTGTTTACCTCACCATTTTGTAGTAGACCCCCCCCCACCCATTTAGATTTGTACTGAAATTATTACTACATGACTAAAAGTAAATATGCTGTTTAAATGTCACTTTCACTTTGAGTTACATGTTCTGTACAGAAGAGGTGCATAGGTTATTCTGCTCACAGGAACTTAGTTATCAGAATGTTTGTTTTCAAGAATATGATAGGAAGGTGCCATCCTAACTCTACTGAAAAAAGTGAGAAGCGTCCATGTGCGGCATGGGTTATGCAATTTTAAAGGAACAGTAACACCAAAAAACAAGTCTTTTGAAGTAATGCAAATATAATGTTATACTGCACTGTTAAAACGTACTTGTGGGCTTCAGAAACTCTACAATAGTTTACAAGCTGTGATGTAGCCATGAGGAGCAGCCATTCATAGCTGAAAAAAAAGAGAAAATGGTGCAAGATGCACAGCAGACAATAGATAAGCTTGGTAGTATACAATGGGATCCTTCAGAACTTCTCTGTTATCTATTGTGTATCCCATGCTTGAATGACTGCCCCCTGGCTACACAGCAATTTGCATATATAGACTATAGTTGTGTTTCTGAAGCAAACACACCAGTTCAGGGCAACACTACATTATATTGTCATTCCTATAAGACACTTTCTGTTTTTGGTGTTACTGTTCCTTTAAAGGGTGGTTCGCCTTTGTATGCAATTCCAAGCAACATTTTCATTGGTTTTCATTATCTATTTTTTATGGTTTGAGAATTATTTGCCCTTTTCTTCCAGTTTTCAAATGGGCGTCGCTGACCCCATGTAAAAAGAAATGCTCTCTTAAAGTGGCCATACACTGAGGGATCCGTTAGTTTGGCGATGTCGCCAAACGTGCGGATCTCTCCCCGATATGCCCATCTTGAGGTGGGTGATATCGGGCTGATCCGATCGTGGGCCCTACAGCCCAACGATCGGGTCATAATGGAGGCCATATGGGCGGTCGGATCGCGGGACCGCATCAACGAAGGCTGCGATCCAGTGGCATTTTTAGTCCTAGATATTGATTGTAAAGTCTGTCTGAGGACCCCCTACTCGGGCCTCTCCTATTCATAATCCTGTTTCTTATTCAAATCAATGCATGATTGCTTGGCAATTTGGACCCTAGCTACCAGATTGTTTATAATGCAAGCTGAAGAACTGCTGAATAAAAAACTAAATAACTAAAAAACCTCAAATAAGAGTTAACTCAAAGGTGAACAACCCCTTTAAGCATTTTGCATAGACCCTTTAATATTTCACATCAGCCCCTTCAGCAGAAAAACGTACAGGCTAGTTTCTCCTCCACTGGTACCAAAAACACAGCAGGACTAATTTCACAAGCCAACTAACTTATCAGTCTTTTCTTTGAACTGTGGGAGAAAACTGAAAAGTGTGGTGGAAACCACACAAGACCGTGAGAGAACATACAAACCATAAACAGATAGTGCCCTGGTCAGAAATGAAGCTCCTCCCCTTCCAGCAATGAGGCAGTGCCGCTAACCACAGTGTCATCAAGAAAAGCTGCACAAACCCTCACAGAGGAAAATGTACAGAGAGAGGTTTGGGAGAAAATGCCTCCCAGAAAGTTATATGAATAAAAATGAATATAATTGCTATAACGATAGCCCCAACATGTGAATGGCTGCAGTTAGGAAAGATGCAGAATAATATCCAGTTGGTTTAACACATTCTCAAATAAGTCTGAAATCTCTCCTTCCCCAGAATCCAGGGAACAGGCATTGCATGCTTATCTGATTTTGTTCAAATGCTTTGGGCATCAGAGTGTAAGAAATGTGTTGTAACTAGGGTTGGCACCTGGCCGGTATTTTACCGGCCGGCCGGTATTTTTGATGGTTGATCCCAATGTTATTAATAGGAAAAAAAGAGAAATATATAGGAAGGCCGGTATTTTTTTCAAGAAAAGGTGGCAACCCTAGTTGTAACACACACAGAAATACAGAAACCTCATGCAAGTTATACGAGGGCGGGCAGCATGTACCCATCCCCACTCTAATGCATTTCTTTTTTTTTAAAATATAATAGCTGATTCCTGTGGGTTCTATCAATGGCAGGCTAAACTTTAAACTTCTAGATTCACATTTGTTCACCATAAGAATGTCATGATGAGTAACATGAGGTGACTAAAGTTACAGTGTGGCCCTGCCCTAAAATGACTCACCAGCACTCCCACTTTCCAAACTTTGCTCCTCTGCTTACTGCTTTTTACTCCTTGTTTGTTTTCTAATATAAGCAAACAACAAATAGCCCCTTTTAGCCACCAGCAGAGTGAGGACTGTAAGCAGCGGTAAAAGCCCAACTGTTTGCTAGTGAAGGAATTTGTGGCAGCAGTGGAGTGCTCCTAATGAAACCTTTGTTTGTGAGTATATGAGCAAAGGTCAGTGCTGATCTGTTGATTCACCTTTTATTGTACTGCACACCCAGGAGAGGAATGGGAGAGGAAGAAAGAAGAACTCCCTTGTGTAAGGAGGGAAAAAAAAGAGGATCTAGGTGTGTTGAAACTATACTCTCCTAAATAAACCCCTGCCTAAACAGGCACCTAGATCAGTGCTGTCCAACTTCTGTGGTACCCAGGGCTGGAATTTTTCTTTCCTTCTTGGTAGAGGGCCAATAATGGAAACCAGTGTTGATCACGTTCTCCCACTTTAAAGGAGAACTAAATCTTAACTAAAGAAGTAGCTAGAAATGCCGTACCTTATGTTTTGGGCTTCTGTACCAGCCCATGGCAACCACAGTCCTTTAGCAGGGAAGGTCTGTGTCTCTAAAGGTGCCCCAGTAGCTCCCCATCTTCTTTTCTGCTGATTCACTGATTCACATGCTCTGTGCTGCTGTCACTTACTGAGCTTAGGGACCCACTCACAATATACAGTACACATAGAATAGAAATGTCACAATATAATACTGATTAGTAATTAATACAGATAATTACTACCACATGGCAGCACAGAAACCAGTGCAACTAGCACCAGAATTTAATAATCAGCCCTGTAGCATCAGCTTATATTACAGGCCAGTCTCATTTTCTGTTTGCTAATTTGTCATGACCCCTAAGCTTAGCTTCTCAACAGCTGCTCAGAGCCCACTGAGCATGTGAGGGTCGCATACACTTTCCAAGATGGTGGCCCCCTGTGACAAGTTTGAAGTCCTGAATCATTTCTGCTATTGACAAGCTGAAACTGTAGGCTGGTACAATAAGTTGAATATATAAAATATGGCCTTTTTAGCCATATTCATTTTTATGGTTTATTTCTTTAAACCACACCCATATTATCACAAGAACTTTTAAGACCACATTAATGGTAGTATATCTTGCTGCACTGCCATTCCCACCCAGCTTGCCTCGCACATCACTAGGGTAAGAGCAAAAGATTGTGGACATTGGCACGTGAGTTGAGGGGTGTAAGATGAGGTGTTTCCATGCCAAAATCAACTCTGTTTGTTCACACAGGCCCATACCAGGCCTTGCGTTGCACTTGGGGGAGTGGATCCACTTGGATTGGAATTTTTGCCTCCTAATGCCCATGAATGGACATAGATTAGTGCAAGGTTACCTGGAAAATTTTTATGTATGGCATGGCAGCTGTGAAATTACTTGAAGGTGGGGCAGAAACCAGGATTACAACTTCTTACATTGTACTCCACCCCCATCGGTTATTTTCCACTCCCACCCCCAGTCCCATGGTGCAGCTGTAACAACACCAATATTAAAAACATGCCTTAAAAGTATTGGTGTAACTTTTTTTGTATGTGTTTAGTGTCTGTAAATGAACTGACCGAAGATACCCTTTGAAGCATCAAATTTGCATTGAAAGGAATGTAATTGCTATTACCTCTCCTTGGTTATATGTTCTATATTATATTTCATTCTGGCTCTAGTTACCAACAGTTATTTTGAAAACCTATGAGTAGTTTGTTTTTCTGCTCTTTACCCTCGGTTTCCCAACTCATTATTTTTATTGTGGAATGCTGATATACCAGTCAAGCTAAAGTACAGCCATAGGGTTTCAGGTAGGATTATTTGGTTTGGTGTTATTATTTCCTATGGCTATAGACAGACCTGCTGGGAGGCCTGTCTGCCGGATTAAACCCTCCAAGGGTTCTTGATGTGCTGCCCCCACCCACAGTTTTGCTTGTATTGTATCATAATTTTAATCTAACCAATACATATATCTAGAAGAAAACAGGATAGCTATGTCCTAAGGCAATGCTTGGTGTAGTGTGCATAAATATAATTGTGAATACTATGGTGCACTGACTTGCATGCCATTGCATTTTATTTTGTAAGCAAATGATACAGATGTTTTTATCCATTTAAAAGTAATAGGTGTGGAAAAAATACAGTTATATCAACTTTAGTCTTTTAAGGACCAAATTGTTAGCAACCCTACTGAGCATGCTCCTTTGCTAAAAACTAGATAAAAGTATTTAGTAATATAACTATTTAGAAAGTGGGAGTCATTGATGGCTTACACAGCTTGGAAAGTTTACAAATATTAAACATTAAGAAATTGGAAACACAGCTGTTCACCGATAAAAAATAATTTACTGTGTAACTTTATTCATCATGATGCCCAGAGGGACATCATATAGAATGTAGGAGGCAGAATATACACTTCAGATCATTCCTTTAGACGTTTGAGTGGTTCTGGGATCTGTAGTGAAGTGTTAGAGAACTGTCAATATTATTATTATTTTATGCATAATATAGCTGAATAAACTAAAACTCTCAGCACCTCCCAGAAAAAAGGGACACTCAGAACTTTGGTCCAAAGACAGCTGGAACACTGCAGGGTGATAATCTCTTCTTGCAGTTGATTAGTTTCCAGCTACTGATGAGGTATGAGTGGCCTCGGAAATCCTTTTGCACTTTAAATGCAGCAGAACCAAAAGCAATAGTGGTCATCTGCAACCACATGATCAGTGGACTAAGTGCAATTTCAAGGGCAATCTCTGTGCTTTTTTACCCTTAATGCAGCATTTCCCCATAATTCCAACATAACTGCAGTCATGGTATAATTTCTGGCATTTGATGTGAGAGTGATATGTGCACCTTATTTTCTCAGCATGAGTGAGCAGCAGAGATTAATACAGGCCACTGTTGGAACCCTGTTAATATTGCCTGGTGTAGTATGTCCCAGGATTTCCCTGCATCAATTGGCAAGTCATGTGTACCATTAACTTACTGAGATTGGAACCAACCAACATTTATGTCTCCCATTTGGTTTCTGCAGTCTTTTGGCTGCAGATTGTCTACTTCTGACACTGAATTGAACCCTAGACTTTAAACTAACCCCCTTGGTTGGTAAACAGTTCTCTTTGCTCTGAAGTTCGTGATTTATTTTGACTCTGCTGAGGCAAAACGTCTTTTGTGTCTGATGTGTGGCTAATGGGAACTGTATGATATTCTTTTCTAGCTGTAGTTTGATTAGTTGAAGGAAACAAAAAGTTTGTGTTGATGCCCTTCTAACATGAATCTCATTTACAATGCTTTTTATGTGAGAGCCAATGAAGAATGCAGTTATACAAAATCCTATACAATTCCCCTTTTTAGCCCTATCTATTCTGTCAGGTGTTCCGTTTCTGGTTAATTGTAGCTGGCTGGTGATCATTTGTGCTAGTTTCAGCAGTAGCATGGATAACAATCCACACTTCTCCTGCTAAAAGATACATCATAGCTTTCACAGAAATGTATTATATGTGTAACAATGTTAAATATTGTAAATATTGCGGGTACTGGGGAGAACAGTCCCCTAATCTTAGGGCTCCTTCATCTGGAAGACTAACATAAAGCTTGAGTGCCTTGGTCAAGGTCAGACTGGGCCAGCGGGACAACAGATAAACCCACTGGGCCCCAGCCTTCATGGGCCCCCACTGGCCCAAACCCACTCCCCTAAAGTGGGGGGGGGGGGTCGGGTCAAGAGCTTGAAAGTCACAAGGGGGCCCCGGTAACTGCCAGGGGGTCCTTGGTGATGCAGCCATGGTGGGCTCCCAATGCTCCAGTCCAACCCAGTCCTTGGGAATAGTACAAGATCTATGTTTGCCGGATTGCCAGAAGTTGTTACTGGGGTGCTAGCTTGGTGCTGCAGCCTCTTGGAAGGTGTATCCAAGTATTAATAGATGAGTATGATACCCCACTATACTATGAATGCATTTGGCCTGTAATTTATATATTATGGGTTACTAGAACTGTTACAGTTTGGGGACATTACCTGCCTTGTAAGCAAAATAAATGTTTTAAGGCAGAGAGTAATGATTATGACTTGGTCCAAAACTCGCAAAACACGTGGTTTTACTCACGAGTTGGACTGGCGTGGCATGTCTAGAAAACAATGTGTGTGTGTTAGAGCAGGTTGCGCTAAACTAGATTCTAACCCTAGATTCTAAACCTAAATTCTAAATTGCACAAGTGCAGTTGCCTTTAGCAACCTATGAGATGTTTGCTTTCGGTTTCTAGCTTTTAGTAGACAAAGGGGAAAATGTAATTAAATTTGCAACAAACTTGAAAAAAAAAATGCATGTTGCAATGTAAAATTATTTATTAGTCGTGTATTGCATTTCGAATCTTAATTGCGCATTGCAAACCTTTAAGACCCGCTTGCCGTTGGCGCAAACATTTGGAGCAAATGTAACCACTTTTTTCCATTAAGAAGTTTTATTGCATACATTGCCCTCTAACACAAACTATAAATTGTGCAATCACTATTTTACCGATGTTTGAGGGAAAAAGTGTTCTCAAAGGCAACATTTTTTAATTTGTGAAAATGTATGCGCATTGAGAATGATTTTTGTGTTAGTAGCCAATATTACATTCCCCCATAAGTGCTCATTGGTTGCACAACCTCCAGGAAAGTAATTGATTATTGTTTAAAGAACCCCCCCCCCCCCCCCCCCCCCGTTTGTCTTCAACCCTTCTGCAATGTCACCAGTTGTCATGGATCAAGCATTTTTACTGCAATTTGTCTTTGTTTGATGCATAATCTGAATGCATCCTGCCACGTCTTTTATCCATGATGTGGTTTTGTCAAGCTCGGGACTTTGGTAATCGTTTCTTAACAAAAGTCTTTTTTCCAGGAAAGGTGGCAACCCTAACTGCAGGTCATTCATTTGAGTGCCGTTAGTAGTTTTAACATTGCTCTACATTGGTCAGGTGGGCAAGCTGGACTACAGCAATAAGGTTGCAGTCAGAAACTTCATAGATAAGTACTTAAAATTAATCTGTTCCACGATTACAAATTATATCATAATTATATTTGTGTTTCTTCCTAAAAATGGAATAGCATGTTTTACTTTTTAAGCTAGGATAGTGAATCTTCAGCCCCTTATTAGTCTTAAATCTTACAATTGCTTCTTGCACATTACTGATGACCCATAAAAAAAGGCAGTTTCCATTCTTAAGCTGCATAGTTTCATTCTGGGGTGGAGAGGCTGTGGTGTGCAGATCTTTGCATGTTCTCATTTGCCATGACGCGGTCATTGCTGTTTCCTTCCTGAGCTCACAAAGCTTGTTCTTCTGATAAGAATACATTTACAGTCCACGCAGGAGAAAAAAAAAGAATAATAATAAAACTTGTCAGGGTAAAAACACAAAGAATTAATTTTTTTTAGCCGTTGAACTTAATACTTCATATTTGCATTTGTGATATATATATATATATATATATATATATATATATTTAGAATGCAAAAACCTACAAATATATTATATTGTTTACTGGGGCTGGAATATGCTTCATTTTGTACTAATTCTTCATTTATATATTACAGATCCTGAAAAACCCATGAAAAACATATTTTAAGGGTTTTACAGTTTATTGGACTGCGTCAAGAAGCAAAACATAAAGGAAAATTGTTTACAAGATCCCAATCTCCGCACCCCCTCTTCTCATGAGGCACTGAAGAAGGGAGCCTTTAAAATGGCCACAGCCGTGCAACCAAATGAGCTGGTGTTTGAGTTTGCAAGTAATGTCATGGAGGACGAGCACCAGGTAGGTTTTTCTTTACTTTTTAGCTGTGTTTCTGGAGGTGAGGTAAGCTGCAAAGTGGATCCAGCAATGGATCTGTTCCATGAACGTGACCATAATATAACCCTTTCACACTGGAAGATGTTGAAACAATAGCTAACATTCATAAAGACATGCAACCATCATATATTTTGATGCTGTGACTTATTTACTAAGCATATCGACTGAAGGATTATCTGCCAGGCAAGGACCAAACATGGAGGAGTTTCAATTTCCCTGTTTGCCCTGTTTAGTTTAAGAAATAACAAAAACCATACATTTTTTATTATTAAAAAAGTAGACAAAGGGGTATGCACACTCCATATTCTTTGATATTATGAATTAAGTATATAATACAGAATTCATAATACAAGGCTGATTATTTATTAATAAACAATAGCATAGAAACCAGTTAATACTGCCCCAGAGTTGATTCATAATAATTCCTGTAGTGCCAGCTTCTATTACATGTGGTGTAACCTCACTCTACTTATAGTTACATAGTTAAATCAGGTTGAAAAAAAGACAAAAGTCCATCAAGTTCAACTCCTCCCAATTAAACCCTGCATCCTTACATACACACACTCACGCTGACCCCTCTATACACTCACATAAACTATATATATATATATATATATATATACCCATATCTATACTAACTATAGATTTTAGTATCACTATAGCCTAGAATAGTATGCTGGACCAATACATCATCCAAGCCACTCTTAAAGACATCAACAGAATCAGCCATCACAACAACATTTGGCAGTGCATTCCATTCCACAACCTCACTGTCCTCACTGTGAAGAACCACCTACGCTGCTTAAAATGAAAGTCCTTTTCTTCTAGTCTGAAGGGGTGGCCTCTGGTGCGGTGATCCTCTTTATGGGTAAAAAGTCTCCTGCCATTTGTCTGTAAAGTCCTCTTATGTACTTGTAAAAAGTAATTTTGTCCTCTCGCAGAACCTTTTCTACAGACAAAACAACCCCAACTGCGACAGTTTACCCTTATAATTTAAAGAGGAACTATCATGAACATGTAATATAAGCTTTCAGCATTCTGAAATAAGAACTTTCTAAATACAATCAATTAACAATTATGAACTTTTTTCTGAAATGATCAAGTTAATCTTCACTATTCCGTTCTCAGCATCTGTTTCTTTTTATACTCTTCATACAGCAGTTGGGTGTTAGCTATTCATTTACCGTTACATCCAGTATATCTTATAAGGGGCTCCTTTTGCCTAGAAGACATGTTAGAGCTCATTCTATTAAAACCACCAGATAGCATGTCTCTCTATATGCAGGATTTCTGCAAAAGGCAATTATTTTGTACTTGAATAAGTTATGTGAAGGAGCTCTAATACATCTGCTAGGAAAGGAAACACCAATAAGATATATTGGTTCTAACTGTCAATGACACCCAACTGCTGCGTGAAGACAGAATTAAGAAAAACAGATGCTGAGAGAGGGATAGTGAACATAAACTTCATTATTTCACAAACAATACAAAATATTTAATTGATTGGGTTTACCGAGTTTCTTATTTCAGTATGATGAAGCTCATATTACATTTTCATTTTTGTGATAGTTCCCCTTGTCTTTTATCCTCTAACCAGTTTACTTGCACATCTCTGTACTCTTTCCAGCTTTTTTACATCTTTATTAAGGACTGAAGCCCAAAACTGCACTGCACACTCCAGGTCAGACCTTACCAGTTACCAGGGACCTACAAAGAGGCAAAATTATGTTTTCATCCCTTGAGTTAATTTGTTTTAGTAGCCCCAGAAAGATAATGGCCAAAATTGGACAACTTGGTATCTACAAAAACCCCTAGACCCTTCTCAGTTAAGGAAACTCCCAACACACTGCCATTTAGTGTATAGCATGCATTTATATGATTTTTGCCAAAGTGCATAAACTTTAGCCAGTTCTTTATCCAGGTACAAATACTATGTTCCAGGCCAACATTACTTAATTTAATCAGTACCTTCTGTTTGGCACTGTATCCAATTCTTTAGCAAAGTCTAAGTAGATCACATCCACTGCCATTCCAGAATCTGGGTCCCTGTGCACCTTCTCATAAAAATAAATTAAATTAGTACTGCAAGATCTATTATGCATAAAACCATGCTGGCACAAACTCATAGTATTATGATCTGCAATGAAGTCAAGTATCTTATCCCTTAAAGGAAAACTATACCCCCAAAATGAAAACTCGAGCAACAGGTAGTTTATATCATATTAAGTGACATATTAAATAATCTTACCAAACTGGAATATATATTTAAGTAAATATTGCCTTTTTACATCTCTTGCCTTGAACCACCATTTTGTGTGGTCTGTGTGCTGCCTCAGAGATCACCTGACCACAAATATTGCAACTCTAACTGTAACAGGAAGAAGTGTTGAAGCAAAAGACACAACTCTGTCTGTTAATTGGCTCATGTGACCTAACTTTATAGTTTGTTTGGTATGTTTGTTTGCACCGTTGAATGATACGATCCCAGGAGGCTGTCCTTGTTTTTAAAATGGCTATTTTATATATATGATTACCCAATGGCACATGCTACTAAAAATGTAAATTATTATGAAAACGGTTATTTACATGAAGCAGGGTTTTACATATGAGTTGTTTTATGCAATATCTTTTTAGAGAGACCTACATTGTTCAGGGGTATAGTTTATACCCCTTCCAAAGGTTTTCCTACAACTGTTGTCAGACTAACTGGCTTATAGTTTTGAGGCTGGGAAAAGGATCCCTTTTTGAAAAGTAGCACCATATTAGCAATTCACCAGTCTCTTGGCACCATGACAGACCTGAATCCTGAGTAAAATGGTTTGGCAATCACAAGTTCGCTAAGTAACCTGAGGTGAATACCATCTGGTCCCAGACCTTTGTTTATCTAAGCATATCCTAGTCTCTTGTGAATTCCCTCATGTGTGAACCCTGCATCATTAGTTGTATTTCTAGAATTGGGACTATTATAAAGGAAACCTTCATTAACTCTCTTATAGTCAGGGGGTTATTTATTTATTAAAGTCAGATTTATTTCTGGCTAGAGTTTTAAAGGGGAAAATGCCAATTTTTTTGTAGGATACAACTGGCATTTTTCGTGATTTATTAAACCCAGATGTGCTAAAAGTCTGATTAAAAAAGTACTCCATCTCAAACCTGCTGAGGTCATGTAGAAGTTACGTTTCCAATTGGAAGATATCATGATCTGCACTAGGTTTTGTACAGTAATCTGCTTCTTTTTCTTTAGTGCATGGCTTTAATTCAGGCTTTACATACAAATGCTACAGATGAGTTCAGTATTATTAGTTATTACAAGATCCAAAAGAGAATTATTCCTAGTAGGTTCCTGAACAAGCTGAAATAAAAAAAAAATGTGATATTTACAAATGTACCAGCTTTTTTGGTCTTGGAAACCCTATTAGCCCAGTCAATGTCTAGGTAATTGAAGTCACCCATAATAATAACTTCAAATATCTACAAAGCATCTTCTATTTGTAAGAATAGCTGGGCTTCATTCTCGTCACTTATACGAGGTGGTTTATAGCATAAACCACTGATAATTTTTTTTGTAACATTTTGCCCAGTCAAAATCTCTACCCAGAGGGATTCCACACCCTCACCAGTGCCAGCAATGGTTATTTCTTTAGTGCATGGCTTTAATTCAGGCTTTACATACAAACACACTCCTCCACCCTTTTTAATCCCTTTGTCCCTCCTAAAAAGGATGCAACAATTTAAAGTCAGTCAGTCAGGTTTCATCCCACCAGGTCTCAGTGATACTAATTATATCATAATCGTTAGAGCATGCAATTAGCTGTCCCATTTTACGTGACAAACTCTGTGCATTTGCCAGCATACAACAGAGGTTACTACTTTTCCTTTTCTAATTTACATTACTTAATGGAGAATTATATCTCAAGTTAGTATTAGCCTGTTTTCCTTGTAACACAGGGACTTCCTTAGTTAGCAAACTGTATGCCCCCACTCCTCCCCCATGACCCCTCACTAATCCCACTGCCCCTTCTACCCTAGATTCCCCATAATTATTTTCTCACTCCCTGCCTAGTTTAAAAACTCTCCAACCTCTTGGCCATTCTTTCACCTAGCATAGTGGACCCCCTTAACATTGAGGTGCAATCAGTCACGACTGTATAGATTGTACCCCAAGGAAAAATCAGCCCAGTGCTCTAGGAACCCAAACTCTTCCTTCTTACACTAAGGGGCAGATTTACTACGAATTTGATCGATATTCGATAAGCATTCGACTATCGAATGCTTAGCAAATTGTTTTAGACTATCATTTTGTTCGCTATACGATTTTTCGATGAATTTGTACCATCGGATACTGATCGTTCGATTTCACGAAAAAAATGTAAAATTTTCTTCGAGCGTCAGAAAATTTCGGACGATTCGAACGAACGAATGCTCCGATCGTACAAATGGTATTCGAGCAGGACTTAGCCACAGAAGCCTATGGGAGGGTTCCCATAGGCTTGTATTGCAATTTGGTATGTCCAATCTGCTGAATTGGGCAGTGGAGAATAGTTTTAATTTTTGCAATTCTTCGATGATTGTATTCGAATGTATTCAATCGTTTGGTATTCGATGATTGAAGAAGCCAAATTCGACTTTTTCTGATCATCCGAAAAAATCGTACGATCGGAATTCGATCGAATCCGATCTAACTTCGATCTATTCACGTGAATTTCGTAAATCTGCCCCTAAGACTTGAGCCATGCATTTAGCTCCTTCAGCTCCCACTGTCTCCCTCAACTTGCATGTGGCAAGAAAAAAAACAACACTGGATCTTAAACTGGCCTTAGATTTAAAGATTTTTAAAAGATCTTTTCGTTATCATAAGACCAAACTTATCTTGAAACTATGTACAATTTGTCCATCAACTAAAAATACCATTTCAAGCTATATTGTCTAGTTGAAGCCAGGAAAACTGTGAGGAGCCGCCTGCTTGGCCCTGCAAACAATTGGACAATAGATAGACTTCACTGTGACCGCTAAAAATTTTCTAGCCTGGCCAATCAATTTTCTGACCAGTGTCGGAATAAAATCGATAGATGAACGATTGTTCGATTCCCACTAACCTCACGATAATTTGACAGATTGGTTGGATTGCATTGAAATTGGGCGTTCACCCGTTCTTTGCGTCTATGGAGCCTTCAGAGCCTAGATTAGCCTGACATGGTCCTAAACACACAAATTGCTGCACAAAAATCAGCAGTTAGTAGTTGTAGATGATCCCTGCAGTATTGCTTTCCTTCAGACTATTCATGGGTTGTGCAGCCATATAAGTCACTTGAAAGATCTTTTTGATGAGAAACACAGACAGACATTTGCTGATAACAAGGCTTTAGTAGATATGAGAATACTGACCGATAAAAGCAAGGGTCAGACTCGCCATATAGCCAAAGGCAAAATGTAATGTGCACCTTTACACACACCCAGTTTCAGAGAAGACCATGGCCTTTGTTTCTAAACAACTTGTGATTACTGCTCCAGTTCAAAAGCACCTTTTGTTTTTCTGGGTGTTGTCACATGACCTCCCTACGTCACTCACTGGTGATACAGCCGGTTGTGCTAGATGTTTCCTGCATGGATGTATTTATTATTCACACTCTCCTGTAAAACTTTCACCTTGTTACTGTATATACCTGCCGGAATTTCTTTCTTTCTTTTCTTCTCGCTTTTGATAAAGAATAATTCAGTCCCTGGGATCTGTTCTCTCTAACCGCTCCCACCCAGAAACCATAAAAACACTATCCCGTTGGCTCCTGGGGAGGGATACTATTTTGTCTTCCCTTCTACTTATAGTTATTTCATTTCTAATAATATTAATATGCCAAAAACATAACTAATTGTGGGTGTAATACACTCAAAAGGTAGGCCGGTTACAGTCGCTTGACGGTTCAGTAAAATTCTCTTCATTGCTGCAATGGGCGGGTGGGGGTACAACAAATAAATATGAAAATAAAGTGTGGGGTGTTTAAATTGACTAAGTGTCATTTTCTTAGTGTATTTCATGAAATGTGAGTTCCAGCTTGCTAATCGGTACCTAAAAGCTTTCTAGGAGGTCATGGGTTTGACACCATGGGTTTTTTCAAGGTGTTTGTACATTCTCACGGTTCTCTGCTCGTGAAAAACCGATGTAAATCATTGTATTGTATAAATGTGCCAGCACTATATAAATGACAGCAATTGTAAAAAAAAAAAAAAAAATGATAAAAACAGGCCAAACAAACTTTCCTGTTTAAACATCTGACTAAAGTTAAAGGGGTTGTTCACCTTTGAGTTAACTTTTAGTATGATGTAGAGAGTGATATTCTGAGACAATTTGCAATTGGTTTTCATTTTTGATTATTTGTGGTTTTATAGTCATTTAGCTTTTTATTCAGCAGCTCTCTAGTTTGCAGTGTCAGCAATTTGGTTTCTAGGGTACAAATTACCCTAGTAAACCTGCCTTGATTTGAATAAGAGACTGGAATATGAATAGGAGATGGACTGAATAGAATGATAAGTAATACAAATTGGCAATAACAATACATTTGTAGCCTTACAGAGCATTTGTTTTTAGATGGTGTCAGTGACCCCCATTTGAAAGCTACAAAGAAACAGAAGAAAATTGCAAATCATTAAAAAACTATGAAAAATAAATAATGAAGACCAATTGAAAAGTTTCTTAGAATTGGCCCTTCTACAATATACTAAAAGTTAACTTGAAGGTGAACCACCCCTTTAAGGCAATCTCAGTCTCCACCTGCTGGAATGTCATGAGAAATACATCCTCGTAGAAAAAAGGTTCAGAATTAATCAGGTGTGTTGGTATTGTCATAGAAACAACTCTTGGTTTTTTGCAGTTAGGATTTTGCCCAACAAACCAAATTTGTTTTTTACATAATGGAAGAAAAATTCATACTAAACAATTTAGCAGTTTGTATTTTTTAAATGACAAGAAAAGGGAAGTTCACTGTGTGTGCCAATGTGTGTAACTTGTTGTTTAGAGTAAGCTGTGAATTTACTCTATGGCACATACACACTTTCCCCAACATCACAGAAGATCTCTGGGGCATCACCAAAGGTGGCAGAGGAGTGGGGCAGGAACAGTACCCTGGACCACTGCACTTTTTAGAGGACAAAAGCACCACCCTGGGGCCATCAATGAGATTCACTGGGGGTTCCATAGCACGTTGAAATTTCCCTGTGAATTTCCCTTTCTTTTGTACTTTGAAAAATGTCAGTTATTGTTCACACCTATTTATCAAATGGCCCAATATTCCACAGAGATATGCAATTTATAAAGATTTATATAGATTTTGTTCAAAAATGGCATTGGTTAACTCTAGTTTTATTTATGTATATTATTATTTGTATAGCGCTCCTTGAGGGCAAAGCACTGTACAGCAAAACAATAAATTAGTAGTAACAAACAAGAGTTCATTGAAATAAAAAGTAACAATAAGTGCATTATTAGAAATACAATTCACATAAATATAAAATATAATTACAATACAGATTAAGTGCTCAGTGAAACAAAAAGCTAGAGGACCATACCCCGTAGGGCTTACAGTCTAAATGGGAGGGTGACATACACAATTCAGAGGAGTTTAAGGTGATGTAGGTGCTGTAGGTTACAGTTTGTTACACTGTTATGTAAGTGCCAGTTCCCAGCTCAGGTGTTATCCAGGTGCTCCCAGAGGTAGACTTTGAGTTTTGTTTTAAAAACACTGAAGGAAGATTCCCTCCTGAGAGATTCAGGAATGGCATTCCAAATATAACAGCAGTAGAAGTGGGGGGTACAACCAAGCGGTTGCTCTGAGAGGAGCGGAGGTTTCGCCAGGAACATATAGAGAAACAAGAGATGAGATGTAGTTAGGTGTAGAGGAATGAAGGGCTTTGAAGATGAGGAGGAGTTTATAGTATAGTATATATTCTTTGTTTTATAGGAAGCCATTATAAGGACTTCAGCAGCAGAGGGGCTAGTACTATTTTGGATGAGACGAGGATAATTCTGACTGCAGTGTTTAATACAGACTGTAATGGGGAGAGATGGGAGTTAGGGAGGCCAGTGAGTCGAAGGTTACAGTAATCTAGTTTGGATAGGATGAGAGCATGCACGAGCATCTTGGCCGTAGCAGGTGAAAGGAAGGGACTGATTTTGGCAATATTGCATAAGAAAAAGTGACAGGTTTTGGCAGTGGTGTTAATATGATCACAGAAGGAGAGAGGATTACCCCCAGACAGCATGCTGAGTTGACAGGGTTAATGAGCATGCCATCAATAGAGATAGTACAAAGGAGAGTAGGACCAGGCTTAGGTGGAAAGATGATTAGTTCAGTTTTTGTTAGGTTGAGTTTGAGGTGGCGCTAGTTCATCCAATTTGAGATAGCCCAGAGGCAGTTAGAGATTTGAGTCTCTGTTTCAGCTGTTAATGAAGGGGTGGATAAATATATTTGGGTATCATCAGCATACAGATGATAATTAAAGCCAAAGAAAGACAGTTCCCACAATTCCTTGTATGCGTCTTCATGGGTTTGTTAATCAGCTTCTGCTTTATGGTTTCAAGAGGACCAGATAGGGACAGAAAAAGCAGCTTTTTTACAAATAGTGTAACATTTAAAATTTGCTTGCAAATAGCAATGCTTACACAGAATGCTGCAATTCCCCCTAGAATTCCAATGTCAGTGTAGCGCCCACTGCGACTTGCTAACAACATACCAGAATGGATGCAAATCTGCTGACCTAGGCCAGAAGCAACCCTGGAACCTAGACAAGAACTATCATTTTAACTGGTATAACATAAGAAGGCAGTTTGATTTATAACAAATAATTTCTGGCAGCACAGAATGTAGAATCTACCCTGCTGGCTGTCAAGTAGTTGTTTCTCAAATAGTTTCTACATTTTGCATTGCATTCTGTGGAACACAAGGGGCTTTTTGAGGACTCCTCTATATGGACTGAACAGAAATCTGTCGTGATCATTGCTTGTTAACAAGGGGAAACCTTGATTTCGACACTGTGTTCAGAAGTCTTTCCGCAGGAAATTACAGTTACTGCTCCTTGTCATTCCTGAGTTTCATTAAAGGGGGACTCCAGCTTCTGAACCAAAATTTGATAAAGGGGCCCATATAACAGAGAAACCCCTATTATACCCATCCCAGTTACCTGTTTCTTCAGAAAGTAGGCATAAATGCCATTTCTATGCTGAAATCCAGCTGTTTAACAGTTCTTATCTCTCTGCATCATTTGAATACAAAGTAACAGTAGTCAGCCAGCTCAGCAAAGTAGTCAGAAAGATCGGCTGGAGAGCAGTGGCTTAGGGAACTGTCAGAAACCATTGAAACCATGAAAAGTCTGCTTATTTTTTAATTGATGTATATTGCAAAATTGCTTGAAATTATGTTTACTTTTCAAAAAGATTAAGTTGTGTTTTTGTGGAGTTCCCCTATAAAGGCAACTGTTACAATTGATACAATA
Source organism: Xenopus borealis (assembly GCA_024363595.1). NCBI lineage: Eukaryota > Metazoa > Chordata > Amphibia > Anura > Pipidae > Xenopus > Xenopus borealis. The sequence goes on along the minus strand of CM044434.1, from coordinate 120,770,497 downwards.
GTTGCTACCAAAAGATGCTGCTGAGAAATGTATCAACTAAATGTTGCAAAACTGTAACCGTGCAGAATCTGCACCTGAATTACTGAGATGCCAGACTCAAACACCAGAGACAGGAATGAATTTTGGAAAAACTGTAAAAAAAGATAAAAGATTGAACGTAATTGAAAAAAAGTCTCTGTTTCTGGTTAACAATCTGAATTGACTTGAACTGAATAAAGTGTTTGGAAGCTGATACTTTGTGAAAGGAACAATAACACCAAAAAAAATTAAAGTGTTTTAAAGTAAAGAAAATATCATGTGTTGCCCTGCGTTGTTAAAACTGATCTGTTTGCTTCAGAAACACTACTATAGTTCATATAAACAAGCTGCTAAGTAGCAATGGCGGAAATTGAAAAACGGCTATATGGCACAGGATAAGTAATGGATAACAGATATCATTATGTTCTACAGAGCTTAACTGCTATTTGCTGTGTAACTTGAGCCTACAGCAGTTTTACCAGTGCAGGGCAACACTGCTTTATATTTTTATTACATTAAAACAATTTCATTTTTTGATGTTACTGGTCCTTTAAGGCTAATGCCACACATAGCTTTGTCTTTGCCTGTGCTGAAACAGCTGATCCTCTCTCATCTGTTCAGACCTGTATCTACACTGACAGTCACTGCATCTGCCTATGTGCATAATATAGGCACAGAAATACAAGATTATGTTTTTGTGCTAACATCACAACTAGCATCCTCTGATCTTATTATTCCTTCTTCTGAGTGTGGGTCTGTTTGGTCTGGGCTACTGTTGAGAAACAAAATGTTGGGGCAATCCCAATTTGCCAAAACATAAGACGAAAGCGAAGGTTCATCTATTGTAGAAGCTTTTGCTAGAAGGATGAGTACTTGTAATACAGATTGCGCTGCATTTTATGTTGGCATGTAATGTGAATCTGAATGAATTACTGGCCATGAAATGTATACAGTGAGCCAATCCTTGTGCTTGGATAACTGACAGCAGCTCAGAGCATGTGCTGGGAATCGGTAGAAGAAAGAAGGGGGGGGGGGTACTGTAAGCTTCGGCGGTGGAGGTGCAGATTTTCTATGCTAAAGAGCTGTGGTGGCCTGAGGCTGGTACAGAAGCCAGACAATAAGGTGTAGCATTTCTTGCCTTATTATTTGGCGAGTTTTACTCCTAATAAGAAAAATGTGGACACCATGGAGTTGCTAGAAGGCATACAAAGATTTTTTTATAAGCTTGTAATACAAACCATTATTATGACCGTTCTATTCCTCATTTCCTGAGCAGTGAGGTTACAATTATTAACCTTGCTTACAATGCAAGGTCCCATCTCACAAAATGATTGAAATAATTACAACTTTGTGATGAAATATATATAAATTCAACACAGGGGTCCAGGAACACAAGGGCCGGTCGGTTCCCTTTTACATAATCACATTTTACACTAGAATATGGAAATGAAAGGATTGTTTCAGTTCTCATCACATTTTTGAACACTAATAAGTCACAAAAACCTTATTTTCTCTTTAGCTTGGAGACCCTTCTATTTTTCCGGCTGTCATTGTTGAGCACATTCCAAATGCAGATCTCCTGCACACCTACTCTGGTCTAACCTGTGTTGATGAACCAAACAATATGATCGCAGAAAACTCGTTGGATGTAGCAGAGGAACAGATTATTGAAGATGATGATCTTACTCTTACAGGTAAAAAGTGGTCTTAATACACTTTACGGCACAGCAAATTATTTTTCAGGCCCCCAAAATGTCTATAGGTTGACCTGTTTTACCAATATTTATTGAAATTCTATATGAATTAGGGCCTTGTGGGGCCCCTGTACCTCCTGGGCCCCCCTGCAGCCGCAGGGTCTGCTTCCTCTGTAGTTACGCCCCTGAAAGTGAATATTAGCTACTGTGTTTTTAAACTAGGGGTGAAACAAATTCAGGATTCAGCAGGTTTTGGATTTGGTTGAATACAAAGTGCCTGGCTGAATCAAATCTGAATCCAGAAAAAGTCATATGACTTTTTGTCACACAAACAAGGAAGTCATAGTGCACAGTTCTTTTTCCTCTTTGGTTTCCTAATTTCCATATGCAAATTAAGGTTTGGATTCTGTCCGGGATTTGAACAAATCTTTCACAAAGGATTCAGTGCATCCCTATTTTTACCTACAACAATGCATGCCCATGTTATTAACAACAAATGTCCTTATATGAAACACAACTGTATTTTTTAAGGGGAAATTCATAAGACATCCACATATTTTATTAGCACAAGTGCTGCTGTACTGGCTGTTGTTGTAGGAGCCCTCTCCACTTCATACTAAGCCACAACTCTATATGCCTTTTATTTCATTTTACTTCTTTATAAAGTAAGTAAAAGTAAAATATTGATAGATATTTATTATAATTGAAGCACCTTGCCTTTCAGTTGAAACATCTTGTAACAATGAGGATGAGACTATGGAGACAATTGAAGCTGCCGAGGCACTTCTAAATATGGATTCACCTGATCCTATGCTGGATGAAAAAAGGTTTGGTGAGTGGATGGTCCCTGGAGAGAAAGATCTTCATGAGCAATGTTAATTGTATATGAATCAGCAAGTCTTTTGATGCTGTATCACATTTATAGAAAAGGGAGGGATACATGAGAGGCATCCAAATTGCACATTTCTTTTGTAACTTCCTTTGCTCTAACATTTGCAGAGATGATGAAGTTGTGTTAATCTCCAAGGGAATAAAATTTTGCAGTTACTCTTCTTTTTTGCTCACACAACTTAGTTGCAGCACAGCGTAACTAAAAGGGATTGGGCATATTATTTTCTATTCTACATTCTGACCACCAGCATTCTGTTTTTTGGATTAATCTCCAAGGGAGTGGGACATGATGACCTCCCAGAGAGAGTGGCCTTAAGAGAATAATCATTGAGACATATATTAGTGCTTATAGGACTCGTTTCCAGGCTTGGGCTTTGCCAGCAATGCACATCAACAGCAGCAAAAATGATGGCGAAATCTAAGGAGCAAGACAGTAAAAAATGTAGCAAGATACTGTATTTGAGAAATTGGAATAAAAAATGAGTTTTTGTAAATGTTTCTGTTTAGGAAAAGCTGTTTTCCCTAAAAACTCAGTTCTGACAATAACAGACAAATGAGCCAACCATTTAGAGCTGCCAACTTTTAGTGTTTTCAGCGTTTCTAATATGTATTCAGTTTGTTTATAAATTTGGTAGGGTCTGGAGTTAAATGCCCAGAATGACACCACCTTGGAGACAAAAAAATGTTTTGGAAACCACTTGTTCTTAAAGAACAAGTAAACCTTTTTTTTTTCTATCTGTAAATTTGCTCTAAACAGCCCCCCAGATTAATGTACCTTAGTCCCTGCTGCAAGTCTGCTCTGGTTTCTGTGTTATCAGCAGCTTGTTTCCCCTTCTTCCTGGTGCAGAGTGAAGCCCCGCCCCTTAGCTTACTGAGCTGACCTTATCTCTTGGACTAGTCCTGGAGATCATTTGCATACTATGACATAGCAGAGAGCAGTGTGTGTAGCAGCTTTTGCTTGGGGAAACTAGCTTACTAATGAAACACTGGCTCCCTCTTCCTCTCTATTGTGGAACAGCAGCAAATGGACTGCTCAGTAAGCTAAGGGGCGGGGCTTCACTCTTCACCAGGAAGAAGGGGAAACAAGCTGCTGATAACACAGAAACCAGAGCAGACTTGCAGCAGGGACTAGGGTACATTAATCTGGGGGGCTGTTTAGAGCAAATTTACAGAAAGAAAAAGAAAAACATTTACTTTTCCTTTAATATTATTTATAATAAGATCATTGATAATTTTTTTCCATGCAGTAACCTTTGTGAATTCGTCTTTTCAAGGACTGACCAATATTATCATTAATAAACACTCTTCATAATGAAAGCTTTCCCCACAAACGGGAGGTTCTGCAGGCCAAACTCTGCCTTGTTGGTTATGCCATTAGCCCATTAAGACTGCTTTTATATATTTTATGTGTCGTTTCTGTCTTTGTGTACCTTTTAGCTAACATCTTTGGTTCAGCTGATGATGACCTCCTGATCCCTCCTGTTACCCACATCTCTGTCACTGTTGATGGAATCCCTGAAGTGATGGAAATTAACCAAACCTTATATGGAGAGAATCTAGAATTTAATTTACAGGAACAACCCAAGAGAAAAAAAGGTATGGACCCAAATCTGTAATAATGAAACAAAGCACCATGCGTTTTGCAAAATATACACTGCACAGTGGCGGAACTACCGGGGGAGCAGGGGGTGCAATTGGACCCTCAGGGCCCCCTGGCAGCTTGCGCACTGCAGTTTCTGCCGAGAAAATCATGTACTGCACGTCCCCCACCCTGGCCCGCCCCCCCAGTTATGGTACTGACACTGCTAAAGCTCTTTTAAAAGCTAAATTTAAAATAACCAGTAAGAAACTCAAAATTCACAAAACTAAAGATTTTGAGGACTAAACAAGACACAAATAGTCATGTTTTTGCTCACAATGCAAATTTTCTACAGCATATCCATGTAAACAGCACAAAAAATTGCATTGGTGAATGAATACCACACAGTGGATAAAAGAGTTTGTGGGTGTCCCATGGTCATGTACATGTATGCCTCTTACTAGCTTGCTATTTATTAGGAGTTACTAAAGATCTGACACAAGCTGGAGCCCAATACATTACTGCTGTCTTAAGATTGGCATTGGCTCATATTATTTTTAAATATACTAATGCAAATACACGTATAGGACCTTTTATCAGGAAAACTGTTATCCTGAAAGCTCTGAATTACGGAAAGGTCATTTCCCACAGACTTCATGTTATTAAATTCATTCACATTTTTAAAAATGATTTTCTTTTTCTCTGTAATAATAAAACAGTACCTTGTACTTGTTTCAAACTAAGATGTAATTAATCCTTATTGGAAGCAAAAACAGCCTACTTGGTTTATTTAATGTTTACATGATTTTCTAGTAGACTTAAGGTATGAAGGTCCGCTATCCGGCAAAACCCAGGTCCTGTGCATTCTGGATAACAGGTCCATTCCTGTAATGATTTTTAATACTTAAAAAAGTAAAACTTCAGAAAAATACTAAAACAAAATTAGCTCATTAACCCCCATATGTAATATAAGTCACTAAGTTTGCCCAGGAGCAGTGATCCATAGCAACCAATAAGACGTTTGCATTTAAACATGTGATCAGTAAATGCTACCTGCTGATTGGTTGCTATGGGTTACTGCCCCTGGGCAAACTTAGTGCCTTTTATTACATAAACAATGGTAGCATAATACTGTATATCCAAATATTATGTCAAAGGTGTCCCTTTAAATTCCCTTGGATCGGTGCACAAAAAAAGTGTAACAAGCACACGGGTACAGAACAAATGTGCATTGCGTTGCAGTATACAAGTCAACAATCAATGGCCACACAACCAAACTAAGTGAATGGTCATAAAACTGAAAGTAGAATCAAGAAAGGAGAGCTTAATACTCTGTATAATTACCTGAGGCTTGAGAAAGGGCCCGGGAGGCCCGAAACGTTGCCCTGTTTTAAATGTGATACAATAAATTTCTCACTTTTGCAAAACCCCAGTGTGCTGCTGATATCTACTTGGATAAAACTGAAAGTAAACATTTTTTGCTCACAGAAGCTGAGTGATCACATGTGCATTTTATTTCACTAACATTGTCGTTACTAAACATACCATGGTGAAATGATAGGGCATGGGTTCTTCTTGTCATACAGTATATGTATTTTGTCTGAATAACACATTTAAAATACATATATGTTAGACAATGAAAGTATCAAAGAAAAAAATGTCTGTAGGTTTATATAAATAACTATGCAAACAAGGAAAAAAGGTTGAAAAGGGGAAAAGTCTCTCCTTAATACTCTCACTTGTTGATCCTATCTGTAGTTCCTCCGCTGGGTCACAAATAATTTCAGATTGCAATGGTCAGCAGCGATATTACCTGGATATATGCAATTTTATTTCTGTACAGTTAACTGTCCGTGTGCTGGAACACTGACATCTATCTATCCTTAATTTTCTCCATAAAATTCAACATATTGCACTAGTTGTGGTATTTGTTTACCCTTTCTCTGTAGCCTCCTGCGTTGACTACGGCAATCTGAAATTATATAAATAACTATGCAATATAATTCCTAGGATGGATCCAATACTCAGAAAATTGGTAACCAGCAGTATGTAAATGTGGACTTATTTCTTACAATAAACATCTTCTACCTTAGGGAGAAAACCAAGAAATCCTCGTCCTGAATCTCCCACCACCACCCCAAATATATCTGTCAAAAAGAAAAGTAAAGATGGTAAAGGTAAATAAACTTGTTTTTCAACTCTTATATCTGGTGCAATAGAAGAATATCTTGCAACATTTAAAAACCCTAACAAAGGAAAAGTGCCCTCCTCAGGTTGCACTCAGCTGAGTGAGTGTTCAGTAAGACACCCGTGACCTTATGGGGATGCACCTAAACATAACCAGCATAAAACATATACTATACAAAGATGTATGCCTGCTGCTTAAGGTGTAAACTGCATCTTGGTTCCTCCGATGAACCTGCTGACAGTTTCTGTTCTCACCAATTATTTAGACTGCTTACTATTTTCAGACTAGATATACAAGGCTTCTCTGTGACAAAACTGGATCCATCTTTCTGGATATACTTGAATAGTTTGTTTGATATTTTTCAGGAAATACAATTTATTTGTGGGAGTTTTTGCTGGCTTTGCTTCAAGATAAAGCAACGTGCCCAAAGTACATTAAGTGGACACAGAGAGAAAAGGGCATTTTCAAACTGGTAGACTCGAAAGCTGTTTCCAGACTGTGGGGTAAACATAAGAACAAGCCTGACATGAATTATGAGACTATGGGCAGAGCACTCAGGTAAATGCAAACAAAGCTAATTTCACAACACACAATGTATTTAAATCATTAAAGGGGAACTATCCCGAAAATGAAATTTTAATAAGCTTCAGCATACCAATGTTTTTTAAATATAACCAATTAAAAATTCCGTACTGTCTCTGAAATAATGACTTTTAGCTTCACTATTCCTCTCTCAGCATCTTTTTCTCTTCGTTATTTCTTCATGCAGGAGTTGGGTGTCAGATGTATTAGAGCTCACTCTATTAAAATCACCAGACATCATGTCTCTCTACATGCAGGATTTGTGCAAAAGGCAGTTATGTTGTTAGATTTTGTTTGTACTGGAATCAGTTATTTGAGTGAGCTCTAATTCATCTGCTAGGAAAGGAAGTCTCCCTATAAGATTTATTGGACCTAACTGTCAATCATTATCTGACACCCAACTCCTGCATGAAGACAGAATGAAGAGAAACAGATGCTCAGAGAGGGATAGTGAAGATAAACTTGATTATTTCAGAAACGATGCAGAATATTTAATTCATTGTATACAGAAAGTTTCTTATTTCAGTGTGATGAAGCTTATTTTACATTTTTATTTTTACGATAGTTCACTTTTAAGATTCATTTTTTATAAGCTCATAACTCCTGAATAATTTACTCTAAAATTCTGTACAGAAGGAAGGGGCACTTCTTATGCCTAAAGTTACTGTCTAAGCTTCCTTTCCCCAGTATTCATCCCTGTGATTCTCAGGGCTCCTGCCATAAAAAATATACATCTTTCTCTGCCCCAGTGACTCTTAAAATCAATATTTTAATCCACCGGGGCAAGGACAGGTGTACAGTTTCCGTGCTATGAAATATTATGAAGACTAATAATATTTTATTAGAAATGCTGCCTTTTGTCCCATTAGGAATTTATGACTCTAGGCAATATATCCCTGATTACTGTCCTAATTAAATTAATTAATTTCTTTTCAAAGGCTTGACGCTTCATTATCAAAATGATAAAAGTTCTCACTATTTTCCAAAAGCTACTCCAAACAAATCTTCACGGACTTAACTTTTTCCAAAAAGTTCTTGTGCGGGAGAAAAATCGATAAAATTTTGAAAAAATTTGAATCATATTAATTTTTTTGTATTTGACGCTGAGAAATTCGACTTTTTCACATTTGACGCCTGAAAACCACAAAATCTTAGAATTATTGAACAAAACCCAATGGTGTTGTTCCCTTTTAAGAGACCCACTTAATTCATATTTATGCTCTGATTAGATGTTAGATATTTATTTTTGTATATTTGTTTTTCTTCAGGTATTATTACCAAAGGGGAATTTTAGCCAAAGTAGAAGGTCAACGGCTTGTCTATCAGTTTAAAGAAATGCCAAAGGATTTGGTATATATAGACGAGGATGACTCTAGCTCCAGTGCAGAATACTCTGGAAATTTGTCTTCAGATTTCTCTTCAGTTACAACTCCCTCCAGGAACCAAGCACGGGCACCAAAAGGCTCTTCCAACAATGCATCAAGGGCCAGCTCAGCCACAGCTCTAAAAAATGGATCTTCTAAATCTTTGAAGTTAAAAGAGGAATTCGATCCAATCCAGCAACAAATCTCCTTGATGCCATCAGATTTATTGAGGACAATTCAAGCTTCTTCCGTAACACAGCCACACCCAACTCAGCTGTATCGGACAGTGCATTTAATGCAGCCCGGACAAGCAATTCCAGAACAAGCCATAACTTGCACAATTCAAAGTGACAGTTTGCCTGGAGCTCAGACTGTAAGGTGAGAAAAAGAGAAACTTCTAACTTGGTATAGTATGCATATGAAAGGGATCATACTGATCCACAAACACATGAGGTTTTATGATTTGCATATATAGTCCTTTCCCAGTTATAGACACACATATAGATCATTTTCAACATCTGGAGTTTGTAAAAATTAGACATATTTTTCAGAATAGAAGACTCTCTTAAAGGGGTTGTCCACCTTCAAACAACTAGTTGTTTTCAGATAGATCACCATAAATAACAACTTTTTCCAATTACTGTCTATTTTCTATTTGTAACCGTTTATCTAATATTGAAGTGTAAACTGCCATTTTTCACCTTTCACCTTCAAGCAGCTCTGGGAGGGGGGGGTCGGCAACTGTTCTAAACTGATACATTTAATGGATACATTTCTTATCTTTGTCCCTGCTGAGCAGAATCTCTGGGTTTCATTACAGGCAGCTGTTAGAATTGATAGAATAGTTGCTAATACTCCAGAGATGTTGCTGTGAAATGTATCAATTAAATGTTGCAAAATTGTATCAGTTTAGAGTCTGCACCTGAATTACTGAGCTGTCAGACTCAAACACCAGAGACACCAACATTCAACTTTACACTTAGATTTTGGAAAAACAGTAAAAGATAAATAATGGAAAGTCATTGAAAAAAGTCTTTATTTATGGAGAACAATCTGAAAACCAGACAAAAGTGTTTGGAAGATGAATAACCCCTTTAATGTGGCCACTGTATGGGTCAGATTTATTAAATTCACATGCAGGATTCGAAATTCAAAATGACAAAAAGACCACTTGAAAATTCGATCAAATCGAATAATTTGAATAAAAATCCATGTGAATATTCGACAGTCGAATAACTTGCCCTTTAAATTTTTATTCGTTCGCCAGATCAGAACAATTTTATCGATCCGATCGATAAAATTGCGTTAAAATCCTTCTAATTCGATATTCGAAGGATTTCAATTCGATTGGTCGAATTCAAGGGTAAATTCACCCTCAAATTCGACCATTAGTAAATCTGCCCCATGTGTTGCTTCTTGTCGGCTAACAAATGGATCATAATAGGGGCCTATGCAGACAAATCATAAGAGATGTGGCAGGGCATTTTAAACCACAAAAATGGATTCACTGTGGTTCTGTTAAGTGTTTTCAAGCAGCTGTTAGCTGAAATACACTGAGGTGTGAAAGTGTGATCCAGTTACAGTGCCATCATGGAACTCACCGAAGAAGCTATTTTTTTTTCAAGTTACTTGACTGTAAGGTTTAGTTTGTGAGCTAATTACTAGAGTAATGGTGTGTCTTTTAATGTTGCTGATAGACACCCTCCTCTGTAGAGGGATTGATGTTTCACCTTGGAATAAATAGCCTCCTTTGTGTCTTTCTCAAATGATCTGTCCTCCCTGTCTAAGGTATGCGGATTCCTTCAGCTGTCTCAGTTATTCTTCATTACCCCCTCACAAAAATCTTTATCTCAACATGCAAACCTTATGTCAAGAATAGTGTTTTTATGGACATTTTCTCAAATTACACATTGGTCTCTTCTCCCTTTGCCCAGATGAGAGTTAACTGCACAAAGCCTGCATGAGATGAGACATTGTTGAGAATGCAATATTACTGTATTATTTCAGGAACAATACACATGATTATTGTCGTTGTTTTCATTATATTCAAATTGTTTTTATTTGAGACTATATTCAATTTCTGTGTTCACGATTGTTCCCCATTATGTAGTTGAGATGTTTTCACAAAAAAAAGCAAGAAAAAAAAGAGAAAATTCAAAAGCCATAGTAATAATCTGCACTATACATTAGGGCTAAACTGCACAAATGCATGTACTAATAGCAAACAAATCAGTTATTTGTTTAGAAAAACTATTGCTTGCAACTTTTTGTTCTAAGCAGATTTAAACAGAAATGTAAAAAAAAAAAATATGGAAAGATGCGTCCCTTTTGGTTGTGTCTGGAAAAAAATGTGAGCAATGAGAATAGGAATGAATGCTACAAAACTGATCCACTTAAAGTGGTAGTGACACCTCTAGTTTGTGCTTCAATTTCTACTTTGATGGCAATAACTATTAATCACAAGATTACAGATGTAAACCCACAAATTAGTAAAATATATTGTTTGAAAAAAACGCTCCACTTCCTCATATAGAGAAGGATACTACTTCCTGTAGGGGGTCCTACTGCTGTCAACCTCTCTTTATCTCACACCCACTCCTGCAAAAAATAAAAGCCCCCTCTTTCTGAAACTCATTCCCACTTACTATGTTATATATATATATATATATGCGTGTCCCTTTCCTGTATGCTTGACTTTTCCTGCACAAATGATGGTTAATCTTGCAAGCAGTCTTGGCACAGATCATTCTGTTTGTGCAGGGAAGAAAGGCAGACAAGGGCCGGCCACACATTATCAAGTAAGGCAGAAAAGGTAAAAGCACCATTGGAAAAAAATGAGCAGCACAGAGCGGTGCAGAAAAGGAGTTGCTGAGGATTGTTATTGTATAGTCACATACCTGAACATGAAAGGAAGCAGCAGTACTGTGATAAAGAGGCTGTAAACCCTGACTAGGGTTGCCACCTGGCCGGTATTTTACCGGCCTGGCCGGTATTTTTGATGGCTGATCCCAATGTTATTAATAGGGAAAAAAGGTAAATATATAGGAAGGCCGGTATTTTTTTCAAGAAAAGGTGGCAACCCTAACCCTGACCCCGTGTATAAGCCCACAAAACCATTTAACTGCGCTGCAAGATTTTTCCAGTCAGTCAAGCATTTAATGTCTGGCCATGCAAGCTCTGATTGATAAGTCCCAAGGGATCATTAGAACGTGTGTCGGAGTCCAGCACTCTCTTAAAGGAGAAGTGACCTATATCAAATTTACATAGAAAGAGGTCACATTGAGGAAAATGGTCTAAATGACATATAGGCAGATTTTGATGAAGAATTCAATCATGCTAAAACCTGAGTAGTGTCACTATCCCTTTAATTAGAACCGATTATGAGTTTTTTGTTTTAATTACAATTTTACACTGTAGTTGGAAATCTGCTGGTATTTGGGGGATCATTATGACAAACCCTAACAAAGATAATTGTGCCATTCAATGCACAATGAGAAAACATTCTCCTGTACCTATACTAAACAACCTGGAAATAAGGATCTTGTGTAAAAAGACATAGGGGTTCATATACAACCACCAAGAAAATCTGAACCTTGGCAAATCAAACTTTTACTTTCCTTGTTTTAATTGCCGCTGGCTGAACAAAGCTGCTTACTGATATGTTGCAATGGATTAGGCTGCTCTTCCAGACAATAAGGCAATTTATAGTCCCATGTATAGGAGCTGGCCTATAGGCGGCCTCTGGATATCTGCCAAAACCAGCCAGATATCTGGAATCAGGCAGCTTTAAATAAAATCCCACAAGGAGAGGAATGCACATGGATGTTGTTCTCTCCTGATAGATCTGTGTGTACTGTAGGATGGGGCCAACAATCAAAAGCCAATATGGCTTGTGTACCTCAACCTCACCAAACAAGCAAATCATAAGGTGTGTATCTATTGCAGTTGATTAGCATGTTCTTAATCTTGTGTATTTATGATTTTTTATCATTGTAGGACTATACAGTCTCCAGGACAAGTACCAGTTGTGGTCTCTCCAGGAAATCAGCAGCTGCATACAGTAACACTCCAAACCGTGCCTCTCACCACAGTCATAACAAGCACAGATCCAGTCACGGGAGCAGGATCACAGAAATTCATACTACAAGCCATGCCTTCAGTTTCGCCTATGACAATACTTAAAGAAAACATGGTGCTACAACCCCAAAGAACAGGTTCGCCGCCTCCATCGATTGTCCTGAGCTCAAGCCAGGTACAGCAGGTTCTCACCGGCAATGTGCAGAGTCTTTGTAATGGAACAGTCAGTGTGCCTTCATCTCCAACCTTCAGTGTAAGTGCTCCAGTCATGAGCTTTTCCACCAGCACTTCACCTCTGCTCAGCCAGCCTACAGGAACAGTCATCACATCTGTAATCAAGTCACCTGAAAGCAAACAGACACTTCTTCCTGTATCTACCGCTCAAGGTCTGCAGGAGGGAACACCAGAGCCTGCTGAGCAGACTGAGGAGAAATATCAGCCTCCGTGTGTGTTTGTAGTTGCCAGTCCTAATGGCTTTCCTTCTCCATTGGAAATCAAACAAGAAAACGACCAATGGCCATTTGATTCAAAATAACCAAGCCTTTATATTTAATATATTGTTCCAAATGTGATAGGTTCTTCCTCAGCTGCATCTATTTTTTTTTTTATTCAAAGCCTCTATTTTTTTTTTCTCTCCCTATTGTTGCTTCCCAGTAACGTTCAATTTCAGTTCAGTGGATTTCGACTTTCACATTAACTTTGTTGGTTTATCTGGAACAGAAATCAGGAACATTCGTTTGAGTATGGTTTTCTATACCTATGTTTCAGACACAAACCGTGAAGGAATATATTTTTGTTGTGTTTGTATAAGCTGTGTATTCTGTACAGTGTATGTTCTTAGCCTGTAAATAAGTGACTTCAGCATATCTGTGCTTTATGGGGGTTGAGCCTTTTTGCTTCATACTCACTGTTATAGATGTCTTGGAGGACACCTATAATTTCTTTGCAGAAACCAAATGTCCTGATCAGAGAAAAGGAAATTAAATATTCTATGCAGAAGTGAAATACAACAATGCTGTTGTAATGCACTGTTGAAAAAAAGGCATTGGATTTCTCTTTCAGTCTGATATGTGACAGTTCAACAACTGAAATTCAGTTGACTTTACCTTGGCAGTAACTACTGTGCCTTAGTTTGAATAAATACTATAACGTTGCATTAAAACATTGCAGGTATTGCAGAATATAAAGAGATGGGATACGTTTTTTATTACATGTAAATATTGTATATTATCTGCAACTCTGAAAGTTTGCAAAAAATATATAAAGGGACAGCTCACCTTCACACCACTTATTTTCAAATAGTCCACCACAAATAATGCTTTTTTCTCCAATGTTTTATATTATTTGTATGATTTTTCTACTATCCAGCTTTTAAAAATGAATTTGTTTCATTTCTACTACCTTCATTATCGCCTACATTTTGTACATTGATTGATACACTGCTCAGCAGCATCTGCGAAATACCAGCAACAAATATATCGACTGTTACAGTTGCTCTGTGACAGTTAGGTGAAGCTCAGGGAAGCATGCTGTAAAGGAGCTGCTTCTGGGATGTAATAATGAATGTATGAAATGGTAACAGTTTAGAGAGCCAGTAGAATAAGCTTAATGAGTTACTACTGGGTAACAGGAAAGAGGGAGATAACAAATGTAACCATTTTTAATACTTAACTTTTATAAAGAAAATAAAAACTATTGGGGGAAAAAAAGTCATTTTTTTGTTGTTGTGCTATTTAAAAAAAATTACAATATTTTGTGAAAGAGAACTGTCCCTTTAATAAAACAAAATTTCTATTTCTTAAAAATAGTTTAAGAAAAAAAAAAAAATCAAATTTTATAGCCACAAGAGATCAGTTATATGTTTAGATTTAAAATGCTGTATGTATTGATATACATTGAATTTGTATTTAAAAAGATTAAATGTTGGAACACCTTTTAGTTTGCTGTTTTTGTAAATTCTAAAAAAAAAAAAAATAAGAATAATAAATCACGTTTGAAGAAACCTGAGAACTAAGGGATATTAAAAAGATAACAAAGTAGTATAAAGGTGATATAATCATAGAAAGCTTTCAGAACATTTTAGTTCCTTTTTCAAGCTCAATACAATGTAGTTGTTGTGTTCTCTGGTAAATATATATACCACATATATACAGTATATATATATATACAGTATGTATATATATATATATATTACAGTATATATATTTATGTATATGTATATTACAATATATATTTACATATAATGAAAGAAAAGTGTGGGAGTACAAATTAATGGAAACAGGACTATAATTATGTGGACTATATCTTTTACCTTATCTGCTTGTCTCTTGCAGATCCCCTTGTAAATGACTGACACCTCACACACAGACTGATATTCCTTGTTAGTCATTTAACCTTTGTGCTGAATGTTGTATATATATCAGAGAACACCACAGCTTCGTTGTAATCAGCTTGAAAAAGGAACTAAAATTGCTCTGAAAGCTTGCTATGGTTATATTGGTTAGCCAATAAAGGTATCACCATTATGCCACCTATATTTTATTTTTTATGCATTTTGGAGGTAAAACATAAATTGGATTGGCAGTCCAATGAGGAGTTAGCACACTGCAAGTATTCATATGGAATCTGATAAGCAACATGGGCATTCCAGTTCCAAACAATAGTGAGCTAGACCTTTGCTTTTTAACTTTATCCAGGTACTGTCCTTATTATGTCTCTCGGGGACTGTATTATACAGTGAAAAAAGTACCCCCTCTTGTAAATTATAAGGATATTATAAGTTACTGATGAGTTTCATGACCATATAAACTATATACAGGTCATGAACTCCGAGGTAACTTCTAATATCCTCATATTTTGCAACTGGGGGTACTTTATTTATTATAATAAACACGTTTCAGTGAGTCATGTGACAGAAATGACATCAGAACTCACCGTTTATAACCGATGACATCCGAAATCACCGTTTATAAGGATATGATTTACAAGATATTCACAGCTTTTGTGTATTTTATAGTGATTAAAAAGTACCCCCTCTTGTAAAATATAAGGATATTAGAAGTTAACTCGGAGTTTCATGACCATATAAAAACACGAGGCCGAAGGCCATGTGTTTTTATACAGGTCATGGAACTCCGAGTTAACTTCTAATATCCTCATAGTTTGCAACTGGGGGTACTTTATTTAATATAATACACAAGTTTCATTGTATTCAGTGACATCAGAACTCACCGTTTATAACTGATGACATCAGAACTCACCGTTTATAAGGATATAATTTACAAGATATTCACGGCTTTTGTGTATTATACAAATATAAAGATGGCTTATAGGTAGGTCTATAGAGTAATTTAGAAGACTAGTAAAGCCACTAAGGATCACACCTTGTCCTCAGAACTTATATTGAATAAAATAAACACTTGGACTTAAATGAAACGAAGAATAATTGTATCTATAAAGTAGGGATGCACCGAATCCACTATTTTGGATTCGGCCGAACCCCCGAATCCTTCCCGAAAGTTTTGGCCGAATACTGAACCGAATCCGAACCCTAATTTGCATATGCAAATTATAGATGGGAAGGGGAAAACATTTTTTACTTCCTTGTTTTGTGCCAAAAAGTCACGTGATTTAGCTCCCTGGCCCTAATTTGCATATGCAAATTAGGATTTGGTTCGGCCAGGCAGAAGGATTCGGCCGAATCCGAATCCTGCTGATAAAGGCCGAATCCTGAACCGAATCCTGGATTCGGTGCATCCCTACTATAAAGCCATAACATAGATATGTTCATTCTTTAGCTGCTGGTGACTTGGCTGGTTTAAGAAATCTGAAATGCATGCTGCTAGCTACTTTACTAATGCAAGCTCTACTTTTAGTGATGTTGTCCCAGGATGATCTCCATCCATAATAGCATTGTTAGCATTCTGTTGCATGGAAAATTTTAATCAAAATTGATTTATTAGAAAATGTATTTTGCAATATTTAACAATGAACTATTTCTTACGTAACCTTATTATAATAAGGTTACACCAAGTCAACCAGAAAGATTCCTGCCCTCTGCACCATAGAAGTTGGACAGCACTGATGTAGTATATCATTTGTTGGCATGCAATGGGTTAAAGGGGTAGTGTACTGTATACCCCTCTTTCAAGTGCAATTAATAGGGCTTGTGCCAGAAATACTTTTTGCCAATTGTTTTACACAAGAAAAATCTATGTTTTTGTTTGTTGAACTAAACAGGAAAATGAATAAAGCTCCTTCAGATGTGGTCCTTGTGGGGTAGATAATTATATTAGCAGGGCACAGATTAGCAATGAAGTAGAAATAACAGATTTACAGAACTGGAGGAGAACTGATTGTCTCTACATTGTGTTAAGAGTCGGAACAAAAGAACAGAAGGCATTACTGGCATGATGATACTGCACCAGACCACCTGCAAAAAACCCCCAAAAAGGACAGACATTAATCGCCTCTCCCTTCCCTCATGGAGACTTCAAGGTATGGGGCAAAACTAAAGTGCAGACCCCACAACCACCTCCCCCGCACACACACATACTAGAGTTACACCACAAGTAATCATGGCTGGTTTCACCTGTTGTCAATCTGACGACAGGTGATTTGTGTAATACCTGCGGTGTAATAGCTGCCTATATAAACTGAATCATTGCCCAAGTTAGGTATTTTCTTGATACTTCCTGGTGTGATTGTTGTTTGATTAGCTGGTCCTGACCTTTGCCAGTATTTGACCTTGCTGTATCATTGCCTGAACAGACCCTTGCCTGTTTGACCACTGTTGTGGATCCTGATGTTGTTCCCTGTTACAGATTGATTGCTTTTGACCCCAGCCTGTTTAACCTGATTCTGCACTGTCAGGCTGATTGATTTGGCCTGTTTATCCTGACTACGATCCTGAACCTGTACTGCTCTGTCTGGTTGGTACCAGCCTGTTCCACCACTTCACTTTCTGTTTCCTGATCTTCCTGTATACGTTATGATTCCCTTGCCTCCCAGAATTTCCCCCTTGTTCCTCTCACTTTAAGGCCTGGCAGCATTTGGGTAGTGAAAGGCAGTTGTTAGAGGCAGAAGTGTGATCCGAGACCAGGTCCTTGGGGTTTGATCTGGGTTTTGGGATACCATATGTGACAAAATGGTTAACAAATGTGCAAATGACAAAGTATTTCTGGCACACTACCCCTGACATAGTCTCCAGATTTGTGCACTCTAAAATGGATTACAAATATTTGGATTTGGACTTCATAAATAAATATACATAAAAACAGTATATGAAAACATACAGTATACTCTCTATATTTTTAAACAGATTCCAAATATTGAATATAGACCATGATGGCCTGTCTGCTTGTTGGGCCAATTACTCCACCTCCCTTAGGCTTTCAATGTAAAGCAGGAGACCCAAACCTTCTTTATCAGTCATTCAGATGTTAAAAGAGGAGAGCAATGCAAATGCAAAGCAACGTTGCTGGGTGGTCCAAAATAAGTGACTGTGTGGACTGACAACATGATGTTCTATTTGACAGTACACATAGTTTTTATGCAACCAAAACTTGTGTCCAAGCCAGGAATTAAAAAATAAGCACCTGCTCTGAAGTCACTGGCAGTAACCACTGGATAGGGATCACTGCATATGGATCAATGTGTAAAGCAACCCCCCCCCC
>CM044434.1:120723619-120749920 GCA_024363595.1 Xenopus borealis | reverse complement strand
GAGTGATCCTTTAACAGTGATGAAAATGTATCCCCAAACTAATCAAAATGAAGCAGGGCCGCAACACTAAAATATTTATTACTTTTATTTTCCATGCAAAATGAATAGCAGAATGCAGTGACATCTGGTGGATTTAAGGGGGAACTGTTGTAAAATGAATCTAAAAAACTGTAAGAAATAAAAAACTTTCAGTTAAGGGCAATGAGGCACAGAGTACTAGTAACAGCTACAAAATTGAGAGTACTGATAATTGTCACTACTAAAACACTACTTATGTTTTGGCAGAAACAATTCTCAGTATTGCCTATGGCACAAAAGGCGTGGGGTGAGCAGGTGCAGTGTCTATAAAAGATAGGGATGCACCAAATCCAGGATTCACGGTATTTGGCCAGGATTCAGCCAGCCGAACCGAATCAGAACCTTAATTTGCATATGCAAATTAGGGGCAGGGAGGGAAATTGCATGCCTTTTTGTCACAAAAGGAAGTAAAAAAATTCTCCTCTTCCCACCCCTAATTTGTATATGCAAATTAGTGTTCACATTTGGTTTGGTATTCGGACGAATCTTCTCGACTGATTCAGGGGTTCGGCTGAATCTTTCTCGAAGTATTAGGGGGTTCGCCGAATCCAAAATAGTGGATTCGGTGCATCCCTAATAAAAGACAACCCGGAAGTCGGCATTTGGCGGTGGAGGGCGAGGAGAGCATGAGAAGAGCTCAACCCGCATCTGGCGCCACCTGCAAAGACGAGTGCGAGGTTGGCCCGAACCTGACTGACCCTCTGTTAAACCCGTGGGTCCTGCGGATATTGGGCCAGTCTACACATCATTAGTGCACACCCTTGTAGTTTCATTAACAGGCCTTCAGCCTTAGTGGCGCTACCCAGTGTTAATATCTGCACAAAAATAGGCATTTCAGTTAAAAAGAGAGAGGCCCACCAGCCCAATAAACAGAAACAGTCTATGGAATCTTACAGTAGCCCCTCTAGCATTTGCCAGAACCCACAGATTGCCAGTCTGGGCCTGAATGGAGAGCTAACATTTCTGCAAGCTGTGCTCTTCATGTTATACACAGTCTGTCACTGGCTCACATCATGCTATTGGCCAAGCCAACCCTATAATCCAATCCAATGGTTGAACACACAGGGGCACAAGGCTGGCTTGGCATTAGGTGTTGCAATCTGGCAAATGGCAGAAGATGCAGCCATAGACAATAACTATTTAACGAGATGTTGGGGCTGGTGTAGGCTCTATGTACTTGAAATACCAGCAGTGATGGAACTACCGGGGGTACAAAGTGTGCAGCGGCACCAGGGTCTGTGCACCCCCGATGGGGCCCGCAACCCAACAGAGAGCTCAGAATTGCATCCAGCTTATTCATGGTGTGCTCCTCCGGCGGTGCTCTGTGTGTGACGTTGCCGGTGGCACGCTGCGCATGACATCAATGGAGGCTAGGGTTGCCACCTTTTCTTGAAAAAAATACAGGCCTTCCTATATATTTATCTTTTTTTTCCTATTAATAACATTGGGATCAACCATCAAAAATACCGGCCATGCTGGTAAAATACCGGTGAGGTGGCAACCCTACTGGAGGTGCGCAGGTTTTGACAGGCCCTGCCCTATAACCCCCTCTCTGGCAGCTCTTGTCTGGCTGCATCAGGGAGAGCGCGGGGGGGGGGGGGTTGAACAGAGCAGCAGAGACAGAGAGACAGAGAGGTGTGGTATCCTGATGCCAACTGCAATAGGGCAGAGGAAAGAGAACCTATAAGGCATACTGAGAGAATCAGGAAACTACCTGCATGGACCAAGGACTATGTCATGTGAAGAATGTATATATTGCTTTAAGATGCATACGGTTTAATTGTTACTGTTTATATATTTGTCCAAATGCTTTCCTACTATAGGGGGAATATGTGGTGTTTATACAAATGGCCTGCAGGTGGCACTGTGCATACATAGGACTTTCTGTACAACTTGAAAGTGAAAGTAAAAGTTACTGCTGTTATGTAATGGCTGCATGAACCTGCTATTAAAGCACTGTTATACTCTCCTCATCCTCGGCTACCAAACACAACAAGAGGCCTTGCACATGCCCCCCATAGTGTAACATTAAAGGGGTGGTTCACCTTCAGGTTAACTTTTAGTATGTTGTAGGTAGGGTTACCGGCTAGTGGTAGGGGGTGGGAACAAAAGCGTCTGGCAGTGACGCAAAAGGGGCAGGGTCATAGGAAAACGTCACAAAGGGGCATGACACTAAAGGGGGTGGGGCCACAACAGCGTCGGGGAAAAGAGACTCACAAAGGGGCAGGGGCATGATGCTAAAGGGGGCGGGGCCACAACAGTGTCGGGAAAAAGAGACTCACAAAGGGGCAGGGGCATGATGCTAAAGGGGGCGGGGCCACAACAGTGTCTAGGAAAAGAGACTTTTAAAGTGAAGGACTGAGGGCTTTTGTTAGGGGTATTACAAATTGGCGGCAACTACATTGCCAGTAAATTTGTAATACCGAGCCTCGGCCCTTGCAGGTATTTTACCAATAAAATTCCAGCTGGGTGGCAACCCTAGTTGGGGGGGGGCAATTTTGAATTCCATTACTTATTTTCTTATCTCAAAAGTGTTACACAGTATCTTATTTGCGCCTGATAGCTGTTCTGGGCTCTCTGCCAAAAGCCAGTCGAGTTAGAAACTTTGTTTCTTTTTCTGGCTATTCAGTGCAGAGAAAAGAAGGATTTTCCAGTACAAATGAGGGACCGCAGGTTGAGCTGTCAAGAGGGACTGAACCTCTAAAAAAGGGAGGTATTTAAACTGTACATGCAATATCTTATTTTCGGCAATCAATATACAGACACATTCGCCGGTGTGACTGTTGTGTCATTGCTCCTCCAGACCTGCAGATGCCGCTCTGCTTTCCTTGCTGCTATCTATCACCTCTGCAAGTCGCCGGACAGACCAGAACTTTCCCCGTACGGATCGTCAGTGAGGGACATTGTACACAAGGCGTTGTTGTGCGGGCTTTCCAGGGCTTCGCCTTGCCATTTCACTGAGCAGTTGGATCCGCACGCAAGCCGCGCTGTGTGTAGTGTAAGTACAGGTATGCGTTGTGTTTGTCTGTGTTGCTGGCCTGCACCTGGCACAGGCATAATGGAGTGCACTTCTCTAGGGGCTTCTTAGTGCTGTACATAGTGTGTGACAGTGGGCGTTTGCGAACTTGTTATCAGTAATTACGCGGGATTTAAATTGTATAATGTGCACTGTGATGGCTGTGCCTGCTGGGAGTTGTAGTGAAAGGGAAGCATTGCCAATGCTATACAGCTCAGGCATTATTGTACTTAGTTTATCTTCTGTTTCCCATCACTTCCTTCCTAATGTGACTGTGGGAAACCCAGCAGCAGGTTATGCTGTCACTATTTACCCACACCATACCTCCCAACATTTTGGAAGTAAAAAAAAAAAAAGGGACAAAAATGTTTTTCAGCACGTAGTTAGTTCTGTGAAATGTTTTCACCACACTTGTTTTTGTGACCACACCCCCTAATTACCATATTTATTTTGCAAAATTTGGCAGGTTATGAAGGTTTGAAAATATTTCTCCTTATCTAAACTGTTACAATTACTTATTTTCTTATCTAACACAAGTAACTCAAAACAACTGGACTTTTTAATTTTAATGAAGACGTTTCACTGCTCATCCGAGCAACTGACTGGTTTAGGGGAGTTCTCGGCATATAGACTCTTCCAACAATCCAATCACAACGGCACATTGGAACTCTTCAGAGAAGTGTTTTGAGTCTTTATAGTCATACATATTTTCATATTTCAAAATTGTTACAAAGTATCTTATTTGCACCTGTTGGCTGTTCTGGGCTCTCTGCCAAAAGCCAATTAAATGGGGAATTCAACCCCTCCCGTGCTAACCCCCACCCACCTCCCCTGCTTGGCCCTGGCCTACCTCTCCCCCAGGGCAAATGCCCCTCCGTGCAGGTCCCCTCCAGCCACCATTTCAGTAAGAGTGGATTTGTGGGAGTGCAGTAGATATAACACAGGATTTTAGGGAGCGGCATGCTGCCCAGCCACACCCTCATTGGTTCAGAAAGACTAGGGGCGGGCCGTGAAGTCAGTGGGTGGGGCTATGATGAAGCGATCGCCGATTGGCCAATCGCTGTGTCTATCAAGCTAATCCCGCCCGGTTTTCCTTATTTGGAAAACCAGGCAGGAAGTATTGAACCGGGCAACCCTTCAAAATACCGGGCTGTGCTGGTCAAAACCGTACAGGTGGCAACCCTAATGGGGGCGATGAACGGCACTGGGCCTAGGGGAGCCCACTATGTAAATGTGGCCCTGAATTAGGGCTGTGTGTTCTGAGACTTTAGGGCTAGTCCACACAGTAAGATTCAGGGAGCTTTGTCACCTGGCGACCAATCACCGCTTCTTTGCGGGCGACTAATTTCCCTGAATTGCTTACACGTGTCTCGCGCCCACTAATATGTAAAGTCGCCTGCGCCTATTCGCACAGGGCACTGCGTTTTCCTAAGTAGCTGAAAATGAAGGCAATTTTGAGCAACTTAGGAAAAAGCAGTTCCTCTTGTTAATAGGCGCAGGCGACTTTACATTTTAGTGGGCGTGAGACACGGGTAAGCAATTCAGGCAGATTAGTCGCCCGCATAGAAGCAGTGATTGGTCGCCAGGCGACAAATCTCCCTGAATCTTACCGTGTGGACTAGCCCTTAGGTTCATATTTTTCAGGGGATAGTCTTGTATTTCTAATTTGCAAATTCACCCATTCATTTAATTGAATGGCAGTTTCCTGGGCCTGTGAAGGACCTGACTATTGCCATTTAGAAATACAACAGGGGCCAGAAACTAGCCATTCAAGTTGATCGAGGGGCAGTTCTGGGTTTTCCGCAACAAAATGCTCCAGTTTACCCAGTCCTTCTTTGTCCTAATATATATTAAAGTCTATGCCAGACTTTTCAGCAGCCATCTGTGACTGTCAAATTGATTTGTATTGGACTTGTGCTACCCAATGGTGTGTTTTGTCAACTTTGAGTTATATTTTAGCATAGAAATCATGTGAAAAATCAAACTTGCCTTTTATGTGGGCAGACAAATAACCAATCCACCTTTTGGAAGGAAATTTGGACGGCTCTAGTCTATGTAATAGAAAATACCCAAAGCCATGTATGTGCCACTGACTGTAAAATAAATTGTCTTGCAGAAAACCATTTAAGTAAGTGTAGATGCTACAGTCTATGGTATTGGCTCTATTAAAGGAAAACTATACCCCCCAGACAATGTAGTTCTCTATAAAAAGTTATTTCATAAAACAACTCATATGTAAAACCCTGCTTCATGTAAATAAACCATTTTCATAATAATGTACTTTTTTAGTAGCATGTGCCAAATAGAAAATAGCCATTTTAAAAAATAAGAACAGCCTCCTGGGGTCCTAGGATGCAACGGTGCACACAAACATACCAAACAAACTATAAAGTTAGGTCACATGAGCCAATTAACAGACCGAGTTGTGTCTTTTGCTTCCACACTTCTTCCCTTTACAGTTAGAGTTGAAATATTTATAGTCAGGTGATCTCTGAGGCAGCTCACAGACCATGACGAAATGGTGGTTCATGGTAAGAGACATAAAAGGGCAATACATACCAGTTTCATAAGATTCTTTAATATGCCACTTAATTTGAAATAAACTATCTAGTCTTCATTTTGGGGGTAAAGTTTTCCTTTAATGCTGATTGGCAGCTCTTTGGGCCAACATTTGGTGTACTCCGTTTGGCAGGCATTCAGGGTGTGCTCAAGGACAGCCCTCACTCTTTTCACAGGCATTTCAAAAGCAGAAAACCTTCAGCGTATATGTATCCTAAGAGGCATCACATTGCAGCTGGCAGCAGGGGCATGGCAACAAAATTGGTGACACAAAGTCTGAGATGTAGTCAAACAACAAAGGAAAAGCTTGCAGGATGTTCCTGTAGTAGTGCTTATTCCCTTCTTTTGACCAGCAGTCATTTTTTTTTTTTTTTAAATCTCTTTATTTATGATTTTTTTTCACCATACCAGCAGTCATTTTTGAGTGTGGTGTGAAAAAAAAAACATGGCATTTTGTGCTAGTTTTTTTTTTTTTGCATCTTTCTCCCCCCCCCTTAAAGGAAAACGATACCCCCTCTCTATGAAAAAAAAAAGATATTGCATAAAACAACTAATTTGTAAAATCATGTAAATAAACCATTTTCATATAATATACTTTTTAAGTAGCATGGTAAATGTCCTTTTAACAATCTATATAATCTGATTGGACATTTAGTAGATCAGCTCTTTAACTTATTTAAAGGGGAACTAAAGTCTAAAATAGAATAATGCTAGAAATGCTATATTTTGAATACTAAACATAAAAAAGAACTTTCAGCACCAAATGATTTATACTTTCAAAATTGGCCACAGGAGGCTGTCATCTTGTAACTTTGTTAAACATCTTATCAAGACCAAGACTGTGCACATGCTCAGTGTGATGTGGGCTTCAGTTGGGAGGTTAAGCTTAGGGGTCGTCAAAAATGATCAGAATATACAGACTGCAATGGTCAGATAGAAATCTCTACACAGTTGCCAGCTGCTTTACAGGGAAACAAACAAAGTTGCTCGAGGTAAGGTGAGGGGCTCCCCCTGCTGTCTGAAAGTATGATTGTTTCTCTGCAGAGCAGTTAGGGACCATCTGAAGTTTCCTATCTGCAGTTGTCAGATAAAGTAAAATGAAGGGGGAATCTCACTGCATGCAGTCAAGTTTATTATAAAAACTGTACTCATCTTTTATTTAAAGTATATTGGAGATCCATTTCTTTTTCAATAAAAGTAAAAATTGGATTTAATTTTTTTGCCTTTATATCCCCTTTAATGATTTATGTATCAGATCCTAAAAGAACATTTATGTACTACCCTGTGATCTTACAGGGACATTATGGATTACTTACCAATGTACTCTTGTAAAAGAATAATCCTGCCCACTTCCAGTGAGCAGTAAGCTTGTGGATGGTGATACATTGCCACAAGTATTTTTTTTTTTTACAAACCGTTGAACATGTATTAATATTAAGTGATCATGACTGTTTTTGAAAAATTTAATTAGCATCATGTTTGTACTTAACCAAAACATTTCTTTCTCTGTATTACAGTGCCATCAAGAGGAGCTCAAGGATTAAAAAAAAAAAGCGTTGGCTCCTAATACTTTAAGATCATGACAGAAGCTGGAACTGTGTGCCCTGCACTGTGAGTACACAGGTTTTGTGTGTGTTTTAAATAATGTGTCTGGTCCTAATGCTTAAGAGGTTTGTGTATGTATGTGTATAATTGTCCCTATAGTGCTTTTACTATACACATCACTGTAGGGATCATTTATGTTCCTGGGGTGGGGGTTCAAGTGCAAGAGCACAAAGAAGTTCAAGAGCTAATTTAGGACTCAATTGCTACATGTCTCCCCCTTCTGGTCAGTTCCTTCCCAGTTCTATGGTCCAAGAGATATACATTCAGAAGGAATATAAAGTATTGGTCTGATGTTGCTCTGCATGGGAAAGAAATCTGTAACCTCACATGACCTTTCCCTCTCTTTCTTAAAGGGGAATCCAACCCCCTAGGCCAGTGATCCCCAACCAGTAGCTCGTGAGCAACGTGTTGCTCTCCAACCCCTTGGATGTTGCTCCCAGTGACCTCAAAGCATGAGCTTATTTTTGAATTCCAGGCTTGGGGGCAAGTTTTGGTTGTATAAAAACAGGTGTTCTGCCAAACAGAGCCTCAATGTAGGTTGACAATCCACATAGGGGCTACCAAATGGCCAATCACAGCCCTGATATGGAACCACAAGAACATTTTTATTGCTTGTGTTGCTCCCCAACTCCTTTTACTTCAGAATGTTGCTCACGGCTTCGAAAGGTTGGGGATCCCTGACATAGATGATACCAAATAACCAATTACAGCCCTTATTTGGCACCCCAAGGAATTTTTTTCATGCTTGTGTTGCTCCCTAACTCTATTTATATTTGAATGTGGCTCACTGGTGAAAAAAAGGTTGGGAACCCCTACCCCAGGCGCTAAACCCTACCCCAGGCGCTAACCCCTACCCCCATCCCCCCATAGGCCCTCCCCCCCCCAGGCTACCTCTCCGCCCAGGCTATTGCCCCTAAGTTGCTACTTACCCGTCTATGTAAAGCTCCCCATAGACGCAACGATCTTTCCCCGCCAAACGACCGATCTTAGGGAAGTCCGACCAATCTGTAAAATTATCGTGCGGTTAGTGGAATACAAACGATTGTTCATCTTACGATTTTTCGTCCGACATTGGTCTGAAGATTGATCGGCCAAGTTAGAAAATCTTTATCAGTCTCCATGCAATCTACCTATGTTTGCAGGGCCAAGCAGGCTGCGATCCTTCAGTTTTGCTGGCAATATCACCTGAAATGGTCTTTTTAGTTGATGGACACATCAGGCATTTAAACGATCGTTTTGAGACAATCGTGGTCTCATGATAACCATTGGATCTTTCAAAAATCTTTACGTCTATGGCCAGCTTAAGTCCCCTCCAGTGAAGTCCTCAGGGGCCATCTTCTCTTCCATCCTCTTCTTCCTGGATGCTGCACCATCAACGGTGTATGCATCTGCAAATTCGGACAAGGGAGGGAAATCACATTTGGAGAAGTCATTATTTGGAGAAGTGTTATCTTTTTTTTTCTCACCTATGATTTTTTTTTTTTTTTTGGCTTATTCAGATCCTTTCCTGACAGTGCTATTGGTGCAGATCCACAGAAGTCCCTAGAGGTAAGTTTTGCTTTGGAATGTATGCTGAATTTCAATACATAAAATAAATCAGTATAAGTTAAGTGAGTTTTCAATCAACATGAACAATTCTTTACATATAGCTATTGAAATAGAATGGCTTTAGAACCATTAGAATTAGAATAGTCCTTGATATACTCTAGACCACTGTTCCCCAACCAGTAGCTCATGAGCAAAATGTTGCTCTCCAACCCCTTGGATGTTGCTCCCAGTGGCCTCGAAGCAGGTGCTTATTTTTGAATTCCTGGCTTGTAGGCAAGTTTTGGTTGTATAAAAACCATGTACACAGCCAAACAGACCCTCCTGTAGGCTGCCAGTCCACATAGAGGCTAGTAAATGGCCAATCGCAACCCTTATTTGACACTGCTAGGGAATTTTTTCATGCTTGTGTTGCTCTCCAACTCTTTTTATACTTGAATGTGGCTCACGGAACAAAAAGGTTGGGGACCCCTGCTCTAGACCTACTGAAATGGTTAATGGCATGTGGTTAGCCTCTATAATACACAGCATGGTAAGTTCAAGCTTGTTTGAATGAAAGCAATCCATTTGCTTGTGACACTTTAGCTGGATTATGGTTTCAAAACTCACTGTATCAATAGCTAAATGTGTTTGTTTTTGCATATATACTGTTTATAGACTTCTCAAAATGTCCCCATTTTTTTTTTTTTTTTAAATTAACGACCTGTGTGTCAGCACTGACTTTTTCTTTGTATACAGTGCCTTGTGTTTACTAGCAAATCTTGGACTACAAGATCAAAAACCCTGGGAAGACAAAGTGTTAAAACTATAGGACTTGTATATGAAGGCCTAGCCCAAGTGCTATAACTTAGCCAAAGACTAAGCACTTGCACCTAGCCCTTGTTCAGTGCATGCTACTCCACATTGAAAATGCATAGGAATAGCGTACATAGCTCAGTGCCACAAGGAAGGCTTGTAGTTGTACCTGCATTAAGCAGAAGGTAAGAATATTAGCTTTTACTACCTTTCACTGCTTTCTTTTTCATTCTGAATGACATACTGTATGAGTGGATGTCCACAGATACCTCATTCCATGGCAATGGGAGGCTTCAGTAATAAAAATTGCAATTTAAATTTCCCACTTGGCCACACTCTCAAACCCATTCAGCTACACCCAAGCCAGACCCACCTCATCCACATTCCACAAATCTCTCTCTTGGCCCCATCTACCATGGCATGTTACACTGTACTGCATTACATTACACTGAAAGAAAACACAGATTGTTGTAGTAAAATTAACAATAATCATTTCACAGGTATCATTACTTAAATTGAACTGTAAGTGTACAATGTTGAGCTGCTGTTATCTAGTGGTCACCAAACATCCAGATGTAGGGCACAATCTATCTTTTGGACACCTTGCCTTAAAAATCTATTTACATATTTCACATTTGAAGGGGAATTCAACCCCTCCCACACTAGCCCCCAACCCCCCTCCCTCCTCCCCCCGGCCTACCTCTCCCCCAGGGCAAATGCCCCATAATCGCTACTTACTCCTCCATGCAGGTTCCCAGGCGCCATCTTCTCCAGCGATGTTGTCTTCTGTTGGCGCTCTGCGGCGCATTCACAGTAGGACGCATTTGCTGATTTGTACTACTGTGCATGCGCCGGAAGTTCATGAAGTTCAATCGGCGAACTTCGTGTGCATGGAGTATAAGTAGCGATTTAGGGGCATTTACCCCGGGGGAGCGCTAGGCTGGGAGGAGGAGGGAGGGGGGCCTAAAGGGGGGTGGGGGCTGGGGGTTAGCTCACGATGTTTTGAATTCCTCTTTAAGATAAACAACAATGTGACCAATGTTACAAGTCTGCTTTCTAAGCTAAATAGAAAAGTGCAATTGAAACTTTGTAATGAAATTGGTGTAAAATGTATTCTGTATTATATGTTAACATAAATAATGAATGAAACTGTCTTTTGATTTATAGGAGCTAACAAAGGCCATAGAAGAGAAATCTGACTGTGCAGAATATTATTGCCAAAGAGCTTATGCCCACATACTTCTCCAGAATTACAATGGTAACTGCCTTGAATTGATTTTCTGCTCATTTGTTGAAATTACATAAGATTATATAGAGCTTTAAAGCTAATGGCACATGTGGCATTTTGCCAACTGCTGCCAACCAGGTGTAAAACAGTGGCTGTCAAAAAATGTCAATCTGTCACTGGTTTTTATGTTCTTTAATGAGAAGCTTCCTTTCTTATACACAGAACTTGGTGACAGGAGGCAAAAAAAACTGTTTTTGCACATAGATCCACTTGTCACTCCATATGCTGTTACCCATTAACCCAAGTGTTGTGACTTTACACTACACTTTGATTTAAAGGAGAGCAAATTAGATTAGGATTATCATAAACCATTCATTTCTTGGGCTTTTCCCCACAGTAACGGACAATTTAAGCAAGTCCATTAGAACCTTTTAACCCTTTGCAGCTGGAGGGTAAATTCTTAATGGAAAACTATACCCCCCAAGCAATGTTGGTCTCTATAAAGATATATTGTATAAAGCAGCTCATATGCAAAACCCTGCTGCAGCTAAATAAGCCACTTTCATAATAATATACTTTTTTAGTAGTATGTACCATTGTGTAATCATAAATACTGTAGAAAATTGCCATTTAAAAAAAAAAAAAGAAGCCACCCCCTGGCATCCTAGGATTCACGGTGCACAAAAATAAAACTTAACAGTACTTGTTAGGTCACATGAGCCAATGAACAGACAAAGTTGTGTCTTTTGCTTCCACACTACTTCCTGTTACAGTTATAGCTGCAGTATTTCTGGTCAGGTGAGGCAGAACAGAGAATATCATGGTGGTTCAAGGCAAGAGATGTAAAAGCACAATATTTACATAAATATATACCAGTTTGGTAAGATTAATATGCCACTTAATTTATATAAACTATCTGTTGCTTAATTATTCATTTTGGCGGTATAGTTTTCCTTTAATGACATTATATACAGATATGGGGCCTGTTATCCAGAATGCTCAGGATCTGTGGTTTTCCAGATAAAGGTGTCTTTCTGTAATTTCAATCATCATCATACTTTGTCTACTAAAACTGTAAACATTAAGCCAGATAGGATTGTTTTGTTTCTAATAAGGATTAAATGGGTTGTTCACCTTTAAAGTAACATTTCTTATCATGTAGAGTAATATTCTAAGACAAAATGCATTTTTTTTCTCTTTTGATTATTTGTGTTTTTTCAGTTATTTTGCTTTGTATTCATCAGTTCTGCTGTATGCAAATATGCATTGATTTGAATAAGAGACTGGAATATGAATATATGCGTTTCTGAATATAAAGATGAGGAATAAAAAGTAGCAATAACAACATGTGTAGCCATATAGAGCATTTTTATTTTAGATAGGGTTACTGACCCCAATTTTAAAGCTTTTAAAAGTCTGAAGAAAAAGGCAAAAAAATGGCTACTAAAGACCAACGGAAAAGTTGCTTATAATTGGCCATTCTATAACATACTAAAGGTTAACTTAAAGGTGAACCACCCCTTTATATATTATAGTTAGGATCAAATACAATTTACTGTCTAATTATTACAGGGAAAAAGAAATTAATCGTTATTATTATAAAAATGAGTCTATTGAAAATGACCTTCCCATAATTTGAAACTTTCTGGATAACTGGTTTGTGGATAATTGGTCCCTTACTTGTGCCATATTTAGAAGTGACTAGGATCAGCCTGTATCAGAACCACTTTACTGTGTCTTTTAAAGTCACCCACACATAACAAGGTGCATAATGAAAGTCCTTTGCAAATTAAACATGGAACCCAAATTCTTTTTTTCATTAAAATATCCATATATGGAGTGATCTATTACTTACTTACTTCTAGAGGTTGTTGCACTGATATTGCCACTTCCCTGCTCAGACTTTGTAATTGTATAGCACACTGCTCATGGGCATCAGGTCCCCCATTCTGGCGCATACACAAGATTGTGGGGTGATACAAAATTTGTCTTAATAATAGTGTCCACAAAATAGCTAATGCTTGCTTACTGTGATTGTTTATATCCAAGACTGAAGGAAACAAAATTTAAATACTAAATATAGTGTAAGTAAAATCTTATTTTGTTCAATTAACATGATAGAAAAGAATTTGGAATTATTTCTTAGGGTGACTCGTCCCCTTTAACCCCTGATGGGGGTGGGGAACCATTGATACCACCCAATTGTTGAACACTAGATTGTGAGTGAAATGAAAAAGAAAAATGGTGGCCTTCAGCTTATGTCTTCAGTTTACTGCCGATGTTCCATGTCCTGGACAAAAGTGCGTTGAAAGTTGCATTGTGCAGTTATTTGGTCATTGGTGAATAAGCTTCTATTTTACAATACCTTGTACATTATTCCTTATATACACACTACACCAGTGATTTTCAACCTTGGTCCTCCAGCTGTTAAGAAACTACAAGTCCCACAATGCATTTGCCTGACTGTGGCTGTCAGACTCCTTCATTGCATTGTGGGACTTGTAGTTCCTTAACAGCTGGAGGACCAAGGTTGAAAATCACTGCACTACACACACATTTACTTTATACAATATATAATGCATTATATTTATTCTACACTGGAGTGGATTCCATGAAATGATTTCTGCTACCAAGTCCCACAAATCATTCAAATGGAGCTGTGTCGGTTCACGTTCCATTGCAGATATAGTTTGCAGTGCAAGCAAGGCTTCTCTGTGTAATACAGGAATGTGTTTGAATTCTCAATGCTTTGCTTTAATGCAGATGCTGTTTTGGATGCAAAGAGATCCCTGGAGCTTCAGCCTAACAATGCCAGCGCTTTCCTCAGGAAGGGGTACGTGTCATTACTAGTTTCCATTACTGTTCAGACCCCCGGCCCATCCAGCATTTAATTGTATTTTCATCAGTACTGCCCTAATCTAAGTGATGTTGTCATATGATAAAACATGGAATACAAATTAACTAATGGGAAGCATTGACTGCTAGTCGTTAGTGACATTGCAATTCTTTAAAGCATTGTATTTAGTTTGCAGTAATTATTTGCTAAATTGGTGTGCTTCTGATACTTGTATCCTTGGCAGATATAAAGTATCCCCCTCCCACCATATTAAGATATACTATTTTTATTGTTCGGCTTCAAATAACATAAATTGACGGAAGCCAGAAGAACTAGATGAATTTTTATTTTACACTTTTATTTGCCTTCTGTTTACTTCTCCTAGCAAGAGACCAGAGGAACATTTGAACCAGGAGAGCGCTGATAAATGTAATGATTGTATTTGATGATTCCCCTACTTGTTAAAATTCTTGATCAGTGTTGTGCTGGATTACTTTGTTTCCATAGCAACTGCAATTTGAGAGTTTTTCATCCCTTTGAGGTGAAGATTATTTGCATGATGTCATTGTTTGAGGAGTAGAATACCCAAAAGTGACCTTTTTTTCTGGTTTGTAGAGATGGTGTATTTCCCTACGAAGCCATTCTTGACACTTAAAGGAGAAGGAATGCTACAGAAGCAGTTTATTGCTGATAGATTAGCCACAATAGTGCAAGCTATAACACTATATTTATTCTGTAGAATTCTAAACCATACCTGAGTAAAAAGCTCTAGACACTCTGTCTGTTTAGGATAGCAGCTGCCATATTAGCGTGGTGTGACATAACTTCCTGCCTGAGTCTCTCCCTGCTCACTTATAGCTCTGGACTCAGATTACAGCAGGGAGGGAGAAAAGGGAGGAGGAGAGGAGCAAACTGAGCAGGCCCTGGATGTTTAAGCTGAAGGCAGGATGTGTACACAATAGAAGGAAAGAAATGTGTTTCTTTTGACAGAGGAGTCGGAGCAGCATTACTGTGAGGTTTTACTGGTGTATTTATATAGAACTTTCTGATAAAGCTTACTTCATTTTATCCTTTCCTTCTCCTTTAATACATGTTATGTACATCAGTTTTACCCATCCTGATTATCTGGTAACCAGATATCAGCTCCCTATCACAAGATAACAGCTCCCATTTATTTCTGAATCACACAGCAAATAATTCCCTCTACAATATAAAACTGCATTCCTGAACCAGTGTATTTTTTTAAGTTGTAATATTGGAGTGTAGGCAGCCTTCTCATATCATTTTGCCTGGTCATGTGATTTCAGAAAGAGCTGGGAGTTTAGGATGGATCTGCTTTCTGGTAGGCTGTTGTTCCTCCTCCTCCTCCTCAATTTAACTGAATGTGTCTCAGTTGGAACTGGATTTTACTGTTGAGTGCTGTTATTAGATCTACCAGGCAGCTCTTCTCTTGTGTTAGGAAGCTGCTATCGCATTACCTTCCCATTGTTGTCATGCTAGGCTACTGGGGGGAGGGGGTGATATCACTCCAACTTGCAGTAAAGTTTGACTGAAGTCACATGACTTGGGGCAGCTGGGAAACTGACGATATGTCTAGCCCCATGTCAGATTTCAAAATTAAATTTAAAGAAATCTTTTCTATTTTGAGAAACTGATTTCAGCACTATTAACTGATGCATTAAAAAAAATTTTTTTCTGTTGACCGTATTCCTTTAAATACTAAAATCCAGGTCCACTGCAATGCATTCAGTTACATTGAGTAGGAGAAACAACAGCCTGCCAGAAAGCAGTTCCATACTAAAGTGCTGGCTCTTTCTGAAAGCACCTGACCAGACAAAATTACCCGAGATGGCTGCCTACACATCAATATTACAACTAAAAAAATACACTTGCTGGTTCTCCCCCCCCCCCCCGACACGCTCATTGTTGCACAGAGTGATGTCGCCCTCTCCAATCATTACATCTGAGGGACACAGCCTCTCTGGGATGCCCTTTTTAGTATTACACAACTTTCCAGTCTTTTGTTGCACCTTTCCTAACTTTTTTTGGCAAACATAATCATTTCGAGGTCTACATGCCCAAATGTTTCATATAAGTATTGATTGAATCATAATGAATCCCTAAATATATGTTTTTTAAGTGTTTCTTGGTGTTTATTAATCCTTGAAGACAAAGAAATATTAATATAAGTGACTTATTAACTCACAGCTGACTTACAGCTGCCCTGGCAATTTTATGTGTCTGCTCCATGATTTTTATACACGGCATTCACATTTGCTTAGTTTCATGAATGAAGGTGATTGCTCCATTAAAAGTCTTTTGTTAATTCCAAAAAGACACCCTTGCAACAATACTAAATGACAAAAAAAGATTTCTTTGCTTGTAGTGTCTTTCTCAATTTTATACTCCCATTATTGTCAGTTATGATGTTCTTCCTTGGGAATCTATAGCATTAGCTGTGTAGCCTCATGTTATATAAAATAAGGTTTTAATTATGTGCTGGGAGTTGCTGTGCTATCCACATGTAGGGTTGCCACCTTTTATTCAAAAAATACCGTCCTTCCTATATATTTAGCTTTTTTTCCTATTAAAGGGGGATCCAAACCCCCAGGCGCTAACCCCGGCCTACCTATCCCTCCTGGGCTATTGCCCCTAAGTTGCTACTTACCCCTATGTGTAAGTCCCCTCCAGCGACATTCACAGGGGCCATCTTCTCTTCAAACCGCTTCTTCCTGAATGCTGCTCCGTTGACGCACGCGCAGTAGGACACTGATACTACTGCGTATGCGCACATAGTTCACAAAGTTCGCAGATTGAAGGAGGAGAGGTCGGCCTGGGGGGAGGGGGGAGGTGTTAGCGCCCGGGGGGTTCAATCCCCCTTTAAAGGAGAAGGAAAGCTATGGAGGCATTTATTGCCAATAGATTAGCTGCTCACTTCTAGCTCTGGGCTCAGATTAATGCAGAGACTGGGGGGGAGGGGGGGGGGGGGGGAGAGGAGTAAACTGAGCATGCTCACGCCCGGGGCAAGGAGGTTCACAAGGAAAGAAATGCAGTGTTTCTTATGACAGAGGACCAGAGGACTCTGAGCCACATTACTTTGAGGGTTTACTGGTATATATGGGTGGACCTTTCTGATAAGGCCTACTTAGTTTTAACCTTTCCTTTAATCTGACTTATAGTTTTTTCACAAATGAGTGATATCCCTGCAGTGAGCACCAATCATTTTGATTTATGATATGTTACCACCATTTATGTGGACATTGTCTTAAAATTTCTTATGATAACATGTATTTTAAAATTAGGGATGAAACCAGTATTTGTAAATCCTGCCTGATAACTGGTTGCATTTGGTAACAGCATAGTGTAGTTTATTCCCTTTTCTTTATACTTCTGTTACTTGTATCATTTGTTAGTCTTTTCAGTTTTTAAGTATTTTTACAATTAAGGGTTTAGTATTGGTGTTTTTATATGTAGAACTCTGTCGCCTAGAATAATGTCATAATCAATAGAATGATGAGATCTGCGCTGACCTGTTGGTGTTATTTTCTAATTTATTATTTTTCTAATTTATTGTTCCTGCTTATAACAGGGAGGCGGAATTTCATTTACAGAATTATTCTTCTGCTGAAGAAAGTTTCCGAAAAGGACAGATATTAGACAGTGAGTATACCGACTTGTTTTTTAAACAAATGATTGATCGTGTGCTGACACACAATCAAAATATGATATAATGCTGTAAACAGGTTAATCCACTATGAGCAATATATTCATTTTGACTTTTGAGGTAAGTTAACACCGCTTTCAGTAGTAATTACATTTACACATACAAACGGAATAACTGCTGCAAAAACCTGGAGAGAGCGTGTTACATTTAGTTGCTATATTTTAAATAACTTTGGGATAATGTATTTCAAGCTGCATTGTTTGCCTAGGGCTAGTAATTCATAGGAACTAATCAAAGGTGTGCTTTCAAACAGCTTGACCAGTAAATGCAACTTGCTTGTTGGTTGCTGTAGATGGCAAGATTGTTATATTACATCACACTTTTTAGTTTTTCCTAAGTGATATGACTGATTTTGAAGACTCTGATTTCACTATGGATTAACACACCAGAGTGATTTTTTGCCCTTGCATGGCAGCCACTACCCATTCATTGGAATGGGAACATATTCCCATGGTAGACACTGGCATTGTCAGTTGGGGATCCCAGGGAATGTTACTTGCATATCTAGGGGACAGGTTTCTTTCATTCCTATGGGATTTTTAAAAGCGCATTCATCAAATTGTGAACTGTAACTTTCACCCATTTATAGATAACCTTTTAATCCCATATGAATTAAGTGCATTTTTCTTTCATGGATCTGCCCCTAAGTATTACCCTCATTATAGTACCAGCAGAAAGGTTAGGGTGTTTTGGCCCACCATGACATGTGCCGGTTAAAACGGATATTTATGGGTCACTATACCCTATATTTTTCATTCAGAATTTGTTTTAAGATGTAGGACCGTGTTAGCCATGTGAAAAAATGCAGGAAATGTAAAATTTGGTGATACCTTTTATTGGCTAACTGAATTGCAAGCTTTAGGGGCACACAGGCCACTTCGTCAAGCAAAATGAAAACTGCAAAGGCACATTATATATATATATATATATATATATATATATATATATATATATATATATATATAATACACAAAAGCCGTAAATATCTTGTAAATTATATCCTTATAAACGGTGAGTTCTGATGTCATTTCTGTCACATGACTCACTGAAACTTGTGTATTATAATAAAGTACCCCCAGTTGCAAAATATGAGGATATTAGAAGTTACCTCGGAGTTCCATGACCTGTATAAAAACACTCGGCCTTCGGCCTCGTGTTTTTATATGGTCATGGAACTCCTCGGTAACTTATAATATCCTTATATTTTACAAGAGGGGGTACTTTATTCACTATATATATATATGTGTGTGTGTATATATATATATATATATATATATATATTACTGTTAGATCACTGAAAAAGGGGTTATGGGCAATAAATTAGGTGACCATAGATGTACCATATGGGACAAACAATCTCCCAACCTGCCACTAACCATTCAGATCAAATAAAGTAGTAGAAGAACAGATCAGACAATGTTCTGCCCCTAACAGCAATCGTGCAAAAGTTATTTCTGACTAAAGCTGCTGGCAGTCTCCCACTGATCTCGTCAGATTGGCAATATATGCAGAGATATTATTGGTAGCCAATATAAATGTTAGGGATGCACCGAATCCAGGATTTGGTTCGGGATTCGGCCAGGATTCGGCCTTTATCAGCAGGATTCAGATTCGGCCGAATCCTTCTGCCTGGCCGAACCGAATCCTAATTTGCATATGCAAATTAGGTCCAGGGAGCTAAATCATGTGACTTTTTGGCACAAAACAAGGAAGTAAAAAATGTTTTCCCCTTCCCACCTATAATTTGCATATGCAAATTAGGGTTCGGATTCGATTCAGTATTCGGCCAAATCTTTCGGGAAGGATTCGGGGGTTCGGCCGAATCCAAAATAGTGGATTCGGTGCATCCCTAATAAATGTTCTAACCTATCCGATCAACTGAACAATCGCCATCTCTCAAAATGTCGGGACACTCCACACACACGGCCCAAAATGATCAAATATCTGCATCTATGGCCAGCATTACAGATAAGACAGAGATAACTTGAAGAAGCTCATAAAAGTAATTAGGGTGGGTTATAAATAGCCCAGTGGTCTGGATTCAGTCAGGTCACATAGTTTGAGCTAAACCAAGACAGAATAGGGTAAGGTTAACACAATTGGACAATAAAAGTGAAGGTATAGGTAAGGGTTCCACTGGGTGGGATAACATATGGAACCAGAACGTATCCACTTCACACGCCCATAGCAGACTGTAACAAATCAACTACAAATGGGAATAGTGACCTGTAAAGATAAGACAATATAAGCAGTTTATTGGCAATAGATTGCATTCTGCAGAATGCTTTACCATACCTGAGTAAACCACTCTATAAACTCTCTCTCTCTGTTTGTTTGCGATAGCAGCTGCCATGCTAGCTTGCTGTGACATAATTTCCTGCATGAGTCTCTCCCTGCTCATTCATAGCTCTGGGCTCAGATTACAGCATGGAGGGGAGGAGGGAGAGAGGCACAAACTGAGCATGCTCAAGCCCAAGCCCTGGAGGTTTAAGCTGAAAACAGGAAGTCTGATACAGAAGCCCATGTGTACACAATAGAAGGAAAGAAATCCTGTTTCTTTTGACTCAGAGCAGCAATACTTTGATGGTTTACTGGTGTATTTATATAGACCTTTCTGATAAAGTTCACTTAATTTTAGCCTTTCCTTCTCATTTAAGCCAAGTGGTTAAGAATTTCACATATACAGAAATCACTATAAAGTGCCTAGGTTATTTGTTTTCTGGGTCAATGATTACAATGGAGTTTACACACCTGTTTTTCCCCAGTCTATGCACAATGTACCATTAAATATCATTCATAGAACAGGGTTTACATTAATTTACCATATTTTCTCTCTGCTTAGTCCTTGCAACTGAATGATATGTCATTTGTCACAAGGGGGCACTCTTAAGCTACATGCTTTTATTTTGTTGCTCTAAAGAATGTATTGTTTTGCTGTATTGTATATTCAAATAAAATTCAAGTGTATAATTACAACACAATAGTGAATGCCTATATGTTTTCTTGAATCACATTATTGCCAGCATGCAAGTACAATGGCTTATGCATCCATGATTGTATTCCAATAAATCATATTTGTAGAGTTACATGTACTTGATCACTTTCTGTCCTCTGGAAAAAGGTACCGAAGCATTAGGGCTCTCACTACCAGACGGTGTGTTCTTCCCCCAAGATATAAGGCTCCCCCCCCCCACACACACACCTTATTATATACCACAATGTTACACAGCCACTGTACACCATTGTATAAAATAGCCATTGGATACAATTGTTCTCTATGAGCACATCTGCACATCATGTTGTTACTACTATCAAATCACAATGATACACTTATGTCTGACATTTAGCATTGTTTACTTTACATATTACATCTGCTGAGTGTGCACTGTCTTGTCCTGTCCCTGTACTATTCTGTCCTGTCTTGCAGTAGTTGCACATTTTTGCACTTGCACTTTTTGTGTGTTGTCCGGTACTTCTATCTTGTACTCCTATGTTGTACTTCTATGTTGTGTGTGGCCCCATGGTCTGAGGAACGTTGTTTCATCACTCTGTGTACTGTACAAACGTATATGGATGAAATTACAGTAAACTCCATCTTGGCTCTTGACTTTATCTCAGTGCTGGTGCTGGCAGTCTATTGGTGGGTCTGGTGAAAGTAGAATGGTACTTCTTTCCCATCATAACGGAGAGATGTATCTGGACAGTTTGGGGGGTTATTTATCCGGTGCGAGCCACCATGACAGTAGCTGCGCATGCACGTTTGCGCTTGCGTGACATCATGCGCATTAAGAAAAGCGCTCACTGTTGGGGCCACTTTTCTTAAAGTGCATGTGCAGCTCCTGTCATGGCGGCTCGCACCGGGAGCTCCCTCTCAGTGCGAGCTTTCCGGCGCTGGCGGGGGGCTTTTTAAAAAAAAAAAGTACTAGTACCCCCAACTGAAATGCGTGCTCTATCAGCCCACATATTCGATTGGTGGTAACTTTTTTTTTATATGATTGGTGCCCTTTAAGGCAAAACAGGATTTGTGTTGTTTGGCAGCAATAGGATCACATTATGAGAACTGTTCAAATGATCGCTCTTCATCAAATCTTGATATAGGAAATGCAAAGTGTTTTTGCAAATATTCAAATTATATTCAGATATATTCAGCTCCCTGTTTTGATATATAATGTTCATGTAATTAATAGGCACAGAAAAGTGCAGCCCTAGAAGGATTAATTACAGGTTCCCATACCTTTTAATCACTGATGATGAAGAGGTTTGTGAGCTGTCAGAACTGTGTGTAACAATAAATACAGGAACTTTGAATTTTTTATTGTGTAGACCTTATTTTTCCTTTCGATGTAGCATCTGATCTTGCTTGGTTGAGATTACTAAAACAACTAATTAGCTGGATTGAAGCATCCCATTTTTCACTTCAAGTGATGTCAATAAGCAGCATGAACACATCAATAACCTGATAATGGAAATGTTCTGTTTTTAATGTCTTTCAGCCTCCACTCCCACATTTCCTACTTGGATTAAACGGTGTGAGGAAAAGCTAACTGGTAAGGAGGTTTTTTTTTTTTTTTTTATTTCTCCATAGGGAGTAAGTGTTGTTTCTCTTCAGCTGGTTTTTGCTGAATTCTTGTACTTGGACCGAGAAGCAAAGTTGAACACTAGAAGCTCACACATTTAGGGCTGGGGCAGACAGGGAGATTCTGTCGCCTGGCGATTAATTGCTGGCGACAATCTCCCCGAACGGCCTTCTCCCTGTCCGCCGCCTGTTTAAATCAAAAAGCGCCAGCGCTAATACACACGCGGTGAGGCAATTTCCGGAATCGCCCGACGTTAACAACCTGTCTGCCCCAGCCCTTAATTTGCTGTGCCATAAGCAGTGTTCTGCACTGAGGTTGCCTGGACTTTTTATAGGATGAAGCAACCGCAGTGCAATATTTTTGCAGTAACTTTAGTAAGGTGAATATGATAGGGC
This sequence comes from Xenopus borealis, assembly GCA_024363595.1. Taxonomy (NCBI): domain Eukaryota; kingdom Metazoa; phylum Chordata; class Amphibia; order Anura; family Pipidae; genus Xenopus; species Xenopus borealis. The sequence continues at coordinate 120,727,562 of CM044434.1, read as the reverse complement.
ACCATAGCATGTTACTTGGGGTTCGTTTGTGACAAAATTGCAGCTTCTCAGAGTGGTGCTTCACTGTGTTTTGGGAAGTTTAAATGTATTTATAACAGCATGCCTTTATAGGATTCACAATTGCTTAGCCAGCAGCTCCTGCAAGAGAGGAGCACATAAGTATTTAAGTTATTTTGTGATTTGGATTCCTAGGTTTGAGAGAGTGGTTGAGGAACAAATCTATGCTACATTAATACAGTGGTACAGAAAAGAAATGGAGAACACCGGGCAAATTCATTTTAGTTGTGTCAATTTCATGCCACCACCAAAACTTTGTCTCATTTATAATTTGTCGTTCTTAGGGAAAAGGCAATATATTTTATAGAAACCCTGAGCATTGCTGCTTAGGGACCCTATTGCAATGTGCAGTAGTGTATCCGTTTTTTATTCAGATTTCACACTTTTCACATATTTTGTTAACATCTGTAATGTAGTATTTTTTGTTTTTTAGTTTCAACAGAAAGGCAATTGGTAAGTTTTATGTCTTATACCCCTTTTTTTTTATTTGTAATTGAATGATCGTGATACATATAATAAAAATATTATATTCATGTGTCAGCTTTTATCTTCTCTAAACCGTTTTCTAGTTCATTTCAAGATAATATATTGGTCTTAGGAGGCAACTGTTTAAAGGAACTAGAACACTTTTTTTTAATGTTCAAAACTGTACCCACACCATTACAGTATATTCATGTACAGGTATTAAAATCCTATTCAACATTATCATGGCAGTTATTTAATATTTTCTACTGTATAGCATTTATTACTAAAAAATAAAGTTGCTGTGCCCCCAGTGGTTTGATCATCATGTGACCACACAGATATTTGTTTCCCCCTCAATTTTCCATTGGCACTGAAACGAAGGAGCAAAATCACCTTGATCTTCTTTAGATGGATATCTAGTATTATATTGCTTGACAGATCTCAAATATATATATATATATATATATATATATATATATATATATATATATATATATATATATATATATATATATATATATATATATATATATATATATATATATATATGTGTGTGTGTATGTATATATATATGTGTATATATATGTATATATATGTATATGTATATGTGTGTGTGTGTGTGTGTGTGTGTATATATAGATAGATCTAGATAGATCTGTGATTAAAACCGTCCATTACTGCACCAAGTAGAAATATATTCCATAGATTTTTCTATTCTGTTGCTCCTTCATTAGAAAGACAGTTTAATGCTTATCCATGCTTCTGAAACTCCTTATCCAATAACCTTGTTTAACATTATCTCTCACTGCTTGAGTTGTTCTTGAAATTGAACAAGTGATCTATACATGTGCTTTATTCTCGCAGACTAACAACTCGCAGACATCACAGAAATACAGGTAAATATATGACTTTATCTATTTTGTTATTTATTTTGCCTATAAGGAAAGAACACCATGATCTCTCGGGAAAAACCTGTGCAGTTGAGATGGCTGAAAAACAGTGAAAGTGGTAGAGCATGTGACGTACCATAATTAGCACGGCAGGAACCTATTGCCTTTTTTAAACTATAAAATGAATATGAAGAGGGTGCAACTTGCAAGTACTTTCTTATATTTTGCTTGCTTTTGTTCTCCCTGAGTGGGTAATAAACTGCATGGTGATATAACCCCAAAGGCTCTCTTTCTATCTCCCTCTTCTAGTCACGCCCTTGTTTTGCTTATAATTTAAAGGAGAACTTAACAACCCTTTAGGCAAAAGTACCCACTTGCCACTCTCCGCTGGCCTTACTCCCTTTTCCCGCCTGAATTCTTTCCCTGTAGAAATAGTGACTGCACATGCAGAGTCAACACAGCAGAGCTCATGGGCACCAGCTTCTCTTCGGTATTCTTCATAATGCAAGCGCCATATTGGCGCATGCACAGTTGGCGCAATCCTTCTGTTCACGAAAACTGAACATCCTCCAAAAGCAACGGAAATTGCCAAAGGGACCTGAAGAATTCAGATGCGTCAGAAGATGTCACCTGTGAGCTCCACTGCGCTGACTCTGCATGTGCGGTCACTATTTCTAGAGGGAGACAGAATTCAGGGTTACAACTGTGTGGGGGAGGCAGGGATGGGGGTTAGTAAGGAGTTCAGTTCTCCTTTAAGAAATTGCTTAGACTGACATATGAAGATATTCATTTAAAAAATAAGTCTCTTTGATCTTGTTGACCTGCGTGTGATGAAGGCCATGTGTGAGGACAATAACAGGACATTCATATCTGGCTGTTTAAGTGCCTATAATTTCTGACCCACTTTGCTTTAGACTTAAAAATTCTTGCTGTGCTGCCACCCTACAGTGATTATATGGTTGATGATTAGCTCTTCCCATTCCCTTTTGCCACTTGACTAGATTGCTGACACTCAGTAGAAACTTCCTGATTGCAGATATCACCAGGCTATCATAATCCATTTGTACGTAGACTTTAAGAATGAATTTTCCTTTTTGACATAGCTGCATTTTAGTCATAGCCAAGGATATGCGATTCTGCTCCATTTGTAAAAACATTTATATGATCTCTTTTCCTGGCGAAAAGTATAGGTATGGTATACATTATCATGAAATCTGTTATCCAGAAAGCTCCAAATGACGGAAAGGCTTCCATTTTTTTCTGTAATAATAAAGCAGTACCTTGTACTAGAGACCTGCATGGGTTTCTAAGACCCGGAGACCGTGACCCAAACCACAACCCGCATATTTACCCACTTTGATCCACTAACCCAGTGATTTTCAACCTTGTGCCTCCAGCTTTTAAGGAACTACAAGTCCCACAATGCAATGAAGGAGTCTGACAGCCACAGTCAGGCAAATGCATTGTGGGACTTGTAGTTTCTTAACAGCTGGAGGCACAAGGTTGAAAATCACTGCACTAACCAACCCTGACCCACAACTGCCTTATCCGCAACCTGACCCACAACTCAGGACCTGCATCTATGCCCGCACCTCAAAATACTACCCTTATTCCGCAGGTTGCCCTAGTGATTGAACTTACTCATTGAATCCATTCACTTTATTTTGAGTGCTATTGGATTAATTTGAATTTGACTTGTATAAAGATTCAAATTACGCAAAGACCCTCAGAAAAACTCCAGGTCCCTAGCATTTTAGATATTTTGCATTTAAACAAAATAAAAGATGCTTCATGACAGACAATGTAGTTTAGGAGGAAATACATATGTAGGGCTAATCTGGTAACTGCTCACAGGATTTTAAGTAACGCACACATACCCACTCACACACCCCCATACTTGCACACACACTCAGGATTATTTCATGTGGAATATTCTATCCGTGCTACTATTTCCAAAGGAAGGAAAGGTAGGTAGCTAGTGGCAATCACAGCAGTCCAATAACTTAAGTAGTGCACTAATTTAGCTATGAACTGGTAATTAGCCACACCCACATTGAATACAATGCTTTGTGTGCTAGAACACAAATAATTAAGCGTTTAAGTAGATTCGTTTACAGAGGGAAGACCATGTCAAAGAAATTAATTTATTCATAGTCTGTGGACATAAAGCGAGAGAGGTTAGTGTGATAAAGTATCAGTCACTGGTCTGTGCTTAATGCTAAGCAATTATATTCTTTTTATGAATTAATACCTTTTATTATAATTTGCAATTCATTAACTTCGTTTTATGATTTGGGTGCTATAGAAGGCTACAACTGTCAAAAACAACAGTTTTCCTTTATACTGCAGATCTATCACTCTTAATTTGCATTTAATGTATTTTGAAGGGGATGGAGAATTAATATGGAAATAACATATGACTAATAATTGTTTTCAAAAAATTTTTTCAGTAGAGTCCATTTATTCTGTTCTTGGCCAGACATTTTTAGTATCCACTTTATTACACCCTCCGCATATTTTTTTTTTTTTTT
>CM044434.1:120702894-120721115 GCA_024363595.1 Xenopus borealis | reverse complement strand
GTGGGGGCTACAACAAGGAGCTGGTCACTGCTCCAGTATAACTACAACAAACAAGCAAAATATATATAAATGATGGGGGGGTTTAGAAGAAATGTGTTTTGAGATTTTAAGTGCATACTTTTGTTTATTGCTACTTTTCCCTTTTTTGCAGTTGAGTAATAAAGATTAAAGACATTAAAAACCACAAGATTTCTAAAATTAGATAACTGTTAGCCCAAAACAGAAGTTCAAAAGAAGATTTTTTTGGGGAACATGCTCTTTGTTCAATTCTTTGAACAAACTTGACAACTGTATGACTATAAGGGTAGCGTCTGCTTTTAACCATGCAAAGTTACAGTAAATAAGAAAATGCCCAAGATTCAGACTTCAGATAAATGTTAATATATTCCAGGAAGCTCCCATTACCAGGCTAGTATGCTTTTAGGAAAGTACATCATGCAGCTTGATTAGTGTGTTTTGGGGCAGAAATTCAGTAGACAAGAACATTGTTATGCAAACTGCTCTCCAGTAGGCGTTCAAAATTATATAATGGCTTTGTCCTAAATTGATTGGATATATTATTTTACACCCAGCTTTTTCTCCTGTCCTGTTAACCACAGAAAATATTGCTGGAAACAATTGGGTTTCCGCTTCTTTATCATGTTTCATGATTTATATGATTTTATAAGTAATAGTGAAAGGAGGGAATGATTGTGATGGGGTGTAACAGGCCCAGACTGGCAATCTGTGGGTTCTGGCAAATGCCAGATGGGCTGCTGTAAGTTGCCATAGAAAGTGACTATTAAGTGGGCTGGTGCGGGCTGTTTGGGCCTCCTTGTAGCAGGAATGGCAGGGCCTGCTTTGAATCCCAGTCCAGACCTGATGTGTAACATAGTAACATAGTAAGTTAGGCTGAAAAAAGACTCGCGTCCATCAAGTTCAACCTTTTTTTCTTTTAATTTTAATTGCCTAACTGCTAGTGTACATATGCACTAGTGCATTGGGATTCTGTTTTCTTGATAAACCTCAGACTGCCTTCATATACTTAATATGGGCTTAAAGATATACTGTTCTTAGAATAAATTTTTGCGTATAACAGAATAGGCAGCACAGTGTAGTCTTTTTAAAAATGGTTATTTTACTGCTAAAATGTAATGGCACTTTTGTTCTTGCATTGTAGAATCTGTTTAGTTTTCTCCTGTAGTGATGTGCTGGTTGAGAATTCCTCAAACCGCATTCAACCCTAATCCACCCCCCTCCCAATCTGCACCTGGCCCGCTGCTGCCCCTCTATTTATAGACCCACGCCTGACCCACACTGTTGTGACATCACAAAAGGGGCGGGCACAAGTCTATAAATTTCAACACCGGAAGTGCTAGGTCACAGGATTTGGTGCAGGAGTCGGTAAGACCCCCGGGTCCTGCGGGTTTCGGCCATCCCACACATCAGTTATCTCCTGCTTTATGGTACATATTGTTGATGTGCCATCAGAGAAATGAAACAGACATGTTTTATTAGGACACAAATGTTCACAAAATCTTGTTGATTTGGCACCTATTTCTTTAGAAAGGTCTGAATTAGGGGTAGGCAGAAGAAGCACATGCTAGGGTGCATGGTTTAAAGGGAGGGGCAAGGTGGCGGATTAAAGGGAGGGGCAAGGTGGCGTGCCCTTGGTTTGTGTGTGAGCACAGACTTAAAATTCTTTAAACATTCTTTATTTATATGAAATTGGGGTTTAAATATGGTTTGTTTTACATAATACATTTTATAAATATCTGTTTCATAAAGCAGTCCGAAAAGAGGAGCATGTCTATCTCTCTAAATAACACTCGCCTCCGTGCTACACGCAAACCCATCCCTCCACGGGTGAAAGTCCAATATTGAAAACAGCAGCAAGTGGAGCACCAGAGCGAGTGTAAAAATGATTTTAATGTTCCAAGTTAAAAAGACTCATAGTCAAAATCTCCATACAAAAAGCATATCAGGATCCAGTACTTTACGCGTTTCGTGGCTCACGCCACTTCCTCAGAAGCACCTTGCACCTGCAATGTTCAGAGGTTTACTTTAGCTATACTTGAAATAGGTCTTGTGTTGGCAGTGTCGTGGGTCGCCCCTGTCCCCTCCCTTTTATTTGCTCAAATTTTCATCATCAGGACGGAGCAATGGGAATTAGCACACAGGAAATGTAAATTTCTGAACCAATGTGGGTGTGGTTGGACAGCATGCCGCCCCCTAAAATCCTGCCGCCTAGGCCCGGGCCTAGATGGCTTCTCCACAAATCCGGGCCTGGGTGTTGGAAATTCTTTCTGACTATAGTTTGAACTTAGATGTCTAAAAATGTTTGCACAAAAAAAAAGTGGCATTATAAGGACTTAAATTTTCCAGTTCCTGGTAAGTAAGATCAATTGTAAGAGAATGAGACCAGAATGACATAGTTAAACCCTCTAGATAATCTGAAAGAGTGTGACATCAGAAGTACCTAGGGAATGGGTGTGGCTTGTTTATGCAGAGCTCCTTATTACTCGCATGGTGTAAAGGGAGGGGTAGCATGGAGAAAAGAGAACTGTGATCCATAGCTCTTAGGTTGAACACTGGTGCTTCTTTCTTTTTTTAGATATCTTTTATCTGAATGGCTCCTGAAAGGGGAATTCAACCCTGTACGTGGGGTGGGGGGCATGGCATTTCTTTTTACAGGGTTAAATTCTCCTTTAAGTTAAAGGGATACAGTCATGGGAAAACATGTTTTTTTTTCATAACACATCAGTTAATAGTGCTGCTTCGGTAGAATTCTGCATTGAAATCCATTTCTCAAAGAACAGATTTTTTTATATTTAATTTTGGATTCTGACTTGGGGCTATAGGTATTTTCAGTTTCCCATCTGCCCCCAGACATGTGACTTGTGCTCTGATAAACTCCAGTCACTCTTTACTGCTGTACTGCAATTTGAAGTGACATCACCCTTCCCAGCAGCCTAAGGCTATGGACACACAGGCTGTTGTCAGCGGCAGTTTTCAGCCTGCCTAATTGGACTGACCTCAGCCTGTGTGTGATGCACACAGGCTGATAAGATTCAATTCAATGGAGCAGGGGCACTGAGCAGGTCTGCTTCTCTAAGCTTGCAAAATTACACAGGCTGACAACAGCCTGGTGTGCCCATAGCCTTAGAACAGCACTCACTAGTAAAAATCCAGGTCCCACTGCGACATGTTCAGTTACACTGAGTAGGAGAAACAACAGCCTGCCAGAAAGCAGTTACATCCTAAAGTGCTGGCTTTTTCTGAAAGCACATGACCAGACAAATTGACCCGAGATGGCTGCCTACACATCATTACAACTTAAAAAAAAAAAACTTTCTATTTCAGGAATTCAATTTTATATTGTAGAGTGGATTATTTGCAGTGTAAACAGTGTATCTTAGAACTAAAAAACAACACCATAAAAATCATGTCAGAATCCCTTTAAAGGGCACCAGTCACCCAAAAAAAGATTGAGAATCCTATTTTATCACATTAGTCAAGCAAAATGAACTTTAATAACACTATATAAATTATTTGAATCTTGTTTCCTTCAGTCTGGGAATTCATAATTATAGCAAGCAGACAGGAGCCATTTTGTGGACACTGTTATTAAGACAAGCCTTGTATCATCTCAGAATCTTGTTTATGCACCAGAATGGGGGACCCGATGTCTATCCCCATGTCCTGGCTACACAATTAAATGGTGAAGAGCGTGGGGGAATGTGTAGAGAGCAATGACATCTAGGAAGTGCTGAACAGAAAGTGAAAGTAATTATCTGCCCCGCCTCTATGCCTTGGGCAGACAATATATGATTGACAGCTGACATTTTAAATGAGCTTACAACCATTATGAGCTTTAATAAAAAATAGAAATTGGATTTCATGTTTAATTTGAAAAGGACTTTTATTTGAGAGCTTTTTTGTGTCAGGGTGACTGGTCCACTTTAACTTTTAGTATGTTCCAGAATGGTCAGTTCTAAGCTACTTTTCAGTTGATTGTAATTATTGGTCTTCTTTTTCTGACTCTTTCCAGCTTTCAAATGGGTGGTCAGTAGAGATGAGCAAAATTGTTTCGCCTAGTTTCGCTGAAAAAAAGGACGCCTATAGACTCCAATAGGTGAAAAAAAATTGTCAAAAAAAAAAAGTCGCCCATAGACTTCAATGCATTCAGCAAATTTTTGTGAAATGGATCAGATTAGCCCCTCACTAGGGGTCACTGACTCCATAAAATGCTCTGTGTGGCTACAGATTATTGCTACTTTTTATTGCTCATCTTTCTATTCATGCCTCACCTGTTCATATCCCAGTCTCTTAGTCAATTCCATTCATGGTTGCTAGGGGAAACTGGGACCTTAGCCACCAGATTGCTGAAACGGCAAACTGGAGAGCTGCTATATAACTCGAAAACCACAGGTAAAGAATGAAAACCAATTGCAAATGGTCACAGAATATCACCCTCTATATACTGAAAGTTAACTCCGAGGTGAGCAATCCCATTTAAAGGCATTTATAAAAGCAGAAAAAAACTATTTTAAAACTTTTTAAAAGGGTACTCTGCAATTTCATGGGTTTCCTTTTAAAATTTCCCATAGGTCTAAACTTTACTAATCTTGCAAACCATAAATGCAAGCATTTCAGCATGGATCCCATTCTGCTTGAGTTTGTTTTTCACAAACACCTTCTCAAACAGCACCTTTTATTTTCTGGTCTGCTTCTTTTAGTTCTATACACGAGACTCCTAATATATTAAGTAATTTAACAGCTGTTCTTTTAGAAGTGAAACTCCTAGTCACTACGTGTAGCAGAGTACTCACACTTGAGAGAAATGAATACTTATTACATTCTGCAGCCTATCAAATGTGTGCTTTTCTTCTGAATAATTGTTATTCTTGCGGTAATCAAGCAGCTGTTTTCATTTTGTTTACATGGAAAGTGAGCAAACTGCTTTTGTGCAGCTCCATACTAACAATGCTGTGTACTTGGGGGAACTGCAATGAAATCTTTCCATTCACATAAGGATTCATGGTACAGTTGAATAGAAGCACCTGCCCATAGACTGTAAGTGCTTCACACATTCCACTGGCCTCTTTATTTTATATACTGACCTGACATACTTTTAAAGTGTCTTTTTTATTTATCTCAAAAGAATGTTTACAGGAAAATGAAGGTTTTTTCTCGGAAATTATTTGTAAATAATGTTGTTCTCTAAACGTTATACCTATAGCCTATTCCGATGTCATTTAGTTTGAAATTGCAGGCATTTAATACCATACTCATAGAGCTATTTTGTTTTTCACCTACAGTTAACTGTTAATATGAATCTACCTTCAGGAGAAAACTACAGTTTAAAGCTACATCTCCTTCATGCTGTTATACCTGACCAGAGTATATTCAAAATTCTTTCAACAAAGGTAAGCATTGCGCAGATATGAGACCTGTTATCCAGAATGCTCAGGACCTGGGGTTTTCCAGATCTTGGGATGGGATCTTTCCGTAATTTGTATCTTCATACATTAAGTCCACTAGAAAATCATATAAATATTTAATAAACCAAAAAGGCTGATTTTTTGCCTCCAATAAGGATTAATTATATCTTAGTTGGGATCAGGTACTGTTTAAAAAAGGAAATCCATTTTTGTGGCTTAATTTACAATAAGCGAGTCTATGGGAGACGGCCTTTCTGTAATGCTGCATTTTCTGGATAATGGGCTTCTGGATAATGGGTCCCATACCTGAATTGCATCATTTTAAAGGAGGCTACCAGCCAGAAGTCAAGCAGCCAGGGATGACTGTTGCATTCATCCTGCCTTATATCATGAGCTATTGGCTAACAGAGCTGTATTGGGGTGTGTTGGTGAAGTTTTTTTTTTTTTTTTGGGGGGGGGGGGTCAGGGAAGTGTTTAAAGTTTCCTTTAGCTTCCTCATTTTCTGAAAACTACATTTTTAATTTGTTCTATGCTGCCTCTTCAACTCTATGTATGTAAGTATGTATGTATTGCATTGCTGCTCTAGCCCTAAAACACGGTATTTGGGTTATTTTTCCTTAATTACATAGTTGCTATTGTAAATTGTCTTTTTATAGGTGTTTTTACAGCTCGGTCAGGTGCAAGGTACAGGTATAGGATCCCTTATCGGGAAACCCATTATCCAAAAAGCTCAGAATTCCGGAAAGACCATCTCCCATATACTCCATTATATAGTGAATAAAGTACCCCCTCTTGTAAAATATAAGGATATTATAAGTTACCAAGTTCTGTCATGTGACAGAAATGACATCAGAACTCACCGTTTATAAGGATATAATTTACAAGATATTCACAGCTTTTGTGTATTATAATAAAATAATCCACATTTTTTTCAAAAAAATTCTGTAATAATAAACAATACTTGATCCAAACTAAGATATAACTAATCTTGGCAGTAAAACCAGCCTATTGGGTTTATTTTATTTTTTTTACATGAATTTCTAGTAGACTTAAATGAGAAAGGAAAGGTTAAAATTAAGTAAGCTTTATAAGAAAGGTCTATATAAATAAACCAGAGTCCTCTGTCAAAAGAAATACAACATCTATTTCCTTCTATTGTGTAAACATAAGCTTCTTTGTCAGCTTAAACCTCCAGGGCCTGGGTTTGGGCATACTCCGTTTACTCCTCTATCCCCCTCCCTTTACCCCCCTTCTCTGCTGTAATCTGAGCCCAGAGCTATGAGTGAGCCTCAGGCAGGAAGTGATGTCACACCAAGCTAATATGGCAGCTGCAGTCCTAAACAAACCAAGAGCTTCTTGAACTGTTTACTCAGGTATGGTACAGTATTATACAGAATAAATATAGTGTTCTATTGCAGCGAATCTATTGGTAATAAAACTGTTTTGGTAGTGTTCCTTTAAGGTATGAAGATCCAAATTACGGAAAGGTCCCTTATCTGGAAATCCCCAGGTCCCCTGAGCATTCTGGATAACTGGTCCTATACGTGTACTAGATCCCATACTTGTATTTGATCCTGAGTGTATACCTCAAATCCTTTTCCTAAAGCAAGAGAAGACTGCTTGTCCGGAGGGAAATGGAAATAGTCAGTATTACCTGCTTTTTACCGTTGAAGTGAAAAACATGATACTTCTCGTTACTCCTCTTTATTTGAGATTATGAATTAAAGAATCATTTTGAATTCTAATGATCGTATTCCTTTAAGCGCTCTGTATTTAGATCTCCCTAGGCATCTTCCCACCGGAATGCGTATTTAAGTCTGGCCAGGAAAGCTCCATTGCTCTAGGTTAAAAAATATAGTTCTTAGGAAGTGACACAATAAACAGAAAATAGATGGGATTTTGTATTCAACGCAAGGCTGTTTTATGAAGAATATTTTGTTGAAGACGGATCTTATGCCCTTAAGGCATTAACATTCTCAGCATAACCGAGATAGAAAGAGAATGTTATTGAAAATGTGTTTGATGAGAGAAATTGTCTGTGTGAGAATATCTATTCTTATGGATGGCAGTAAATAAAGCTGTGATGTTCAGGGAACACAAGCCGTAATTGCTTGCACTGACAGAAGCACAGGCTTAGTAGCATAACTAATTAGTTTTAGGGCACAATAGTTTCTAATTAGGCAGAATACAAGGTGGCCTGCACGCAACTTGATGTTTAGGCAGGGCATTTTTTCATAACTGACATCTGAAAATGTGGATATATTCAAATTAAATATTTTATTAGATTGATGGCTAAAAACAAAGCCTTGAATACCAATTAGCTTCAGTGCCCTTGCGTGATGGGCAACAGTCTGTGTAAAGACATTTTCTGTTAACACAATACTCCGTTAAAGGAGAAGGAAATGCTGGAGGCACTTGTGGTGCCAAACATTAGGCAACCCCAAGTGATTGTATGTACCTACCTGGAACCCTGGGTCGGTGCTCCTATCAGCAGAAGCCCGGGGTTATACGAGGGAGCATCACGGAGAGATCTACTTCTGTCTTTGCGTGGCTGTGCATGTGCAGTAGAATGAAAAGCCGAACTTTAACTTAAAAAGTTGTCTGTTTCGTTAAACTGTGCATGCGTTGGTCTGGGGGTCACCATCTTGGAAAGTGTCTCTCAGTGGGTTCTGAGCAGCTGAGAAGCTAAGCTTAGGGGTTGTCGCAAAATATCAAGCAGAAAATGAGGTTGGCCTTTTAATATAAGCTGACTCATTATTAAATTTTGATGCTAGTTGCACTGGTTTCTGTGGTGCCATGTAGTAATTATTTGTATTAATTACTAATCAGCCTTATACTGTGACATTTCTATTCTATGTGTACTGTATATTGTGAGTGGGTCCCTAAGCTCAGTAAGTGACAGCAGCACAGAGCATGTGAATCAGCAGAAAAGAAGATGGGGAGCTACTGGGGCATCTACTTGGGAGACACAAATCTTCACTGCTACAGGGCTGTGGTTGCCTTGGGCTGGTACACAAGCACAAAACATAGACTACATTTCTAGCTACTTTAGTTAAAGTGGACCCGTCACCCAGACACAAAAATCTGTATAATAAAAATCCTTTTCAAATTAAACATGAAATCCAATTTAAAATTTTTATTAAAGCATTCATAGCCGTTTTAAGTTCATTTAAAAATCTCAGCTGTCAATCAAATATTGTCTGCCACTCCTCTATGCCTTAGGCATAGAGGCGGGGCAGATAATTACTTTCACTTTCCATTCAGCACTTCCTAGATGTCACTGCTCCCCACACATTCCCCCAGTTCTCTTAACCATTTAATTGTGTAGCCAGGACATGGCGATGGACATTGGATCCCCCATTCTGGTGCACAAACAAGATTCTGAGGTGATGCAAGGCTTGTCTTAATAACAGTGTCCACAAAATGGCTCCTGCCTTCTTGCTATAATTATGAATTCCCAGACTGAAGAAAACAAGATTAAAATAATTTATATAGTGTAATGTTCATTTTGCTTGACCAATGTGATAAAATATGATTTTGAATATTTTTTTGGGGTGACGGGTCCACTTTAAACTTTCCTTGTCCTTAAGGGACTCTGGGAGTTCAACATTAGAGAGTGGTAAAACAATGCTCTTCAGATATTGAATGCAAGAAGTTCCTATGTAGCTTTTTGATACTGTCTAACAATATAAATGCTCTCTTTGTGGGCAGCACAGTAATAAAGACTTAGGTTTCCAGACTGCTCCTTGCGGATTTGGAATTACGGCCAAGAGATACTGTGTAATGTTCATAATGAAACTTGTATGAACCTTGAGAGTGTTCTTTCCCACCCTAGGATATGTTATTTGCAATAGATTATTACCTGCAGCTGGCATGCATTGACTGGCACAAATCTGCTCTGTGCTCAAATTGTAGGAAGATTCTTAGGTCCCTGCTGTGGGCTCGTATTAAGAATGCAGTCAAAGGCCTTTTTGTTGCAAGGTCTATTTGGCTCCCCAGGATATGGTGGTCGTTTTTGTGTGTCTGCTCTGCTCAGTATTCCAGCTAGCGACCGTGCATACAGGAGAGACTAATGAGAGAAGTTGTGCTGCAAAGGGTGTGCGTGGTTTAAAACAGAATTTCTCGTAGCTTGGCATTTTATAAGCTGTCTGCTTTGACAAATAAGTAGCTTTGCGAGGAACAGCGGCTGAAATGTGGGCGGCAGCCAGGCTTGCAGGGGTTGACAGGTTTTATTAGGGAGTTGTTCAGTAAGTTGTGCTCCCCCAGTACTGCAGGGACAAGAAGAAATAAAAACTGCACAGGAACAGCTTTTCTAAAAAATGATTAGTCTTTTTCACAGTAATCATTGGGACTGCAGTCAAAATACATTCAGCTTATAACATTTAATTTTATTAACCTAAACTGTGTGCTGCTATGTAGTGCCTTTACTGCAGCTATTTACACTATAGAACTGAGCATCACCTGAGCTTTCAATGCCTATAATGTAGGATTAGCAAAGCTAATAGAATTGGATGATAATGTAATAAAACTGACTTGCACCCAAAATTAAAAGCCACCATTTCTCTCTTATCCATGTACAGTGCTGTACTTCATTTGTCATGAAACATAGTGTGACATATATGCATGCACAGTTTATTATTATTATTAATAATAATAATAGTCTGACATCACCAACCTGATCAATCATTGTTTTTGGTAGAACTTATAATTCTATATGGCAAATAATTAACAAGTAGGTGTAGTTGAGTAATAGAAAACCAACAGTCATGACATGCATGCATGCTGCTGATTCTGTGTAATTGAATCATTCATTGAGGCTTCTTCAAGATAATAGCAGTGTAGAGTTCAATTAGTGAGGTCAGTCATTCTATGAAAAAAGAGGTCAATTATGGCCCTTATTTAAAGGAAAACTATACCCCAAAATGAATACTTGAGCAACAGATCGTTTATATCATATTAAATGTCATATTAAATAATCTTACTAAACTGGAATATATATTTAAGTAAATATTGCCCTTTTACATCTCTTGCCTTGAACCACCATTTTGTGTGGTCTGTGTGCTGCCTCAGAGATCACCTGACCAGAAATATTTCAACTCTAACTGTAACAGGAAGAAGTGTGGAAGCAAAAGACACAACTCTGTCTGTTAATTGGCTCATGTGACCTAACTTTATAGTTTGTTTGGTATGTTTGTGTGCACCGTTGAATCCTAGGATCCCAGGAGGCTGTTCTTATTTTTTAAAATGGCAATTTTCTATTTATGATTACGGAATGGCACATGCTGCTAAAAAAGTGTATTATTATGAAAATGGTTTATTTACATGAAGCAGGGTTTTACATATGAGTTGTTTTATGCAATATCTTTTTATAGAGACCTACATTGTTTGAGAGGTATAGTTTTCCTTTAAAGGGGTTTCTCACCTTTTCAGTTAACTTTTAGTACAATGTAGAGAGGTATATCCTGAGACAATTTGTAATTTTTTTTATTTAAAGGGAAACTGTCATGGGAAAACATGTTTTTTTTTTTTTAAATGCATCAGTTAATGGTGCTGCTCCAGTAGACTTCTGCACTGAAATCCATTTCTCAAAAGAGCAAACAGATTTTTTTATATTCAGTTTTGAAATCTGACATGGGGGTAGCCATTTTGTCAATTTCCAAGCTGCTCCAGTCATGTGATTTGTGCCAGCTTTCTGGCAGGCTGTTGTTTTTCCTTCTCAATGTAACTGAATAGTACGCAGTGGGACATGGGTTTTACTATTGAGTGCTGTTCTTAGATCTACCAGGCAGCTGTTATCTTGTGTTAGGGAGCTGTTATCTGTTGCTGGGTGGGGGAAAGGGAGGGGGTGATTTCACTCCAACTTGCAGTACAGCAGTAAAGACTGATTTAAGTTTATCAGAGCACAAGTCGCATGACTTGGAGCAGCTGGGAAATTGACAATATGTCTAGCCCCATGTCAGATTTCAAAATGAAATATAAAAAAATCTGTTTGCTCTTTTGAGAAATGGATTTCAATGCAGAATTCTTCTGGAACAGCACTATTAACTGATACATTTTGAATAAAAAATTTTTCCCATGACAGGATCCCTTTAAGGTTTTTGATTTATTTAGCTTTTTATTCAACAGCTCTTCAATTTGCATTATAAACAATTTGGTAGCTATGGTCCAAATTATCCTAGCAACCATGCATTGATTTGAATCAGAGACTGGAATAGGAATTGCAGAGGAACTTACTAGAAAGATGAGAAATTTAAAATTCGGAATGGGTTGTTGCATTGTTCACAAGAACAGCGTACTTTGATTAAAAAGTTTACCGGAGAGGGGAAAACATATTAAGAAGGGCAGAAAATTATAGGATGCTCAGCTAAAGTGATCTCAAATGCTTTAAAATGGCAACCAAAACCTGAAAGGCAGGGAAGAAAACTGAAAACAAGCATTTGATTGGATAGAAGAATAGCCAAAATGGCAAAGACTCAGCCAATGATCAGCTCCAGGAAGATCAAAGAAGTTCTCTGAGTACTGTTACAATTAGAAGACACCTATGTGAAGCCCAAACTGTTGGCTAGAAACCCCTGCAAAGTCCCATTGTTGAAAAAAAGATGTGTGCGTTAGAGGTTACAATTTGCCAAAGAACACGTTGACTGGCCTAAGGAGAAATGGAGAAACATTTTGGAGACTAATGAAAGAAAGATTCACTGCATTTTGCTACCGGCAGTGCTCTCTTCTTACTATATGAATTGATTGATTGAAGCTGCTGGGTTTCTGTGAGAACAGCCATTCAAAGCCGAAAAAAGGAGAATAAGGCACAGGATACACAGCTGAGCTCTGTAGTATACAATGGAAAACACTTTCATTTTTTGATGTTACTGTTCCTTTAAGCCTGTCAAAGAAAAAGTTTCAGCATTCTACAGCTAGTGTTCTAAAGTGAAAGCTGAAATTCATGGTCCAGAATCAGAATGTTTCAGCAGTACTATCCATTTTCTTTAAATGGCTGTTTATCTTACTCCTGTGCTTTATCTTTTCTAGGTAGAGATAAAATTGAAGAAATCCGAGGCAATAAGGTGGGAAACCTTAGAGGGCAAGGCAGATAGTCAAGTGAAGCATTTTACTCCAGGTATGCTTATTCATCCAAATAGAGAATATGTGCAGCTTGTTTGTTAATTCTCTAATCACTACCAGCGTTAGAGTCCTGCAGCGGGTCGGTTACCTGTGGAATACCCACAACCTGGTTGCAACTTGGGCTTAGGATGTCGCTACTGTGTGGGCGCTCCTCTGACACCCTTTTTTTTCTGCATCTTGGGATGAGTCGGTGGCATCTGGGAGGTAAAAAAATTAAAGTATAACCCTTCCTCCACAAAACTGTATATTGTGTGGCATCACTTCCAGTTTCTGTGATGTCACTTCCATGTTTACGTGATGTCACTTCCATGTTTATATGAGGCGTGTCGGGTGTTCACGCATGGGCAAAAAAATAAGGACAAGCAGGTTCTGTTTGGGTGCGGGTCTTTTAAAAAACCACCAGTGAGTGTCTCTAACCAGCGTTTCTGTCCACAAAACCTGTGGCCTTATTTTCAACAATAATGGTTATCAACCATGACAAATTAAAGGAGCACAAACACACACACAAAATGTATAAACAGGGATCAGGAATCCTTGAGACCCCGGCATTGTTTCCACATAAGGAATTTTTTCGTAATTTGGCTTACCATCTCTTAAGTTTACAAAAAATCATTCAAACAATAAGGGGCATTTATTAATGGTCGAGCTGAAAATTCGAATTCAAATTTTGAAATTGTGAATTATCCAAACTCAAATTTAAAATTTGAGACTAATTATACTCCGGCCATTTAAGAACTCAAATTCGAGAAATCAAGTTTAGTCTAATTCGATTTGAGTTTCTGAGTCGGTAAAATTTGTGCGAGTTTTAGATTCGATTTTTTTTTGTTAACCCCCAATAGAATTTCAGATATATTCAGATTTTAAAGGAGTTTAAAAACACTCCCATGAATTTGAAATTTGACCTTTAATAAATGTACCTCCCCATAAGCCAGTAGGATTGTTATGCCACCAATACGGATTCATGCAGCATGGTTGGGAAAATGGAAATCATTTTTAAAAATGTTAAATATATTCTTAAAATAAAATCATGGGGAGAAGCCCTTTCTGGAATTCTGAGCTTTCTGGGTAACAGGTTTCTGGATAAAGAATCCCATACCTGTATATTCATGCACAGAATAGTGTGGGAAGTAAAATCCTTTGAATATCGAATTCAAAGGATTTTACCACAATTTGATCGAATAGAAAATATTCGATTGATCGATAAAATCATTTGAATCGAATGATTTTAACCATTTCATCGAATATTTTTATTCAATCAAAAATAATGATACCCAATTCAGTAGCTTTGATCTGGCGAACTAGGCTGTTGAATGTAAATTTAAAGGGGAAGTAATTCGACTGTCGAATATTCTAACAGATTTTTATTCAAATCATTCGATTCGCTCAAATTTTCAAAATTCACTGGTCGAAATGGTCTCAAAAAACATTTGAGAATTGGAATCTTTTTGAAAATTCGATCGAACTGTGAATCCATTCATGTGAATTTAATAAATCTGCCCCTATGTTTTGGGCTTCTGTACCAGCCCCAGGCAACCACAGCCCTTTAGCAGTAAAGATCTGTGTCTCCAATGATGCCCCTGTATCTCCCCATCTTCTTTTCTGCTGATTCACTGATTCACATGCTCTGTGCTGCTGTCACTTACTGAGCTTAGGGACCCACTCACAATATACAGTGCACATAGAATAGAAATATAGTCACAATATAAGGCTGATTAATAATTAATACAGATAATTACTACATGGCAGCACAGAAATCAGTGCAACTAGCATCAGAATTTAATAATCAGCCCTGTAGCATCAGCTTATATTACAGACCAACCTCATTTTCTGCTGGATAATTAGTGACAACCCCTAAACTTGGCTTCTCAACAGCCGCTCAGAGCCCACTGAGCATGTGAGTGTCACAGACACTTTCCAAGATGGTGACCCCCTGTGACAAGTTTGAAGTCCTGGATCATTGCTGCTATTGACAAGCTGAAACTTTAGGCTGGTGCAATAAATTCAGTATATAAAACATGGCATTTTCAGCCGTATTCGTTATTAGGATTTAGTTCTCCTTTAAAGGGATGCTCCAAATGAGAGCCTTTTTCAGCAGGATTCAGTTTGCCTGGATCCAAGTGCCTGGCTGAGCTAAATCTGAACCTTTAAAATCAAGTTACTTCAGGTCACATAATAATCTGTGCCAGTTTCCCCAAATGACGTTTTGGATTCACCCAGATCCTCTCTGAATGATTGGGCACAGTTGCATACAGTTTAATGCTCCAGGTCTGTAGTAATCGGAGAGACAATAATACCACTGTTACTTCTTTAGTAGTCCCCTTACAGCTAACTACCACTAAATCTAGATATCATGGTGTGTGGTGTAATCCCTCATGCACCAATACATTCCTCACATCACCTCTGTGTCCTCTGCAACAATGGATTCATTTTTATATCAGTGTGGTGCTCCTACAATTGGATTTACAAATGATCTCTGCCCAGATATTGGTCAGGCTAGGAATTAATGTGCACCAATAAGCTGCAGACTGTTGCAGTAGGTTTTATCAGCCTATGTATAGCCACCATTTGTCTATTGCTTTTAGTTGATGAATGTTTTCATGTGGACACTGATGAGCACACAGGGTATGGCAGGGGTTGAGTGTCTGTATATTTACTGTTAGTTATACAGTATAATGCCAGTAAAGGTTTTTCCACTGAACTTAACACACTTCAATTGTTGTATTGTTACCGTGCTGATCTGTGTTTTCTGGGGTGTAATTGTGTAAATTCCTGCGCATCATATATTCAAATCTGGTGTTTCTGTCTGCAGAATCCATGCACAAATACCCCTCTTCCTCACACTATACGAAGAACTGGGATAAACTGGTGGTTCAGATCAAAGAGGAGGAGAAAAATGAAAAACTGGAAGGGGACTCTGCACTAAATCAACTGTTTCAGCAGATTTATACAGATGGGAATGATGAAGTGAAACGCGCCATGAACAAGTCATTTGTGAGTGAAAAATCTCTTCTTCTTTGACTATTTATTAAGTGGATACTGCCATGGTCTGTACTGTCAAAACTGCATTTAAAAAACCCATAATTTAAGTATCCTTGTGTTCAGACTCACTGAAAATCACTTAATAGGAACAACCTTGTTAAATGCTACTGCCATTGACTCTTTTATAATGTATGCATTTTACGGATATTCACATTTAAAAAAAGGTTAAAGCAACAGTTCAGTTGAAAAATAAAAACTGGGTAAATAGATAGGCTGTGCAAAATAAAAAATGTTTCTAATACAGTTAGTTAGCCAAAAATGTAATGTATAAAGGCTGGAGTGACTGGATGTCTAACATAATAGCCAGAACACTACTTCCTGCTTTTTGAAGGGGGCCCACAAGGGACATAACTGTTTGCAGTTGATCCTCAGAATTCAGCTCAGATTCAAAAGCAACAGTTATGACCCATGTGCTGACCTCAAGTCTCTGATTGGTTATTGCCTAATAACCACTCAGTGGAAACCAAGAAAGGTGCAAAGCAGGAAGTAGTATTCTGGCTTTTATGTTAAACATCAAGTCACTCCAGCCTTTATACATTTACATTCTTGTCTAACTATATTGGAAACATTTTGCACAGTCTATCTATTGACAATCAATACTTTATACTTTATACTGAACAATTCCTTTAAATGAGAATTCAAATCCTTAGCAAATAAAACCTGCACCCTCCTCCTCCCTCCAGCCTAACTGCCACCCCCCCCTCTGGGAAATGCCCCTAATATCAGGGGCGCTCCGCCAATGAAACTTGCCTCGGGCGGCAGCACCCCACTAGGAACCAGGGGCGGCAAAAATTTCTGGTTTTCTAGCGCAGAGCATAATTATACGCTCTGTGCTGGCGTCTTGGCCCTCTCTGCCGCCCTGGTGGTGCAAAAAGGTGAGCGCATGTGGGAGCGGGGCAGCAACAACAGCGAGCTGCCTCAGGAGGTGAAGGGGCCAGGATCGCTCTTGCCTAACTTTTTACTTATTCATCTTTGCATATTCAGGCATCGGAGTCCAAGCCATCTTCCGGGTCTTCGTGTCTTCTTCGGGGCCTTCTGCAATTTCTGTACATTGCCGCGCATGCGCAGTTGTCGCAAACCAGTAAATTGCTCCAACTGCGCATGCGCCACTTTGCCGTTCTCCATCTCAGCTTACCGAAAACCCCAAAGATGGCTGCATGGAACTCCGATGCCGGAATCTGCGCAGAGGGGTAAGTAAAAAGTTAAAGGCATTTCCCCAGGGTGGGGCAGTAACGCTGGTGGGGAGAACAGGTTTTTGTTTGCTAAAGGGTTGAGTTTTCCTTTAAGAACTGCAGTTTGAGTTGACCCATACAGTTGTTCTATAGAACACCATGTGCAGCAGAAGGACACTACTGTATGTACCACACTGTGTGTCCATGCCTCTACTGCAAACTTCTGTCCAATGGGAGATCTGCCCAGTACACTAGTGGGACAACACTGTTCTGTATGTGGGACTGGATGAGGTAGTGATCATCACACAATTTTCTTGTATTGTTTCTTGGAGTGACAGGAAGACTTTGGGAATATATCGAGATGGCTGTAGAAGAAAAACACAACATTGCTTCTGTAATTGGCAACTGCTTGATGGCAGTGTTGTGTGAACCATGTACTCTGTTTTGTACATTGTTTATACGTGACTAAATAGTGTTTTAATAGGCATATCACGTTTTATGAAATGACATGACTCCTAACAACACAAATCTGTTAGATTGTATCTTATCATTTTTTAAAATCTTCTTATCTGCCTGGCCACCACCGTATTTAGGAGTTTATCTAAGCAAAATAAATGTTTTGTGTAGCTACAAACCTGTAATTTTGGATACAACAATACTTCCTTTCTGGTTAAAATAAAGTAGCCCAGTAATGATTTTTGGCAGGGAATAAAGATACTGAATCAGTAACACAACAACCGATTCAAAAGAATCCTGGAAAGATCAATATTTGCAATCTGAAACGTTCACGTTACTCCAAGGCAGGAAAGAGAGACTGATTTAAAGAGACATTCTACTAACTAATTATTGATTTAGAAAGCTAAACATGTTTTGCATAGCTTTTCTTCCTGCGTTAAATAAGGGGAATCTGTAGGTTGAGATGGAAGAGCAGGTGTCTGAATTGATTAAACACATATGCATATAAATAAAGCCCCCTGTGCTTAAAGCCAGTGGGGTTCAGTACACATTCATAGGAAAAGGCAAACCCTTCTCAGATATGGTATTTTTCTACTTTCAATGGGAGAACAAACCAATGACCAAAAAAACATGTAAATGCATGAAACTGGATTACATGGAGGATGAAGTGGGAAGATAGTGACGATAGATAATGGGGTAGTGAGAAAACTGTGCCTCCTGCTTTAATTATTTGGTGGTGGGGCTCCTTTATGCTCTGTTTTAGAGATTTTTTATTGGACTTGTGTTCATATGAGTATATTATCTCTTTAAAGGAGAACTATCATGAAAATTAAAATTCAGTATACGCTTCCACATACTGAGATAAAAAACTTTTCTACAATCCATTAATAAAATCTGTACCGTTTCTTAAATAATCAAGTTTAAGTTCACTCTCCCTCTCTCAGCATCTTTCTCTTCATGCAGCAGTTGGGTGTCAGATAGTCATTGATATTTAGATACAATATATCTTATG
>CM044434.1:120647527-120702617 GCA_024363595.1 Xenopus borealis | reverse complement strand
CCCAACTGCTGCATGAAGACAGAATGAAGAGAAACAAATGCTGAGAGAGGGATAGTGAACCTAAACTTGATTATTTCAGAAACAGTACAGACTATTCAATTAATTGTATTTAGAAAGTTTCAGTATGCTGAAGCTAATATTAAACATTAATTTTCGTGATAGTTCCCCTTTAAATGATGTGATGTAGTGCCACCTTTAGAAAGCTGGGTATGATGATGTATAACTGTTGTCTCATATAGGGGCCTCTCACTCCTCCTTTACTAAAAGGGAGCAATATGCAGAGAACTAATGGTGGTGTAAGATTCCCTCCCAACTTTCATGGCCTTTTCCACAGAATCCTACTGCACTCAAATCTATATGTAAATTATATTCAAGGGAAGTAAGAACAATTGAGTGTTAATTACTAAAAAATGACTAGTTCCGTTATCCTCCGTTTTTAAATGGGGGATGTAATTAAGGGAATATATGGTACTGGTGTTTAGTAGCAGACCCAGGTCCTGTATTTGTAATGCTTTGTATTGTGAGTTGTGCAGGTATGTGCTGTCCCATTAGAAGCCACTGACTATAGTTGTCTGCTGTATGTAGGGAGCTTGTGTAGTGCTCTGATCTGAGATCAGGCTGCAAGTAGGTCCAGGCTGGCAATCTGTAGATTCTGGCAAATGCCACAGAGGCTGCTGTAAGATGCCATAGACAGTCACTATGTATTAGGCCTGTGTTGGTTTGTGCCTCTGTGTACCTGCCAGGTAGTGAACCCAACCCTAACCTGCACCTGCCACATCAGCACTTCTGAATTCCTTTTATAGACCCATGATGCCACAACACAGCTGTAAAGCCAGAAGTTGGCACTGAAGGTGGTGGGTGGGGAGTAGGGTTGCCACCTGGCCGGTATTTTTGGTGTTTGATCCCAATTTTATTAATAGGAAAAAAAGATAAAAATATAGGAAGGCTGGTATTTTTTTCAGGAAAAGGTGGCAACCCTAGTGGGGAGAGCAGGAGAAGAGCTCAACCCTCGCCCATCTGTGAAGAGCAGTGCGAGGTCAGCCCAAACCCGCGGGTAATGGGCCATCCCGCACACTAATGCCAGGGCCTATTTTGAATCTCCGTTCGAACCTGACTGCAAGGAATGTGCATGGATATGACAAGACAAGTGCAATCAGCAGTGGCAGTACAGACAGAACAGTTTGCTTATTCATAACAAAGAAGTTGGCAAAGCTTGAGTATATTTGTTTTTCCCCAGAAAAAACCAGGGTCAAACTAAGCATAAATGATTTTGCTAGCTCCATAGGAACTGACGGTTATACAATTCTTTCCCCTTTCCCACTACAACCTGCCCACATATCCACCATCTACCTTGGAAGTGGGCATTCCTGCATCAGACACAAGCTTCACCTGCTGCCCATCACTGTGGGACAATCCGTTGTTCATTTGAATTGTCATTACATGTTGACAGTTTATCTCTTATCTCATTTGGGGACTGCTCCCTCGTGCTCAACATGCCCATCAAGATCTGGTGACCTGCCTACACCTGACAGTTGCAGTAAATGGGAAAAAACCTGGCAGATGCTGTGTCAGAAAGTAGCCCCGGGCTAGGACATCATGTTCTGCCCGTGTGAGTTTAGCTAGAAAAGTGTTGAAGTGCTCTTTTGGTAGCTTGAATTTATTTAAAGGAGAACTAAAACCTAAAAATGACACAGTCATAAAGGCTCAGCATATAAAGAAAATAATCCGGGCATTCAGAGTTGCGTGTGCACAGTAGCAAAGTATCTTGGATTGTGTTCAGTATATAATCACACTGAGCATTTGTGTTGTCACTGAGGTGCTGTTGAGAAGAAGCTAACGCAGAGCATGTATGGATGGGGCCAAACAGCCCTCACTAAATATTGATTTTCTATGGCACCTTACAGCAGCCCCTCTGGCATTTGCCAGAACCCACAGATTGCCAGTTTTAAACGTCCCTTATTTTGGCCGCTTCCCCCTGGTCTCCCACCATCGTACCATATTGGGAGCTACTGGGGGGGGGGGGATACCCTAATGGGCTTTAGTTGTTTTTGATAGAACCCAAAATATAATGTGCAGCATTCTCCCCTATCTGTGTCACACTTTAGTATCACTGATCACTCCCAAACACGCAGCTATATTATATTATCCCTCTAAGTCCTCAATCTTGTGCTCTTTCTCCTATATTAGAATAGTGAGAGGAAGATCATTAGAACAGATTTTGATTTTATAAAGATAAAATACAATTTCCATTTATTTATGTGCTCCCTTCCATATTGAATTCACTCTGTACTGACAAATCGTATGGTAGCTATCGGCCTCTTAAGAGGGAAAAAAAGGCAAAATGATGTGTATGGCTCATGGAAACTGAAGGAAATGAATTTCGTACTTGAAATTCTATTTTTTTTTACCCAGGACTGCAATTGTAGCAGCTTCCGAATTGAGAAATGACTGATGCAGAAAAGAAAATGAGCATAATCTTTCTGCGCAATGAAATCCTGCTAGCTCTCTTTAATGAAAATCTAATGTGACTAATAACCATTAAAGAGCACTTCATTTTTCCCATCCTTCCATACAAGCCTGTATATCTGTTAAATAGAAAACCCCTTCCTTTCACTTCACCCATTGATGAATACGCCTTTCAAAATCCCATAGAAATGAATGGAGAGCTGCGGAATTTCCCTCTAGTGGTGGAACTTCACTCTTTGATGAATTTACCCCAATATGGAATTCTCCAGCCTTGATATCCCATCAGTATCCGGAATATGTATCCAGATACCATAGGAGATTAGCAAGAATGGTTTTTGTATCTATGCACCGAATCCACTATTTGGGATTCAGCTGAAGCCCTGAATCCTTCGTGAAAGATTCAGCTGAACCGAATCCTCATTTGTATATGCAAATTAGGGGCAGGGAAGGAAAAAGTATGTACATTTTTCCCCACTTCCTTGATTTGCAATGAAGAATCATGTGATTACACTCCCCGTCCCTAATTTATATATTCCGGTTCGGCCCGACACAAGGATTTGGCTGAATCCTTGGTTTGGTTCATCACTTCCTTATTACACACATAGCAGTCCGGTTGTGTTCCAGGCTGAGGAGTGGAGTTCTTGCATTTTGCCTTTGATAATCTCCTTCTCTTTCACAGATGGAGTCTGGAGGAACTGTGCTGAGCACCAACTGGACAGATGTGGGCAAGAAGAAAGTCGAAGTGAACCCTCCAGATGACATGGAGTGGAAACAATACTAGTTCTCAGGCTGCCGTCCATACAGATTGCATTGTCTGTTTGATTGAGTCAGTCTGATGACATCACTTTTAACCTTTTGTGTCCTTCTTTTTCCCCCAGAATGCTGTTCTATTAAATGTTGCCCAAAGTGAATGGAATGACACTAGAGCCTCATCCTTTATTAGGAGACAGCCCTGTAGTATGTATACATGATGATTTCTAAAAAAAAACATTCACTTTGATAACTTATTAGCTAGAGGTTCATCTCTTCTCTGACTGATTGGTGTAAAGCTTTCATGCTCACCTGTTCTTGGCTTTTTTATCAACTGCAAATTATAAACTTTTTTCAATGAAATGTTGTGAATTATTGATAGTGGGTTTAATCAGTCTAGGCAGCTGCACATGTAAAGGAAAACTATACCCCCAAAATTAATACTAAAGCAACAGATAGTTTATAGAAAATGATGTGGCATATTAAAGAAGAAGGAAAGGTTAAAACTGAGTGAGCTTTATCAGAAGGGTCTATATAAATATACCCGTAAACCCTCAGTTATACTGCTCTGAGTCCACTGTCAAAAGAAACACTGCATTTTTGTTTTGTGTACACATGGGCTTCTGTATCAGACTTTCTGTTTTCAGCTTACATCTCCATGGTTAGGGCCCCTACCTGTTGTAATCTGAGCCCAGAGCTATGAGTGAGCAGGGAGAGACTCAGGCAGGAAGTGATGTCATGCCAAGCTAATATGGCAGCTGCTATCCCAAACAAACAGAGCTTCTAGAGCTGGTTACTCAGGTATGGCAAAGCATTCTACAGAATAAATAAAGTGTTCTAGTTTGCACTATTGTGGCTAATCTATTTGCAATAAAATGCCGTGGTAGTTTTCCTTCTGATTTTAAAGAATCTTATCAAACTGGTAGTAAATCTTGCCCTTTTACATCAACTCTAACTGTAACAGGAAGAAGTGTGGAAGCAAAAGACACAACTCTGTCTGTTAATTGGCTCATGTGACCAAACATGTTTGTGTGCACTGTGAATCATACAACTTTCTATTTAAGATTACCCAAAGGCACTTACTACTAAAAAAGTATATTATGTTTTATTTACATGAAGCAAGGTTTTACATATGAGTTGTTTTGTGCAATATCTTTTTATAGAGAACTACATTGTCTGGGGGGCATCTTGTAACTTTGTTAAACATCTTTTCAAGACCAAGACTGTGCTCATGCTCAGTGTGATCTGGGCTGCTTAGGGATCGTCATAAATGATCAAAACATGGAAACAAAGTTGCTTGAGTTCTGCATGGCTGGGAAGTAAGGCAGGGGCTCCCCCTACTGTTCATAACTATGATTGTTTCCCTGAGGGACCGTCTGACAATTCCTATCCACAGCAGTAAATGAAAGGAGAATTTCACTGCATACAGTGTTTATTATAAAAACTAATTAAAGTTTATTGGAGATAGATTTTTTTCATTAAAGAAAGTAAAAATGGGATTTTATTTCTTTGCCTTTCCTTGTCCTTTAAGGGAAAATGTAATATGTTTCGCCAGCGCAAAGCCGCTCGCAAACCTCAATGACTCCCTTGCAAAGTTTGCGACCAAATTACTTTTGCGAATGTTGCAGGGTATGTAATAAAATAAAATGTAGCAATATCAAAACATTTTTTGCGACAAAGAATTTAACAAAACTGCAGAGCAGGTGTTAAAAGTTAACAATGCGCAATTGAGATTCGCAATGCATTAAACGTCTAACAAAGAATATTACATTGCGACTTTTACTTGCAAACTTTTACCTTGAGAATTTTATTCCATTTCCCCTTTCCACAAAAAAACTGGATTATTAACTATTTTATTATTGACATGTATTTATATAGCGCCAACATGTTTCGTAGCGCTGTGGATGCACTGCCCACTGTTTGATCCGTTGTATTAAAAAGCTGTATCCCCAGATAACTGCAAGACTTCGAATGAGCAATTCAGATTGAGCTTTGTATTAGTGATGCGTGGGCCGGCCCAATACCCGAAGGTTCCGGGGAGGGTGTGGATTGAGCTATTCTGACTGCTTTCCCAGCCCACGACCTTACAAATGCCAGCTTCTGACTTCCGGGTTCAATTTTTATAGACACATGTCTGTTCAAGGAACCTAGAAGTCTGGGTGTGGGTCGTTATAGATAGGCTAGATCAGTGATTTTCAACCTTGTGCCTCCAGCTGTTAAGGAACTACAAGTCCCACAATGCAATGGAGTCTGACAGCCACAGTCAGGCAAATGCATTGTGGGACTTGTAGTTTCTTAACAGCTGGAGGCACAAGGTTGAAAATCACTGGGCTAGATCACTAGTTTGTATGTGCTACGATGAGGGTGCTTATAACGTGAACGCAGGACAACCATGGAGGAAATAAATGCATGTCACAGGTAGGGTTGGCACCTTTTCAGAAAGATTTTACCGGCCAGTGGTGAAGGTGGGAACAAAAGGGGCGGTCTGTGATGCAAAAGGGGCGGAGCTGTGTAATTTGCTGCAAAAGGGGTGGAGTTACATCATGGGATGGAAGAAGGCCAAAAAAGGGTAAGTTTTGAGCGAATTGGGGGCGAGCCAAGGGCTTTTTTAATGGTACTACAAATTTACTGGCAACTTCATTGTTGGTAAATTTGTAATACCGGCCTTGGCAGGTGTTTTAACAGCTAGGCCTGTAAAATACCAGCCAGGTGGCAACCTTAGTCATATGACTACTTTTTCCCAGTGTACTATTCAGTTCATATATTTCCTTCTACACCAAATGGCTAATGGGAATTGCAGTTGAGGTAGCCATAAATTGAGCAGAACTGGGTACATATTCCTGTTTCTTGGCAGCTCCGTGGATGCTCTGTTCTCTCTCCTTTATATGAACATTGGAGCAAAGTGTATTATAGGGTGCAGTGATGCTCTATATTAGAAACATTTTTATTTTGCACAGCCTGTCTATCCAGTTTTTATATTTTTACTCTGAACTGTTCTTTAAGGGTTAGACCACACGGGAAGATTCAGGGAGATTAGTTGCCTGGCGAGTAATCGCCACTTCTTTGGGGCGACTAATCTCCCTGAATTGCTTGCCCGTGTCTCACGCCTGCTAAACTGTAAGCCACTTGTGAAACGTATTCAAACTTTGATAACCTGGCAAATTTGGTGAAATGGAAATAAGGGGGTGTGGCCATAAAATGGGCATGGTCAAATTTAGTGACGTGTAGCACAGCTAATGTTTGTCCCTCTTTAGAGTTTTCTCTTGTGGTGCTCAGCCCTGTTCCCTGTATTGTTCAACAACAGCTGTATATGTAGAAAGAAAGAATGATTAGAGGCAAATAATGTTCCAGTGGTAAGTTAATGAGCAAGGAGGAGTCACACAAAGAGCCTTAACAAATCCTTATTTACCCAGCATGTTGCCCATAGTGCTTAGCATTGCTGTCTGAGGGGTTTTGTTTGGATCCCAATATACGCTGTACACTGAGCTGGTATTCTGTCCTGTGTATTTCCCACATTCCAAAACATACAGGCAAGTGAACTGACTACTGATGCCAGGTTCCTACCCACAATTCCATTTCAAATTCTAAAAACTGTCTACAGATTGCTTGTTTTCTTGATAATTTGCTTCAGAAAAGGGGAAAAACACTGTCCTAGCCCCAAAAGGGCAATCCTTTTTTTCTAAGTGCTAGCAAGTTTCTTGGCCCTTTGCATATTAATTTAGAATGCAGAGGGGCCTTACAATAACTTAATACAGAGTAGGAAATAGAATTGATGGGGTCCTATTTGGGATCAAACCAATCGACATTGTATTTGGAAGTATAAATTGCCTTATGTATAAAACACCCACTCCCCCCCCCCTCTAAATATCCAATGTGTTTGTACAACCACTTCAGGGAAGACCTTTCCATAACTTCACAGCTCTCGCCATAAGATTGTTCTTAAAGGAGAAGTAAACCTCTCCCATGCGCCCCCTCCCTCCTGGCCTACCTCTCCCCCGGGGCAAATACCTCTAAGTCGCTACTTACCCCTCCGTGCAGGTTCCCAGACACCATCTTCCACGTCTTCTTTTGGCGGTGCATGCGCAGTAGGACGCATTTGCTGGTTTGTACTACTGTGCATGCACCAAAAGTTCATGAAGTTCGCTGATTGAACGTTGTGAACTTTCGGCGCATTTGCGGTAGTACAAACTGGCAAACGTGTCCTACTGCACATGCACCGACGGAAGAAGACGTCGCTGTAGAAGATGGCGCCCAGGAACTGGGCTGGAGGGGACCTGCATGTTGGGGTAAGTAGCTGCTTTGGGGCATTTGCGCCAGGGGGGAGCAGGGGGTGGGGGTTAGCACGGGAGGGGTTTACTTCTCCTTTAAGAACAATCTTATGGCGAGAGCTATGAAGTTCTGGAACGGTCTTCTATAATCTCGAGGATATCATAATTTCCACTCAAGCGGGCCATACACAGGGAGAGTCGCTACATCGCCAAACTAGCAGATCTCTCCCCAATGTGCCCACATTGAGATGGATGATATTGGGTTGATCAGCCCTAGGTCCCATGATTGGATCAGATTGGAGGAGATATGGGCGGTTGGAACCCTGGACTGTATCAATGTAAAGAGGCTGCCGCAATCCAATGGGAACCTGCCCAAACAAGAGCTGGCCAGATGCCAATCGGAGAAGCCTGCAGGATGGCCACACATGGGCCAATAAGCTGCCAACTCGGTCTGTTGGCAGCTTTTATCCTCCTGTATATGGAGCCCTTAACAGTTCCTATGCTCTGATACACTGAAGTGTATATTGTATGGTTCTCCTTTACAGTATATTCACCAAACAGCCTTTCCTTAATGTAACCAGTTCTATCTTCATCAGCCTTACCTTTCTATACAATTCATCTGCTTAACTGGTCTTCTCTGGAGTTTCTTGGTTTTAACATATGTCCCTGCTTTAAAGCTGTGATGGAAACTTCTAGGCTGAGGACCTGTTACAGAAACATAATATTGCTTATTCCATGGAGCAGATCCATTTAGAACAGATATACGATATTTTAACATTTTTATTGCATTACAGTTTCCAGAATTTGTACTAGATTTCACCCAGTGGAAATGTTTAACTTTCTTAAAAAAATAAATATTAATTAAATCTTAATCTTTTTCCCAGTGAGAACATCAAAGGCAAATAGGCCGTATTGCCACCCAATATATATCTTAACCAAAAGCAGAAAACACGAAGTCTTTGGAATGAATTTCATTTATTCCCTCATTTGGTAGAGAATGAGCTACACGTATCAATGTTTTGTTGCATTGTCTGAACGTTATAAATAGGTTCTGCTAAATAATAATCATTATCCGGAAATTCCTAGTGTACAAGGTTATTTCAGAAGTATCTGTGTCAAAGAGTTAAAGGGAAACTGTCATGGGAAAACATGTTTTTTTTCAAAACACAGTTAATAGTGATACTCCAATAGACTTCTGCACTGAAATCCAATTCTCAAAGAGCAAATAGATTTTTTTTATATTCAATTTAGAAATCTGGTCAGTTTCCCAGCTTCCCCCAGTCATGTGATTTGTGCCTGCACTTTAGGAGGGAACTGTTTTCTTGCAGGCTGTTATTTTTCTTAGGGTAACTGAATCAGTCTCAGTGGGACTTGGCTTTTACTATTGAGTGCTGTTCTTAGATCTACCAGGCAGCTGTTATCTTGTGTTAGGGAGCTGTTATCTGGTTACCTTCCTATTGTTCTGTTGTTAGGCTGCTTCAAGTTCCAACTTGAAGTAAAGAGTGACTGAAGTTTATCAGAGCACAAATCACATGACTGGGGAAGCTGGGAAACTGACAATATGTCTAGCCTATGGTTGCCACCTTTTCTTGAAAAAAATACCGGCTTCCTATATATATATATTTTTTTTTTCCTATTAATGACATTGGGATCAACCATCAAAAATACCGGCCTTCATATATATTTAACTTTTTTTCCTATTAATAACATTGGGATCAAAACATTTTTGATTGTTGATTCCAATGTTATTAATAGGAAAAAAAGCTAAATATATAGGAAGGCTGGAATTTTTTTCAAGCAAAGGTGGCAACCCTAGTCTAGCCCCATGTCAGATTTCAAAATTGAATATTAAAAAATCTGTTTGCTCTTTTGAAAAATGGACTTCAGTGTAGAATTCTGCTGAAGATCCAAATTACAGAAAGATCCAAAACCCCCAGGTCCTGAGCATTTTGGATAACAGGTCCCATACCCCCTACTGTTTCAATCGGATGATTGGGTTAACCTTTATTAACCAAGGTGTTTATTTACAAGAACCAGCTTGAGGCAGGCACTGGCATACATTTATTGTGTGCCCTGGAAATTGCTTCCTTCCGTTGAGGCTGGCGTTACTTTTCAGCTCACTTTCTCTGTACAGATTTTGATTCCATTTTTAGACAACTCCTAAGATCCGTGCAACCCACCAGCTGCAGGGCATGACAATTCTACACGCAGAGCGACACCCTTGGTAGTTGTAAGGCCACGGATAATATCCTTCTAGAGGTTCACAGATCCTCTGGCAATGAGTGTAACTTCTCCTGCATTCGATGCAGCACACACCTTGGTGGTCCAGCATGGGGTCAAATGTCATGCTGCCTTCTCCTTCTTCCATCTGTTTGTGGGGAAAGAATTGGAGGACAATGTTAAAGGACAAGGAAAGTGTAAAATAGAATAAGGCTAGAAATGCTGTATTTTGTATATTAAACATAAACATGAACTTACTGCACCACAAGCCTAATCAAACAAATGATTTATGCTTTCAAAGTTGGCCACAGGGGGCTGTCATCTTGTAACTTTGTTATACATCTTTGCAGGACCAAGACTGTGCACATGCTCAGTGTGATCTGGGCTAAGCTTAGGGATCTTCATAAATGATCAAAACAGCACAAGTCAAATAATATCTGCCAGAAGCTGATACAGCAAGACTGATTAATAATCAGAATATACAGACTGCACTGGGTCCTGTGTTATCATATAATCTAATGTGGATTTTTTTTTTTTTTTAAACTTGTTTTTATTCAGATTGTTATACAGAGCAATTACATGCATTCATGTGAACAGTGGTATTCTGTGGTATTCTGTTAACAATAGGAGTTGCTTATACATTTTGAGAAAACAGTATTAACTATGTAACAATATTAACTTTAACTTTCAGCTCAAATGGTATTTGGTATATAAGGCCCTGTTAAGGGGTATGTAGGTAAGAGGATAGTAATCGATTTGTTAGGTGGCTCCTGGGAGGTTCACAACTCAATTCTCGATGTCCTTGTGGTTGAACATTATTGTATTGGGACGATTCCATGACCAGTGGCATCTCTTTCAGTAATGCTGTGTCATACCAGGTGGTGTATTGGAATGTTTGTACTGTGAGGTGTCTGATTTGTTGTGGTAAAGATTCTATGTAAGGTGTCCATAGCTTGAAAAATTTGGTAGAGTTTTGTTCTCTATTAGTCATGGTTTCCAACCAATCCATGTGGAAGAGATGGTGTAGTTTTTGTTTTACTAACAGTATGGGAGGGGGATCTTTGTTTAGCCAAAGTTGGAAAATGGACTTTCGAGCTGCTGCTGCCAGTTTTCCGATTAAAGTTTTCCCTGATTTCCCTAATTGTGTGTAGGTTGTGGTATCGCTAAACATTGCCCATTCTAGATTTGCCTGGAAGGGTTTACCGGCCATCTGAGCACCATATTCTGTTACCTCCGTCAAAATTTGTTGAGTGAAGGGCATGACCATAAAGTATGGATCAAGTTTGCTTTAGGTGATAGACATCTGAGGCAGTTGTCTGAGGGCAGATTTCCCATTTTATATCTCCTGGTAGGAGTTAAGTAGGAATTATGAAGTATAATGTGGATTTTATAGTTTTTGTATTGTTTAATACACACTTTCCCCAACTCTGCAGAACCAGTGGCTGCAGCAAAATAATCCTCCAAATAGAATCCCAGTTTATTCTTTTAAATCTGGCTCCATGATCTTTTCATGATTTTGATTTGGAACAGTTCCTTTAGCCTAATCCCCTGCTCTCCTACTGATCTAAATGACTACTTTGCTGAGCTGGCTGACTACTGTTATTTTGCATCAGCAGCCATCTGTCCTCAGCCTGCATCCTCCAAACTCCACAATTCTCTGCACACGTGATTTCAATAAGGAAGGGAACATCACAGTGCAATGCATTGTGGGTTAAGCAGTTCCTGCATGCTGACTGTAGAGCTGGCCATAGACGTAAAGATATTTGAAAGATCCAATGATTATCGTGAGACCACGATTGTCTCAAAACGATCTGATGTGTCCATCAACTAAAAAGACCATTTCAGGTGATATTGCCAGCAAAACTGAAGGATCACAGCCTGCTTGCGCTGCAAACATAGGTAGATTGCATGGGGAGCGATAAAGATTTTCTAACCTGGCCGATCAATCAACAGACCAATGTCGGACGAAAAATCGTGAGACGAACGATCGTTTGTATCCCACTAACCGCACGATAATTTGAAAGATTGGTCGGACTTCCCTTAGATCGGTCGTTCGGCAGGGAAAGATCGTTGCGTCTATGGGGAGCTTAAGCTGTGGAGAAGTTGTTACAATTTGTAACATCAGTGTTTAGTCCCTCCTTCCCTGCCAGGATTTTAAATGATGCAGAAAGAGAAGAACTGGTAAACTGCTGGATTTCAGCATAGAAAATGGCATTTATTCCTACTTTGTGAAGAAACAGGCAACTATTATTGGTTCATTAGGGGTTTCTGTGTTATCAAATTTTGGTTTGGAAGCCGCAGTTCCCCTTTAACCAATATCACCTCTGGTTTTGATGGGGTTCTTAATAAACAATATACAGGGAAAGTGCTGGTTTTGGCCAGAACATGGGATTGGCTTTGCATTAGGACATGGGCAGAATGTCAGGTTTCTAATATAATGTGTAATAGTTTCCTATTGTGTGACTACATTTGGCTTAAACAGGATAAACACGAAGCAGCAGAAGCGTGGGGTCTTCCTGCATCTACATTCACTTGTATCTAGTGCTGTGCACATGAATAGGAAACAACTGATTGAGACACATTGAGCAGTTTACCATCATTTCCTCTACTCAACTGCATGAAAAGGTTTGGGTTCAAGGAGAGTCACATATTGCACATATGTAAATCTATATCTGATGTGTTGAACTGTAACATTCACAGGCATCTGGGATGTAAAATAACCAGGCCCCTATATGTTTTATTTGGCCAAAACTGATGACAGGATTGTACTCCTTTTAATATAGGGGGAAAAAATTATTTAGCATTTTCAAAACATATATATTTCTTCAGTCATTCACCTGGCATTTTGCTGTTTCTGTTCCATTACAACACCATTTTCTTGTGAAGTCTAAATACAGGTATGGGATCAGTTATCCAGAAAGCTCTGGATTACAGAAAGGCCATCTACCATAGTCCCTATTTTAATGAAATAATACATTTAAAAAATAAAATGATTTCCCTTTTCTCTGTAATAATAAAACAGTACCTTGTACTTGAGCCCAATGAAGATCTACTTTATCTGTATTGGTGACAAAACAAATCTATTGGGGTTATTTACATTTAAAATCGTTTTTTTTAGAAGACTTAAGGTATGAAGATGTAAATTGCGGAAAACTTCATGTCCCCAGCACTCTGGATAACAGGTCCCATACCTGTATATTAGAAATGTATGTGTATGTGTATATATACATACACTATATAATTATACAGTATATATAGTTCATCCAAAAATCTGATGCACACTCTGAATAACCAGAAATTAGACAGCACCTGGGTCAATTAAAGGTTTTCAGGTGGGAGTGCTTGATCCATTACATCATATATATATATATGAGAAGGTAACCAGATAACAGCGCCCTAAGGGCCCTTACACACGGGTGTTTTTACCTGCGCTCCCCTGCGTTGCGTTTTGCTGCGTTCAGCCGCAGGGGAGCGCAGGTATAGACGCACTCAATTATTTTCAATGGGGCTGTACTCACACGAACGCATGTAGGCGCCAAACGCAGGAAAAATGCAGCATGTTGCGTCTGAATCTGCGTTCGGAGCTTACACGCGTCTAGTGGGTACAACCTCATTGAACAAAATGAGGTGCGTCTAGACCTGCGCTCCCCTGCGGCTGAGCGCAGCCAAACGCAACGCAGGGGAGCGCAGGTCCAAAACGCCCGTGTGTACCGGCCCTTACACAAGATAACAGCTGCCTGGTAGATCTAAGAACAGCACTCAATAGTAAAACCCATGTCCCACTGCGTACTATTCAGTTACATTGAGAAGGAAAAACAACAGCCTGCCCGAAAGCAGTTCCCTCCTAAAGTGCTGGCACAAGTCACATGACATGGGGCAGCTGGGAAATTGACAAAATGGCTAGCCCCATGTCACATTTCAAAACTGAATATAAAAAAATCTGTTTGCTCTTTTGAGAAATGGATTTCAGTGCAGAAATTCTTCTGAAACAGCACTATTAAAGGGGTTGGTCACCTTCCAAACACTTTTTTCTGTTCAGTGGTTTTCAGATTGTTCTCCATAAATACTTTTTTCAATTACTTTCCATTATTTATTTTTTACTGTTTTTCCAAAATCTAAGTGTAAAGTTGAATGTTGGTGTCTCTGGTGTTTGAGTCTGGCAGCTCAGTAATTCAGGTGCAGACTCTAAACTGTTACAATTTTGCAACATTTAGTTGATACATTTCACAGCAACATCTCTGGAGTATCAGCAACTATTGTATCAATTCTAACAGCTGCCTGTAATGAAACGCAGAGATTCTGCTCAGCAGGGACAAAGATAAGAAATGTATCCATTAAATGTATCAGTTTAGAACAGCAGGGGGGTCGGCGACCCCCCTCCCAGAGCTGCTTTAGAAGGTGAAAAATATTAGAAAAAGGGTTACAAATAGACAGTAAAGTCGTTATTTATGGTGATCTATCTGAAAACTACTAGTTGTTTGAAGGTGGACAACCCCTTTAACTGATGCATTTAAAAAAAAAAAAAAAAAACACGTTTTCCCATGACAGGATCCCTTTAAAATCATGTGACTTTCCGTCACAAAACAAGGAAGTAATAAAAAAAATTTGTTGCGCAATTTGTGTGCGGCTGCCTTTTACCCTTCCTCTCACTAATTTACATATGCAAATTAGGGTTCGGTATTCGGCTGAATCTTTCACAGTGGATTTGGGGGTTCGACCGAATCTAAAATAGTGGATTTGGTGCATCCCTATATATATACTGTATACTGTCCTGACGACGGCCCCATGTGGGCCGAAACGCGTTGATACACCATGTGTGAATAAATCCTTTTTGCTACACAATCTATGGACTTGCCGTGAGTGCTTTCTCTGGACCTTTATTGTATATATATATATATATATATATATACACACACACAAGTATATACAAGTATATATAACCAAATCTCTCATTTTACAGAATAATTTTAGTAATTTTACTTACTTTCTTAACTTGTCAAAAAAAAAATCTCAAGGAAAATAAAACACTGAAACAAGTTCCAACATTTGATCTTTTGCAGCTTAGAAGGCCAGACTTATGACATAATATATCATGGAATGATACGTATCTATTCATAATGACCGTTTTAATTAATTAATCCTAATATAAATTCAGGAGGAGTCAGGACATCTTGTTATGAATTGATTCCATGATATCGATCACTTAGGAGAGGGCTTCCAAGAAAATGAATTCAATCAATATCAAGTTTTATTAAATGTTCTAGAAAAACTGTCTTATACTGTCCATAACCTTCTAAGGAATTTGATACCTTAAAGGGATACTGTCATGGGAAAACTTGTTTTTTTCAAAATGCATCAGTTAATAGTGCTGCTCCAGTAGACTTCTGCACTGAAATCCATTTCTCAAAAGAGCAAACAGATTTTTTTTATATTTCAAAGAAATCTGACATGGGGCTAGACATTCTGTCAATTTCCCAGCTGCTCCAAGTCATGTGACCTGTGCTCTGATTAACTTCAGTCACTCTTTACTGCTGCACTGCAAGTTGGAGTGATATCACCCCCTCCCTTTCCCCCACCCAGCAGCCTAACAACAGAACAATGGGAAGGTAACCAGATAACAGCTCCCTAACACAAGATAACAGCTGCCTGGCAGATCTAAGAACAGCACTCAGTAGTAAAATACCATGTCCCCACTATGTCTCATTGAGTAGGAGAAACAACAGCCTGCCAGAAAGCAGTTCCATCCCAAAGTGCTGACTCTTTTGCTGACATGACCAGGAAAAATTACCTGAGATGGCGCCTACACACCAATATTATAGATTAAAACAATAAAATACACTTGCTGGTTCAGGAAATATATTTTATATTGTATTGTATTTTAAAATGCACCATAACAGAATCTCTTTAAAGGAGTTGTTCACCTTTATATAACATTCAAAAATGTAACAGTTCATGTTTAGCCAAAACAGTTCAATGTTTAGCCAGAAATGTGCAGTTGATGAGATATTCACCTCAGATGGATCCCTTTACAGACAGGGTCTCTTCATCCTTGTTTTACATCATGGCAGAAGCAGGAAGTGCACGCATGCAGCAGTTTCTGAAGCTTAACTCTGATTGGCTGCTTCTCCTGTCAGTCAGCTTCTGATCCCTAGTCAGTGTGGTTAATTTGCATACACTGTATACTATACTGAAATGACCGTGCACTGTACCTTTCCAGACACACACATCTCTGCCTGTGTCCCGTACATTATATTTTGGTGAAGTAAGAGGATTTATTTTACACACCAACTAGGGTTGCCACCTTCTCCTGTGGCTGAACCCAGACTGGGGGGTCGGGCCCATGACGTCGGTGGGCGGGCCCGTGACATCATGGGGTGGAGCTATGACAACGCAATCGCCGATCGCGGCATCAATCAAGCTAATCCCGCCCGTTTTCCTTATTTGGAAAACCGGGCAGGAAGTATTGACCCGGGCAGCCCTTTAAAATACCAGGCTGTCCGGGTCAAAACCGGACAGGTAGCAACCCTAACACCAACTCAGGGTCGAACTGGGGGGGCCTGGGGCCCACCGGGACTGCTATCCAGAGACGCCCTTGGCCACCCCCAATGCGTACGTGAGGATGGCGCCAGCGGGCATGCGTAGAGCAGCGCCGCCGTAAATTTTTTTTTTTTAAATAAGAGAAGGGGGGTCTGGCCCGGTGGGGGCCCATAAAAGTCAGGCCAGTTGGACCCTGCACCAACTAAAAGTTTTAATTAGTCTATAATCACAGCCATTGCTCATGATGTAAAAACCCTGGGATTTATATTCACCTTCAACTCCTGTGTCAATGAAGGAAAATATGTATATTTGTTTGATCAGGAAATTGGAAAAGGACTTTGCAGCGATATTTTTTTCATTTGCACATATAGTACGGGATTTCTGATAATTGTGCAAATATGAGGATACGAAGCAATAATATTAAAAGGCAACAGCAGAGGAACTGCCTGTTGGACAATAGCGAATTATATTTTTTCCTTTAAATAAAATTGGCATCTAATCTCATTTATACACACAAGACACTCAATACCAGCAACGCTGATTTGTTTTTATGGTTTTAAAAAGTCGGTACAATTACATATGGGCCAAAAGCAGAAGGATTCCCAGAATACTGGCACACATGGATATCTGTTTTGGTACAGGTGTGGGACCTTTTATCCAGAATGCTCAGGACCTGTGGTTTTCCAGATAGTGGATCTTTCCAGAATCTGGATCTTTATACATTAAGTCTTTTATAAAATTAAGTAAACATTAAATAAACCCAAGTACAAGCTACTGTTTTATTAGTACAGGTATGGGACCTATTATCCAGAATGCTTGGGACCTGGGGGTTCTGGATAACTGGTCTTAAATAATTTGGATCTTCATACCTTAAGACTACTAGAAAATCATGTAACCATTAAACAAATCCAATAGGCTGGTTTTCTTCCAATAAGGATTAATTATAGCCTGCAGGCAAGGAGAAAAGTGTCTTGTGAGTCAATCAGACAGAAAACCCCAATAAGTATTGCACATCCACATGCATCTGATCCACTTGCTGTTTTGATTACCCTCTGATAGGATAACATGCAACATTTCAATTGGTCTGCATTTTATTTTTATAGTATTTTACTTCTATGCCGCCTTCTGACTCTTTCCAGCTTTCCATCTAAAAAATAGAAGCTCTGTAAGGCTACACATTTATTGTTATTGCCCCCGTATTACTCTATCTTTCTATTTCAGCGCTCTTCTATTCATATTGCAGTCTCTTATTTAAATCAATGCATGATTGCTAGGGTAATTTGGACCCTAGCAACTAAATGGCTGATATTGCAAAGTTGGAAAAAATACTGGCCTTCCAATGTTTATATTTTTGCCCTTTTATATATATAACATTGGCAACATGCATCACTTTTACTGGCTGGTGAGTAAAATAGCAGCCAGGTGAAAGCCCTATGTACATGGCTGTGTTGTTTGTCACAAGGCTGGGATGTTTATGTTTGGGGACAGAGACTTTCAAATGGGGCCAAATACACAGAAAGATGTGCTTAATGTATATGATGATTTGCATAGTAAAATGTGTTAGATTTGGGATATGCTGGGTCTTTATACCTATGTGAGACTCAAGTAATTCACACAAGATAGCAGCCAATGCAAGGGAGACATTCCCCAACTGTAGTTTCCTTAGGAGAAATTAACCAATGGCCTTTGTAGTTATGTGACCGCTTACAAGTGCACTAGCAACAAATGAATTACAAGGGGAGGGCAGTATCAATGTCCAATAGGAAACAAGTAAGGGCAAAGCCTGGGAGTGATGATGTAAGCATATAGGAAGTGCAGGTATAAAACAGGCCACTCCCATTCTTCAGAAGATCAGAGAGACAGGAGGAAAGGTTTAAATGCTATATAAACTAGCTTTTACAGTGACCGTTTTACTTTTTTGGATGGAAAATGGATTGTCTAACACAATGAGAGCATTGTTAGTGGTTTCATAAGATTTGGACATTAAAGGTGAACAACCCCTTTAAGTGCCTGTTATCTTGGGTCTATTATTGAAGGCTCAGAGGCAATGAAGCTTTCATAGTGGCACAAAACACATTAGGAGGGAGGAACCTAGGGATCTTTCGCTCAAGACTCCATTTTTAGAAGTCTGAAACAGGTTCTCTATAGCCTTATTTCCCTGTATCTGGCACCCTTCTTTCTTCTTTTTTAAGGGCTAGTTTCTGCCGAATAACACTAAGCTTTTCATCATTTTTTACTTTTTATTAAAAGTTTTCCTAGAATAAAACAATATATCATCATAAAAACGTGAAGGGTAACGTGAAGCTTCAGACCAAGGCATAAACCTCAACTGTTGTTCACCTTTGGTTAACCATTAATATGATGTAGAGAGTGATATTCTATAACATACTAAAAGTTAACTAAAGGTGAACCAACCCTTTAAGTGGAGAATAAAAAATGCTTGTCACATTAAAGAGAAGTTGGGAAGAAAACAGCACAATTATTGCCGTTCCCAGTCCTTTCCTGTGGAAGCACACAATAAAGGTGTAAACACTTTTCACAAGAGTAATGAAGGGATCTGGGAGGACTCTCCCAGCGTGCTTCCTATGGCGCGCGAGGCACGCACTTCCTGGTTTTGTGCGAAATGACGCCAGCGTCATGACGTCGTCGCGCATTGGCGCCAAATTCAAATAGGTATTTAAAGGGACTTTGTAATTTTATCTTTGCCTGTTGTAGGTTCTACTTTGTTAAGTTTCCTGGGTGTGATTTCTCTGTTCTGATTCCTGTTTATGACCCCTGCCTGCCTGACTAATCTGACTTCTGTGATCCTGACTCCTGCCTGGTATTTTGACTATTCTGAAATCCATAATCCGATCTGTGCCTGTTTGACTCTTCTTGATTGGCCTCCCGGCTTTGACCTCTGCCTGTTTGACTACGTTTGTATTCTCCCTGCACCAACCTGACTGCGTCTTCTGTCTGCTCCCTGAACTGTGATCTTCAGCTCAAAAAGACTTTGCTAACGATCGTGCCCCTCTGCTCGTCCAGAACCTTTAGCTTTAGACCAGGCGGCATCTGATTAGTCGAAGGCTCCTCCCGAGGTGAAAGGCGGTTGTTATAGGCAGAAGCAAGAACTGAGACCAGGGAGCCTAGCATTGGTTCTGGATTTTGGGTGCAGGTTTGTGACAGGATCTAAAGGCCCCCATACAAGGGCCGATAAAAGCTGCCGGCAGCCGGTATGTGACGGCTCAATCGGGCAGGTTAAAAAACCCCGTCGGATCGCAGCCGCATCTGCAAGTGTATGCGGTGCTGTGATCCAACCACCCGTTTTGGATGCATTATGATTAGATTGTTGGGGGATCAGCCAGATATCGCCCACTTCAATGTGATGTCGCCAAACGAGCAGATCTCTGCGTCTATGGCCACCTTTAGCAAGGTTCAATATGTTATTTTTCTCAGTGGGCATCAGAGCTATGTGAGCATATAATATCTGAGCGTGAATGTGCTACCATGCCTCTGTGATTGGGTGGGGAGAGACATATCTCTAAGAGTTTGCCTTTCATGTGGATTTTCATAAAGTACCTAATTAGTACACACTTGTCCAACTCAAGTGAGAGGATCTCCCTCTGAGACTCATTGATTGTGTTCTCAGAACTTTGCACTTCATTATGCCCCAAGGACTTAATCTACTTTACAGACATTTGTCTCCAAATCTGGGTTACTTTACCCTTCTACACATTTATCATTTATTGCTGATTATGGTGTGGGCCACTTCATTACATCCTGGCTCCAGCTAGGACTTTTATACTTTTGGGTACTGTGCAGGGTTTTTCAAATACTGGCATTATATTGTATGTTTTCTAAATACTTAACTACGTATACTATGTTCAACTTTTTTTGGTTTTGCTTCTGCAGTCACTGCTATTGGTCAGATCTGCAATGCAGACAATTTTGAAGGCAAGACATAACCTGACATTTCCCTCTATTTATTAAGTCTAATGGAATTCCTATGCCAGGCACATTATTGTGAGAAGTTTCTGCACAGGCTAAGTAATAGGTTCATTCAGGGTCGGACTGGAGCCTTGGGGGCCCAGCGGGGTTGCAAAACAAGAGCCCCCCTGGCAGTCCCTGGGCCCCCCCACCTTAAAACTGTTTTTTGGGACAGCTGGAAGAGCAGTTCTGGTCCAGCGGGGACCCACAAGGATGGGGCCCATTGGGTTTTCACCCGGTGTCCTGCCAAACCAGTCCGACAGACCCTGTATTTATTGAAGGGGTTGTTCAACTTCAAACTATTAGTTGGTTTCAGATAGATCACTAGAAATAATGACTTTTTCTAATTACTTTCTATTTGTGATCGTTTTTCCTAATACTGAAGTGCAAAGTAAAAATTTTCACCTTATAAAGCAGCGGTCCCCAACCTTTTTTGGACCAGGGACCAAAAAATTGTTTGCAAGGACCAGGAGTGGGGTTAAGGGGGTCTGGGGTGGGGACAGTCTAGCGGTAACTGTGCACACATTGCGTCCAATTTGGAATGCAATATTAAGGGGCAGATTTACTATTGGTCAAATTCAAAGGTTAAAAAACCCTCGATTGGACCATGTGAATAGATAGGGAATGAAAATCATTCGAATATCGAATTCGAAGGATTTTACCGCTATTCGATTGAATGGCAAATAAATAAAACGCTTTTAACTATTCGATCGAATATTTTTATTCGATCAAAAATAACTAAACCCAATTCGGTAACATTGATCTGGCGAACTAGGCAGTCGAAGGATTTTATAAAGAGGAAGTACTTCGACTGTCGAACAGATATGTATTGAAATCATTCGATCAAATTTTCAAAATTCACTGGTCGAAGTGGTCTTCAAAAACATAAAAAATTTGTATCTTTTTGAAAATCCGATCGAACTTCGAATCCTTCATGTGAATTTAGTAAATTTGCCCCTAAATGTGGGCTGGGCAGCCCAGTTCAGGAGTGTCAGTGGGCCGATTCTGTTCTAAAGCAGCTCTGGGGGGTGGGGTGTCACCAACCCTGTAAACTGTTCTAAACTGATACATTTAATGGATACATTTCTTATCTTTGTCCCTGCTGAGCAGAATCCCTGGGTTTCATAACAGGCGGCTGTTAGAATTGATACAATAGTTGCTAATATTCCAGATATGTTGCTGTGAAATGTATCAATTAAATGTTGCAAAATTGTATCAGTTTAGAGTGCGCCTGAATTACTGAGCTGCCAGAGTCAAACACCAGAGACACCAACATTCAACTTTACACTTAGATTTTGTAAAAACAGTAAAAAAATCCACT
This sequence comes from Xenopus borealis, assembly GCA_024363595.1. Taxonomy (NCBI): domain Eukaryota; kingdom Metazoa; phylum Chordata; class Amphibia; order Anura; family Pipidae; genus Xenopus; species Xenopus borealis. The sequence continues at coordinate 120,681,089 of CM044434.1, read as the reverse complement.
GTATTGATGTACGCTCTCACACAGATTCTACTAGTAATAACATAACAAAAAGAACACGCAGGAGGCAACAGATACCCAGATAGAATAAGTACTGAAAGCATTTTTTGGAAGCTGACACACTTTGGCAACTAAAAACTGCAGTTATAAGGAACAACTATATTTTTCAAACGTGCTTAACTCATTTGTCTTCACCTGTTTTGTTACTATTGCATTTTTCTATTAAAAAAAACCTTTAGATACTCCTCCCATTGACTTTTATGTAGTATCAGCAGCTTTTAGCTGCCAAAGTTTTCATTTGAATTTACATTTTTTTTTACATTCGACAAATCTCCTAAATTCGAGATTGTTTACTTTAAAGGTCCATTACATAACTGAAGATAAACTACAACTCCAGTCTTGGCACCAAATCCATAAGATGTAATACATATTTTATTTATACACCACTCATGTTAAAACACCCTATCCCAAAAATATAATGTAACTCACGTGATAGGGATTCTCTGGGTTGAAGGGAGTTTCTTGCTCAGAAGTTGTCTGTGTTTCATTTACTTGAGGCCTGCGATTGCCTTGGCGTCTAGTATTCCTTTCTTCTGCTGCAGCTTCGAACTGGCTCTGAGCTTGTCTGACTCTTCTTCCAGTCTCTCTTTTACCTCTTTGAGGTTCTGCAAAATGAAACATCAGGGAAGAAATCAAATATTTCATGTAATCCCAGTCACTGTCCAGGTTTGGACAACTCACACCATTACCTATTTGCTCTGGCTTTCTTTCTCTATTCAAGACTCTTTACCATTAAGTTTCCCTCTGATCCTGATACTTATAATGCCATTCTTCTACTTTTGTATCCTTTTATGCCTAGACGCTCAAAAATCCAGCCCTGTGGCTGAATTCACACACTGTATATATGGCCTGAACATGCAGTACTGTACGTATGTCAAGAATATATCAACGTTGTTAAATGCATCCTTATGGTGCTGTCATCTTTCTGGTTTAATATACCTGACCCCATAATAAGGTATAGGCCCCCATGTGTGGTGTGTGTTTGCTTGTCCTCCCTGTTGAAGAAGGCAAACACAAGGCCCCCCAGGAGAAATGTTTGGAGGGACCCAGCGCCCTCCTGCAACCCTTTGCGTCTGTGCTGCAAAACTGAACACAAAGCAGCGAGGATACAATAGAAGCAGTAGACCACCCTCTGCCCCATGAGCAGCTGCCTCTATTGTTACCCCACTGTTTTTTGTTCATCTTTTTACATATAGCACACTGAGTACGTGACATAATACATGTTTTTGGGTCAATTATTAAATTATGATGCCAAATATGTAGCTGATGAGTGGTCTAGGCACCATAAATATCCTTTGGATGGCAAATGTAGTAGGCAGGTCTGTTCTATAATAATGTTGCTAATAACAAATGCATGCCCCTGTAACAGAATGCAAAGTGTAACCTGCAAATATATATTTTGTATTTCAAATTACACTTGAAATAATTCAGCCACATTTTTGTTATGCATTAAAGAATAAATGCTCAGTTGGCCATTTAAAGACAAACTGAATTTTGAGCAGCAATGTACTGTAAAAGTAATGAATTTCATGGTGAATAAAGTGTATATATATATATCTATATATATAGATATATATAGATATTCAGAATGTATATCATCATTATTCAGAGCTATCTGTTGTTAGAACTTATAATAAGATGTATTTTTTTTACCAGAGCAAAACTGGGGTCTTACTGAGGGCCTGACTGTTTTCTGCACATCACAGTTATCCACGCCTAAATTCTGTCAAACACAAAGCTCTTATTTATTGTTGGACAAGGTCCCTGCCAGTCTATGTACATTCTTTATTCTTCAGAAATTTTACCTTTTGGGTATGTAGGTCGGAGCCAGAAGATTGGAAGGTCTGCACAAAGTTCCTGGATTTTTTGGCTCAAAAAGCTGCTGTCTTTTACAGGCTGGTCTGCAGCCACCCAGATAAGGGAATTTTCATCAAACTTTGCTGGCATGATCTCATCTTCCTGATGATATAGAAAGACAGAATGTGAGAATTATACAAAAAAGTATTTCATCAATCTGTTCTAAGATTTTTATTAATGCTTTGCCTGAAAGCAAAAAACATTCCAGTCCAGAATATCTTTATCAGAGAAGCGGCAGATTTCTGCTTGTGATATTTTTGCACTTTTGGAGCAATGTAAACCAGCTGCAATGAAACACCAGACATTTGAAAGATACTAGGGGAATGTCTGGGAATGTAGCAATGTACAGGTCTGGCAAAATTGCTAATTGTGGTGTTGCTGTGTCTACAAGATGGGTCATGTAAATTGGAAGAAAAAACTTCTGTAGCATCAAAAAATATAATGCAACAAAGAAGCAATAAGGCTAAGGTGCTTAATTCCAAACATATTAAAAGAGCTACTGCACTCTGGAGTACTCTATTTGGACATAAATAACCCCTCCATTTCCCCTCTGGAACCCCACGATACACATGCCGACTTGCCTTTATATGCTACAGGTATGGGACCTGTTATCCAGAATTCTCAGGACCTGTTATCCAGAATGCTCGGGACCTGGGGCTTTCGGGATAATGGATCTTTCTGTAAATTTGGATCTTCATACCTTAAGTCTACTAGAAAACCATGTAAACATTAAAGGGAAACGGTCATGGGAAAACGTTTTTTTTCAAAACACATCAGTTAGTAGTGCTGCTCCAGAAGAATTCTGTACTGAAATCCATTTCTCAAAAGAGCAAACAGATTTTTTTATATTCATGTGACTTGTGCCAGCACTTTACAAGGGAACTGCTTTCTGGCAGGCTGTTGTTTTTCCTTCTCAATGTAACTGAATAGTACACAGTGGCACATGGGTTTTACTATTGAGTGTTGTTCTTAGATCTACCAGGCAGCTGTTATCTTGTGTTAGGGAACTGTTATGTGGTTACCTTCCCGTTGTTCTGTTGTTAGGCTGCTGGGGGGGGGGGAAGGAAGGGGGGGGTGATATCACTCCAACTTGCAGTACAGCAGTAAAGAGTGACTGAAGTTTATCAGAGCACAAGTCACATGACTTGGGGCAGCTGGGAAATTGACAAAATGTCTAGCCCCATATCAGATTTCAAAACTGAATATAAAGAAATCTGTTTGCTCTTTTGAGAAATGGATTTCAGAGCAGAATTCTTCTGGAGCAGCACTATTAACTGATGCATTTTGGAAAAAAATGTTTTTCCCATGACAGGATCCCTTTAAATAAACCCAATAAGCTGGTTTTGCTTCCAATTAGGATGAATTACATCTTAGTTTGAAGTACAAGGTACTGCTTTATTATTACAGAGAAAAATGAAATACTTTTTTAAAATTTGGATTATTTGATTATAATGGAGTCTATGGGAGATGGCCTTTCCGTAATTATGCTCTTTCTGGATAACGGGTTTCCGGATAACGGATCCCATACCTGTACATTAAAAGCCGCAGTAGCCAATGAGCAATGGGCAAGACAACTCTCTTAGTAAACAATATATGAATTATAAAAGAAAAGGAGGTCATTTTCTTATACAATTCACATATTTCAGCCGATTTCTGTAACATGCTGAGATGCCATGTAAACAACCTCGTTATAAAAATCCCTGTTTATTCAGTGCACATTTGACATTGCCAGTACAATGGCCCCTTCCCTAGAAATATGACGGCAGTAAAGCCGCTATAGCAGTGCAGGCTGCCATATTAAATTCAAGTTGAGAAATTTGGGAGTTAGTTTGCTATGACTTTGCACTGTAGAAGTTAATGTTCCAAGGGGGATTCCTTCATTGTACACATTGATTTGCATTCAGTCTTCAGATGAATAAGCCCATAATCCAGTGTAGCTCGTTGAGCAGTGCATAATTCATATCCCCTTTGGTTTATGACACCGTTTGAAATTAGCTGATGTTGATTTTCTGAAATATAAATTGACTGTAAAACATTTATTACACAGATAAAATCCCTCCGAGGGGCGAGCTGACACGGCACACAGTACAAGTCCAATCATATTTCATTTTGGAAATATTTCTTTATGTAATTGATTTTAAAGGAAAAATGTTTTGATAGTCGACGCGAACATCACGTTCTTGCCTTTCACAGAGGCTCTTCTTCTTTTGCAGTCATTTTCCTTATAAGCTCATAGGCCTAGATATTGATTTATTTTAAAGACAAATTTCCCTTTTATTATAGCCTTGTGCTTGTTAAACCCAGCACATTTGGCTACATATAGGAAGTGACACTGTTATATTCTATGTGCCTCACTCCTTGGGTGTGCACCACCTATGAAGAAGCTGCCGGAACCAAATGATTACAATGGTTATGAGCCATAGTTATAACTGAGAATTTCACTTTGTAATTGGTTCTGATGCTCGTAGAGGACAAGATAACCATGGCACGTGTTTGGGATGAGAATGATGTGCAAAATCCAGGCACCGTATCAGTGTTCCTAAAAGAAGATAACATTGTGGCGTAACTATAATGCCACCATCTTCCTTCCCCCCCTCCCCAATCTGTCACTATGGAAATGTTCCCCAGGTGATTAATCATGCAGCGAATGCTTAAGAAACCTCGGAAGCTACAGGACAAGATTGTGATCACAATTAGGTGCCCAGGAATCTGCCGTATATCTTAATACTCACTGTAGCACAGTTACAGCACAATGGGCTCATGGGAAATGTAAATTATTGGCTTAATGTCAGGCAAAAATTGAAATATATGCACATGGGTACTGCTACCAACACAGCTCCCATCTTCCATCACAATGTGGTGCATTGTTCTGATTTCCGTTTATTCAGTATTAGGGCTCAGACTTTTTCAGCCTTCACATTAGGAAAATGTGAAAAGAGCGCAGAAAAGTACAGCTAAGAATATAAACAGTTACTTCAATAAACAGGGCAATGTAGAGGTTCTTTAAAGGGCACCTATGGGCAGAAAAAAAAACCCCAAACCGAAAACCGAAGGTGCGGGCTGATATGCAGTTGCAGTATGCGCATGTCATGCGCATAAGCCGAATGAAAAGCTGCCACAATTTCAGGCAGCTTTTCATTCTGTGCATGCGCATGGACTGTCATGGCAGCTCGCACCGGGAGCTCCCTCCCGGTGAGAGTAAGCCAGTGCTTTAAACCAGTAAGAGAGTAAGCCAGTTTTTTAAACTACTACAGCCCAAAACCAGAATGTGGGCTCTATCAGCCCTCACCTTCGGTTTGAGGAATTTTTTTCTGCCCATAGGTGCCCTTTAAGAAGAGGTTCAGTATTGCCATAAAGATATACATGAACTACGTTTTTCAGATGGGGTCAGTGACCTATATTTGTACACTGGAAAGAGTCATAAGAAGAAGGCAAATAATTCAAAAGAAGAAAAAATGATGAAAGCCCACTGAAAAGTTTGTTAGGATTGCCCCTTTTAGAAAAAAATTTAACTAAACCTATCCCATAAGTTCTTATATTACAGGGAAAATGAACAAATGCATTCTGGGACATCGTTTTCCAGCTGTATCACCAGGTGAAGGGAGTGACACTTAAAGATATTTCCTGGCACCCATAGTTCCAGGTACAAATTCCAAACAAACTGCACTTACTCTATTGTCCGGTTTTTACGGATATGGGTGCGCGTCGAAGAGCCTGTTCCCCAAGGTCCCAACATTGTATATATATTTTCTCCAGAGACAGCACTCCAAATTTCTTAGATAAAATCACCTTTATTTATTCCATATTGGGCAGCATAGATATGCAACGTTTCGAGTGGTGTCCCACTCTTTATCAAGCATAGTTCCAGGCACATTGCACCGACTGGGGCTAAAAGAGGTTTAGTTGTAGGGCATCACATCACAGATACCCAAATGGCAAGATGTCAGCTATAAAATGAGAAATAGGGTCAGGAATGGGAGAGGATGGGATAGATCACTGCTACTGGCCTTCCCTTTGGGTCAGGTTTTGCCGACACTTCTACTGTTAAATGCCTGATGGTATAACCCCTTAGAACAGGGGTGTCCAAACTTGGCCCTCCAGATGTTAAGGAACTACAAGTCCCACAATGCAATGAAGGAGTCTGACAGCCACAATCAGGCAAATGCATTGTGGGACTTGTAGTTCCTTAACAGCTGGAGGGCCAAGTTTGGACACCCCTGCCTTAGAATTATTGCTATCCAAGCTCCTACTGATATCCGTAGCGAAAAATAACGGCACAGAACTGATTTGCCATAAACAGCCATTGTTTTTTTTAGGAACATAGTTACATAGTTACATAGTTAAATTGGGTTGAAAAAAGACCGAGTCCATCAAGTTCAACCCCTCCAAATTAAAAACCCAGCATACATACACACACACACATCTCCACTCTTTCAAACACAAACCATATACCTGTATGCCCATAGCTATACTAACTGTAGATTTTAGTATCAAAATAGCCTTTGATATTATGTCTGTCCAAAAAATCATCCAAACCCCTCTTAAAAGCATCAACAGAATGAGCCATCACAACATCACCCGGCAGTGCATTCCACAACCTCACTGTCCTGACTGTGAAGAACCACCTACGCTGCTTCAAATGAAAGTCCTTTTCTTCTAGTCTGAAGGGGTGGCCTCTGGTGCGGTGATCCTCTTTATGGGTAAAAAGGTCCCCTGATATTTGTCTATAATGTCCTCTAATGTATTTGTAAAGTGTAATCATGTCCCCTCACAAGCACCTTTTTTCCAGAGAAAACAACCCCAACCTGGACAGTCTCCCCTCATAATTTAAGTCTTCCATCCCCCTAACCAGTTTAGTTGCACGTCTCTGCACTCTCTCCAGCTCATTTATATCCCTCCTAAGTACTGGAGTCCAAAACTGCACTGCATACTCCAGATGAGGCCTTACTAGGGATCTATAAAGAGGTATAATTATGTTTTCATCCCTTGAGTTTATGCCCTTTTTTATGCAAGACAGAACTTTATTTGCTTTAGTAGCTACAGAATGACACTGCCCAGAATTAGACAACTTGTTATCTATAAAAACCCCAAGATCCTTCTCACTTAAGGAAACTCCCAACACACTGCCATTTAGTGTATAACTTGCATTTATATTATTTTTGCCAAAGTGCATAACCTTGCATTTATCAACATTAAACCTCATTTTCCAGTTTGCTGCCCAGTTTCCCAACTTAGACAAATCACTCTGCAAAGTGGCAGCATCCTGCAAGGAACCTATAGCTCAGCACAATTTAGTATCATCTGCAAAAATAGAAACCGTACTTTCAATGCCCACATCCAGGTCATTAATAAACAAGGTGAAAAGCAAGGGACCCAGTATAGAGCCCTGCGGTACCCCACTAACACCTGATTAAACAGAAGCATTGATCTATATATTGGGGAATGCAAGGGGCTAAACAGGAAACATTGCCAAGCTGGAGCAATATTTGTTATTTTACTGTCAGTCCATGTTACCATTGGTTCCTTATTACACAGAGCTGCACAATATAGTGGCATGGTGCTTTGTAACTAGATTACAATACAAAGTAGGCTTTCCATTCACTTTATGTATAATGTTCTGAATAACTTATAAAGAGAGACAGAACTAATTTATTCCCAGATTTGGATGTATGTTTCTCAACCTGCTGAATTCTGGCCAGGAATAAATGAAGTATGATCCATACATCCCATACAATTGTATTTTCAGTCACCAGATGATCATGAAAAGTAACTGTAAGAGCTGAAATTTCTGTTTTTAGTAGGAAGTTGTTGGGCTTTTAAATATGGAAAGTCTGGCAGCTTGGCGAATAGAGTGACCACAACTGGCCCTGATTCGACTTGATGAAAAAACAAACATGCCTAAAAATTTTAATATGAAATTTTGTACACCATATAACATACCTTTAAAATAAGTTATTTTTGTAGTCCCACTCTTGGAAAGGCTAGCTACAGATCTAGTGCCTTCCATGGCTAAGGAGGGCTGTAATTAGGAGGGGGTGCAAATAGCAGTTACAGCCCAATGGGTTACTGTAGACATCCCAATTGGGTGATCTGCAAATGCCAGGTTATATCCAGAAAAGTACAGGATGATATAAGGTGACACAGCCCCATATCGATGTGTTAAGGCTCTGGGAGAGTGACTGGAAAAGCCACACGATATACTTGACTGCTGCAAGTCTGCTTCAATGCACTCCTACATGTCTTGTCTGTCTGTATGTTCCATTTAGCCTGGAAGTGTGGGGGGGTTGGGTCTATGAAAATGGCAGGCAAATATGAAAAGCACAGTATGAAACTTTCCCTATAAATAATATTCCAATTTTACTGAGTATCCAGCGATCTCTCTGTGATTTCACTAACCTATAGCCAGGTTCCCTCCTTGTACATGTCTGATTGGTGTTAGTTCTTTTGCCTCCTAGTGCAAGCTACAGGCTGTTGCTAGGCAATGTACGACTGTGCAACTGTGTGTCAATTTCATGCAATTTTGATCAGATTTGATTATTATAAGAAAAAAAAGTTGAATGCAAATTGGATAGGACTACTCATGTGGAAATCAATTTACATGCAGTTCTCAAACAGCTTCATAGGGATAAATGGGTATGCAATTCTTAATATGACCAGTTATACCAGGGCAATGTTGTTATATCTCTTTATAATAATCAAAGGGTTATTTTTTGTAAGAAAGAGAATGTGCGAAAAATGGGCAAAAAGTGTGCCATTCTTACACTTGAATTTCTTTCATAATTATAGAATTACAGCAGGTCTCTTAGCACCATTTTGTGGGTGACCTGTAGGGATGCACCAAATCCAGGAATCGGTTCGGGATTCGGCCAGGATTCTGCCTTTTTCAGCAGGATTTGTATTTGGTTGAATCATTCTGCCTGGCTGAACCGAATCCTTATTTGCATATGAAAATTAGGGGCGGGGAGGAAAAATCACTTAACGTTTTTCCAATTTTTCCCTTCCTGCTCCTAATTTGCATATGCTAATTAGGATTTGGATTCTGTTTGGTGTTCGGCCGAACCTTTCAAGAAGGATTCGGGCGAATACCAAATAGTGGATGCAGGTTAGAGAGCAACAGAGGCCACAAAGGGCTGCCCACCACCCCTTAACACTGCTGTCTGCACTTCACATTGACCCACACACTCACCCTTCCCATTACAGTAAAGCATTAGCACTCACAGGCTGGTCAGTCTAGTCACTTACCAACTCAAACGAGAGACCTTCTTTTGTCATGCTGTCGACATCGGGGATGTGAGCCTTGGCTTGAGCTTTAATGTAGCACTTCTCTCCTCCAGTAAAGCGAACGGCAGTTATACCCTACAATATAGAGACAATAATATTTATAAAGAAGTGTAAAGAACTGCACACATTACCCTGAAAAAAGACGTGCTTAGAATTAGCGTAAATATATGTAGTTTAGGCCACTTCTAAAGTTCATGGGTTTTCTAACTGCATTGTTTTAAAAGGACTTTGCCAAATTCAGTTATACGGTATAAACTAATGGAGTAAACTCATTTTAAAATATTTTATTCGATTTTCACATAAACATGAGAAATCAATATGACAGCAAATAACATGCAGAATCAGAGGATATGCTGTAATACTGCAGGTACAATGGCATGTTTTTTTCCAAAAACAAATTACATGAATACATAAAACATAGAAAAACTAACAAAACCAGAGGTTGTAAAGAAAACTAAAAAGAAAAGTGTAAAACTCCTGTGTAATATGCAATTTTAAAATAGACTTAAAGAAACTTTTCCATATGGAATTCACACACAAGCAAAACTTGTGGCTATTTTGCATAATTTTAATAAACCATTTTTGATTCAAATTGAAATATAGTTATTTCTACTTCAGTTGAAAAATAAAACAATTTAATTGCATATGGCTCTATGCAAGGGCGCTCCAGGGGCTGCTGCTGCCTGAGGCAGCCTGATGCCACCCCCCTCCTGCTCCGTGCTTCTAACTTTAAGGGGCAGATTTATCATCGGTCGAATTTCGATCTGAAAATAGTTCGAAATTCGACCATGTGAATAGTGAGGGAAGTAAAAAAAAGGATTTTACCGCTATTCGAATATTTGAACGATCGAATAGAAAAAATGTGATTGTTCGATTAAATATTCGATCGAATGATTAAAACATTCGAATGATTCAAACGATTTTAACCCTTCGATCATATTTTTCCTATTCACAAACAACTTTAAAACACCTTTGGGAACTTCCCATAGGGTTTTAAAGCAATTCGGATGGTTCAATCTGGCGAACTGGCCTATCAAATGTTTTTTTAAAGGGGAAGTACTTTGACAGTCGAATATTAAAAATTTGATTGTCAAATTTGCCTCATTTGCATATTAGAAATTTGGAAGCTTTTTCGATGGAACTTCGAATCTTTCATGTAAATTTAGTAAGACCCTTAGAGTCGGAGTGGGTCGAGGAGGGGCCGCATCGCTAGTGCAGCTAGTGATCAAGCACTCGCTGCACTAGAAGAGCCTAATTTCAGTTTTAAAAAATGGAAATTCGGCTCTTAAAGTTACCAGAGGCAGCTTTTTGCCGCCCATGGTAATTGGCCGCTCCATGCCGCCTGAGGAAAGATTCTCCCCTTGCCTTATGGTCACAGCAGCTCTGGCTCTATGAAGCAATCTGCAATTGAATTAGATAAAAAAAAATCCCTTTCTCATCAAATGAAATGCTTTACATCAGGATCTGCAGGTAAGTCTCCATAAATATATGCAACTCGCAGAGCAATCGATAGGTATTGGATCTATTATCCAAACTGCATGGGACATGGGGTTTAAAATACTGTAAACATTAGACAAATACAAGAGATCCTCTGCACCTATTATCAATATATTAAGGACATTGAAAAATGGTGTACCTTGTTGTACTAAAAATGCCTTACCCTTTAAACAAAACAGGGCAAAAAAGGGCAACCAAGTTTGGGAGTTTTACTTTGAAAGCAGCAAGTAAGTTGCAGGTAAAACTTAGTCCCTTTGTAAAATCTATAATGAAGCAATCGAATTCTTAATGAATCAGATGAAAATTGAGTGTAGGACTGGCCAGATATGGGATGACTTTGACGTAGTTGGCCAGCTTAAATATATTGCAATATATGGACAAACAATCCCTGTTTTTTTTAAAGGGTAAGGCATTTTTAGTAGCTTAAGTCACAAAATGTTTCAGTGCCCTTAAAGTAACACTAACATTTTTTTTTTAAATAGTTTTTTTAACGAAAATAAATGAAAACAGAGATAAATCTTTAAAATCGGTAAGTTTCTAATAAGAAATTACTTACCGATTCTCTGCATGCACTCCCCTTCTGAGATGGCGATATGGCAACGATCCAACGAGCAGTGCTCGATTTCTCCTCCCTGCCTTCTATAGGAGATAGGCAGGAAATAGAAATTGTGCGCCGCAGGTTGGATTGTCGCCATATCATCATCTCAGAAGAGAGCATGCAGGGAATCGTAAGTAATGTCTTATTAAAAACTTACCGAATTTAAAGATTTATCTCTGTTTTAGTTTATTTTCGTTTAAAAAAAAAATGAATAAAAAAAAAAAAAGATGTAAGTGTTCTTTTAATATATTGACAATGGGTTGCATGCAGAGGACCTCTTGTATTTGTCTATGTGAATTTTGTGGTCACAGCCTCATTGCACCCCTGCTTAATATTTTTAAAAACCATTTACAAGAGGTTTTAGAATACAAGCAGGTATTCCTTTAGCTCTGTTTCCTTCCTTTACACTTTACATTCAGAAAAGGATGAAAGAGAAGTATTCTAGGATCTCACCTATTTGAAATGCTGCTCTGGCCACTAATCCCATAATTTTGCTGCTGCACTTCCACAACGTGCTGTCCCCAAAAGGCCATATCCTGTAGCCTAAACAACACACGTATAAACTGGATTTTACATTCACACTTCATAAACAGCTACAGAAGCACAAAATTGGATGCTGAGTGCTTCTGGTTGTCATCAAAAAATATAATTCCATTTTAGCTGACATCTCAAAAATATAGCTCCAAGTGCATCTTGTTTGTGATGTGTAATTGAAGTGGAAGTCTAATCCCCAGGGCTCATAAATCACAGGGAAGCTGTGGGCCCTCCCTTCTGTCTGATACAAGTGAATTATCAGTTTGTTAGCTTGTATTTGACTAACTTCTTGCTAGGTGTCTCAGGCCATTAACACATTTAGTGCCCTCAAACTCTCTGCCGCAGATGTGCAGAATGTAATCACGTCCATGAGCTCTCCAGCCCCTCATATTGTGCTGATGTCACTGCTCTACTGTGTTATGTACTCTTATCTTGCTATATTACCTCCAGCCAATTCTGTCTCAGTCTGGAGCTCAAGCCTGAAAAGGTATACGGTATATAGTTAAAATGGGGACTACACTTCACTTGAACCAACTAGGACTTATGGATACACTACATACCCGAGTAGTGCGGTGGATACATCTCAGAAGGACTAATAAGGTCCAAAAGGTTGAATTTGGAAAATATATAGGAAACAAAAAGATGAAAGCCCCCTTTCTAGTACACTAGGGGATTTCTGTAGTTAAAGGGATCCTGTCATGGGGAAAAATTTTTTTTCAAAATGTATCAGTTAATAGTGCTGTTCCAGAAGAATTCTGCATTGAAATCCATTTCTCAAAAGAGCAAACAGATTTTTTTATATTTCATTTTGAAATCTGACATGGGGCTAGACATATTGTCAATTTCCCAGCTGCTCCAAGTCATGTGACTTGTGCTCTGATAAACTTCAATCAGTCTTTACTGCTGTACTGCAAGTTGAAGTGAAATAACCCCCTCCCTTTCCCCCACCCAGCAGCCTAACAAAAGAACAATGGGAAGGTAAACAGATAACAGCTTCCTAACACAAGATAACAGCTGCCTGGTACATCTAAGAACAGCAGTCAATAGTAAAACCCATGTCCCACTGCGTACTATTCAGTTACATTGAGAAGGAAAAACAACAGCCTGCCAGAAAGCAGTTCCCTCCTGAAGTGCTGGCACAAGTCACATGACTGGGGCAGCTGGGAAATTGACAAAATGGCTAGCCCCATGTCAGATTTCAAAACTGAATATAAAATAATCTGTTTGCTCTTGGTAACTGGCCGCTCCGTGGAAATGGATTTCAGTGCAGAAGTCTATTGGAGCAGCACTATTAACTGATGCATTTAAAAAAAAAAACATGTTTTCCCATGACAGTTTCCCTTTAAGAGGAAATATACAGACAAAACAACATCCTATTACAAATAAACGTAGACAAACAAAAATGCAAAGCAATTTCATGGAAACATTAATACATCCAAAAAAAAGTGAGGTGGACTGGAAGTAGGGGTACCCCCGAAAGACACACTGGTCAGCACAGTTACAACTGTACAGGTTTCTGTGATTGCCTGGAAAGAGGCAGGTGTTAGAGATAAGCGCTGCAGCTGAGCTCTAACAACCTGCAGCACAGAACTTGGTTTTGATTGCTTTGAGCAGTTAAAACAGATTCTGATACATTAAAGAAACACTAACATCATGTTTTTTTTATTCATTTTTTTATCGAAAATAAACGAAAACATAGATAAATCTTTAAAATCGGTAAGCTTTTAATAAGAAATTACTTACCGATTCTCTGCATGGGCTCCTCTTCTGAGACGGTGATATGGCGACGATCCAATGTGTGGCGCTCAATTTCTCCTCTCTGCATATCTCCTATAGAAGGCAGGGAGGAGAAATCGAGCACTGCAAAGCGTTGGATTGTCGCCATATCGCCATCTCAGAAGGGGAGTGCATGCAGAGAATCGATAAGTAATTTCTTATTAAAAACTTACCGATTTTAAAGATTTATCTCTGTTTTCGTTTATTTTCGTTAAAAAAAACAAATTTAAAAAAAACTAAAAATTATGTTAGTGTTCCTTTAATCAGAGCAGTACATGGAGAGAAAATATTGAACTGTTGGGAGTCCACCCCAGGTTTACTTGTTATAAGTTTGAGCATATACAGCATTTGCCCCTTTTTATGTGGAACAGGTTCACTTCATAATGCCCTAAAAAAGGTTAAGCTGAGCTAAAGGTTGGCATTACTTTTAGGTAGGTCAGGGGTTTGCATAGATTGGGATGTGGCATATTTTGTCCTGCTATTTCAAGTTTGAATGTTTGAAGGAATATGCAATCAGTTGTTACAATTTCACACAATTATGGAACTTACTCCACTATCAGAAAGTCACTGATTAACATAGTTCAGGATAATAAAAAAAAACTGAAAGGAAGCTTTAGGGCCCTTACACACGGGCGTTTTTACTTGCGCTCCCCTGCGTTGCGTTTGGCTACGTTCAGCCGCAGGGGAGCGCAGGTATAGACGCACTCAATTATTTTCAATGGGGCTGTACTCACACGAACACATGTAGGAGCCGAACGCAGGAAAAATGCAGCATGTTGCGTCTGAACCTGCGTTCGGCGCTTACACGCGTCTCGTTGGTACAACCTCATTGAAAAGAATGAGGTGCGTCTAGACCTGCGCTCCCCTGCGGCTGAACGCAGCCAAACGCAACGCAGGGGAGCACAGGTCCAAAACGCCCGTGTGTAAGGGCCCTTAGGGTCCATGAGCTGCACATTCCTTCCAAATGCAGAGACCGAGGTCAGACAAGTTCTAGTAAACCTACTCATATCTTATGTATAGTAGAAAATCAAGAGGATAAATATACTGAACAGTGGGTCAGTATGTTTCACCCTGCATTCAATATTTTCTGAATTCAATTCTCATGTGATTTTTGAAGTGCCCCAAACACCCTTTCTGCCTCTCATTGAATAAAGACCTCACTAGCCTTCAGCCAAAGTTTTAGTGCATACAATTATTTCCCTTCTTATCTGAAAAGAAGAATATGATGTTTATCTTACCATACATGTTATGCATATGCAGCTACCAGTATTTATAAAATATAGGATGCACTTTGATATTCTGATATTCCGATTGGTGCCTAAATCTGTATCTACATGATGGGAAATGGGAGCTCAAGCTCTATTTAGTATTTCCATATACTGTAATAAGTTGTACATCGGGCATTTGGGTATAAGTGATATATCCGATTCATAAATTTCAGATTCATCCAAGCACTAAATTCTCCACAAAATCCCATTTTGCAAATTTACCCGAGAACCCAAAACATTTTAGGGGTCATTAACTTCCACTACCAAAGTTGCATTTGCACACATTCATTCCCATTCAATGAAAGTATTTGCATCAAAATACTCTCAGCAATGCTCAGTCCTTCCTGTCTCCAGTTCTGATTCTAGTGCAACTGCAACTATTGCCGCAGAGGTGTTGGTAGCTTCAGGGTTCCCTCAGCAACTGCATAAACAGGCACAGGACCCTTGCATCTTTAGAACTGGTCGCTCATTGGAAATGTTGACAACTGGACTAGGGAAAGTTTGTGTACAATTGTATCTGATGTTATGTGACATGATCTTTGTCTGCTAATGTAAAAGTGTTAAAGGGCACCAATCCAATATGTGAAAGTTCAAGAAATCCAATTTTTAAAACAGTTAGAATTGTTTGTATAATGTCAATCATCAGCTCACTATACCTTCTGCAAAACCTCCCCTATCTTCACTGCAGTTCTAGCTGAGGCAGGCATCTTGGATTTCACTGACTCCTCCTACCTATATCTTCACAGCCAACTGTAGCTCTCAAATCTCGCACATGCTCAGTTGAAATTCCTTGCTTGCCTAATAAACCTTCTAAGCTATTTTGAAATCTGCCAAACTTCTGTGTTAGTGCTGCCACCTTGTGGAAGTTGCTGTGTGCACTTCTCTTGATACTTCTAGAGTTTACTAAAGCTAGGCATTCTGGGTAGAATACTCAGACAGTGCTACAATCTGAGCATGCTCGTGAACTCATTTGCATGTTGTAGTCAGTGACAAAGTATGGGATTTTTTAAAAACTGCTGTTTTTTTTCCAAAAAACTGTACATGTAGTTTGATTAAACATGTTTAGGTTGTACTGGTCAGGTTGTTAATATGTGTTTGATTTTGGCTATGATTGGTGCGCTTTAATAACATTTTGTCTTCTTGAAGCAAGAGAAGAATGGTGTCTGTGGACAGTTTCTCCTCTGTCTAAAAGAAATCTGCAGGCTCACGTGAGATTGTCCCATCTCTTAAAGGAGAAACCAAGCCCCTCAACTAATGAAAACCCCTACCCCCCCCCCCCATAGTCCTCCCCTCCCTGCACAGGTGTTGATACCTGTAAATGCCCCTAAGTCTTTAATTATCCCTTGATGCAGAGTCAGCTCAGCGGAGCTAACAGGGGCCACCTTCAACGCTTCAGTGCTGCGCTGACTCTGCAATGAGGGCTTATGAAAGACTTAGGGGCATTTAGGGAGGGGGAGGATGGACTATGGAGGGGAGGGGTTTTCATTAGTTGGGGGTTTGGTTCTCCTTTAAGCAGAATGGCAACAAAGGTTCTCCTTTAAGCAGAATGGCAACAAATATGGGCAGATTTACTAAGGGTCGAATTTCGAATGGCAAAAAAATTCGAAATTTGACCAGGGAATAGTGGAGAATTAAAAAAATTCTAATTTGAATTTTTTTAGCGCAATTTGATCGATCGAATGATCGAATAGGGAAATTCGATCGAATTCAAATCGAATTATCGAACGATTTTTAAACGATCAATCTTTTTTTTTCTATTTGATCTTAGGGAATGATCCCCATTTCGGTAGGTTTAATCTGGCGAAGTAGGTGATCGAATTTAAATTTAAAGGGGAGGTATTCGACCATCGAATTTTTTCGGATAAAATTAAATTTGAATATTCGAATTCGAATATTCGATGGTCGAATTTGCCTAATTTGCATATTCGAATCTTTTTGAAAAATCGATCGAATATTCAAATCCTTCAAGTGAATACATGTGAATTTAGTAAATCTGCCCCATGGTGTTAATTTGGATGTGTCTGCTGCAACTGCATTAGGCAAAACTCCCCCTTGTGACTGAAGCAACACTGGAATTCTGCATTATGTGGAAAAACATGGTGCTTGTGCATAAATGTATGGGCCTTTAAGTCTTGAGTTGTATAATAATACATGATGCGTAGCACAATACACAGGAACTGCTGCACAACTGCACCATTCATTTTCTTTCAGTGAACAAATCTTTATTTTTGCAGAGCTGTTATTTACACCAGTGATTTTCAACCTTGTGCCTCCAGATGTTAAGGAACTACAAGTCCCACAATGCAATGAAGGAGTCTGACAGCCACAGTCAGGCAAATGCATTGTGGGACTTGTAGTTCCTTAACAGCTGGAGGCACAAGGTTGAAAATCACTGATTTACACATCTGTGTTTGTGCAGTATGTCAGCAGAACAACTTACTCAAGGTCAGAATGAAGCAACATGGGGGTAAATCTTCCATTCCCTCCACTAGAATCATTTTGTGGTCCATGGAGGCATTAGTCTCCCTTGACAGGTAAAGAATCATTCTTAACGAGGGGCTATAATGTGACACTGTGAGACAATGTGTTTTCAGCTCATACTAACTGCTAACACAAACACCTTATCTATAGATTTAAAAAATATATCAACATGCAAAAGCATGGGTGTAATTCTGCTAAATAAAGAACTTGCGAGTGTATGGGCATGGATGTATGTTCTACATAGGCAATCATGGGCCCATGCTATGAGTAGCAGCTTTGAGGGGCAGCAGTGTTTTTCAAGAAAAAATCCCCCCAGTCCACCACCAGACACTTGCAGCTATTCCATGCAAGCACTGTTTTGGGGGAATTCTTCAAGAAGGTGTACTGTTGTTTAGAAACAGATGGAAGACAGACTATGAAATGTGGGAAGGTGACCAACTGCAGGCTAACAGGGTAAATGAAGCTTTTCAGTGGATTTTGTACAAAGAACCCATGGACTTCCTCAAGGGCAATCGTCTTATTAGTTAAACACAACTACATCCCCACAGGCCCTGATGCAAATCTTGCCCTATCTTGTAGAAAATGACAATGCAAGCCCGCTGTGTAGGGCAGCAATCCCGCGTGCATTTGTACCCCATGCCCCTATGGTACTTACACACCTGGTTACATGGAAAACTTGGAAAGTACTGCTACAGTAAAGGTTGAGGATTTTCTTCCACCAATAAGGAAGAGCTAAGTATGCAGAGAGTGTAGGAGGATAAAACCAATTATAGATGGTTGTATGATACTAACCATTATCCCTCATGAATAGAAAAACAGCACCCAACAAAATAATGTGTTTAGATTTCATCTAATATGGCTTTGTTTCACTGGATTACTGCACACAGGAAAATGTCTGGAGCCTGTGCACTCCTCTCTATAATATATCTCTCTCTCTGCCCTGCAGTTACATAAATAAACAATAGTATTAACAAATAAAGCTCTGATCAGAGACATTCATTTCCCCACAGTCTGGCAGATGGGTCTCAGTCACTTAATAAAGTCTCCCAGCAACTAGAAAGCCAACAAAAATCACTCATTTATCAAACAAGATTGCAATAGCATTTTCTTCATTTCCCCAGGTTGAGTGCTGAGGACACTGCTGAGGAGTTCCTTTTGTTCATTATGTGCTAGAGGTGCTGGCAATTTGTTCCTATTCTATAATTGGGGCAACCAAAAAAAGGGCAACAAAAGCCAAGTAAAAACCTATGTGGTTCCAGTACATCACTACAAGTGGGGGCAGGTTGAAATTCCATGTGTGCCAAAGACCTTATGGCCTCGGTTTGTTATGCTGCTTCCTATGGAGAGAAGACCAATACCTATTAAAAGATATTCAAACACTAAAAATGAATATGGCTAAAAATGCCATGTTTTATATACTGAACGTATTGCACCAGCCTAAAGTGTCAACTTATCAATAGCAGCAATGATCCAGGACTTCAAATTGTCACAGGGGGTCAACATCTAGGAAAGTGAAGTCCAAAATGACCGCAGCACACGGAAAATTTGTTTCAAACTTGCTTAGTGATATTTATTGGCACCAAACTGTGATAGACAAAGAAAAGGCAACGTTTCGGGCCTCGCAGGACCCTTTATCAAGTTGATAAAGGGTCCTGCGAGGCCCGAAACGTTGCCGTTTCTTTGTCTATCACAGTTTGGTGCCAATAAATATCACCTATCACAGTTTGGTGCCAATAAATATCACTAAGCAAGTTTGAAACAAATTTTCCGTGTGCTGCGGTCATTTTGGACTTCATATGATTTACTGACCTGAGGCAGAACGGGTGGCTGACTGCTGAGCACCTGATCCAAACGGATCACACGCAGAGGTGAGCACTCCATTAGGGCTGGGACAGACAGGGAGATTCTGTCGCCTGGCGATTAATCGCAGGCGACAATCTCCCCCGAACTGCCTTCTCCCTGTCTGTTAAAATGAAAAAGCGCCAGCGCTAATCCACACGCAGCGCCGCGATTTCTGGAATCGCCTGAAGTTTAACGTTTTTTCTCTATATATAAGCATTTACACAGGTTGTGGCAAGAGACACCTCATTCCTTCAACATTCCAAACTACAGTTTAGATCAATCTCCTGATACACCCATGTTACCTACTCAGCCCAGACCAAGCCTTCTTGTGAACCCCTTCACCCTTGTCATGTTTGAAATCAGTGTTCACCCTCCTAGACTGATAGTAAGGGGAGATATTGCAATACTGTTGTCTCCACATTTCACTAGAACTACAAACCTAGTGGCATCAATATACTTTATTACTATTCTAATGCCTCTGTGCCCAAAACCACTGACAATGCAGACAAAGAAAGCTACATTCTCATATGATACTCATATTTCCTCCACTGTTTAAAGTACTGGTAAGGCCCCATCTAGAATATGTCATACAGTTTTGGTCTCCAGTGCTCAAACAGGACATTATTAAATTAGAGAGTCAAAAGAAGGGCTACTAAGCTGGTAAAAGGTATGGAAAATCTTAGCTATGAGGAAAGACTGGCCAAATTGGGGATGTTCACGCTGGAGAAGAGGCACTTAAAGGGTGATATGATAACTATGTATAAATATATAATAATCTCTCTAATGCTTTATTCACAAGTAGGTCTTTCCAGCTGACACGAGGTCACCCATTCTGATTAGAAGAAAAGAGGTTCCACCTAAATATTTGGAAGGGGTTTTTTTACAGTGAGAGCTGTGAAGATGTGGAATTCTCTCCCTGAATCAGTAGTACATGCTGATACATTAGATAGCTTTAAGAAGGGATTGGATGGCTTTTTAACAAGTGAGGGAATACAGGGTTATGGAAGATAGCTCATTATACAAGTTGATCCAGGGACTAGTCCAAGTGACATTTTGGAGTCAGGAAGGAATTTTTCCCCCTCTGAGGAAAATTGGAGAGGCTTAGGGTTTTTTTTTTTGCCTTCCTCTGGATCAACTAGCAATTAGACAGGTTACAATAGAGTTAAAAGGTTGAACTTGATGGACGTGCCTTTTTTCAACCTAACTTACTATGTTACAAGGATACTTACAATCTGGAAGTCATGCACTTCCACAGCTCCATCCTTTCCTGTCCCAGTCTTGAAGGTTTCCAAGTTATTTCCAGAATCGATTTCCAT
This sequence comes from Xenopus borealis, assembly GCA_024363595.1. Taxonomy (NCBI): domain Eukaryota; kingdom Metazoa; phylum Chordata; class Amphibia; order Anura; family Pipidae; genus Xenopus; species Xenopus borealis. The sequence continues at coordinate 120,660,582 of CM044434.1, read as the reverse complement.
AGATCCTTCCTGCACTTTGCCATTGATGCTCATTGTGTAATGGACATTGTAAACCTGCAACACACATATTTGTTTCACTTAAATGTGTTCATTATAACATTCATTTTGTTTTCTTGTTGGGGACTTAACTATCTTAGTATGGAAAAATACTGCTTTGGCTCATGTATCCTGAATTCAAGGCTTATCAGCTGCAAATGAACTTTAAGCATATACTGTGTACTCTATGACTAAGGGTGATGGAAAGCAGGAAATCTGCACCACCCAAGAGTGACGCCAGAAATACCATAAAGAAGAACTAAACACTAAGAATAAATATGGCTAAAATGCCATATTGTATATACTGAACGTATTGCACCAACCTAAAGTTCAGCTTGTCAATAGCAGCAATGATCCAGGACTTCAAACTTGTCACAGGGGGTCACCATCTTGGAAAGTGTTTGTGACACTCACATGCTCAGTGGGCTCTGAGCAGCTGTTGAGAAGCTAAGCTTAGGGGTCATCACAAATTATCAAGCAGAAAATGAGGTTGGTCTGTAATATAAGCTGATGCTACAGGGTTGGTTATTAAATTCTGATGCTAGTTGCACTGGTTTCTGAGCTGCCATGTAGTAATTATCTGTATTTATTACTAATCAGCTTTATATTGTGACATCTATATTCTAAGAGTATGTTTTGAGTCAGTCCCTAAGCTCAGTAAGTGACAACAAGACTATGTACAGGGAATCAGCAGAAAAGAAGATGGGGAACCACTGGGACATCTTTGGAGATACAGATCTTTACTACTAAAGGGCTGTTACTGTCTTGGGCTGTTACAGAAGCCCAAAACATAATGTACAACATTTCTAGCTACTTCTTTAGTTAGGCTCCTTTAAGTACCCAGAAGAATGAAGATCACCCCATACGTTTCAAACAGGTAAAAGTGCAAAGTAAAGATATATTCATATTAACTTATATAGTTACCAAAGGTAAATGAGGAGTATTTAAAGGGTCAGTACACACCTAAAAACTCCTCTGCTAAAAATGGGTACAATAAATGGAAAATTACATTCTGCCTATTGTTTTAATTTAAAAAATACATATTTTTGCTATTCTAAAGTTGGGAAATTTTCACTGACCTTAGCCCCCCCCCCCCCTTTAATTTGTTCAGAGCTCTCTCTCGGTCTACCTTAAAATCAAAAATCCCATCGCTTCTCTAAGCAACAACCTTTGAGAAGCTGATTATCATGGGCTTCTCATTGGGCTGGTAATTAGTTTTATCAGCCCATTTGAAGTTATGTAAGACCAGAAGTGACAGGAAGTACTAAAGTGACACTGGCTTCATATTCTTGTTTAGTAACAAATAAAAAAAACAGATATTTCTTAATTTCAATAGACAAAACTACATTCAGCACAAGCACTATTAATTCGGTTCATGTTGAATACGACTGCATACTGTCCCTCTAAAGAGGTCTGTCAACCACAAAATAAAGTATTAATCGACTTTCTAATATATATATAAATAAATATTATTATGTTACATTAAATATTATTATTGTTATATTAATTATTATTATTATTATTAATAATAATAATAAGCTATATTCATGATTATTATTATATTATTATAAAGTTATATGTATATGTAATTTATTAAAAACAGTGTTTGACGACATATATTCTCAGCAGTTCTGGCTGTGACCCTTGATAAAGTCTTGCAGGCCAACTGACCTGGAGGAGAACTGACTCCTGTTACGTTTTTTTAACAGTAAGATACACAAAACAGAAAGGGATCAACAAACTCTACTCTCAACTGCAATTACATTTACAAATAACTGTAAAACCAAAACCCTTTAAGTTTGATTATAATTAAAAGAAAATCTCTTTCTGTCTATCTGGGAAGAAGGGTTGCCACCCGGCAACCTGCCAAGGCCGTGGCCGGTATTACAAATTTACCAGCAATGTAGTTGCCGGTAATTTGCAATACCCTTAAAGTGATACTGACACTAAAAAATTAATTTTAACATATGAATGTGCATTAAATGTTACCTATAGGTCATGTTGATATTTTTTTTCTGAGAGGTGTTTTTGTATATAATTGTTAGTTGAAGTTCCTAAGCCTGACTCTCTGACTTTTGGTGGCCATACACGGGCCGATAAAAGCTGCCGACAGAGTCGGCAGATTATCGGCCTGTGTATGGGGCCCTCCGACGGGCTGCTCCGATCGATATCTTGGCGAAAGTCGGCCAGATGTCGATCGGGCAGGATTAAAAATCCCATCGGATCGCGGCCGCATCTGTTCGTTGATGCGGTCCCGCGATCTGACTGCCCGTATACCCTGCGTTGTGATCCGATCATTGGGCCCTAGGGCCCACGATCGGATCAGCCCGATATCACCCACCTCAAGGTGGGCATATCGAGGAGAGATCCGCTCGTTTGTCGACATCGCCAAATGAGCGGAACTCTCAGTGTATGGCCACCTTTTGCCAACCTGACTTTCCCATCTCAGCCTGTTAGTTACAGTTTCTAATGCTAATGGACTCCTGCTGCACAAATATGGCAGCCCCCTCATACAGGAACATGGGGGGATCAGACAGGTATGTTACAAGTACTTTATGGCAAAGTTATAAGTAGCTTTTAAAGCCAATATTATAAAAGATGTAAAAAAGAGTTTAATTTCAGGTATCAGTATCTCTTTAATAAAAGCCCTTGGCCCTTCGCTGTAAAATTTTACTTTTCTGCGTCGCGTGAGGTGGCTCCCCCCCTTTAGCGGCACGGCTCTGTGGCTCTGCCCCTTTTGCATCACTGACCGCTCCTTTTGTTCCTGCCCCACTGGCCAGTAATTTGCTTTGGAAAAGGTGGCAACACTACCGGGAAGGGACCCAGGCTGATGAAACAGAGCAGCCAATATAAATTCTTATTTTAATATTAATTTTTAATGAAACTATGTTGATAAATGTGATGATAATATATTAAATTGTCATTTCTGCAATACAGTTGATTAGAAGTATAAAAACACTCTAGACACATATGCAATTATTCAGTCTGGTAGAATATTAAGTTATTATACACTAAGGGAAAATTACAATTTTGTGCAATCTGTACATACTGAGAAGTACAGCTCTGGAAACACACACGCATGACTTATTTATATGTTGTGATGATAATAAGAACTAATACTGCAATAAACTTTATGAATAGATTTACTCAATATATTGTCTCATTTACAAATATGCAAAACTGTGCTCACAGAATCATACATGCATGTGCCCTACACCTGGAGTGAAAATATGAGAGTTTTGCCTTCTCTGAAAATACCACAAAAAGGTACAAAGTTCAGAGAGCACTATATTAAACACCTACTGTTGCGGGGGGGGGGGGGGGGGGGGGGGGGGGGCGCTACTCCCAGGATTCCCTTAGCAACAAATGACATGCTCAGCACACCCCCTGGAACCCCACAATCACCCCTTGGGTCAGCACACAATCTCTGCCACTCGCTCTTCCCTTGCCACCCTCTGGTCTCTCTCACCTTTAGTTTACTCCCACTCCCCCAAATTACTTCTGAGGCACATGTCCCTTCTGACTACACCTAATTCAGACTCTGCACATCAGAACTTCAGAATTGTCAGCTATCTAATAGACTGTAAGCTCTATAATAGATTGTTAGCTCAGGTAGTAACCTAACTATGACAGAGGGGGTCTGGGTGCCGTTTTCCCACCCTGGAGGGCCTGGGTGCAGTCACCCCCCCCCCGCACCCCCAGTAGTTATGCCCCTGGGGACAAGGACCTTATCCCAACTGTGTATTGAAACACCTAAGCACTTAGGGCAGAGACACAAGCAGATTCTGGGAGATTTGTCACCCAGTGACAAATCTCCTCTTTTTGGGGGGGACTAAACTGCCTTCCTGCTGGTTAGAATGAAAATCGGTGATGGGATGGCACTCGGAGCCCTTCGTTTTCCTTGCCTCGCGAGGAAACTTCAGAAAACAAAGCTCTCCGAGTGCCATCCCGTTAGCCATTTTCATTATAGCCGGCGGGAAGGCAGTTCAGGGAGATTAGTTGGCACGAAGAAGAGGAGAATTTGTTAGCATAGAATGAAAATGAAAACACAAAGACAAATAAAACTTTGAAATCGGTAAGTCTTTATTAAGAAATAACTTACTGAAACTCTGCTTCCGCTCCTCTTCACAAAATGCGACAGGGCAAAGATCCATCGTGTGGTGCTCGATTTCTCCTCCCTGGCTATCGCCTATAAGGAAGGAGAAATCGAGCGCGGCACAATGGATCTCCGTTCTGTCGCATTTTCTGAAGAGAAGTAGCGTTTCGGTAAGTTATTTCTTAATAAAGACTTAGCTATTTCAAAGCTTTATTTGTCTTTGTGTTGTTTTTTTCGTGGTATGCTAACAAATTTTTGTTTAAAAAAATTTGATGTTACTGATTCTTTAAAGGTGAAGTCAACCTGTAATGCGCAAAACCCCACGCCCACCTCCCCCTGTATGCCCTCCCCGGGCAAATGCCCCTAAGTTGCTACTTACCTACTCAGCACAGGTCCTGACCGTGGAATTTGCAAGCGCCATCTTCTCCCCAGCCATCTTCTTCCTGGATTCTTCGTCGCTTGGTGGCGCATGTGCAGTAGGAGCATTTGCCGGTTCAGCTCTACTGTGCATGCACCGAAAGTCACAAAGTTTTCCGATTGAAACTTCGTGACTTTTGGCGCATGCGCAGTAGAGCTGAACTGGCAAATGCTCCTACTGCGAATTCGCCGCCAAACACTGATGGATCCTGGAAGAAGACTGCAAGAGAGAAGAAGGCACCTGCAAACTCCACGGTCAGGACCTGCGCTGAGGGGGTAAGTAGCAACTTAGGGGCATTTGTCTGGGGGGGGGGGGAGTAGGCCAGGGGGGCTAATGGGGGGCATGGGGTTTAGTGCATTATAGGTTGACTTCTCCTTTAAGCATCAAACTATTAACTATCTTTACTGTATAACATGTATTAACTATAAACCCTGTTTGTGTTTAAACCTTATAAAGCACTGTATAGCATTGTGGTGCTATATAAATGAACACATACAAAAGCAATAAGTGACGCCCTTCACCTACAAACTGACAAGAAAAGTTTGCACCACAATTTGTGCAGTATTTACTCTGTGCCAGGTTGTGTTTTTTTAACATCTTACAAATTAATAGAATCTTACTGTGCAAGTAAGAAATCTGAGAGGTGATTGAATTGATCATTCCTACGCATGGCTCATGCATGAGGAGATATTTTTACAAATGCAGCTCATTTATACCAGTAAATCAAGGTAGCATTTTATGGAATGCCTGGGAGGCAAATGGATATTATGGGATTTTGTAAGGTACACAATATATTATTTCAAGGAACAGTGCGGTACTCTGATGAAATCTGTATTTTAAAGTGGACCCGTCACCCCAAAAAAATATTAAAAATCCTATTTTATCACATTAGTCAAGCAAAATGAACATTAATTACACAATATAATTATTTTAATCTTGTTTTCTTCAGTCTGGGAATTCATAATTATAGCAAGCAGACAGGAGCCATTTTAAGAATACAGTCCTGGGAGGCTGATAAAGCAGTGCAGTTAGTTACATCTTAAGGTCCCCAGACAAAACAGCATTTATATATTGCAAAGAAAACACTAGAGAGCTAGTGGTGATTATTTCTCCCATCTTCCCAAACAATTTCTTAAATTAAGAATGGGTTGATGCACTAATGAAGTACCATTTGTAGAGATAAATGTTGTAGATTACGCATGTGTTTTGCATATCATATAAATATTTGCAATCATATTCGTTAATGTTAAAAACCCTAAAATTTATATGGCTAAAAATTTTATATTTTATATAATTACTTGCAGCAGCCTTAAGTTTTAGCTTGTCAATAGCAGCAATGACCCAGAATTTCAAACTTGTCACAGGGGGTCACCAACTTGGAAAGTGTCTGTGACACTCACATGCTCTGAGCAGCTGTTGAGAAGCAAAGACTAGGAGTCGTCGCTAATTATCGAGCAGAAAATGAGGTTTGCCTGTAATATAAGCTGATGTTACAGGGCTGAATATTAAATTAAATTCTGATGCTAATTGCACTGGTTTCTGTGCTGCCATGTAGTAATTATCTGTATTAATTACCAATCATCCTTATATTGTGACATTTCTATTCTATATGTACTGTATATTGTGATTGGGTCCCTAAGCTCATTAAGTCACAGCAGCATAGATCATGTGAATCAGTGAATCAGCAGAAAAGAAGATGGGGAGCTACTGGGGCATATTTGGAGACACAGATCTTTACTGCTAAAAAGCTGTGGTTGTCTTGGGCTGGTACAGTAGCCTAGAATATAATGTAAAACAATTCTAGCCTACTTCTATAGTTACACTTCTTCTCCTTCAGTGTTATGGGAGGTGTACCGAGACATGAACATTTGGGTGTAAAACAGCCCTGTAAAGGAGCCACCTCAAGAAGGGTGGAGTTTTCCCTCAAATCTATGTGTTCATGCAAGACCACCAACAAACACTTGTATTGGCTGGGCCCAATCTTTATATTTCACTATTACTGACACCATTAACTGGAGTAAGCATCCAGAACTAGCACCTTGGGACTACTATATCAGAGAGGGAGGTGCACGATGAAGTAGGAGATCAAGTAAGAAATACAAAGTCACTAGAGCAATTGCTTGAGGGCTTTTATGCTAACTTGCAGATTTGTCATTCTTACCCTCACTGTTATATATTATGACTGCCTGGTATTCACCAAATATCTGTCCTTGGATTAGATCAGGAGAAATAACAAGACTGGTGCTGATGAGTACTCAACAAATGGCTGCCATAGTGTTAATTGCAATTTATAGCCCACAAGGAAACATTTCTTATTTTAGCAGAATACCTTGTGTAAAGTCCCATCTAAAGGAAGTGCCTTCTCATATACAGGAGTTACCGTGTGTGCTTAAGAAATAACAGTAAAGCAGCTGATATAAGGCCTTTAGTGCCTTTCACTTTGTGCTTGTTTGCCCATAAATAACTCCCTTGAAGAAAACTGTGCCGGCAGCATCCATTGTTCAGCTGGAATACACAAACAGGTACAATGATGCTCTGCATACTGACTCACAGGCAATATGACAAGCCAATTAACTAAAGCAACTTATCAAAAAGATATATGTTCTCCAGTATATTATCTGTCTGCCACTGTTTGGCTAAGGTTTCACACTTTTTATATGCTGCTTACTTGCATTTCATAGTGGTAATTAATTTTATCTGTCCTCTGAGAATCTGGAACATCACCTGCTTTTTATTTATTTATGGTGTTCAGAACATCAAGCACGTAAGAATCATTTTATCTCTTCAGTTATGTATCGGTAGTGTTCTGCCATTTCCCCGCTGACACTTTGCCTGTCTAGCCAGGTGTAAGGTCATCCTACACATTCATGTTTAATAAAACCACAGACAAGCATATAATGATCTCTGTGTTGGATTCCCTAAGTACTTTCGACATATACATAAATAACCAATAGTACCGGTACTTGACGCTAAAGACTTGTGACAGTGTACATTTATACACACTGCAAAATGCATGGAGAATCTAGTTTGCACTTTATAATTTAGCAGCAAAAAGACAGATAAACACCGCCGTCCATAACTCCCATCATTCTCAGCTAGCAGCGTTAATAGAGTTCTGGCAGATAAATGAAAAAGGACAGCCGTGTATAGATTATTATTTATCCAATTTTTGCCCTATGGAAAAGGTTTCTGTACCTTGTATTTCTATGAATCATAGCTCCATGTGTTCTCTATGTAATTAATGATTGTAAATGTGAAAGGAAGAAAAGGGGTTTCAGAGTGTTAGGAAGAATGCAGTGAGGGTGGCTGGGAAAGATGGAAGAATAACAGTTAATGAAGAAATACTATAGACTCCTTTCAGGGCTTGCTGCTGTGTTAGTACAGGGGAAGTGACTGGCTGAAATACAAGAACTGATTGAGTCTGACATAAAGGGGCTTTTGTCTGGAAGCAGTTACCATTGACCCCGGCTCAGCCTACAAGACCATAAGCAGCAGAGCAACTCTGTATAAGAAGCCTGAAGGCCCATCAGGGACTGTTATACTTTATGCAGAATAACATCATCACTTAGGGGGAAAGTATTATATTAAATAATAGGCTCATTTCTTACACTAATAAACTGCTGATTGCATCTCACTGTGAATTATCCCTCTATAGCCAATTATAGTGACACGCTACAAGTCATTCTCCATTGCTACTATAATGATCTGTTTGAATAATGTATGCCTTTATGCCGCTGCCAATGAAGAATGCCAGCTGGACACAGGGCAAAAAGGCGAAGTGAATCCATATATAAACATTTATCTAATTCTTACTTAACGAATTAGCAGATGAGCTGCTGTATTTCCTCTGCCTTCCATTGCTTTACACGGCATTATTATCTAGCAATAACAGCCAGCTCATGGGTACACTAAGATCATATGCAATCTGCACCAATCCTCTATGTTTGCACTCTATTTGTGTGAGCATTACTGATTCATCTTAATTACCCATTATATCCCTGTGTCTATTTACCTCTAGCGATAATAACAGTGGTCAGTAGGATTGGAGGAAGTCCCAGAAAAGGTGATAATGAATAGAAAGGAAATTTTGCATGATTCATAGATCACTAGATTGCAGATTAATTCTTTAGATCCAGAGAGGTGTGGGATACCTACCACTGTTGTAAAGCAGAAATAACTAGGGATGCACCGAATCCAGGATTCGGCCTTTTTCAGCAGGATTCGGCCGAATCCTTCTGCATATGCAAACTAGGGACAGGGAGGGAAAACAAGGAAGTAAAAAATGTTTACCCCTTCCCACCCCTAATTTGCATATGCAAATTAGGGTTCAATTCGTTTCGGAATTCGGCCGAATCTTCCTAGAAGGTATCTGGGGTTCGGCCAAATCCAAAATTGTGGATTTGGTGCATCCCTAGAAATAACCAACCTGCATCATAGCAGCTGTTGTTACACTACAACACTCAGCACCCCACAGTGGGAGTAGAGGAAACTGGTCAGATCCTGGTCTTACACTATGCCCATACAACTTCAGGAAGATCTGATGCTTATGTAGGACATCTGGTCATACACTTCAATAAGGAAAGATGTGTCTGGCTACTTACATGCTTGTCATTTGGTTTCCAGAAGTAAAAAGCTCCGATTGATCCAAAGAGAAGTAGAAGGGCCCCAGAGATCAGCACCACGGCTCCGATTCTAAGTAGGCGGCTATTGCTCGAAGGCTTCGCTGTCACAGCTGTGTATGCCTGGAGTCAGAGGGGCACAGCACCAGAGAGTATGTCACTTCCAGTAAAGAAGAAGTAAAGCTTGCTATTCTGTTGACTAAGTTTCATATGCTGAATATAATCCACTAACTGTTGCTTTTGTTGCTTTTGAGGAGAGCGATTCCCATAAACTTGCAAGCTTTGCATATTTTTCCAAATGTTACTAGAGAAATACATTTAATGTATAGGCTATGGTTTAGGTTCTGTCAATCATATGGGCATAAGAATTCTGAACTTTGTTTATCAATATATTATAGTAATTTATATCACTTAATGCTTAACCAGCAATAATTATCATACTGCATACAACAGAAAGCCATATACAGTAAATGAATGTGCTCAGAACTATACTGGAAAAGTATATTCGCTTTAAATCAATATAAATACATATACACACATATATTTGCAGCTTATAAATGCAGCCATGAACATTGTTTCCTCTTCTTCGGTCACAAACCACAGGTCCATAACAAGGCAGTGAGATGGAACAGCAGGCAAGTCAGCTCAGATCTTTGTAATGTAGTAGTAATCAATAACATATTGCAAGCTCTGTGGGGCACAGTGTAGCCATATATGAAAATATACTTTTCTTTGCCACTGAATTTTCTATAGAACTATCCCCAATACCATCCTGCTACAGACATTTTCACTTTTAAATCCATTCTTAAGTTCCAACTTTAATTAATTGCCTCAGCCCTTCTGACTTTATACACTTTCTTCGTTAATCCAAATCCCTTTGCACTAATCCTGTATTTCTTCTCTTCTCTGAAATGCATGTGTAGTTGTCTCTTTCTCATTAAATAATGGGGAGATAACACACTTTATCTGCTTTCAGGGATAGAGTGTCCTACAGATCTTGTATATTGTGGGGTTACTCTGTTCTGAACGTGTCTGTTAATATTATTAGAATACACTGTACAAAAGGTCAGGCTTGCAAAAATAAATATATAAAATTGACTACAACAGACATTTATGTTTACGGACATGATAATTTGGCATGCATGTTATTGATTATGAAGAGCTAATTTCTGCTTGTTGCAAATTGTGGCTCCAAGATGCAGCAACTAGTGGCATGTGAATAAGAATCATTTGCTTGAAGGGGACAGTTTACACTGTTAAAGAGGTTGTTCACTTTCATACTCTTTGATCACCAGAAATAACTTTTTCCAATTGCTTTCTATTTTTTATGTCACCATTTTTCTAATATTGTGCAAATACAAGTGCAAAGTGTCTTTTTTCACCTTCTAAAGCAGTTCTAGGAGAGGTCACTCATATTTCTTGGGAACAATCTGAAAACAACTGAACTGAAAAAAAGTGTTTAGAAGGTGAACAACCCCTTTAATACAACTGCAGCTGATGCTTCTGATTTATAAGATGAAAAAAAAAAACTAAAAACAATGATTCCCCTATGTATTGCTTACTGGTGAGAATATGATTATTCACTCAAGAATTAGTACAGACTACACAAAATGTAGGCAGGGCTTTATATAAAGACTAGCTGATATGAAGTACAGGGATGGGACCGGTTATCCAGAATGCTAGGGTTTTTCCCGAATAACGGATCCTTCTGTAATTTAGATTTCCATACCTTAAATGTAACTAGAAATTGATGTAAACATCAAATAAACCCAATAGGCTGGTTTTGCTTCCAATAAGGATACATTATATCTTCGTTTGGATCATGTACAAGGTAAAAGTTTATTATTATGGGGAAAAGTTTTAGAAATTTGGATCCTTTGGAAAAAAAAATGCCTTTCTGTAATTTGCAGCTTTCTGGATAACGGGTTTCCAAATATCAGATGCCATGCCTCTATATGGCCACTTTTGTAGTGTACTCCTTGTACTGAAGAGCTGACAATCCAAATGAAATTGTAAAGGCTTTGCAGAGAGATAGAGAGGACAGAATGCTGAGGATTTTATAGACAGAAAGCAGGCCAGCTTAGCACTAAAAAGGGACTGTAAGCACAAACCAGCAAGTGCAGGGACAGTAGAAGTGTTAAAGGGGTGGTTCACCTTTACGGTAACTTTTATTATGTTATAGAATGGCCAATTCTAAGCAACTTTTCAATTGGTTTTTATTATTTATTTGTTATAGTTTTATAGTTATTTGTCTTTTCATCTGATTCTTTGCAACTTTCAAATGGGCGTCGCCGTCCCCTTCTAAAAAAACAAATGCTCTGTAAGGCTACAAATGTATTGTTATTGCTACTTTTTATTGCTGATCCTTCTATTCAGACTCTCTCCTATTCACATTCCAGTCTCTTATTCAAATCAATGCGTGGTTGCTAGGGTAATTTGGGCCCTAGGTTACAAGACTGCTTAAAATGCAAATTGAAGAGCTGCTCAATAAAAAGCAAAATAACCCAAAAACTGTAAATAATAAAAAATTAAAACCAATTGCAAATTATCTCAGAATGTCGCTCTCTACATCTTACTAAAAGTTATCTCAAAGGTGAACAACCCCTTTAAGTAGCAGAAAACTACAACAGTTAGCAAAGTTTTTTTTTTTTCTGACAGCAGCAGAAACAGGGGGCGTTTGATTTATAAATAACTGTTCTATGAGTCTCTATACAGCTGCATGAGGAGCAGCTGTGGGAGCGCTAGTGGCAGCTATGGGTCGGCTGAGCATTAGTCATAAAGTAGCTAAGGTCCACAGCACACGGGAAAGTGTGGCAGCTGCAGGGGATGTAACGGAGAATCGATTCTACTCACAGGGGGCAAACACTGCTCCACGTCCTCGGGACCCGCCAGGGCAATAGGAACTTTCTCCGAAGTTACCGCCATTGTGTGCGCCCGAACTCCGTCTGATCCCACAGCCCAAATTGTGCAGTGAGCGGGATAGTGGCAACCACGTGACCCCGCCTGTCCCTCAAACTCACCCACATTACCTGCCTACCTAGCGCCACAGGCTGGGCCCCCCTCTCCATGTGTACTTAATGGAATGCCCCCACCCCTGCTTTCCCCACCCAATCTCTACTAAATGGCTGCTCCAGGAGGCAGCACAGGGAGGGATGTGAAGATCCCACTTTGCCCACAACGCTTCCCCTGGCTGGTTCTACATTCCCTCACACAACACTCCCATTCATTCAACATGGCACATGCCATCACCTTCCCATTTGTGTACCTTTTCCTGAAGAGAAATGTTTGAAGCAAACAAAAGGAATGCACAGTATGAAACATTTTACTTTTAACATCAAAACTGAAATTCTATGACTAGGTCTACAGGAGATCCGGGGAGATTAGTTGCCCCAGCGACAAATCGCCTCTTCTTTTGGGCGACTAATTTCCCTGAACCTCTTCCGCCTGTCTTGCAGCAGCTAAAATTAAAATCGGCTGCGGCATTTTCTGAAAATGAAGCGTCACGTGTGAATTGCCGCAGGCGATATTCATTTTAGCCGGCGCAAGACAGGGGTAAGCTATTCAGGCAGATTAGTCGCCCAAAAGAGGAGGCGATTTGTCGCTGGGGCAACTAATTTCCCCCGGATCTCCTTGTGTAGACCTAGCCTAAGGAACACTGCTGCATGTGTCTGTATCTTTGTGTTCAAATATTTTCCAAAATGTAGCAAAAGCCAGCAAATTAACAGATGAACTTTGAAAAAGCATGTGGCAAGGCTGACACTTTACATTCAGTAATATACCTTCCTATTAGGGATGGCGTGAACCGCGGCAAAAAAGTTCGCGAACACCATAGGCTTCAATGGGAAGGCGAACTTTTAAAGCTAAAAAAGACATTTCTGGCCAGAAA
>CM044434.1:120548311-120636558 GCA_024363595.1 Xenopus borealis | reverse complement strand
TCTGGCAAGATCTATTACTCATAAAACCATGCTGGCACAAACTCATAGTATTGTTATTTGTTATCTGCTTAATTTAGTTTTCAGCAAATGCTTTACATATGGCATTCAGATTTACCATATAAATCGGAAAAAACATGTTGATTAGAGAAATGTATTAAAGTATTATGCCACCCCTCAGGTTTAACAATAAATATTGCATGTTATGTTTCACTTCTGTATTATTCTCCTCTGAAACCTATATACAATTGCATTAAGCATCAGGACAGCTCAAAATCAAATTTCCCTATACAATAAATCATAGTTTTCCATAATTTATTATATTACACATGCTGGTTATTCTTATTCCTTCTCTTGCTGTAGCATAGGTTCATGATGTCATGTTAGCTTTAATTCAGTTTTGTATAGTGGATGTCTGTTCTTTTACTATATCAGATTTAAACTTTATTAAAATATCTTGGCAGTTATAAATGTTGGATAAAATGTGATTAAAGCTTGAGCCTATAATTTTTATATTTCCCTACAAGAAATCATTATTTCATACATAAGGTACATTAATGCATCTTTTAAGAAAGCTTTTTTTTTAAATTGCTCCTTTTTAATTGCAGGGGTACAGTCATTCCTTATTTTAACTCAAGGTAACACAAAGACTAAGTGAAAAGGTAGTATTGTGCATATTTTCAATAACTGGGCTTTTGGGAGGGGGCAACATTGTTCCAACAATGGAATGACTGGTGCTTTAAACATTTCCAGGCCATATTTTTGGGCTCATAGGGAATTTATGGGAATGTATTTATAGCAGTTTCATTAGCCAAATCCAACCACAAAAGATATCTTGGGCCTGTTGGAAACACACAACAGAGTATATGGTGGATAAAGATTGTGGTATTAAAGGGGTTGTTCATTTTTCCAAACACTTTTTACTCTTCAGTGGTTTTCAGATTGTTCTCCATAAATAAAGACTTTTTTTCAATTACTTTCCATTATTTATTTTTTACAGTTTTTCCAAAATCTAAGTTTAAAGTTGGTGTCTGTGGTGTTTGAGTCTGGCAGCTCATTAAAGGGGTGGTTCACCTTCAAGTTAACTTTTTTTTGTATATTGTAGAAGGGCCAATTCTAAGAAACTTTTCAATTGGTCTTCATTATTTATTTTTCATAGTTTTTTAATGATTTGCAATTTTCTTCTGTTTCTTTGCAGCTTTCAAATGGGGGTCACTGACACCATCTAAAAACAAATGCTCTTTAAGGCTAGAAATGTATTGTTATTGCCAATTTGTATTACTTATCATTCTATTCAGTCCATCTCCTATTCATATTCCAGTCTTTTATTCAAATCAATGCAGGATTGCTAGGGTAATTTGTACCCTAGAAACCAAATTGCTGATACTGTAAACTAGAGAGCTGCTGAATAAAATGCTAAATAACTATAAAACCACAAACAATAAAAAATGAAAACCAATTGCAAATTGTCTCAGAATAACACTCTCTACATCATACTAAAAGTTAACTCAAAGGTGAACAACCCCTTTAAGGGTTAGGGCAGACAGGCATATTCGGGGAGATTTACTTGCCTGGCGACTAATCGCCTCTTCTGCGGGGCGTCTGCTTGATTGAAGAATCGCCTGCACTAATGCACTAGCGGCGCTTTAATTTCCCAAGTCACCCAAAGTTGCCTCACGAGGTAACTTTGGGCTATTTCGGAAATCAAAGCACCACAAGTACATTAGCGCAGCCGGTTCTTCATTCAAGCAGATAGAAGGCAGGAATAAGGCAGTTTGGGGAGATTGTCGCCCAACTCATCAAAATAAAAGGTTGCAACTAATCTTCAAAACCAAAGCTCTTTGATGTGGCATACTCAGCTGCATTCTGTCTGGGCTAAAAGGAAAGCTATTATCTCTCAATTATATCTTAAAATGGTTTTAATTTATATTTGCCAAATGTGCACATAAATGATTGCTTATTTTTTCCTCATACTTTAAAGTTGCTTTTCTTCCACTTATGCCCTTATGCTGTTTCTCAGTACCTTAACACAGCAATAGGGCTGGACTGGGCATGTGGAACACTTGGAAAAACCCAGTGGGCCCGACTCTTTTGGGCTCCGATGAACTTCGCGAATTTAGGTGCATGCACAGTAGTACAAACAAGGCAAATGCGTCCTACGTAGCATTGACGGAAGAAGGTGTTACTGTAGAAGATGGCGCCCGGGAACCTGGCTGGAGGGGACCTGCACGGAGGGTAAGTAGCGACTTAGGGGCACTTGCCCCAGGAGAGAAGTAGGCGGGGGGGAGCACGGGAGGGGGGTCTACGGGGTGGGGTGGAGGGCGTTACCGTGGGAGGGGTTGAATTCCGCTTTAAGCATGAACTCCTCACGATCACTGTGCAAAGCTGGCAATACCTAACCCAAAATAATAAACACTTTAATGCCATGGTTGCTCCTGCCATGAGGCAAGGTGAGAACATTCCATCAGGCAGCAGTGTGCAGACAGTTACCAGGGGTGGCAAAAATCTGCCTCTTGTCACTTTAAAAGCCACATTTTTATTTTTTTAAAAGGAAAATAGGCTCTGCTAGTGCAGAGAGTGATATAAGAAGCAGACTCCCCTTGACCTGCTCTGATGCTAAAGTTTTAAGTGTGGAGCAGGAGGGTGGCATAGGGGATCACCCCTGTTTAATGCTCTAAAGGGTGGCACTACAAAATATTAAAGTATTGCTGAATCCTTATGCAAACAGTGAACTTAATTCTCTTTCTACCTAAAGTTCTAACATAAAACAATGTCACATGAAAATAATAATCTCCTTGAATGTCTCCTGGCTAAATGTCCTATGTATGAATCACAATAATGGGAATGTTACCTCAGCAGCTCTTATTGTTGCAAACATTAAATACAGCAGCAGCAATTTTGTCCTTCTTTGACCGAGAGAACTTTATTATTAAATAGATTGTAAAGTAACATCAATATAAACGTTAGCAGCAAATGCCAAGGCTGACTATTTAAAAATGTGTTTGTAACAGTTCAGTGACAATAAAAAGCAGCTGTAGTACATTTATACCTTCCTTAAAAAGATCATGGCAAAGATTGAAATAAAGATATTGTGCAGAAGGCAAGTTGTTTTGTTGTATTTGATGTGTTACTATGTGTTACTATGTGCAGTTTCAGAAGACATACATTGTAGCAAAATTGCTATGAATGTTTCACACAGGGCCATTTTTCTCAGGTCAGCTTAGGTACTGATTGGCTTCAATGCAGAATCACATTGAGTTCTGCTCGCTCCCCTGCATAACTTGGGACAGGCATCAACAGGTAGTGTATAACATTGGTGGGACTAGTGGGGTTTTGCAGAATTGGCTATAAATTTACCCAAAACAGTATTTTTAAGCACATTCCTTCTGTATTTAAAGGAGTATAATGCACTGGCATAGTTTTATTTTTCACACAATATGACTACTTTAAAGGGGACCTGTCACACAGACCTACAAATCTGTATAATAAAAGTCCTTATCAATTTAAAAATGAAATCCAAATTCTTTTTACATTCATTAGCATTCATAGCTGTTGTAAACACACTTAAAATGCATCTGTCAATCAAATATTATGTGCCCCTCCCTAGAGGTGGGAAAGGCATTTACTTTCACTTTCCATTCATTACTTGCTAGATGTCACTGCCCTCCCCCCTCTCTCGCTTCACCATTTAACAGTGTATGGGGATGGATATCAAGTCCCCCATTCTGGTGCACAAGCAAGATTTAGAGATGATCCAAGGCTTGCCTTAAAGGACAAGAATAGTTAAATAAAAGAAGTAGGTTACACATGTTGTACATTATGTTTTAGGCTTCTGTATCAGCCCAAGGCAACCACAGCCCTTTAGCAAGAGAAATATCTGTGTCTCCAAATATGCCCCAGCAGTTCCCCATCTTCTTTTCTGCTGATTCACTGCACATGCTCTGTGCTTTTGTCAGTTTCTAAAATTAGGGGCTGACTCCAATTATACAGTACACATAGAATATAAACGTCACAATATAAGGCTGATTAGTAATTAATACAGATAATTACTACATGGCAACACAGAAACCAGTGCAACTAGCATCAGAATTTAATAATCAGCCCTGTAGCATCAGCTTGTATGACAGGCCAACCTCATTTTCTGCTTGATAATTTGTGACAACCCCTAAGTTTAGCTTCTCAACAGCTGCTCAGAGCCCACTGAGCATGTGAGTGTCACAGACACTTTCCAAGATGGTGACACCCTGTGGCAAGGTTGAAGTCTTGGATCATTGCTGCTATTGACAAACTGAAACTTTAGGCTGGTTCAGTATATAAAACATGGTATTTTTAGTCCTATTCATTTTTAGGGTTTCCTTCTCCTTTAATGACAGTGGCCACAAAATGGCTCCTGCCTCCTTGATATGATTATGAGTTCCCAGTCCAAAGCAAAGTAGATTCAAATAATTTATATAGTGTAATTAATTTGGTTTGAGTAATGTGATAAAATAGGATTTGAAATATTTTTTTGGGTGAAAGGACCCCTTTTTCATAAATCTTCATGATTGTGGTACAAGGTTAAAGAACATGGAAGAGCTAAACCACTAGGTTGTGGGCATGTTGTTGAGCACTACCCCATGACTGTAATTGCTTACCTTTTGCACAGAACTAAATTATTTGTGTCAATGTTCTATATATTATGCCGAGAACTTCCCATACCAGTCAGTTGAACTGAAGAAGCTGCTCGGATGAGCAGTGAAACGTCTTCAATAATTACTCAGAAAGTCCAGTTGTTTTAGAATTACTTATATTAGATAAAACTGTAAAGGACAACAATATGTTCCGTTGTTAATTTAGAAGATGGTTATCTAATATTGTCTAAAAAAACAATGTTTTCTGTTAAATACACAGAAGAGATATGATCATTTTAAACATCAAATTGTTACTGTTCTAAATGTATTCCATCAAGAGGTAAATGCAGAAGAGCTAAGAACCACCCAATGTGGCTTCATTTGTAAGTAAATAAGGGAAAAAAAAGAAATAATTTAAAAACTACAAGTCAGAGGGGACAGAAGCTGAATTTAATTAATATAAACACTATAACAATCTGGAATGCAAAAAATTCAACACGAGGAGCACAGAGGCTAAGGCTAACCCCAAAAAGTGTTTTAAGTTTATTAATAGTGAAAAAGACACCGCTCCGAGATAATGGCATTTATAACAGATACAGAAAAGGCAACTATGCCAAATTTTATTCAGTGTATACAGCAGAGAAGTCAGAGTTCAAAGGTCTACCAAATAACTGCACTGTTAGCTCAGCTTAATCTAGTCAGTGGGATTGCAGTAAATGTGATCTACTTGGATTTTGCCACACACAGGACTACTTACTAAACTTCGCCAAACGAGCGGATCTTTCCCCGATTTGCCATTAATGACAGGGATATATCGGGGGTGATCCGAAAACATGCCTTATATGAAGCCTCCCCTTATGGCAGTTGCATTTAGTTATAACATTTCAGCCTCAGTATAAAGGATACAATAAAGGGAAAAACATAATGTTTTATCTCTAATCATATATATTTAAATTCTGACAGATGATGCTTTCAGTGATGAGATCCTCCATTATATCTCTGACTGAGATCCAAATTACATTGGACACATTCACATTCACAAATGCCAAATGTGATTTCAAGATTGGCTAAAAAAAGGTGAAACTGCATCACATGTGGGGCATGGAATTCCAAATTGGTTTGCTGGTTCTTTACGAGCTTTAGGACTCTTACTCACAAGCATTTTTCCCTGCACTCCCTTGCATTCTGTTTTGCCTCTTTTAAGCCGCAGGGGAGCGCAGGAATAGACACAAGCAATTCTTTTCAATGGGGCTATACTCACACAAGTGCATGTAGGCATCGAACACAGGAAAAATGCAGCATGTTGCATCTCAGCCCTCAACCAGCTGGTCACCTAATGAATAAAGAAATCCATGACTATTATCATTATAATGGATAAAAAGTGCTTTACCAAACACTTTTGATTCCAAAGTGAGTTTGCTTGCCATGTATTTATTGTAACTGGCTTGCAGTGTACTTTAATTAATAGTGGAATACCTATTAAATGTGACAATTAATAGACTGGGCCTTAATTGCCTTGGAAACTGAGTTATAGCTGTGAGTGCTAGATTACATTTGCATGGGTGAAAGGAGAAGAAGGTGCCAGAAAAATACTGTCCGGAGAAATAAAATAGGAATGCATAAAGCTAATTTATATGGAAGGGACTACCAGCATATTCTGGGATGAGTTCATATTGCAAATGAATTCATACTGCAAAAATATATAAAATGTATTATTATTAAGTCAGGCTATAATACATTGAACTAAAAGTGACTACTGGTGCATCATTAGTAAAAGGCCAAGCTGTTCCTATACCTGGTTTTAAATGTCTTTAAAGTGCCCTTCAAGCTGTTCATTTATATTTTTTCTGTGTCTCTCTGTGTCAGTTTAGGGGTAATGTTGCCCTGCCCATAGAAGGAGGTAGGACCTATAGAAAAAGCCAATTAAAATGAAACATGACCTATAATACCAACTGATTTCCTCCTTACCACTGTTATTTTTTGTCCTAATAGACAGGGAGGTAGGATCTCCCTCCTCACTGGTGAAAAGAGGTTGGCTTTTGAGGTCAGTAGTTTGGTTCCAGCCTTGCATGGACTGCACAAGGTTTGTGGAATTAGGCTGATGCTAAGGGTTTACTTCTGGTGTATGTGGCTACCAGTGATCTGTGTGGCTTGAGGCTAGTTGGAGCCAAGTCTTGTTTTTCTAGACCACTGGTTAGTGCTGAGGGTTGGGTACATAGCTCCTTCTCTAGTGGTAAATGTATCCAAGAAATTTCCAGGTTCTGGCTAGTTGCTAGGGGGTTACACTAGCAATCTGGCTACTGGCAGAGGTCTGATTGTGGCCATTAATGGGTGTCTGTGGCTTGTCTACCTGTTGGGGGTTTAGGTGTTGGCAACCATATTGTGAAAGTCCCTCTGGTCAGTGGGAACCCTTTTAGCACTGTGATGCTTAATTCTTTCATATGCCATATTCAGTAGTTAAAGTAAGTATTGGCCCTTTTGTTGTCAGTCACCAGATGCTTACCATGAGGATATTCTTAGAGCTTTTTCGTCTTCCAATTTTTAGGGAAATATGTTTTATTAGCTGCCCAGTTTCTTGGCTATGATGCTAGTGTGGTCATGGCCTTCTTTGTTTGTTTTTTTCTCTCCCATGGAATTAACGATATGAAGGTAAGTGAAATTAGTATTATGTCTAATACAACTCCAACAAATTACTTTAAAAAAAAAAATAAAAAATAATCGAGCAAAGGTGATGACTATGACATGAAACAGCTCTATCAAGGGTTGCAGAAAATGTAGGATAATGTAGACTTTTGCATTTTCTGCTTCTTCTGCTTATAGTGCTCCTTCTCCATACAGTTTACCCGTACTGGCAATGGCTGAACTCTAGTTCCTCTGTCTATGCCTAATCCCGACCCTAACCTGATACAGTTATGACCCTTACGTGGTGGAGTACGTAGACTCAAGCCTATATAAAGTGCCTAATGGAGGTGAAGTGAGGCACATGGGCAAGTTCAGCCCACACACCCACCCGCGGCCTGCAAAGATCATGCGGAAGTCATCCCGAACCCTAATATATGTTTCCCCTAATCTTCTTCCTAGCTGACCTCTAAGATAGACTTTCAGGTATGGAGAGCAAATCAGAACCCTCCCCAAGTCTCACGCTAAATTGCAATCAGACTGACCACCCCCTGCTACTGGTAAATAGGGACATATCTCAGTTTGGGCACAGCTGCTCTAGATAATGTACATTTCCATTTAACATTAACAAAAGGAACCTCAGTTGACTGGAATGTATTTTGACTGCAGTACAGATGTCTAAAGCTGGCTAACAGTGGGCTGCTAACATGAAACACAGTGCATGCATGGGCATATAGATAATGCTATAAACATTATTCCACCAAAACACTTAATTTACTTTCTGCTTCCTGTACTCTGGTCTCATTTTCCTCTGTCAGGCATTAAGCCCAACTAAATGCTGAATGACAAAAATTTGGAATACATTGCTTTGTAGCACAATACGTGCCTATATCCAAGCTCCATGTAGTTTGTTTCAAAGAGTTCAATTTAATAAATGCATTTTTTTTTCCATTCCTCCCACCACTGTTTGAAAAATGAGTTCTCTTGATGCAATAGCTGTAGTATTCGTCATAATGGAAAAGAGAAAATGTACATTTATCATAAATAAAATTGATTCAATTTTCTAAAATGGAGGTCAGCGCTGTGCAGGAGAGTTTAAGATTAAAATTGAATTCATTGAAACAGAGAACGCTTGCTGAGCAAAGCCAACATAATCTAATGATAGTGCTGCTTGCATCACTATTAGATTGTAAATTCATAACAAGTAATTAAAAAGATGTTTTGGGGAACAGCTGAATTATTTTACAGATTCATAATGTAAATATAAATATAAATATATATATATATATATATTTATATATATAATGCTAGGTATATTTTAATTCACTGCTTTATACGACAACTCGAACAATTTGAAATTATTTTTTAATACTCCAGTCCCTGGGGACTTTAAATATCCAAAAAGCTCTCTTGGCTCTTCTTTAATTTTTAGAAATAAGCAAAGATAGGTCAGTTAATCATGACCTGCTCCACAATGAAAGCATTAAAACTGTAGCCTGTTGTTTGCTGCAATATTTTTTTATTAAAGTATACTGTGTGGAAGGGATTTTTGTAAATCAAGTACATTTACAAATTACATCAATGGCATTTAAAATATATTTAATGAAAAAATAAATCTGGAGGGTTTACTGGTGACTTTGAGCCACCAGGAATATGGAAATCATTGTCATGTTTATCCATAAGTGTTTTGTTTAAAGCCCTATGCTTTGACTGGTGAATTGCCCTGGGATATTTTTGTTTATGGAAATCACACTGAGAAAGGGGGAAGCACAGTTCAATATATACAGATTTAAAAGGATAATGGTCAGTGTGGTAATGGCCACCCTGTTCCTTATGGAACCCTTTCAGCATCACAAGTCAAAAGTTTAAACACTGGCCATGATTAGAGCCAATCCAGACATCCTACAATAAGGCCCCCAGGTCAATGGGCAGCAAGAGGGCTACTACATAAGCAGATGTTTCTTGTGTAATCTCCAGTTATTGTCCTGCAACTCAGTTGAAAGTAAAGCTGAGTTTGGGTTAAAAAATTTGAATTTCAAGGGTTAGTCCTATTCCTAGCATCATTATGCATCATTAGCAGACTAGTTACCACTCTTCCTTTTTGAAAGACCAAAAATGTACAGTTTTCCACTGTAACATAATGTGATCTTGAACCCTGCAAACTATGAAAAAAATACCAAATTGAGCTTTGCAGCAGCCACAGACGTATTTCTTAAGTGTTTCTCCTCTACGCTGCCTTCTGGTTATTTTAGAACCAGGCATCTGGTTAACAACATATTTATCAGCAAGGTGACACAAGTTTCACACTGCTTTGTAAAATGCTGCAGAGATTCTTACTATGTTTTGGAGGTTCTTTAACTTCAAAATGCAGTCAGTGCTAGCAATGTTAATTTATGTTTGAATATTTTTTTTTTAAATAAATGAATAGTACAAATAGGGTAGAAAGTACAACAAATATGAAACATACATACAGTTATAATTATTAAAGGAAAACTATACCCACAGAATAAATACTTAATCCACGGGTACTTTTTTTTATATTGTATATAAATGGCCTTAATCTTGCCAAAATTAAATATACAGTAGATATCAGTAAATATTGCCATTTTACATATTTTACCTTGAGCCACCATATTGTGATATTATTTGTGCTGCCTCAGAGATCACCTGACCAGAAATAATGCAGCTCTAACTGTAAGGGCAAGGTTACACAGGGCGTTTTTAAGCTGCATTTTTAAAAACGCACGGTCGAAATACACTTTGCAGAAATACAAAATCTTCTGAGATGCGATGCAGAAATACATATTTGCGGTGTTGTATGCTGGTGACACAATTACACTGCATATTGACAATCATTCTGGCTACATTGCTTACAATCTGGGTATGTGTGTAACAACAGTGGTGAATAATAAGTGCTAAGATTCAACGTTTCGGGGGGAACAGTCCTCCCTTCATTTGATCCTGATGAAGGGAGGACTGTTCCCCCCGAAACGTTGAATCTTTGGTGAAATAAAAGGGGAATCCCCCCAACTGCAAGAGTATGTGTGTGCGGATCCGATTTCTTCAATACTATTGTTGCTAAGGGACCTTGCCGGGTCTACGGGAGTCCAGCACCACGTCAAGCAGTGTGAGTAAATTGCGGGAGTGCGGTGGCAAAAATAATTGTATCCATTGTGTGGAATAATAAGTGCTGCCATTCACAATGGTTACTATACAAATAGATACTATGCTAGCCCTCCAACAGGTATTAAGGTGTTAAACTCCACGTGTGGAGGTTACCTGATGGCACGGGACAAAACTGAGCCAAGCTGCAGTGGTATTGAAAGAGACTGGGTACCTGGTACTTGCTAGCACAGTGCCTCCACCTAGTGGGATACTGGAATGCATCTACGGGTAGCCCCACTAGGCAATTTACTGAATAATTTGGCAGGTGCAAACTATCTCTCTAACTAAAAGAAGGAAAGTCCATTCACTCAGTCCCACAAACAGTCTCTGTAATCTGCACTTTTAACACAATATTCATCTCTACAGGCACTCCAAATGAATGCTTTTGTTGAGGCCTACCAGCTTGGACCCACTTGCAGCTCGCTGATAAATCAACACAAAATGGTTCTCTCTGCCAGGCTGTTCTGCTTCCTCTTCCTGCCGGCAACTCCCTGGCTGCTATGTAACTTCCTGCAGCCCTAAGATGCAAAAGCTTACAGCTTACAGCCCACAGACAAAGGCTCTGTGCCTGCACTACTACAACACACTGCTGCAGAAAAGGGGAAAGTGCAAAGATTCTGCACTATCTCCCTACACTATGTTGAGGTTTATGGAAATTTTCTTATAGTCAATTTCAGGGAACGGAAATGCAGAACAGCAAGAGAAAAGGGGTTTAAGATGGAGAGATAATGCATGTGGCGGTGTGAAAAGGTGGTGACTATGAGAAGAAAAGAGGATGCTTACAAGAACCTGTTACGCAAGGTAAGATGTTTTGTGAGTTATCCTTTGTTTAACGGGGCTTTGATAAAGATTTTAACAACAGATGTTTGATTCTAGGTGAGAGGAGAATTCTAGCAGTACAGTTTTTTAATAAACTAAAGGGGAGAGATAGGCGTTGAGAAAGTGGTCAGTAGTTTGATCCAATTGTTTAGGAGGGGGAAAAAAGTGTATGCATAAGTGTTTCAGTGTTCAGCAAATTAATAAGTGAGTAATTTTTACAAGGTATTAGTAGGATTAGAGAAGAGTGAAAAAAAGGTTCAAGGCAGTGTGTTGTGCCCACAGGATTAATGATGAGAATACCAAGTAATCTAGAAAAAAGTAGGACAAGGTTTGGTGTAAAGTCCTTCAGTTCAGTTGTTATTTAGTTCAGTTTAAGATGGCATTGATTCATTCAGGAAGAGATACTGTATTTCAGGGGAAGGCCCATTATATCTGGATATTATTTGCATAAAGATATGTAAACCTTACAAATGAAAGTCTCCCAAAAGCAAGAGTTTACAAAAAGAAACAACAAAAGGTACAGTACTTTTCTAAGAATAGAACTATTATATTATTATTTGACATCCAGTTAAAGGTATACTGTTCTCATAAAATGACTACGCATTTTTTATAGTGATGGGCGAATTTATTCGTCAGGGGCGAATTCGCGGCGAAAAATTCGCCAACAAAAACGAGTCGCGGGTCGTTTTTGACGTGACGTGTCAAAAACGACGCGCGACTCATTTCGCGAATTTTTCGCCAATTCGCTAATTTCTCTGGAAATTCGCGAATTTTCCGGCGAAGCGAAACGCTAATTCACTAATTTTTTATATTATTTTATTTATATTTTATATGAGTACTTGCTTTCTAGGTGATTGTTACATGAAAAATGCAGATTACTATTTGAGAACTATCCATGATGACTTAACAATCAAGATTGTTTCCCTTATTATAGATTATATATTCATTCTGTACAGTTCATTGACAATTTTTGCTATCAATATATCTGTGTCTCTAGGAAAAAGGACATCTGACACAAATGGAAAATAATACAAATCTAGGATTGAGTGAATAGGAAACACAGAAGGGTTAATGTTGATATTGCAGTGACATTTAATAACTGCTCTCTTGTGGATCTACAAAAAAAATCCTCTCACCAGAAGGTGCAACAAACAGTCGGGCTAATTGCTCCATAATGGATTCTCTGTAGATGGTTTCCACAGGGATAATAGTGCACGAGAGGCAATGTTACCTATTGGGAAAATCAACTGCTTTCACAATAAGCTGACTGCCAAATCATGGCTCAACAACAGAAGAAAATGAGAAAAAGGTGGCAGTTGTAAATGGTTTATTTTTTTATTACAACAAATAAAAGAAAGGAAAAGTTATGTACAATTCTGGATCTAAAGAATAAAAGAAAGTGTGTTCTGATGAAAGAACTGTCTCACAATACAATTCTATAAGGCCAAGTCTCCAGAGGAATCTTCTGTGCTGGAGTCTGTTCAATCGGTTTTCAAGTTCCATGAAAGATATTTTTTTGATTTCTCTTTTAACAAAAGATGACCCCTTCTGTAGAAAGGAAAACTGTGGCATACCTTTGTTAACAGGCATTTACCTCATCTAAAATTTTAACCTAGTCCTAAAAAGTAGTCAGTTGGCATTCACAATTGTTAATGCCCTTTGAAATGTCAATGACTAATCTTTTAGAAAATATTTAGAAACCCCTAATGAAAAACTGTGAAGTATTCAAGCAAATTAGGACTTGAAGTCACATTTGTTCATGAAAAAGGTCTATGCCTTGCCTACCTTTCCCATTAAATATTATTGAGAAGAAAAGATTATTTTTACATTAATTTTTTCATGTGCTTCTGTGAACACAATTTCATTAATATGGTCTCCTTTGGAATGTGAACTATTTATTTATGTTTTTTCCACATTTTCAAAAACATATCAATCATAGAAAAAAAGCCACAACTATAACAAATAACTGCTCTGTTTCCCTATATTGGAAAGAAGAAGTTAAGGCTTGTCCCCATGCCTCTTAAATGGGAGTATGTGATTCAAACCATATTAAGGCAGGCGCTAGGATTTGCAATAGAATAATTCAGTTAGACTAGATTTTCTCATCTTGGCCCAGGTCTGATTGACTTTTGAACCATTTGTATCTCTGGGTGTTATGGATGCACCCATATACAATAATAATGCATTCCATTACTGCTCACACAAGCTCAAGATAATTTATTTTACATTTAATGACATTATTATGTGGTATACTGACACACAATCGACACATGATAAAAGTTCTGGCCCCCATAGAAGGACAGTCCCACAGCTGTAAAGATTGTAGATGTAAGGCTTGCAACTCAGCCCTGGGGCCTTAAATCACTATAGCCTCAAATGAATATTATTATTATTAATAACATATATTTATATAGCACCAACATATTTCGTAGCACTGTAGAATAATAATAATAAAAATATATAGTATAAAGGGGCCAGTATAGGTTTAGTTTGGGAGGCTATTCTAAACTGGGTACTGGGGCCGGGACCCATGATCACTAGCTTCAGCTCTGCTAGTGAGGTTGGGAACTGACTGTTCTCATAGTAAGTGGCTCTCTATAATGCTAAAGTTTTCTGTATAAAAACATGGTATGGAGTGCTCTACACAAAAAAAGTTATAGAAGAAGATAATGTAGCATTATCTTGAGAATCAACAGGGATTTACTCACATGCAATTAAGACATTTTGTAAATTTTATTGAGCCACAGAGGCTTGTGATTTTTCTAGTAGAAAAGCATAGTAAACTATATTTCTAAAGAAATTTAGTTTATTTTACATTTGTAGCCACAATACACTTATTATAAAAAAGGGGGTTATGATTAAAAATTCACTGGTATAAAGAAATATCATCTATTCATGGTTTGTACTTTAAAATTGGTTTAAGGCTTATGGAAACAAAAATAATTAATCACATCTCAGGAATACTGCACATCACAATAGGAATAGCAATGACAACAATAACAACAAAATGAAGTATAGCTGTTAAACAAGTGTTTCTCAAAATACTTAGTGCAG
Organism: Xenopus borealis; assembly: GCA_024363595.1. Taxonomy (NCBI): domain Eukaryota; kingdom Metazoa; phylum Chordata; class Amphibia; order Anura; family Pipidae; genus Xenopus; species Xenopus borealis. Next base: position 120,622,294 of record CM044434.1, on the reverse strand, counting down.
TCATGCCCGAGACCTTAGCACCATATGCTACAGAAAAGGGGCCATTTATCAATGAGACATTGGGGTACTAAAAGGGTCAATGTCAACACTTTGCAGGAAACAACTGATTTATGAAGTTCAGAATTGCATTGCTTTGTTTTAGTGAGACAGAGAGCCTAGCATCTCTGTTAACATGAGACACATCCGTGGTTCAAAGTCATTTCAATTTATCTTTGAGATGACAAATTAGTGAAAATAAATAGTTTGGAGAAGCTACTGGAACTCCTGGGGGAAGAGCAGTCATGGTGGCCCATGACTTTCCTCTAACTGCTGTCCAGTAATTATCTTGCTGTGTAAGTGGTATAATGTAATAATGCTGCTATCAGAGAGAGAGGACTACACCATGGGGCTATAGCTACAGCAGTGCATATTCTAGAGCCAAGATCTTTTAAGTTCTATACATAGATCAGCCTGGGTATCAAACTGTTTTAAAAAGTAAACTTTTAATGTTCAAATATTTTAACCATTAAATCTTATGAGCTTCCTCAAACAACAGATGCAGATAGAAAATTTGGTCAATTTGTTCATATTATACCTGACTTTTGGTTGCTCTTTGTGGGAAACGTGGGTGAAAAATCTCCTGTCATTTGGATCACTAGTCATCACTAGTTATTGATGTATTTTGGCTTAATCATGGGAAAAAATGAAAGAAGGTAATTTCCCATGAACATTGCCAACTGTAATTGTGCACTCATAAGAAGTGCTTGAAGGTGTCGTAATCTTTTGGAGCAAACATAGCGACTTTCTCAGTAAGCAGTTTTATTACATTGACAGTGCATTCAGGGCTGGGCCAAGGTAGTTTGGCACCCTAGGCAAGGGGTTCAATCAGCGCCCCCCCACCACCGTTCTGTATGATCATTTCCCACCTATTCACATTCTTAAATAAAGAAACCTTATAAAATAGTAATGAATCAAATTGTACGTGTGCCAGCCAGCAGCACCCAAAAAATTGCCCCTAATCTGTACCTGTGTCAGCAGCACCCAAAATATTGCCCCTAATCTGTACCTGTACCAGCCAGTAGCACCCAAAATATTGCTCCCAATCTTTACCTGTGCCAGCAAGCCAAAATATTGCCCCAAATCTGTACCTGTGCCACCAGCATGGCCCCCCCAAGTCTGTACCTCTGCCACCAAGCATTGCCCCTTAGGTCTGTAACTGTGCACCAGCACTGCCCCCTAAGTCTGTACCTGTACCACAAGTCTGTACCAGAGCAGCAGCAAAAATATTGCCCCAAATTTGTGCCAGGCAAAGGACAAGTAAGAGGGTGGTGGGGACTGAAGTAGAGCAGAACGCTGCTGCTGGAGACAGGGGTGAAGTTAAAACTTAAAGAAATAAAAAAAAACAATATTTCCCTTCAAAAATGCGCCCCCCATGACTGCGCCCTAGGCGGCCGCCTACTCTGCCTACCCCTAGTTCCGGCCCTGAGTGCATTAGTGCAAACAATAAAATTTGTTACTGGCATATTACATTCCCCTATTAAAGTTTAATGTAGGTACACAGTTACATAGTTAAATCGGGTGGAAAAAAAAAACTGTCCATCAAGTTCAACCCCTCCAAATGAAAACCCAGCATCCATACACACACCCCTCCATACTTTCAAATAAATTATATATACCCATATCTAAACTAACTATAGAGTTTAGTATCACAATAGTCTTTGATATTATGTCTGTCCAAGAAATCATCCAAGCCCCTCTTAAAAGCATTAACAGAATCAGCCATCACAGCTAGGGATACACCGAATCAAGGATTCGGTTCGTTATTCGGCCTGGATTCAGCCATTTTCAGCAGGATTCAGATTCGGATGAATCCTCGTGCCTGGCCGAACTGAATCCGAATCCTTAAAATCATGTGACTTTTCGTCACTAAACAAGGAAGTAAAAAAATTTTTTTTACCGCACACTTTGGAGCAGATTTACTAAATTCACATGAAGGATTCGAAGTTCGATCGAATTTTCAGAAAGATTCAAATTCGAATTTTCAAATATTTTTGAAGACCACTTTGACCAGTGAATTTTGCAAAATTGATCGAATCAAATGATTCGAATGATTTGAATAAAAATCTATTCGAATATTCGACTATTCAACAGTCAAAGTACTTTAAATTTTTATTCAACTGCCTAGTTCGCCAGGTCAAAGCTACTGAATTGGGTTTTATTATTTTTGATTGAATAAAAAAATTTGATTGAATGGTTAAAATAGTTTGAATCGATCGATTCTAGTGATTTTATCGATTGATCTAATTTTTACTATTCGATTGTTCGACCAATCAAGTTGCGATAAAAATCGTTCGAATTCTAATTTGGAGAATTTTTATTCCCTAACTATTCCCATGGTCGAATTCAAGGTTTTTTTAACCCTCGAATTCGACCCTTGATAAATCTGCCCCTTTGTGCGCAACTCTCTTTTGCTCTCCCCCTTGCTAATTTGCATATTCTAATTTTCATATGCAAATTAGGGTTCGGATTCAGTTCAGTATTCGGCCGAAACTTTTGCAACAGATTTGGGGGTTGCAAAATACTTTTCATCCCTTGAGTTAATGCCTTTTTTTATGCAGGACAGAACTTTATTTGCTTTATTAGCTACAGAATTACCTACAAACATCCCTACATTCTTCTCATATAAAGAAACTCCCAACACACTTCCATTTAGTGCATAACTTGCATTTATATTATTTTTGCCAAAGTGCATAACCTTGCATTTATCAACATTGAACCTCATTTTCCAGTTTGCTGCCCAGTTTCCCAACTTAGACAAATCACTCTGCAAAGTTGCAGCATCCTGCTTGGAACCTATAGTTCTGCTCAATTTAGTATCATCTGCAAAAATAGAAATGGTACTTGCAAGGCCCACCTCCAGGTCATTAATAAACAAGTTGAGCCCTGTGGTAGTCCGCTAGCAACACTGGTCCAATTGGAAAATGTTCCATTTACCACCACTCTTTGTAGCCTATCTTTTAGCCAGTTCTCTATTCCAGGGGTCCCCAACCTTTTTTGGTTCAAGGACTGGTGTCGAGGCAAAACATTTTTCAATGACTGCAGGGGACTGGGCTCCGGGGAGTAGGCGGGGGGTCGGTGTCCAATTCGGTGCACACCTTGTTAATTGCGGGCTGTCATGGGGGGCCTATCGGCTCCCAGTGGGAGTTAGTCAGGACCGAGGAGGAAGCAAAAGGGTTAAAGTCCAAATACAATGTACAGGTAGGGTTCAGGCAATACTCAAAGTCCAATCCAGGCTAAGGGTTCAAAGGCAAGCAGACAGTAGCAAGGTCGAGTACAGCAAGGGTGAAAAGTCCAGGAATCAATAAATCAAAAAAGGAATTTAGGAACACCCAGGAATGTATTAAACAAAACCTATACTTGGGCATTGAACCCAGGTCTCTGGCGTTCTTTTATATTTGAATTTGGCGCCATTAGGGCACAGACGTCACAATGTGCCTATTGCGGCTCTGTGACGTCATTGTGCCAGTGCCACTACCCACGTGGTGGCCATGGGTGCCGCCATTTTGGGAGCAACGCCGGCAAAGGAGGATGCGTCGCCGGAGCTCCTGGAACAGCTCCGGGCAGCAATCGTACAAGGGCTAGGCTCCGTGGTCCAGTTCAGGACTCCTTGCTCTATTCTACAAATATTATGTTCCAGGCCAACATTGCTTAATTTATCCAGTAACCTTCTGTGTGGCACTGTATCAAATGCTTTAGCAAAGTCTAAGTAAATCACATCCACTGCCATCCCAGAATCGAGGTCCCTGCTTACCTTCTCATACAAAGAAATTAAGTTAATCTGGCAAGATCTATTACGCATAAAAAAAGTCAGGCACGTGCTCATAGTATTATGATTTGATACATATGTTTTAGTGTTTTTTTTTCATGTTTTATTTTGTGTTACTGGTCCTTTAGCCGCAAGTGATTTACTTTTCTTGTGGCGATCCATATGCTAGGCAATGAGTAGGCATTTTTTTTAGATTTGTCATCCAAGGTAGTGCAGATTTGCCGTGGGCAGCAAACTTCCTCATGTGCCAGGACCATAACAGCTATGGTTACATCTGCCGTCAGAGAGTTCTCACTTGGCTGCTGTGCATATTTTTTATATATATTTTATATTTTATTTATCAGAATCCATAAATACTTGCACTCATACTGATTTACTTGCAGGGTGCACGGTCAGTTCTGAATCTATAATCAGTTTGGAATAAATAATTCCTGGTCCAGCACTGCCCTTTGTGATGTTGCCTTATTTCATATACATATTTTCAAAAGTATTCAGACTTTCGGTCCTCTTAGGGACCTTTCTCATCATGAAGGACAGTGATGGTCCAGGAATTATTTATTTAAATTGATTCCTGAAGAAAGCCCATAAGTAGGGGCTGAAAGGTTGAATAAACCTTTCTTCTTTTTCACCACTACGAAAGTCCTGTGAGAAGGAAATGAGATAAGGGGACAGAGAAAACATTTATGGGATAGACCTATTCACATGGGTCTGCTACAGTATATACTGTAGCTCAATTTTCATGGGGCTGCTATAAATGTACTGATGGACAAACATTCTTATACAAGTATGGGACCTGTTATCCAGAATGCTCAAGACCTGGGGTTCTTCTGATGATGGATCTCTCCATTATTTGGATCTTCAAACCTTAAGTCTACTAGAAAATAATGTAAACATGAAATAACCCCAATAGGCTGATTCTGCTTCCAATAAGGATGAATTATATTAGTTTGGATCAAGTACAAGATACTTCCAGAGAAAAAAGAAATTATTTTTAAACATTTAGATTATATGGATAAAATGGAGTCTACGGGTGATGGCCTTTATGTAGTGCGGAGCTTTATGGACAACGGGTTTCCGGATAACGGATCAAATACCTGTAGAATGTTTCTTATTTGCTGTATACATGTGTTCTATTATCTGCATTCTGTACCTAAGCAGGAAAAGTGCAGAAGGGCATGCAAAGGAAAGGAACATACAGTACATGGAGGTATTACATCCTCTTCTATACTTCTTCTTCTATACTTCTATAACATGGATTAATGCAATAGGAACTATTCTGTCAGGGACTATAGTTGCATTTCAAATGTTAAAAAAAAAAAACAAAATAAAGGGAAACTCTAACATATTATCCCTTGATATCTGACTCCTCTGCTCCCTTCAGTAGTCCTTTAGGGCATTCATGTATGTGATGCACTGTGTGAATGGAGTCACTGCAAGACATGATCAAGATGCCAGGGCTGCCCTGAAGGATTTCTGCAAGAACAAGACACTTCTGCCTCATGCTATCAGCAATAAGAATGATCAGCCTTGGATGAACTTGAATGAGATGGAGCCGCTCTGCTTCATATTATCTCAAGTGAGAAATAAATTACAATCTCTCTAGAAAAAAAAAAGAGACTGTAAAAAGTGTTGAACAGAAAACGTTTGTCCTTTGAGCCTAATCTTCAGCCCATAAAAATCACCAGCTAGAAGGGCAACAGCACAAATTACATATTTTTAACTGTTATTAAACCTGAGGATGTGTATGGTTTAATATACCTTTGACAAACAGTTTGAAAATAGGTGCATTAATTATTCAAGCTCTGAACTATTCTGTATTTGAGGTTTATTTAATATTTCCTTTTCTATTGTTAATCTAATTAAATAGTGAACATACGTTTTTAGCTTGTATTGTCAGTAAAGTATCCAAAATTTGCCTTCATTGTGATTATTGCTCACAGTTTCCCAGTCATTGTTACCAGGGTCATTACTCCTACAGGAACTAATATTTGCTTACATATCAGGAACTGTTCCCTGACATCTCCTGTTTTATCGGTAGGATTTGTTTTCTTTGTTAGAGGATTAGCACCAAAGCATTGTCTTACTGCTTATAACAGCTTGTTCCACTTTTATATCATAAACAAAACCCACAAGAACATTGTCTGACTTTAAGAACAAATAGCCATCTGATCACAGGAAAAAACGCAGAAAAAAATTCAGATCTAAAAATAAATTTACATAGGTATTAAATGTGTAAGGCTATAGTAAAATGGAACAGCAACATTACTCAAGCTTCAGATGAGACCTATGTTCCTCAGGGGGTAATCCTGCAACTGTGTTGAGGTAGGTGGTTGTGCAACTAAAACTGTATGTTATGCCCAATAATTGGGCGCCAGTGTTTCTTGCAACTTAACCATATACCATTTATTAATTATTAATAATTCATTAATCACTGAGATATAAAACAATAGTGGATAGACATATACTGTACTCACAAGTACCAATGGTCAGTATAAGTCCCTGCAGGGACGATAACATACACAACGTCAACTAAGGTACAACCAGATTTCAGCCTTTTCCCCAAACGGAGCAAACTCTTATGGGGGAATGTAATAGAAGTTGGTAACATAAAAAATATTCACAATGTGAAAGGTTATGCCTATGTGCGAATAAATGTTCAGTTGTGTGAATTTAATATGGCTTTTGTGAACCCGGGAAACTGTTTAGCGAAACAGTAGAAAGTGGAAGGAGGTTTGCCAATGTTATAGTTTGCACCAGTGCGCAGTGAATGTCTCAATGAAAAAGTTATTATGTTTGCTCCAAAAGATTACGACACCTTCAAGCACTTCTTAAAAGTGCGCAATTAAAATACAGTTTAAGGAAGAGTGAAATGCTAATTTGTTTAATTTGTTAACATTGTGAAATGCTAATTTGTATTCTTATTTGCACAAATTGTTTTGCACTTTGTGACTTTTATTACATTCCCCCCATTAGTCCCTACTTCTGGGCAATTGGTACCCGGCCTCATAATCCCACTCACACTCCTCAGCAGAGCCTCTCCGGAGCTGCTCAGCTAAATAGCTCCTAGAGTGACGTATGAAAGTTGGCTAGCCTATCACTTGCTAGACTGGCAAAATGGACCCTGAGTGCATGTGTGCTCAACTTCTATATTGTAAGCTTTGACCCAGGAAAAGGAGTTTAGCTCTTGCATAACTAAGGGACCCTTAAGTGGCCAAACATTAGGGGAATGCAATATAAATGGGGAAAAAAAATTATAAGTTCCCTACAAATGCATCCTTAAAAATACACCCTAACCCTTAAAACCATCAGGGTTTAATGACATAACCCACTGTGACTCACTCAGTTACATTGAGAAGGAAAACGACAGCCTGCCAGAAAGAAGTTCACTCCTAAAGTCACATGACCAGGGAAAGCTGGGAAATTGACAAAATGTCTAGCCCTATGTCAGATTTCAAAATTGAATATAAAAAAATCTGTTTGGTCTTTTGAGAAATGGATTTCAGTGCAGAAGTCAGGACTATTAACAATGCATTTTGAAAAAAAACATGTTTTCCCATGACAGTATCCCTTTAAGATATAATTTAACCTACTTGATGGCAGAATGTATTCAGCAGGCACAAATTCTCTGCGAATATCCTCTTTTCACCGTGTCTAATACATTTTTAAAAGTGGCAATGAAAATTTGAAGGAATTGAAAGCACAACCAGCCTATTGGGTTTATTTAATGTTCTGTTTTTCTATTAGATTTAAGGTATGAAGATCCACATTATGGGAAGATTCATTAACAGAAAATCCCCAGGTCCCGAGCATTTTGGATAACAGATCCAATACCTGTAGTACAAAAAGGACCACTCATGGATGTTAAATGGAAAACTGAAAATTCATTAGGTCAACAATTTGGTCCTCAAAGGACTTTTTCAGTTAGTATTGAGAAAGGTTCCAGGAGGACCAATAAGTCCAATTTTTTAAAAATAGGGTGAAGGCTACTATTACTAGTTTTTTTAGAATTAGACCCCAAATATGAATGTTCTTATTTCCAATCATCCTTCAGTAAATGAAAGCAAAGCTAAGCTTTGATGCAGATATATAAATAATCATGGATACAATAATAGGTGGTCATACATTTTATATAAAATGTAGGCCTCTGTGGAAATGTAAAGAAATTAAATTTTTTTTCCATCTTGTATAATGCAAATAAACTGTAGTTTAAATATGTTTTTTTTTATTTCTTAACTAGCTTTAGATGGTTTTCAAAATTGCTTTCTCTAAACCATGTCATATATATGCTCTGGCACAAATTTATTCACCAGGGAATAAAATCTGCCTGGAAAGATAATGCTCCTGTTCTTTCACTGATGAATGTGAGCGAAATGTAGATGATACATAGCTGAGATTAAACAAACCCTAGAGCAAGGTAGAATGTTCAGACATAAAAACACCTCACAATGGATATAAAGAGGAGACCCATCTGCAGCTTAGCAGTTTCCGTCCTGTTACTGATCAAAATTGCTATCTTAAAACTGGAATGCAACCGCATACAGGAAGAGAGGACTGAAAAGGTGCAAGGGGTTTGATAAAATTTTAAAAAAAGGCACTATATTTAGCATGCTTCCAATTATTAACATCTTGTTTTCTTACTTCTTTTCCAGAATGTGCTTGAAATAATCCATGTTCTTTCTCTCACTAACAGCCAGGTATGAACACAAGCTAATAGCTGACTTGAGAAATCACTAAATCAGTACCTCTCTGTATGAGTCAATTTATTTTCAGCCATTGTGGATTTCCCTGCATCATTTATTTTATATAAAACTGACTTAGAGCTGAATCAATTAGCTAAATAATTTTTACACAGTATATATTGTGCTGGAGCTAGAAAAAAATGGTGCAACCTTTAAATTTGGAAGCTTCCAACATATTCCTCATGCCATCATAACCACCATCAACAGTCACAGGGGGATGAAGATTTATAGGGATCAGGAGGATTGTTGTTTGTAAATCCCTGGCCTACACATATTAACAAAGCTGCTTGAGTTCTGCATGGCTGGTAAGTAAGGCAGGGGCTCCCCCTGCTGTTCATAAGTATGATTGTTTCCCTGCCAGAAGTTAGGGACCGTCTGACAATTTCTATCCACAGCACTAAACGAAGGGAGAATTTCACTGCATACAGTCAGGTTTCTTAAAAAAAAGTACACATTTTTTAATTAAAGTATATTGGAAATAGATTTCTTTTTCATTAAAGAAAGTAAAAATGGGATTTTTATTTCTTTGCATTTCCTTGCCCTTTAATTAAAATACTCCATGTCTATGGCAATGTCAAGTTGGAAGGCTTCTTGGTGACAATTAATAATACACCTTTGTTCCCAGTAGATCAGGGTTCTCTTCTTAGGGCTATGACACACTGTGTTACTGGTAGCCAGCTGCTTCTCACGGCCAGAAAATACCTACCACACATCCTAAAACTTGCAAAACCATGTCGTATTCAGCTGCACAACATTGCCTGAAAATGACTGTACCTCAGTTCAGACTCAACCAAAGCACTTCTCCAGTCTCTTTTTATTTCCTGCCTTGATTACTGCAACCTACTCTTCTCAGGTATTCCAACAAGTCACCTTTCACAACTCAAATCTTTTCTAAATGCGGGTGCTAGACTTAGCTATCTCACAGGTCAACATCAGCTGCTCCCATAGGCATATTCCTTCACTGGCTTCCAATCTCCTCTAGAATCAAATTCAAACAACTCACGCTTATATTCAAGGCCCTTAACAGTGAAGCCCCTCCCTATATTACATCTCTGATCACAAAATACACTCCTTCGACCTGCTTCTCCTTCTGGTCTACAAGACTTCTCTCAGGTCCCAATTGTACCGTAGCCTTTAGTTGTGAATTCTTGTGAATTGGGCCCTCTAATCCTATTGTACTGTGTAAACCGTTGTTTGTTATTCACCACTTGTTTCCCGTTCGTTAAAAGCACAAGTCAAAGCACAGTGTAACCTGTTGGGGCTATATAAATATATAAATTATGATGATGATGAAAATACCGTGTCATAGACATAGAGAAGTGTCTCTGCTGAAACACACAGGGGCAAATTCACTAAGCGGCGAAAATGTGCTATCGTTGCCTTCGCTAACGTTCGCTGCACTTCGCCAGGTGAATTTTTGCCAGTGCTACGCAAATTCACTAAAGTGTAAAGTTACACTCAGGTCGGCGAACAGTATCGTTGTTGCGATAGGCAAAGCGCATTTACGCTAGCGATGCCTAATTTGCACATGGCGCAAATTTCAAAGTATATTAGAAGTATATGTTACAGCCACTACATTACACTACACAAGCCCAGGAAACCTTTAATAAAAAAAAATAAAGTTGTCCTATTGCCCTACATGTGCCCCCTGTATAGTCAAAAAAATAGAAACAACTTATTCCTAAGTGTCCCAAAATCACAGTGTTGGTCCAAAGGTTTCCTGCCGTTTCCTCCACAGTCTCTCTCCTGCGCGTGTAGGTTCCAGAAAAAGAAGGAAAGGGATTTTCCTATGTAGAATACAGCGCCTGGGGCAATGGAAATTTTTAGAAAAAAACAATATAGTGTAGTATGTTGGGGATTATAAGAGACACCCCGTGCTTCAAACAAATATTTATATGGTTAGTGGGAATATATGTACAAACCTACAACGTAGGTATACATATATATGTATTTCCTCCCAAATGTGGAATTCCCAATTGTGTGAATAGATTGTGGTTTTTAAGGTGATTATTCTTAGATTAGATCTCCAGGTGTATTTTTCTTTCACCAAAAATGTTTGGCTAAATTGCCTACTTACAAACCACTTTTGTGGTGAGCCGCATATATTGTAATTCCTCCTGGCAATTCTCCTCCTAAACCTCGATTATGTCCGCAATTTCGATATAAGCATAAAGAATAAAAAACAGAAGAATAGTGTAATCCTGTTTTAATATATATATATATAATATATATTCTGCCCCCTGTATAGATGAGTTGTAAGGAAATGTGGGAGGGTAACCCCTCCCCCAAAAATGTTTTGCTTTTTTTCAGACTATCACCCTACAAAAGCTAAAACACGCCATTTTAATTTTCAAACTCCTATCTATTGTATTGAACTTCGCCAGGTCTGACCTGGCGAAGTAACGTCTAGCGTAAGAGGTAACGTTCAGTAAAATGGTCATCTTAGTGAATTTGTGTAATTACAATCCTTCGTCAGTGCGCAACTTCGACCTGGCGTAAGTGTGCGAAGTTGCGCTAGTCTATCTACTTCGCTAGTAGGTGTTAGTAAATTTGCGAAGTTACAAATTGACGTCACGCTGGCGAATTAGACCCACAGTGTTTTAGCAGATACAGTTATCAGTATTGTCTATTTTGTAGGTACTACAAGTAGCTATATACAAGTTTCTCAGTGTGTCATAACTTACATTCATACACAAGTGGCACAAACAGTAAAGAGGAGGGAATGGAATAATGAGGAAGGGATGGACTCAAAAACAAAACCTATTTTTTTTTCAAAGAAATTGGAATACAAATCAAGTATTGTTTTTTTTAAGTAAAAGGACAGAGCACATATATTGCTCCTCTGAAATAGCAATGGGAATTGGATGTTTGCTTATGTCCTAATTATCATGCATGTCTCAAAGTGATTATTTGTTCAGATGGCAACCAATTACAAGGAATCTTCTTGGCGGCTACCTGATACATTCTTCCATTCCCTCGGCTCCTACAAGACTGGCCAAAGTAGCAAAGTCTACATAATATGCTCACTCCAGATCTGAGTGGATACTGTTCTAAAAGTTATATTAACTAAAGTAACATGTTGCGACAACTGGTCACAGTTAAATAGCAGATAGGGCTACCATATTATATCAACACTTGGGGGATGATTTACTAATGTTGGTATTTTGTCCATTTTAACAAATTATATTTTTTAGAACTTTGCCATCTAAAAGCTTGCAAGGTCACTTACAAGTCAATGGAGATTTGTCCTTTTCTTATTTTATAATTTTTCTTTAATTTTAGAGGTTTTCAAATTTTTCAAATTTGTAATTTCACCAATGTGAGGATTTCAAGGTTTTTGTATTGTAATTTGCACTAGTTCCTCATTTTTATTAATTCATGCTTTTTATATTAGGCTGTTTTAACAATTACTTGGCATTTGTGGTTCAATTGAAAATGATTTTTTTGTGGTTTCTATAACCACTAAAATCTGAGTGTTGATAATGGGAATCATCTGGTTTATTACAAGTTGATAAACAAATATAGTTTTTCTGTGTCCCATAAACTTTTTTACTATTTTGATGTCTAATGACATGACCATGATAGCATATTGTCTTTCTCTCTTGTGTGTACAACAATTCCTCATACAATTCCTATATAGACCAAGGTTTAGAAAAATAAAACAAGACCATGTCATAAAATCTTGACAATTAAGGAGTCTTGTTTATCTCTATATAATGAGAAAAAGAGTGTCTGTATAGAAGGATAGGCAATATAAATAACAATTAAATATCCACAAATCTACTTTTTTGTTTCTGGGAATAACTGACCCTTGTAAATAAAAGCTTTTAATATTACATTTATGGCAAGAGAGAAACAGGTAAAATGCAAATGTATAAAGAAAACAAACTATTGACTGTGTATGTGTAGTTATTGACTGTACTTTGTTGTATTTCTTTTTGACTGTAACTTTTGTTATAATAAAATAAATTATGTATTGTGTATGTTTTCTTTATTAATGATAAAAAAAAAATTTCACAGCAATTTAGGTGTTAACATATTTCTTCAATACAACATCAAACTGAATGAAACTGATGCAGCGTCGGACTGGAGGCCCGAAGGCCAACCAGGGGTTATGCCACAGGGCCCCTCTGCCCCCTTCTGGGCTCCCCTGCCCCCCTCTGTCACCACCCCCCACAGAGGCCCCCGCCCCAGCCACTACCCCCCTCCAGGCCCCCACTTTTACCTGTGCGGTAGTGATCTGGGCAAGTGATCAGGCAGGCCGTAGGCGGGTGTAGGTCTGTGGGGCCAACAAGGGCCACTGGGTTTTTACCTGGTGTCACGGCAGCCCAGTCCAACCCTGAGCTGAGCTCTTGAAGGAGAAATATGACAAAAGGAGGAAAGATAGAAAGTAAGAGATAAGCGACATGAAAGAAATAGAGCATTGTAATTGCACTAAATTTTGGAGCATTCAAGTGCATTATATCACCTAGAGAATGTATATATGTTCATATTGTGTTTTCTTTTAATTTTTGTTATGCACTATGCAGAGCCTGTGGCCCATATTTTAGTGATTTTAGAGGTTTTTTGAAACCACAACTATACTCACATTGTTATGGAATATTTTAAAAGATCCAAATATAAACGATATGAATGGAAAAAAAGAGCTTAATTATGTGCTAAAATCCAAAATCCTCTGAAAGTCTGAATTAAAAGCTGTCCGATAAGAAGATCAGCGCAATTCCCATTGACTATAGCACCTCAACAACTTTTACTTGATGAAGTTTTGCATTAGATGTTTTCATCATGTTTACACTTAATAAAGAGCTTTTAAAAAAAAGGAAAACCACAATTTTTCAACAATTTCAAGAATATGAAATTCTTAGTAATTGTGCCCTTTAGTTATTTCAATACACTGTAACTGGTGTTTAGACATATTGGCAATAAGGGGGTATTTATTAAAACTACAATTTTTCTCATTATATTAAAAATAAAAAGTCGACCTAACTCCCAACCAGGATTTGGCTCAATATACTAAAAAAATCAGAACGAAAATTCTACATTTGGGAAAAGTTTTGACAAAATCATGCAGCAATTCAAATCATGCAACTTTCTTTAAAATGTCGCCCAAATAACTAACATTTTTTTGAATGAAAACTGGCATCAAACAGCCCGAAACCTTCAAACATCATAAAGGCAAAAAACATCTTTAAAAGGGGACATCTGCCATTGACTTTTACACGACTTTGACAGATTTCGGCTGGAGCATTTTCAGATTCAGATTTTTAGGCACTTTGGAACAAAAAAAGTTTTTTCCCTCTAAAAATTCAGGTTCTGCCACTTAAAAGCCATAAACGTGAGGTTTAATAAATAGACCCCTGAAAGTTTCTTGAAGTAGGGTGATATCGCTTCAACTTGCAGTGCAGCAGTAATTAGTGACTGAAGTTTACTGGAGCACAAATCACATGACTGCGGCTCCTGGGAAACTGACAGAATATCTAGCCCCATGTCAGATTTCAAAATTAAATATAAAAAAAATCTGCTAGCTCTTTTTAAAAATGGATGTCTGCAGAAGTCTGCTGGAGCAGCACTATTAACTGATGCGTTTTGAAAAAAACATCTTTTTCTATAACAGTATCCCTTTAAATATGTGAAAAAGCAGTCCTTGAGTTACTGTGAGTACTTGGTCGATCGTTCGACCAATCGAACTGCGGTAAAGTCCTTCGAATTCGATAGTCGAATTCAAAGGATTTTACTTCCCTACCTATTCAGATGGTCAAATTTTGAATTTTTAAAAATTCGACCAAAAGTAAATCTGCCCCTAAGACTCTTAATTTGACATTAGTGGTAAAAACATTTTCAAGAGGGTAATAAAGAATAAGATACTTTAATACATTGCAAATAACAATACTATTAAGCTTGTGCCAGCATTATTTGATGCATATTAGACCCCCCAAAAAATTATGGTTATGGTCCGTTTCTTGGTCCCCTAAGAAGGTGCTTGTGTCCAAGTTCCCAAGGAAGAGGGGGGAACTTGGACACAAGCACCTTCTTAGGGGACCAAGAAACGGACCATAACCCAGGCACCCTGAAGGACCAAAGAGACCCCAGTGATATCATTATGTGCAAGTATTTTTAATGGAAATTGTGAGTGCATTTTTTAGACTGAATTTTATGTGTTATTAAATAGTATTATACTATTTGGCGTTCTCTCTTATCTATTTATATCGGATTGCCGGAATCCATGCGCAAGGGAACATTGTGAGATGGCCAGCTAACTACCTTATATTACAAACGATATACCACAGCAGTGGTTTGTAAGTAGGCAATTCAGCCATTTCTCCTCTGATTGACCCACACTAGTTAATCTTTGAGGTCACCCACACCCCACACTGTGGTTTTTTTGGTGAAATAAATACCTAACACACTCAGTATATTTGGGGCCTAATTTCACTTCACCCCAAATAAGAACCAAACACCGGGTGAACCACCATTTTGTGTAAAGAATTACTACACTATATATTGTTTCTAAAGATTTCCGTTGCCTAGGCCCTGGTCTCGATAGAAGAAAACTATATTTTTCTTTTCTCTTGGAATTGACATACGCAGTGGGGAGACTGCGAGGAGATCGGCAGGAAACCATATTGGACTGACATTGCAACTTTCTGGGTTACCTGAAAAACTTTATTCCTACTACCTAATTTTCTTCTTTTTCCTTTGTATTTTTTTCTATTTTTTTTTCTATCTTTATCTATTGAAGTTTCGAAGGGCCCATCCATTATAGATCATAATTATAGTCTCTATTTTTCTGATGACATTAAAGGGCAACTTTATCACTCTGAAATTAGAGCATAGCACATAGAAACTCATCTACCAGAAAGCTCGGAAACAAATTGGCACATAAAGTTCAGGGTTGATAAATGCAAATTGTGCACTTTGGTAGAAATGACAAAAATGTGAATTATTCACTAAATAGCAGGGGGGTTTCCTTAACTGAGAAGGATCTGGGGATTTTTGTGGATGACAAGTTGTGTACCTGTAGCTGGTGTCACTTAATGGTTACTAAAGCAAAAAGTTCTATCCTCCATAAGAAAGGGCTTTAACTCAAGGGATGTAAACCTAATTTTTCCTCTTTGTTGATCCCTGGTAAGGCATCAACTTGAGTATGCTGTGCAGTTTTAGTCCCCATGCCTTAAAAAACATATTAAAAAGCTAGGTACAACTAGACTGATAACTTTAAGAATCAAACAGTGAGGAAAGACTGGGGTTGTTTTTCTGCAGAAAATATGTGCTTGTGAGGGGACATGATTATTATTTACAAGTACATTAGAGGACATTAAAGACAGATAGCACAGGGATGTTTTTTTTCCTCATAGAAAAGATCAAAGAACCAGAGGCCACCACTTTAGACTTGAAAAACTGAACTTTCATTTAAAGTAGAATAGAGGGTCCATCACAGTCAGGGCAGTGATGTTGTGATGACTGATTCTATTAATACCTTGAAGAGTGTCTTGGATGATCTCTTGAAGTATAATATCCAAGGCTATTGTGATCTTAAAATCCACAATTACCAAATTACCTAAATAAAATAAAAAGTAATTGATAACTCCATTCTGGTGAACAGAGAAGGGACTTATATGTATTTATATTTTGCCACTTACCATATTATACAATGTGGGGCATGACAATTTATTATAGAAGGGCTCTGTGACATCGAAAGGCAACTTTGACAGAATTGTTATTGTCTTTCAGTAAGAAATAAATAAACTGAAACATAATTCACATAACACCACAGTTCTAATAAGTCAATACATTTATTCTACTTCAAAAGTGAATGCTAAAGTCAACGTTAACATGTGGAGTTCAAAAGAATAAAAACAGCTGTTTTCTCGCTTTGTAAGTTACATCAAACTGCAACCTAAATCTGTAGGGATATATGTGAGACAGAAAAGATCTAAATGGCACATTCGCTTCACATCCATCTTACAATGAGATGCTTCATAACCTTCACAGTTTACATTGCCTCCGTCTCTTTATTTAGATGAACTGTTCAATTCTATTTTGTTAGATACTTATAAAGGCAGGGAAATACCTTTATCCACCAAGCTAATGGACTAGTTCCTTTATCACTTTTATTAGTTAGATAACAAAAATAAAGGAAATTAAAAATGGCATTTTAAATAGAGAGAAAATGTTCATAACAATGTATAGGTAAAAGCACAAATCTGAGGTTTGATCTTTGGGGATTTGGGGATGTTTTATGAGTTGTGAATTAGCAGTTTGCTGAACATTAAAACATTTGGTATTTCATAATTGCCCTAGTCTAAGCAACACTTGGTCTGTATATTTCCATTTTTATGACATTTGCATTATTTGTATCCTTATCTGTCTTTCTCTAGGGCAGATAGGCTGATGCCACATCCATCTACTCAGAAAGAGCTTCAACAGAACACTTTTGTTTGGCGAAAGTGGCGTAACTTCCAGGGGTGCAGGGGGTGCAATTGCACCAGGGCCCCCACCCCTTTGGGGCCCATCGGAGCCATGATAATGGTTATGGCAGGCGGTTATCTAGGGGGAGAATTTACAGCAGACATGCTATCAACACTCCAGCATGGAATTTATAGAGGTAAGGGCCCGTCAGGGGGGCCCAGGTGCCCATCCTGTGCCGGGGTCCACCAGGGAGTAGTTACGCCACTGTTTGGCTATAGCCACTATCATCAACAAAATGGAATTGCATGATGTCTTTTGAAATTGTTTTTGTTGCATAAAGACCCATACAGTCAGGCAGTATGGTAGAAATTGACTAAGCAGCCGAAACAAAACATTGATGGCCACCTTTAATGCAATTCTTCTTATAATTAGCTTTTCTATTTCACCCTCTCTCCTATTCATTTTCTATTCTTGAAATATCATAGTTTGTATTCCAGCATGGATAATTTCAGTATAATTATGCAATGTGCATTGGTATACATTATAGCACAAGTGAGAACAGCTATCCTGGAGGACCTGTTAGGAAATATATAATTTGGTAATTTAAAGTTGGTGAAATCTGCAATATAAGCTTTGTTATTGGCTACCTTTAAGAAAAGCTTGTGTAATCCTTTTGACACCCCTCTGTCATTGGTACACTCCATGTGTGGTGCTTACCCGATGGCATGGGACACACCTGAGCCACTCAGCAGTGGTATTGGGAAAGACTGGGTACCTGCTACTAGCGCAGTGCCTCCACCTAGTGGGATCCAGGAATGCACCTAGGGGGGCCCCATTGGGAAACAGAAATAATTCACACACAGTAGTTACCTAAAAGTAATTGACCAACTAATACAAGCATCACTCCTAACAAGGCGCTAACAGGGGCCTCACTAACTAGGCAGGTGCAAAGTCCTTTAACTCAGTCTATAAAATCTTCAAGTGCTTCTTTAGGATACCATCGCTTTAAACATGATACCCACTCAAAAAGTCTCTTTGTATGTGTAACTCTTTTGACATCCCTTCTATCAGCGTTACACTCCACGTGTTCCGCTTACATGAGAACACAGGACAAACCTGAGCCACTCCGCAGTGGTATTGGGAGAGACTGGGTACCTGGTACTTACTAGCACAGTGCTTCCCCCTAGTGGGATCCGGGAATGCACCTACGGGTGGGCCCCATCTCGTTCGGCCCACCAGCAGTTCCTCTCTGACCACTCACCAGACTGTCTTGGGCAGTCCTTCTGAAAACTGGGCTGTCCAGGTCAAAACCAGACAGGTGATTACCCAAGTCTAGAGGCTGACCTGTTTTACCAATGTTTATTCAAATTGTATATGATTTAGGGCCTTATGGAGCCCCTATACCACCTGCACCCCCTGCTGGGTCTGCTTGCTTGTAGTTACCCCCAACTTAAAAGCTTTAACTGTCAGAGGTACCAAGCTAAAGATACATCACTTTAGTATGTAACTTACTGTTCTCTATGTAATTTAAAAGTTTGACTTAAAAGGAAACCACACTGGACAGAGAAATAATTTGTGTTTCTGCAGTCTCCTTCTGTTACAATTTTCCATTATCTTTATACCCACCAGTTACCTATCTGAAAATGTACAGAATATCAACCGGACAGCCCTGTATTTGGAAGGGTTGTCCAGGTGAAACCTGTCCTGATTTCCAAATTAGGAAATCTGGACAGGACATTAAAAACAATGACATGGTGTTCAGCCAATTGCTGATTGCCACATCATCAATCCTGCCCCTGGCATCAGCTCGCCCCTGATGCCTCAGCTCACCCCCGATGTTACTGGTCCTACATTTTTATGTTATTGAATATAAATTTGAATATTTCAATAACAAACAATTCCCTTAAAGTATATTCATTGGTTACAGATCAAGATTTTATTTCTGGTATGTACAAAAATGTAGTTTTATTTCGCCTCAGTCATATGGGAGGGAGCCTCTGACCTTTCAAAGCCTTCAGCAATCAGCAAGCACAATGTACAAAAGTACCTATCAAAGAGGAAAATGAGGATGTGCTTCAAGTTTCCTATTGATCTGCTTTGAGAGGGCAGAGAAGACACAGCATTTAGAAAGAATACTTTTAAGGTTGTCATTTATAACCCGATGGGACTTGCATGACATATATAAAAATGGTTGGTTCTGCTTTTCTTTATTACTTATTTATGTAACATAACAAGGGCTTGGCAATGCTGGCCAGCAATATTATGGTCTCAAAACACAAGCAACAAGGATTGATTCCAATGCTAAACTATAATATAATTATTCCAGTAAAATACTCTCTAGGACAGGGGTGCCAGTGTTTTAGGAATTGAGTGTATTGTCTCTGTGTAAATTATGCTGTTTTTATGCAAATGGGTCTTATTTCTAAGTGGGTCTAATTTGCGGCCTGTGCAAGGTAAGATTTCCTATAGCCCAATGAGGTATTTAGGTAACCTAGCTCAACCTGAACCTCCCCTGAAACGAAACCCCAAACTGTGTGCAGAAGTTGGCTCAAACCCGCCAGATCCGTGGATCCTGCAGGTTTTGGACAGTCCCACACATCACTAGTATCCATGGCTTATGTTGTATAAGCCTGGTTGAAGTTAGGTTGGAAAAAGTAAAGCCTTTTTTAAATGATCAGGGTTGGCTTCAGGAGTTTGTTCAAGTCACCTATAATTATAACTATAGCTTGCAGGAATTATTGTAAGGTGTCTAATACTTATTTATTTATTTTTTTAAGAAAGCCCCTTTCTATCCCCCCAATAGATATATATAGTTGATTGAAACAATTTTCTTTTTGAGAAAAAGCTCATTTATAAATATGAATCTGCTTGGGTCATCTGATTTCAGTGTTAAGAAGCTGAAGAAAAAAAACTTTAGAATGACTATATTATGAAAAAGTAATGTGATAGGTCCATCCCAGCTAGTTTTTCAGTTTGAGCCAGTGAGCCTTCTATAAATCTTTCAAGTGCTTTACCTCTGGACTCCTCTGGTGTATTACTGTGATGTGGTAAGTTGTTGGGAACCATTGGGGAGTGGTGCACACATATCCTCAATTGATATTCTGATCTGTGGCAGTTGCTCTCTCCTGTATATCATGTTTGATAATAGAGAGGGCAACCTTAATTTCCTCATGGTGGTGCAAGTATCTCAGCAGGCATGGATCCTAGTTAGTAGGCTTTGATGGCCAAAATAGAGAATGCCAAATGTGCTTTACTACAATAAGGCAGCACACATGTTAATTATCCCTTCTGTTCCAACAGGTCATGGCGTACACATGGAGGAAATACAGTGCAAGACAGTACAAATTATAGTACACTGTGCTACAGAACAGTCTTCTTCAATTCAGTTCTAAACATGCGTCTTACTGACCCATCTTCCTATTATACCTGTTTCAGAGTCATTATAATCTTTATTGATTTGTGTTTTTTGCTGATGTAGTTTCACAAAGTATTATTTAATAAATACAAGCCTTTTACATATCAGCATATCATTTGACATGTATGGACCTAGAAGGCATACTGGGAAAGGATCTGTGATTGCTGTTGTTGCATAGAAATACAATGCTACACAAGTCATATAATATATCCAACAAGCTGCTCAATATTATGCACTGCTGATGTTAGTATTCTACTGTATATAACAGTGACATTGATTTCTTCAATGTTACTCACTTAAATATGGCACTTTTCAGTAAAGATTGACTGCAGTGATGTTCCATGCATTTGGTTCTTCCAAGCAAGCACAGATATGTACTAGAGATGTGCAGACACCTTTTGTTAATGGAACCAGGCACTCAAGGCCAATGATTGTTCTAAATTATTACTTTGATCTGTAGTCATGGTTACAGTGTAGGAAAGCAGCAGTCTGGGATCTGTCCATATTAACACAATAACACCAAAAGCTTTTCCATTAAAAACTGATATAATATATCCCACTTGCATTCATAATGGCTTGCTTTTCATCTGCTCATTACATCAATACAGTAAAGGAACTGTTGTTTTGAACCAACATTAACATACTAATCACAAATAATATACCAGTTTTTTTCTATTTTGCTCTTCCCATCTGGAACCAGTGTGGCCTTGCACAATGCTATGCTGAATTACTAGTGTTTAATTAAAAATGTATCTTGTTATGTTTAGTCCAGTAAGATGCAGATGTATAATACAACGAGGGGTTCATATACAAAGATAGGCACTAAACTGCACAAGTGCATTCAGAAGTAGTAACCAATCAGTCTACTACAAATTGGAAATTGAAAACAAAGACCTGATTGGTTGCAAACTGATAAACACGTGTATGTAATTAAGCACCCATGTTCCTAAATTAAGTCTTTGTATCTTGCAGCCATGCATACACAAGCACAGCCCACACCTATACTATATACTATGTATATCAGATCTCCTACTTTGAAGGATGAAGAAAATGAAGCAACCACAGTGGAAACTATAGAAAACAAAAAAGATAAAACATTTGCAAAGTTGCTAGGTATAGGGCATTCTATGACTTTTAAGGAAAACATAATTCTAAGCAACTTTGCATTGTACATTCATTACAAATTTCCTATGGTTTTAAATTTTTTGTATATATATTGCTATTAAAAAAGTGTTTGTCCTTTGAAACAATATAATACAAGGAAGCTAATTAACAGACCTGTCTTTGCTGGGGAACAAAACTTTTGCAACATTGCTTAAAATTGAACAATTATCTTAAAAATGCTTCCAGTAGCAATTGTTTTTACTATTAACTTTAAAGGAATTGTTCAGTAAAAAAAAATAAAAACTTAGTAAATGGATAGGCTGTACAAAATATTTCTAATATAGTTAGTTAGGCAAAAATGTAATGTATAAAGGCTGGAGTGACTGGATGTCTAACAGAACAGAACAGAACTCTACTTCCTGCTTTTCCTCTCTCTTGGTTTCCAGGCAGTAACCAATCAGTGACTTTAAGGGGGGCACATGGGCCAAAACAGTTGCTTTTGAATTTGAGCTGAATGCTGAGGATCAATTGCAAACTCACTGAACAGTTATGTCCCATGTGGCCCCCTTCAAGTCACTGACTAAGTTAGAGAGCTGAAATTGGATTTTGGCTATTCTGTTAGACATCCAGTCACTCCAGCCTTTATACATTACATTTTTTCCTAACATTAGAAAAATGTTTTATTTTCCAAGTTTTTACACTGAACTCTTCCTTTAAAAGCACTGAAACATCTTTTGGAATTGGAATTTATGATTTCTTTAATTAGTCATTTTTTATTTTGTGGGTTGATTTACCCTTTGAAGGTGAACAACCCCTTTAGCAAAAGAAAATGTAAAGAAAGGTGTTTAACTTGATACTAACACTAAAAACATTCTTATCAAAATATTGATCTAGGTTAAAAGTTACCTATCGGTCATGTTAATTGTTTTTCACTGATAGTTCTGCTTTTGTAAGTAATTATTTAAAGTTCCTAAACCTAACTCTTTTGCCAACCTGATTGTCCCTTCTTAACCTGTCAGCTAGAGTTTCTAATGCTAACAGACTCCTGCTGCACAAATAAGGCAGCCCCCTCATAGAGCAACAAGGGTTAAAGGGGTTGTTCACCTTTGAGTTAACTTTTAGTATGATGTAGAGAGTGATATTCTGAGACAATTCGCAATTGGTTTTCGTTTTTTATTGTTTGTGGTTTTATAGTTATTTAGCTTTTTATTCAGCAGCTCTCTAGTTTGCAGTGTCAGCAATTTGGCTTCTAGGGTACAAATTACCCAAGCAACCCTGCATTGATTTGACTAAGAGACAGGAATATGAATAGGAGATGAACTGAATAGAAAGATAAGTAATAGAAAGTAACAATAACAATACATTTGTAGCCTTACAGAGCATTTGTTTTTAGATGGTGTCAGTGACCCCCATTTGAAAGCTGCAAAGAAAAAGAAGAAGATTGCAAATCATTAAAAAACTATGAAACATAAATAATGAAGACCAATTGAAAAGTTTCTTAGAATTGTCCCTTCTACAATATAATAAAAGTTAACTTGAAGGTGAACCACCCCTTTAAGGAAAATAATGTAAAAGCATCAGGTAAATTCTTTTAAGGCAAAATTATAAATAGCTTTCAAAAACAATGTTATAATTGATAATAAAAAAGTTTATTTTCTGATTTCAGTATCTCTTTAAGGACACAAAACACTTTGGGGCAAATATATATATATATAAAGCAAACACCAGTTGCTGTGTTGTTTCCTATTTGAATCTTGTCTCCTATATACAGTATTATGCATAGTAACTATTTCCACCTGGGGAACAGACTTTAATTCACTTTACTCACAATACAAAACGTCCTGAGTTGCAAAAAAAAGTCTTTCACCTGTGACACATTCGACCACTAACAGGAAGCAAATAAATATTTGCTTAACCAAGACTAGGTGGAAAGATATTCCTAAAGCCATGCACTAGTTATGGGTGAAGGGACAAAGCTGACCAATTTTGCATTTTGAGGAGCACTCTGCATTCTCTAAATGTGATTATCTCCAGCCATTCCTAAGTGTGGCACTTTTGTTGGCACACTCAGGGCCCTCTCTATACAAAAGGACAGCTTGCCATTGCATTACAATTTGCTGTACATATTTGGACAATTCTCTTTCCCCTTGAAATGCCATATATTTCTTAATACAGAGGGGCAATCCAGTTGAGTTGGCAATAGTTATGTACATGAGCAGTGTTAAAACTGTTGTACCTACTGCTCTAACATAAAATGATAGTAATATAGTAACATACAGTAGTAAGTTAGGCTGAAAAAAGACTCACGTCCATCAAGTTCAACCTTTTTAACTTTTTTTTAAAATTTTAACTGCCTAACTGCTAGTTGATCTAGAGAAAGGCAAACAAAAAACCCCATTTGAAGCCTCTCCAATTTGCCTTAGAGGGGGAAAAAATTCCTTCCTGTCTTGTATAATGACCTATCTTCCATAACCCTTACAGGTTTAAGCCAGATACACTTGTAGCTTAACCTAATTGTACTGCCTTGGCTGAGTATGAGGATCATATAAGGAACTTCCAGTGTTTAGTTATAAATGTGATATTTTATGCCCAAGTGAATTTAAAGAAAAGGAGACTTCCCAGCTCTTTCTAGTCATCACTTAATTTGGAACAGTGTCATCCTTGAACTTCAGGTGCTCTTCAGGAGTGGTAAAAGGAAAAAGATTAACCATCCCACACAGGGATACACCATAAAATGGAAGCAACGTTCTACATGCAATACAAAATTTCTGGTTTATGTTTCATGGACCCTTGCAGTGATATATTTGTAGTCTAAAAATATTAGACTGATGAAAAGCAAAATCACAGAACATAAATAGAATAGTTATCATTAGATACACCTGTCTGTAGATACTTACATGAGTTAAAACAAAACTAGGCTCCTTCTGCAAAGGGAAGAACATTCTGGATAAATCGATTAACTGTCTAGTACCCAATGGGTAAAAGTCAACAAACCAAATTGGAATGTAACTTGATTTCTGCGTACTAATTTATTCTTCTGGTTCTTCACATTTACTACATCTGTGTCAAGTGAATGATGCTGTCTGCTATGGCAAGATAATTCAGTGTAGTAGTAAGGAATGAAAAACTAAATGTTAATAGAGACAGTTATATATTTAGAGTTCACACTGTTGAAGACTTTTATTTAAGTTTGTTTCTGTCTTTAGTAGTTTGTTTAAAGGAGAATTCAACCCTCCTTGATGTTAAGTTCCCATCTGCCCCCTCCGTTCGTCCCCCTCCCTGCCTCCCCCCTGCACAGTCTTACCCCTGAATCCTTCTCCCTGCAGAAATAGCGACCAGAAAAGCAGAGTGAGTACAGTGGAGCTCAAAGCCACCATCTTCTTATTTTCGTAATTTTCGTGAATGGAGCGGCATTTTGTTGCATGCCCAGTTGTAGCAAATTTCCAGGTTTTGATAACTGCCCATTCGCCAAAAGAGACAAGAAGTGCCAAGAGGAGAAAGAAGACACGAAGATGGTGGCTGGGAGCTCCGCTGCACTCACTCTGCTTTTCTGGTCGCTATTTCTGGAGGTAATAGGATTCAGGCGTAAGACTGTGCAGGGCTGAGGCAGGGAGGGGGATAAACAGAGGGGGGCAGATGGGGACTTAACAGCAAGGGGGGTTGAATTCTCCTTTAAGTCTTTATTTTTGTACCTAAAGGACTTTGAATATTATAAAGGAGTAGGCTTTCTCTCACAAGGGCCCACAATCAATTACCCTTCTATGGACAATTGACTTGGAGAAGATGTGGGTGGGGCTTTTAGTTTTGGCTATTTAAAGGGGCTGTTACTTTTAGTAGGATGTAGAGAGTGATATTCTTAGACAATTTGTAATTGTTTTCATTTATTATTATTTGCGGTTTTTGAGTTGTTTCACTTTTATTTTCTGCAATTTCAACAATCTGGTTGCTAGTCTCCAACTGGACTATGAACAGGAGAGGCCTGAATAGAAAAATAAGTTATAACAAGTAGCAATAACTATACATTTGTAGCCTTACAGAGCATTTGTTTTGTTTTTAGATGGGGTCTTTTTTGAAAGCTGGAAAGAGAAGGAAAATAATTAGAAAACTATAACAATGAAGGTCAGTTAAAAAGTTACATACTAGGCCATTCTATAACAAACTAAAAGTTAATTTAAAGGTTAACACCCTTTTAATGGCTATCACTTCACTTGTCTGTATTGTCTACATAAGAAATAGTAGTGCCCAGCAGAATTCTGCTTTATAGTGCTACAACAGATGCACAGGAGCTTTGCCTGAGAATTTGATTGAATCTGAATATACTGTAACTTTTATTGGCATCTCTGCACTCCAGGTCCCAGTCTTAATCTCAGTTTTGCCCCAGTAGCAGGAGATAAGTGCCCTGTGTGTGTGTGTGTGTGTGTGTGTGAACAAACACAGCTACAATGGTAACCAATACATTGCTGTAAACAGGGACACATTCAGCTTTTCCCCAACAGTTTTTAGACCTCAGCATTTGCTTTCCAATTCACGTCGCTCATTCTAAAATGCGCCTTTGTTTAATGAATATTTGGGAAATGTTTAATTATGTCACATTCTCTTTATCTGTAAACATCTGAGTGCTAATGACACAATGTCTGCTTTATTTCCTTTTGTAGAGAGATGCGTGTTTAATTAGAATGTAAATAAGGCAGTATATATTACAGATGCCTAGATAATTGGGGACCTATTTATCAAACTGTCGTCTAGGCAGAAATAGGACAAACCCACTATGAGAAAAGCAATTGAACATTTTTCTTTGATAAATGCTCGCTGGGTTTCCTGTCGTCGTAATTAAATGACTTCTTCAAAATTCTAACTATGCTTTGTGTAGTTATATATAAATATATTTATATTTTTCTGGGGGTATTTGTGAGTAGGCTTGTGACCAGATTTATGATTCAAACATCAAAGACATAGCTCATTACCTTTAGATATTTATATTTTCATAATGAGGATATCAACTACTGTACCATTAGGTGTGCAGTTTTTTCTGTATACAATACTTTGTCTGTTTAATCTTTCCTCTATCTATCTCTCATTACTACCTAAAGGGACTGAAAGCTCAAATATACATTTTGTATAATCCTAGCACTTTTCCAGTATATTTTCATTACAAATGTTCAGTAATTTTAAAATCTATTTCTAATAGTTGAGAATCTCACCTCAGGTGGTAGCTCCCCACTGGTTACCGTGGGCAGCAAAAATGCAGCTCCTGGTAACTTTAAGAGCAGAATTTCTGGTTTTCAAACTTGGAATTTGACCTTCTAGCACAGGGGGTGCAATTGATCAAACCCTGCTGGACCCAATCCTGTGCAAAAAAGTTGAGAGGGGGGAAAGGTAGCAGAAAGGTAATTGCTACTGAAAGAAGTACAGGTATGGGATCCATCATCTGGAATCCAGTGTAACTGCTTTTTGGCTTAAACAAACAAATACCAACTAGAGGGGTAGAGCATTGGATGCCAGGGGTTCTTTGCAAAACAGTAGTACAGGCTTTATTCAGGCATAAAGTGCCACAGGGTTATCGTATGCACACATGAGGTAGCTACAGTACATCTCCAAGTACATTCATAGGGGTAGCAGAGACAGCATATAAAGACACCACACTAGGAATAACCAAAGGAGTTGAGAGATCACCTTCCAGGGTTTCAGTACCTCATGTGGCCCGGATCCCCTACAGCAGACTTGGAACAGGGTTACACCATGACCTGATTCCTTTGTCACTATGGTGGTCCCTTCACTACCTGCAAAGCAAAGCCTTGGGGAGAGCTATCCTCCAAGTTGGAGCTTGAGCTGCTCTTTCTTACTAAGCCTCACTGTGTCAGTCTCTCTATAGAGTGCTATAATAGGAGTTACACTACACACTAGTTCACCTCATTTACGGCGTCCCTGTACCCCAACTTCACTGAAGGGGTTGTCCCTTTAGGGCCTAACACTTCTGGGCCTTGTTGACTCCAGGCTCAATGGATCCACTGCCCAGATCAACTGCTGAGAGGCAGGACCTCCCCCTGCAAAGCACTTTGTTACAGCACTGCAGGAAGGAGTCACTACCTAGGCCCAATGAAACAGGTATGTAAATGAAGTACCAATATGTTACATGGGTTTTAAAGGAATTGTTCAGTATAAAAGTAAAAACTGGGTAAATAGATAGGCTGTGCAAGATAAAA
Source organism: Xenopus borealis (assembly GCA_024363595.1). NCBI lineage: Eukaryota > Metazoa > Chordata > Amphibia > Anura > Pipidae > Xenopus > Xenopus borealis. Next base: position 120,594,619 of record CM044434.1, on the reverse strand, counting down.
AATGTTTCTAATATAGTTACAGATGCAGTCACTTGGATTTGTGAGTTAAATGCGTCGTGACTCAGAGCTAATTGAAGAAACTGTGTTGTCCAAAGTTATCTTAACTCATTTAATGCATTTAACCTTTTCATTAGCATACCAAAGCACCATTGTTTTCAATGGTGAACTCTTTAATTGGATGAGATGCTGTGACACAATATTCTGTGCTAAGTGGGATAAATGGGATAGATGAGTTAAGTCACGACGCATTTAACACACAAATCCAAGTGACTGCATCTGTAGTTAGCCAAAAATGTAATGTATAAAGGCTGGAGTGACTGGATGTCTAACATGACAGAACACTACCAGCTTTTCAGCTCTCTTGTTTTCCACTGACTGGTTACCCTGGTGACCAGGCAGTAACCAATCAGTGACTTGAGGGGAGGCCACACGGGTCATAACTGTTGCTTTTGAATCTGAGCTGAATGCTGAGGATCAATTGCAAACTCAATGAACAGTTATGTCCCATGTGGCCCCCCTTCAAGTCGCTGACTAACTCAAAGTTAAGGAGCTGAAAAGCAGGAAGTTGGATTCTGGCTATTGTATTAGACATCCAGTCACTCCAGCCTTTATACATTACATTTCTGGCTAACCAACTATATTAGAAACATTTTTTATTTTGCACAGCCTATCTATTTACCAGTTTTTATTTTTACACTGAACTGTTCCTTTAACCCAGCAACAGGGAAGGGAATGAAGCCAAAAGGGCCATTACACTTATGGGTCCATACATAAGTTATCCAGAAAGCTCTGAATTAAGTAAAGACAGTCTTCCATAGACACCAATTTATCCAAATAATTGTATTTTTTTTTTTAAATGATTTCCTTTTTCTCTGTACTAATAAAACAGTACCTTGTACTTGGTCCAAACTAATATACAATTAATCCTTATTGGAGGTAGACCAGTTTATTGGGTTTATTTAATATTTTTCCAAATTACAGAAAGATACGTTATCCAGAAAACCCTAGGTCCCAAGCATTCTTTATAACAGGTTCCATACCTGTATCCGGTTGTCCAAGTTATTCCTGTACTGCTGGTTCAGACTACATGTACCAATTTAGCAATCTTGCAGTAGTCAACTCCAGCCAAAATTAAATTTCCCACAATGCATTGTAGGCAAGTTCCGTGGCAGCAGGTGAGCTGAATATTGCAGCATTGTTTCAGGGGTACATGAAGTCAGAACCAGGGACCACGAAATGGTCAATAAAAGCAAAATGTGTAAAAGGGCAATATTTGCTGCTTTGTACATGGCAAGATTATTTGACAGGTCACTTATTAGGAAATATATTATCTGAAGTTAAGTTTATATTCTGAAAGTATAGTTTTCTTTAAGGCCCATTTTTTATCTTTATGGCTTTGTATTAAACTGCAAAAAGCCAACATGAAAGCATCCCTTCTAGATAATCTCACAGATGGATAAATCCTGATAGTATTTGCCATGACATCTCAGTACATGAAAGGAGACTCTGGTAACATGATTTCACAGGACCATGAATTACCGCAGCTTGCTCTAAATCTTAACAGATGGCTTTGGGTCATGTAGAATAATTCTTCAGGATCTCCCTTTGCCCTTAAGAAAAAGAGGATTACAAACCTTGTTGGAAGTTCTTGTTTGACCTTGATGATACTACAGTATAGTGCTCTAAAGCCAACTAGTTTTAGGGGGTTGTGCTGTAGGATCTTCTTTCAATGTAAGATGACATGAGTATGTTATAATTTGCTGCTGGCTCAATTATTAGCGGGAATATTAATCTCCAAGGCAACATCGTTTTTTAATCCAAAGCAACAGCTGTGTAGTAGTCAAGTTATGCTCTACCATTGTTGCTTTTAATGGAATGAAAAATAATCCATTCATATTCATGTCACTTGTATACACAGACTTAGAGACCATTGTGTCCTATTCAGATATCAGTTACAGTATATAAGAAAAAGCAATCTTATATACTCATTATATATTATAAAATATATTTATTATTATAAATTATTATTATGTGTCCATGCTTTATATGTTAGGGATCTGACACTTCACTATAATGAGCTGCTAAAAAAGAATTAAAACAACTACTCCATGTCATTTTTAAATTCAGGTAGCTTTTATTGAAGAATTCTTAATTATACATTGACACAGATAATTTTTTAGACTGCACAGCAGTCACAACAGCAAAAAAAAAAAAAGAAATGTTCCATTGTTACAATTTTAGTATTGCTAATAAACACAGACTGATACCGGGCATACTTATATGCAGCTTTACTTTACTATATGGACTAAATACTTATTTGTGCATCTTTGTTGTAAGAGTGTTTTACTTTTAGTAGTGCTAAATGCTCTCTTGCTGTTCATTTTACATTTACTAAACAATAAACCTCATATTATATATTAACTTTATGTGATTGAATTTGTGGGAACTTATAGATCCGCCCATATTTTATGAAATTTATCTGAGCAGCCTCTTTTAAATATTATACCTTCCAAATTACATGTATCCTGCATAGTATTTATCCATACTTGGAGTTCCGGGGGAGTTCTACTTTTCCAGTTTTGAGTTATAAGCTTTTTAGCCAAAAAAAAGAGACTCTTGAATCGTATGACCAATAATATTCAGCAAACAGACCTTGGGTGTTCTAGGAATAGCAACTTCGGTAATATTATCTATGTGATTTAAGATTTAAGCCCAATATGATTTAATGGCATTACATTCCCATAGTATGTGTACTAATGTTCCTTTTTCCACAGCACTGTTGCAATCCTCAGATACAGCGGGGTTTATCAAGTGTAATCTTAATGGAGTAAGATACGCCCTATGTAGTATATATAGTTGAATAATTCTTAGTTTATAACTCACCGAAACCATTTGGTGAGACTCAAGAGCCTCTTGCCATTCCTCATCCTGAATAATATTCACTGCCATTTCCCATTTAACTCAGAGAGTTTCCAGTGGGGCTTCATTGCCAGCCTGCGACAGTATTGCATATAGGCTGGAAACGAAGCCCTTTGTGGATGATCTGTTTAAACGGGTGAGCAACTTATTTTCATGGATCTGTATAGCTTTTGAGTGATGTCTAGCCATAAGGGCACGCCTCCCCCCCAAGGTATTGTAGCCACTGGTTAGCTGGCAGACCCCTGGTCAGTTGTAGTTCTCTAAATGTAGACATTTAAATGTCACCATTAATTTCAATGCCTATATCATACCACACTTTCATATTTGCCATTTGGGCTAGTTTGTGGATATACAGATTATTCCATAACGGGGTACGAGGATCTTTATGCTGCTCTTTGGTAATTTCTATAGCCATTGTCTATATTTTAAGTATATACATAAGAATAGGGTGAACAGGCATTTGTTTTGCATCTTTGGGCATTTTTTGTAGGATCCAGCCAAGGCTGTTTATCTTTAATGTATGAATAATTTATACTGAGGGTCATTGCAAAAGATAAATAGTCAATAGCGAGATATACGCGTAGAGCAACTGAGCCTTTGCATTCAGGGTATAGCATTGATTGCAATTAGGTGTGCTATGCTTTGCTTTTATGTGGGGAATCAAGGGACCGGAGAACAGAGAAGAGAGGAGATGCAAAGAACTCCATAAGACAGAGATGTCAGTGTTTAATTGCTAGGAATTGGAAAAATAAATATATCTTGGTGAGTAATGAAACAGCAGCCTCTCATGAAGAGCTCACTAAAAAAGCTCTCACAAAGATCAACCAAAAGTGTCAGCTTCAGAGACCTGACCACATATATTCCTCCAAAGACAGACTTTTACAGTGTACCTCCTTAGAAGACGGCATTGACTACTCAATTACAGAGCAAGAGATGCCTACCCAGACACAGAAATAAAATCAATCAGTATTCTTCAAAAGATTCACAATCTAAAGGAAAATAACATAAACCAAATCAGACACAGAGCAAAAACATTCAACAGTAATAACCAGAGGGAAGTTTTCCCAAGAGACCTATGCAAATTAATATTGTCCCAGAAAGATACACAGAGATTATGCTCACTAAGAACTATGCACACAAGGCATCATCTTATAAAGAGAGAAATCATTTTATAAAGTGGGAGACCAAGAGTCCACAGAGACACCTCCAGCATCACCTCCATTTGGAACAAACATAAGCAAGAGCCTAACAGAAAGCTTTAAGAAAATGTGTTGCCAGAGACAACTTTAGTGTGTGCACTCCTTAAAGGAGAACTAAACCCCCCTACCAAAAGCCCACCAAGGTTTCTGGCCTTGGCCCCATCTCTCCCGCACTGTGCATTCGTTTAAAAAAAAAAAAAACTTCTTATTATGTTTGCGTATCTTTGCCAATAGGAAACCTGGGGTAGCATGTGCAGTTCGGCCAAGTCAGGCATGTGCCAATCAGTGGTGAGCACCGGAAGATGATGAACGGGAGCTCCACTGCACTTCTCTGCATTTAAGGTTCAGGTTATTTTTTTTTAACTAATGCACATTGTGGGGAGAGAAAGAGGGGAAGGGGGGCACTGCCCAGGGCCAGAATTAAGGGTAGGCAGAGTAGACACATGCCTAGGGTGCAAAACTGGGGGGGGGGCACCAGGCATGCACCTTCTCTGCCTCTTACCTCTTAGTCTGGTCCCTGGTTGTTGCTCTGGCCAGTGCTTTTGGAGCCTTTCGAGTGTATGCCTATCGCGCGCTGCAACCAGCCAGTTCTGCCCCGGCGCTGGCAATGACAGAAAGTTTAGGGGATCTTCAGTGGGGGGGGGGGGGGGGGGGGGGGGTTAGTTCTCCTTTAAGACAGAGACCAGTAAAGCTTCCTGTCATATCAGTATTAACTTCCAGAAAGAGTTCTACCTGAAAATGAGGGAAAATCAGTAAACTCTTGCAACCAAGGATAAACAGCAAAATAACAAAGCCAGATAGTCTCCAAAAGAGTGTATTCATCCGTAGGGAGCTCTGTCCAAGAGATAAATGCATCAACCACAGACAGGGATTTAAATTAAACACTGTCAAAGAAAAGAGATAATGTAAAACAAGTCACCCTCAAAATCAACAAAAAGCTCTACACTGAGAAGCACATCACCTGCATATCTGAACAAAAGCCAACATATGAAGGGGGTCAGATATGACTAGAACAGGAGAATAAAATACTGTTGTTTAAGGCCTTCACTGTGAATAAAATAGGTCATACACTTTGATGCTGTTATATTGCTTGTGCAGGTTTAAGGTCATGCTTTCAGACTATCCACTGATCTTACTGGCATGTATGGAGGTAATGGAGTGCTTCTTTGCCATTTTTCATTTTTTATTGGCATGTCTGGGATTGGTGGATTGCTTATTGGCCATTTATACAGTGATTATACTGGCACAGCTAGGGTTAATATGATGATTATCAATTGTCTGTAGTAACTGTACTAGCATGACTGGGGTAATTATACTGATGATTTATTTTCTGTAGAATTTATACTGATGTATACAATATTTGCTGTGATATTTATTCACAAAATATGTGTGATTAAAAATTGGTTTACAGTGAATACAAGCAAAGGGCACTGTTACAACCTACCCAAAACAGGGCCATATAGAATTAAGTGTAGCAGCATACAAGATAATCCTCACTAAAGGCATGCTGTTGGCAAAGTCCACAAATAAACTGAGCAGTTTCTGGAAATGGATTGGGCATAGAGGCATATCCCAAGAAAGTGAATAAACTGGCCTAAAGAATGGAGTCATATAGTGAAGAATGGTTTTCAGAGGAGCCAAATAGAATCATTTGAACACAAATTAACCTAGCTGAATACCTAACTGGTATAAAACATTATTTTGGGCACTAAAATACCCTTACCCAAATGCTTCCAAACACAAATACATTAGCTAAATCCAAAATATAAAGCAAAAGAGCATTTATATCCTGCAGGGGAATCTGTCCACTGTTTCACAATTTCAGCAAGCATATCTTCTACAGTCAAAGGTTCATCAGAAATAAAAAACATTTCATAAAGGCAAAACCTTGAAATGCAATTTAAACCAGAGATGGTCACAAGCCAATCTTAAAAAATGAACAAGGTAATGTTTTTTCAGGTTTTATTTTCAACAAAAGGAAAAAAAAGAGAACGATTAAATGTCAACTAGGGCATGCATTGGTTGTTTGTACAGGTTAAGAGGACTACATAGTTGTGTGTGGAAAGGGGTAGGGGATGGTGGGGCGTAGGTAATTATCTGGTTTAAGGTCCATAGAATTCTGTCTAGCTGGTGTAAAGTAAGTTTTGTGAATTGTACGGTATCAGGATATCATTACTACTAATTATAGAGGGGAAGTAGGAGTGGGTAAGGTCATCTCAGTCATCAGGGTGTAGCTGTGGTATATACAAGGCCTCTGTGTTAAGGATAAATACCACATATTAATTGTTTGTGATCTGGTGCCATAGTTCAACAACAAGGTAATGTCTTACCTAAATATGCTGCTGCCAAATACTGTGGCGTGCGAATACAACCTATTGGTGGAGATGCTTCTGTTAACTAGCTCATTAGTTTCACCTGTAGACTGGTTAGACACCTGCAATAGATTAGGCCTGCAGTTAGCGCCTGCAAAAGATTAGGTAAAGCTGTCTTGTGACTGCAAAGTATTTTTTTACTTGTGAGGAAGCAAATTCATTTTTTAAATATACAAAATAATCAAAGTTACTCTAAACAGTGTATTGAACGACTCTCAGTGAAAAAAAAACCCCAAAATGGTAGAATCCCTTTAAATTATGATAATTAGTGTATGTGTAATTCACAAAATATATTTTCAGAATGTAAATACAGTTTCTCTTCCAACCCCCCCCCCCAAACAGCAAAAAATAGCCCCAGAATCTACAGGAAATGTGACCATGATTTTCTCAATTTCTTTCTATAGATAATTCAGTGACAGAGAATAAGAAGAGAAATAACTCAGAATTACATTTATTTCGAAAACTACTTCTTATAAAAACATGTTGTTTTATTAACAAGTCCCCGTGGAACCAACTTTTTATCGTATCTGCCAAGTATACACGTACGGGTTTTTTTTAGTGATGAACAAAGATTTCTAAAAAATAAAAAAAGATAATCCTGTTAAAGGGAGTTGAAATAATTCATGTTAGTGTTCATCCGTGACACCCACCATTCTTTGGTTCATTTCTCTTTACAGCAGTCCAAATTATTCTTCTTGCTGTCTGCATAATGTCTGTGCCCCACTCTACTCATGTGCAGGTATGGGATCTGTTATCCAGAATGCTATGGACCTGGGCTCCCTCTTATAAGCGCTATGCAATATGTTGGCGCTACAGAAATACTAATACTAATAATAATAATAATAATAAAGGCTCTTTCTGTACTTTTGATCCTCATACCTTAAATATACTATAAAATGTAAATAAATGCAATAGGCTGGTTTTACTTCCAATAAGAATTCATTAATAAAGATGAATTATAGCTTAGCTTGGATCCAGTACAAAGCACTGGTTTATTATTACAGAGAAATTGAAAGTATTTTTAACTAATTTGTATTATGTGGATAAAATTAAGTCTATGAAAGGTGGCCTTTCCATAATTCTGAGCTTTCTGTATAATGGGTTTCTGGATAACGGATCCCAGTACCTGTACTACAAGCAATAATAGTATCTTAATAAATTCACCTTTAGTGCAACATTATATAATTTAGATCTTTTTAAGTTCTTTTTAAGTTCCTACTAGAATATTGGCCTGGGATTAATTCTCCTTGGATGCTTTCGTTGCATCTTTTATGCAGCTTGTTAAAGGCTAAAAACTGAAAAACGCTGGAACATAACATGATGGTTTCCATTGCCCTTTTTCTTTATTAAACAATATATAATAACTGTTGAACTGTGGGAGCAAATCTGGAAGAAATTGAATTAATGCAGTTGCTATTAATACGTATAAATATCTTTACAAGACTTAACAAAGGTGAAATAAATAGGAAATATTTATTTCCTGCCCAGTATATAAAACAAATCATTGAAAGACCCCCTTAACCGTGCTTCGCTTGCTGTTTTAGCAACATTCTGTTTTCTGAAGATCGTGGGATAACACAGTAACAGGATTGGGATCTGTCCCTCTTTAGCAACCATGGCAATGAATTGGATCTTTGCTGTCAATGTTCTATCAGTGCATCATTAAAAGATAATGGGTAATTCTTTAAAATTTTACTGGACCAGGGAAAGTATTTGCTTGTTTTATTACATAATCTCTTAAATCCCTTTCTTCCCTCCTATATAAACGTGTTACATCAGAGGAAACTGAGGATTTAGGGTAGGGACAGACAGGGAGATTCGGGGAGATTCTGTCGCCTGGCGTTTTTAGCAGGCGACAATCTCCCCGAATTTCCTTCTCCCTGTCTGCCGCTAGTAAAAGGGACAAAGCGCCAGTGCCTGTGCACACGCTGCGCGGCGATTCCCGGAATCGCCCGAAGTTTCCTCACGAGGTATCTTCGGGCGATTCCGGAAATCGCCACGCAGCGTGTGCACAGGCGCTGGCGCTTTGTCCCTTTTACTAGCGGCAGACAGGGAGAAGGAAATTCGGGGAGATTGTCGCCTGCTAAAAACGCCAGGCGACAGAATCTCCCCGAATCTCCCTGTCTGTCCCTACCCTTAGAGGAACATTGTCAATTGCAGTCTACAGTTTCGCTGCATTCTTTCTAATGGCTTTTGTGTGCCTGCTCAGAAGCAAAGGCTGGATGTGCAAACACACTAACATTCAAGACTACGTATTTATAGGTCTAGATCCAAACCCATATCCTTTTAGCCAGGGGCGTAACTACAGAGGAAGCAGACCCTGCGGCTGCAGGGGGGCCCAAGAGGTGTAAGGGCCCCATGAGGCCCTAATTCATATGCAATTTCAATAAATATTGGTAAAACAGGTCAATCTCTAGACATTTTAGGGGCCTGAAAAATTATTTGCTGTTGGGCCCAGTAATATCTAGTTATGCCACTGCTTTTAACGAAATTACATCATGGATCAGTGGTCCCACACTGACAGATATATCAGTGGTCCCACACTGATATTTTCTAAGCATTTAGAAAGCCATGGCAGGCAATCAGGACTATCCTTTGGGAGCTAGTTATGACCTTGGCCCATAGCACTTGATGTCTCTGCTGTCTCTTGTGTTACTTCTTTAACCTTCCTCCACCATTTATCTCCCAGCAGTTCCTAGACCTTCCGCCTGGATTATGAGTTGAAAACAACCTATAATTTACAGGAGTAATTACACCTGTAAATGACATTGACAAGTTCTTAGACCTACCAAGCCTTGTTACGTTCCCCTTGTGTTAAAAAACATTTCCTCCCCTTGCCATCACAATAACCCTATTATCACTTTTGTTTTTATTTTAACTTACAAATGTTTATGCACATGGGGTAGATTTATTGCAGGCAGATTTATAGCATAAAGGCCGTATTGGGAATAACGAATAACAGCTGCCATCCTGGTTCTTTAATTAATTGCGTCCCAGTGAAACAGTTCCAGTATGCTTGTGGCACAGTTGTAGCTTTGATAAGGTAAGCATTTGATTGAAAACAGTCTTGGCACAGAGGGACTAAATCCATACTAATATTGCCCTGATAGCGTTTTCAACTGCTGCCAGTATGCATGGGGAGAACGCCACAGAGATTCTATTGATTTGCACTGAAAGATATTTGTAGGCGCTTTAGCACTTTTCATATTGTCTTCACTCATGGTTGTGATAAAGCTCAGAAACAGCTGTTTTCCATTTCCTCTGTTAGTCCTGGCAATATTTATTTGTGGGTCCATGGAACTATGTACTTTAGTGAGATTTCCATGTACAGAGTTTATAGCAGTAACACAGGGGCAATTTAACACATTCATCTATTGCCGGCACTTTGTTGATTTTGCCCTTGCTGCTTCCAGAAAATCACACACACTGTTCTCTGCCTTCCACAATAGGACTGATTTCATTGGTACCTGCCACTATTTACCAGACTGATTTCTCTTTTTAATCTCACATAATGAATCGGCTTGATTATTAAAATTTTTAACATGCCTCAAATACATTTCTGCTATACCCTCCCCTCTAATTTTGGCTGTGTTGAGAGAGGTTCCGGAATATATAATTGATAGAGAAAAGATGGCTAACCTTGACTTGTTCACTTGTGTTTTTCCTTGAATTAATAGGTTGACTTAATTGTTTCTAAAAACTAGAGGTTTGCTAATTATGCCGTGGGTTAATGAACCAAGGGAAGCTACTTAAACAGATTTTTTTTGAACCAACATTTTCTGTTTTATTTAAACTCCTTCTTTTATGATTCAAATTGCTAATGAGAAGACCCTTAAAGGAGAAGTAAGGGCATTTACACTTGGGGGTGCCAAAAGTTAGACACCCCCAAGTAATTGTATTTACTTACCTGACATTCCAGGAGAAAACTGCACTGGCCCAGGGTTTTGTCAGCGAGCACCACAGAGCAATTCTCTTCTTAAAGGGATCTTGTCATGGGAAAACATGTTTTTTTTCAAAATGCATCAGTTAATAGTGCTGTTCCAGTAGACTTCTTCACTGAAATCCATTTCATAAAAGCAAAACAGCAAACAGATGTTTTTATATTCAGTTTTGAAATCTGACATGGGGCTAGACATATTGTCAATTTCCCAGCTGCCCCTGGTCATGTGACTTGTGCCAGCACTTTAGGAGGGAACTGCTTTCTGGCAGGCTGTTATTTTTCCTTCTCAATGTAACTGAATAGTATGCAGTGGGACATGTGTTTTTACTTTTGAGTGCTGTTCTTAGATCAACCACCAGGCAGCTTGTGTTAGGGAGCTGTTATCTGGTTACCTTCTCATTGTTCTTTTGTTGGGCTGCTGGGTGGGTGAAAGGGAGGGGGTGATATCACTCCAACTTGCAGTACAGCAGTAAAGAGTGATTGAAGTTTATCAGAGCACAAGTCACATGACTTGGGGCAGCAGGGAAATTGACAAAATGTCTAGCTCAGGGGTCCCCAACCTTTTTTGTCGTGAACCACATTTAAATTTAAAAAAGAGTTGGAGAGCAACGTAAGCATGAAAAAGTCCATGTGGATGTCAAATAAGAGCTCTGATTGGCTTTTGGTAGCCCCTATATGGACTGGCAGCCTACAGGAGAGAATGTTTGGCAGGACATCTGTTTTTTATGCAACCAAAACTTGCCTCTAAGCCAGTAATACAAAAATAAGCACCTGTTTGAGGCCACTGGGAGCAACATCCAAGGGGTTGGAGAGCAACATGATGCTTGCGAGCTACTGGTTGGGGATCATTGGTCTAGCCCCATGTCAGATTTCAAAATTAAATATAAAAAACCTGTTTGCTCTTTTGAGAAATGGATTTCAATGCAGAATTTTTCTGGAACAGCACTATTAACTGATGCATTTTGAAAAAAAAATTTTCCCATGACAGTTTCCCTTTAACTTCTTCGCTTTTGAAATTTCCTGGGGCAAGTGCATGTGCAGTAGAAAGAAATAGCCAGCTTTTTTTTTGATGAAGTTCGACTTTTCACTCATCTAAGCATGTGAAGCCATGAGCTGAAAGAAGATGCTGGAAGAGGATCACTACGTGGTTCTCACTGGAAGAACCACAGGCCGGTGCAGTTTTCTGCTGATAGGAGCACCTGCCCAGTGGTGTCAGGTATGTAAATACAAGCACTTGGGGTCCCTATATTTTGGCACCCCCAAGTATAAAAAAGTTTCCTTCCCTTTAAATTAATTCACATGAATAGAAGGGAACACATTAATAATTGCTCACTGCTTTGCTCGGTTGGTTCAGGTGCCTTGCCCCAAAACCCTTGGGCACCTTATCTTCAAATCACATCCAATAAGTCACAAGGTCACTCACCACATTGTTCAAGTGGTCTGGGTGAAGAAAGACGTGGAAAGACTCCATGTCAACAGCACAACAGAAAAAAATGAATGTGCCCTCTGACACCCAGTAGACATGGTTAAAAAGCTTCAAAAACACATCTACTGGGTGTCACAGTGCGCATCCAATGGTTACTGTGGTCATTCCCTTAAAGGGCAACAGGGGATTACCCCCCATAAAATCATATTTTGTTTTACCCATTCATTTTTCTTAAGTGTGTTTTTGTGTTATTGTATGTGTATAAATAGTTAAGAGAAATAACAACATAAACAGCATTTACATGCAAAATGGACGTCTGATTTCAGGAGAGTTCCACCAATCAGCATAAGACATGTTCACAGAGAAGCCACATAAATGTTAATTTAATAAAACAAAGAAATTATGTGCATGTTTATACTTTGTTACCATTGCCCTTTATACGATTATCTGCCAGAATTGATGCTGGGTGTAGTGAAAGTTGAGAGACCTTTCCTCACAAGGGTAAGCCTCTACACAATAGCATAAGATTACAGCATGCAACAAAAGGAGAATAGAGTACTTCCCTCATAGAAAGTATAACATTTAACCATATTTAACCTTACCACTTATATACCTGGTAATCTGTACCTTGCTTTGTCCTTATGCCAAGGAAGTAATGACACTGACATAATTATATTTATGTACTGAGACACTTAACACACAATCATAGAAAAAAAATCTGACACAAGCCAATTGAATAGTATAAAAAACTTTGTTGGCATTACAGACAATTTGTAAATTACATTTACAAACACTGGGCAAATTTGCACCTGGGCAGTCACCAATGGTAACCAACTAATTCATTGTTCCACCTGCAGTTGGCTGAAGTTCGCTGATTGTGTTTACTATGGGATACTGCCCATAGGCATAATATGCCAGTCTTTTGTAAATGAGCCTCAACTTACAGGCTACATTGTTGTTCTTGCCTTGTGAAACCTTGGGCTTTGCTTTCTTTTGTCTCCCACTCAACAAAAGAGTAGGACAAACAACCTCTATTTTTGCCCAGTTTAGACTGTTTCAGAACCAGGGTTGAGCTGACCTATTTTATTTACTTAAGCCCCTCATCTGGCCTGCCCACAATATAAGGAAAATTACTATCATTGTTACAGTGAGGATCTGTTCTGTCCCTCTTAGAGGCCCACTTTCAGTGTAGAACCATAAATTATCTTGTTACCATTTGCTCCATTTTAGTGCATAGGTTCTCAACGGCACCAGGCAGTTTTCTAGATTTTTGCAGACTGGCCAAAACACATTGCTTATTGGTTGTTAGTGGCAATCAGCGCCGCCATCAGGGGGGGACAAGTGTCCCGTGCCTGGGCCTGAAGGGGGCCCCGGCAGTGCTGCACTTTTCGAACGATGAAGTAGTGCTGCCGTCCGTTCCAATGTCCCAGCAGAATGTGGAAGTGCCGAACAGTCGACGTCCTTGCTGCTTACTCTGTCCTGGTCTTTACTTGCTTCTTTTCTAAACTCTTTTTATTTTGGCTCTGAAGTATATTTGCAATTGGTTCAAAATATTCACAAGTTGTTTTTCAAGTCAGAATGGGGCGGGTAAGAAACACCTGTTTTTGTACATTGCATCTTACTCTCACCTTTACATTTTTAATTTTTACTTTTGACACATTTAAGCGTTAGAAATTGTTTTGAGAAACACAAAAAACACTCATGCTGCAAGGTACATAAATCTCCAGCCCTAGTGTGCAGATTATACATACATGATTGCATCCATTAATTGGCAAAGTTTCTTTTTCTTTTTAAATTTCTCTGTGTAATTAATCCATCTCTCCATAATACCTTTCCAGAGATGTTTCTCTAATGATCTGTCAATCTCAGCCTTTCATTCTAAATGCATTAGTGCTTAACAGGGCAAGTACAGATATTAGCTTGTACAGTGTATATAGGATTGTACATTGAGATTTACAAATAGTGAAACTTTCAAACCATTTTAAACATATCATTAATGTGAAATGGAAAGTTGCTTAAAATTAATTTTCTGCCATTATGCAAAAAAATGTTTTTTGACCAAAAAAATTTAAATAATTGGGCAACTTTGCAACTACCATTGGAATTGTAAAGTCTGTACAGTCTGAGCCAATAATAATTAATTACTTTCTTTTGGTGTTCATATATCATTTTGTTGCCTGAAAGCAGCCATGGGGAGAACTTTTTTATTTTAAGTGGCGTAAGTTGTATTCTATATTTTCTTTATTATTTGTCTAGATGAAAACAAACTTTGCTTGCCTAGGCAGTAGCCTGGTTGTATGTAAATTAGGAACCTTAACTTCTGTTAAGCAAAATCCAAATCTTATGGGATCCTTTTTGGATTTAGCTTATTCCAGCCAATCCAAAAAATATTGATTTGGTGCATCCCTACTGTAAACACAGAAGCTGAAGGTGAATATGGTGGTAAAGTAGGCAACGTGATCTCTGTGTGTGACAATACATTTGTAATAAATGGCAAAACATTGCCCATGTGCAGTAACCCATAGCCTCCAATATGATATTTGCTTTGCAGGTAAAGGCTATAGACCTAATATCCAGAAATCTCAGGATCTGGGGTTTCCCGGGTTAGAAGATCTTTCCTTAATCTGGATCTTCATATCTTAGTAATACTAGAAAATCATGTAAACAATAAATAAACCCAATAAGCTGCTTTTGCTCCCAATAAGGATTCGTTATATCGTTGTTTTGATCAAGTACAACCTACTGTATTTGGAGAAAAAGGAAATCATCAATGGAGAAAATGGGAAACAGCCTTTCCGTAATGTTCGGAGCTTTTCTCATTAAATAACCTAAAGGGAGCAACCACGGTGTGCATAGTGCAATTTCAGATTCAGTTCACCATGTTTATCACCCAAAAGGCAGCTGCCCCACACCCACAGTTCCAGTGTAACGGCAGCAATGTGTTAAACTCACTCACTGAAATGACATTTGTATGTGGTTTTGCTGTAATTACCGCCATGTTCTGGGTGGCAGTAGCTCCAGGGTAAGTCAGTAGGGGCAAAGGGGCGTAACTGGATGTGTACACAATGATGGTTGTTGCAAATATGCAGAAGTGTCTGTGTATAGGCTCAAGTGCCTTTGATCTTTTAGTAAACAGAATTTTTTTCAAAAACAAAATTTCAGAATTCAGAAATACTATGGCCATTGTTATGCTCTCACTGACAGCACGGCTGGTAATATTAACATCTTTAGAAGTTCCCATTCATCTTTTAGATCTTTTAAAATGCTTGCCTACCCTACACACGACCGTGGCACTTAAGCATGTGACAACAGGACATCCACAAGACAACGTCTTTTTCACAGTGAAACGCTGCCTGTGCTGTAGCTGCTAATTATTCCTTTCTTGCTAATGGTTTTTACATCCATACTTTATTCTGTTAAACATGTGTTTGTTAGACAGTTAGCTATTGCAAAAGGAAATGTACTGAACAATATGCAGTGACAATATTCTGTGATATTCTATGACACCAGCTTCTTCTGTAGAGGAGATTATTAGCTTCCAGCAGTGTTCTTATTGCTGTTTATTAGAGCTGCTCTAAAAATACACCTGATTAGAAGTATTCTACCATTTTTCTTTTATTACGGGCTTTGCCTTTCCAAATTTACCAAGCTGTTTATTTTAATTAAAAGCGGCACAATTTTTACTGACATTAAGGCCATTCCTCTGCTAGTTACTGCTCGTCAATTTAGCTCTCTGTCAAATTAGTGTCTTGTTGACTTACTGGTTTGTCGGCTTGATGTTCCGCACCCTAAAGGATCTTATCTACACATTTTAATATGGGCTGATAATTTTCCCCTACATTTGCTTGTCATTTACACTACATTCACTTCAAAGTTTCTAAATTACAGATTATCTGCATTCCATATTTCTTTGTGTGTGACAGCATCTATTACGGGGAAAAAAAAGAATTCTGTTTTTATAAAATGGAACTCTGCATTGCTATGAAAAATGTAATTAATCAGTAAGGCAATTGCAAGAAAGTGTAACGCAGTATAATAACTGCGGCTATACTGCATCATCTTTGTAATTATATAGCGGGGGATATATCCCTGCTGCAATTTATAAAGATATTGGAAGCCACTAAATGGGTCGGATGTTTACATAAAAGGATGTGGCACATTTATATAACTCTTGGACAAGTATTTTACCCTCCATATACATTAAATTAAAATAGGGGTTATATCTATCATAACACAAAAATTTTGTACACAAACTTTCTAACAAAGTATTGCCTCTGCAGCCCAATGTAATGTCATTAGCTGTTAAAGGGCAAGGAAAGGCAAAGAAATAAAAGCCCATTTATACTTTCTTTATTGAAAAAGAAATCTATCTCCAATATACTTTAATCAAAAAATGTGCACCGTTTTTATAAGAAACCTGACTGTATGCAGTGTAATTCTCCCTTCATTTACTTCTGTGGATAGGAATTGTCAGACGGTCCCAAACTTCTGGCAGGGAAACAATCATACTTAGGAACAGCAGGGGGAGCCCCTGCCTTACTTACCAGCCATGCAGAACTCAAGCAGCTTTGTTTATGATGATCCCTAAGAAGCCCAGACCACACTGAGCATGTGTATGTAGTCTAGTCTTGCAAAGATGTATAACAAAGTTACAAGATGACAGCCCCCTGTGGCCAACTTTGAAAGCATAAATCATTTGTTTGATTAGGCTTGTGGTGCAGTAAGTTCATGTTTATGTTTAGTATACAAAATACAGCATTTCTAGCCTTATTCTATTTTACACTTTACTTGCCCTTTAAGATAATAAAAAAAAGCATTCACCATTGGAAAAGAGCGTGTTGATCCTTTATCCTTAAATGATTCATCAATTGATTATGCACCGCCAACTATTTTTCACTTAGGAATTTGGGGACAGTCTAGTCCTTTTGGGCTCTGCTCTGAAGACCTAGAGGAGGACAGTGTCGGACTGGGATGCCAGGGGCCCACCAGAAAACCTTAGACCAGGGGCCCACCAGAAAACCTTAGACCAGAGGCCCAACTTTCCAAACTATTATTCCTTCTCTCCTCACTTAACCTCTTTATTCTCTTAATTATTATCATTATTAAGCCTCTTTTTCCACATAAAGAAATAGGGAATGAACATGAAATGGGCCCACCGGGAGTTTTCCTGGTATCCCTGTGGGCCAGTCCAACACTAGAGGACTGTGTGACCATCAGGTTCTGGTCATTTCTCGTGAAATTTCGGTGGACCCATTGGAGAAAAGGAAGCTCCATAGTCATGAGGCTCCAGATGATTTGGCGAGCCCATGAAGACCCACTGATTGGACACACTTTGCGTTCTGCACTGGGGTGATGAAAGCATGACCTTAAGCAGTTTAATGGATCTCCCCACCTCCATTCTAAAAAAAAAAAAGTTAAACATATAGTTTACATTTTATGTTTGCTATAGTTTCTCTAGATGACGTATCTGCTCAGGCATTGTATTTAGCTAATTTAATGAGAGTATCAGTATAGCTTCATAAGCAAAGAAACAGTTTATGTAAGTAGGTATTCAATGGCACATTCAGAGGAAATAATTGCAGGTACAGACACAAATCCCTCACTTCTATCAGGAATAATAACTATGTGGATATTAATGAAGAGAATGCAGCATACTGTGCATACAATGTATGTTGCAAGGTCAAAAACATCTTTTAATCCTTTCATTTGGTGCCCAAGGAATGTATCTATTGTTCACTGTATCTACCACCTAACATAAAACGCAAACTATTACTGTTATGTAAACATAATAGCTTTTGTAGAGAAGGATAAACATCCTAATAACAGTAAGCAATGTGTTCTCTGCAGTCTTTTGTTATTCCATTATGACTGGCGGTGAGAGAGAGGGATAAATATTAAACATAATTGGCCATTGTTGAAAACATTATATCAGTAAAAAAAAAAAAAAGACTGAAAACAGAATGAAAATATTATACATTTACCCTTTCAGTACATAAAGTGCATTATTACTGATAATAAGGTTGTCCCTCCCGGAAAGAAGTCCTGCTGCATTTAATTGACTCCCATATGAGTCTCCTCTAAAATACTCTTTGATTTGTTCATAATGTATTATAAGGATTATCTGTAAATCCATTAGGTAGAAAGCTCCAAAATATGGAATTGCCATTCCTACCTACATTGTCTAATTTTTGCTGATTAACTTTTCTCTGGTAACAAAATATGCTCATTCATGTACCAATTATGGTGTAGGAAGCAGAGATTTTATACGATTATTGGTAAGTGAATAGTAGCCTGCTGATTCTCAGTATGTGCTATGGGTATAGGTGGCTTTCCAATTATATATATAGGCGGCCATACTGTGTGTGTGACCCCTTTTACTATATTCATGCTGGTTGTCCCATGTATGGCTGCCTTAAAGTGAACCTGTACCCAGACACAAAAAGCTGTATTATAAAATTTGTTTTCAACTTAAACATGAAATCCAATTTCTAATTTATTAAAGCATTCACAACTGTTCTAAGCTCATTTAAAAATCTCAGCTGTCAAATCAAATATTGTCTGCCCCTCCTTTATGCTTTAGGCCTATGCCTTAGGCATAGAGGCGGGGCAGGCAATTACTTTCACTTTCCATTCATCACTTACTAGATGTCACTGCTCTCCACACATTCCCCCATTCTCTACACCATTTAATTTTGTACCCAGGGCATGGGGATGGACATCGGGTCCCCCATTCTTAGGGCCGGGCCAGGTGCCGAGCACATGCACACGTATGCATGCACGCTGACTGGCAGCATCACCGCTGGCAGGATCACCCCTCACTGCCGATACGTGCGCTCACAGGCGCTCAAACAACTGAAACTAGCTTCAGACCAGACTGGTGTAGGCAGTAATGAAAGGTACTTGCCTGCTGCCTTCTAAGTTTTGCGCTCTAGGCACGTGCATACTCTGCCTACCCCTAGTTCCGGCCCTACCAATTCTGGTGCAAAAACAAGATTATGAGATGATGCAAGGCTTGCCTTAATAACAGTGTCCACAAAATGGCTCCTGTCTGCTTGCTAGAATTATGAATTCCCAGACTGAAGGAAACAAGATTCAAATAATTTTTATAGTGTAATTAAAGTAAATTTTGCATCACTAATGTGATAAAATAGGATTTTGAATAATTTTTTTGGGTGACACGTCCCCTTTAAGCTGTATAATTTCAAATTGGTGGCATACTGGATATTTTTAAATCTCCTTTAGGCATGGTACTCTAATAGACTCAGAATACACCAGGTGTTATGGGTCCAGCCCTAACTCCCTTCACTTCTAGTGCAGCTATATTATTTATACAATGGAGGGACAACTTAGATTTGCAGATGAAAATCTTTCAAGTGCTGCTTTATTCTGGAATGCCACATAACGATTAAAACTGAAGTTATATGTTATAATTATATTATAATATTATTATAAGTGTTGGCTGTTGGCTCGGCTCCTGATATCGATATCTGGTTGTGAATAATGCAGATACTGATTAAGATAAATCGGGTCTTCTCACATCAGGACCTCCCATATGAGACACTTGAATTGCAGATTTTATGAGCAGGTGAAGAAATAATATTACAAATAATGATTTATGTTTTTAATGTTGATGTTTATTTTTATCAGTATACACGTGAGATGCTAGTTGACATATTTCTTTAAGGTACAATGGCACCATAACATCTTGGTTAATTAAATGTTTACATAAAGTTTATAAAAACTGACTGTAGTTGGAAAAACACTTTAACCCTGCTAGCAGGAATAGAATTGATAGCTCCAGCAGAAAAGTACCATTGTGGAAAAGCAGAAGATTTGATCAATGCAATGTTCAGTGTTTATTGACTAACGCATGATGAGAACAGATCAGATTAACCAGGATGGGTTGATGGCCATTCTAAATATGACCAAAATCAAAATGACCTTAGAGACCATTGCATACTGTCTGCTTTCCAGCAGGTGGCGCTGCTAGAAGAGCATTTATTCATACACCTTCATTTATTTCTGTTTCTTTTTATTGTGCGTCATAAGTTAATAATTGAGTGCTACAGACTATTAATGTAAACACCAAATACATTAGCAGAATAGTTGATCTTCTACATTTACAGCTTTCCTTATTTCTTTCCAAGTTATTCTTGCCTCCGTTATAGCCTATGTTAGTCCCCTCATTCTACTGGTGTTTTCCTTGTGTCAGTAGGTTATCAGGTGCCATTTCTCTCTCCTAAATACTCTCTTATTGTGATTGTTGCAGATGTGGTGTTGTCTATATGTGTTTTGTATTTAGTACATTTAGTAAACTATTAATACTTGAGGGTGTCACCTGTTTAAATGCAAAAAAGGAAGAATTACCCTCGCACACCCTGGCCGTCCGCGTGACGAGATACCCTGGTGCTCAGTGGTAAAGTGGTTGGCGGCTCCCCACACGGTTCAAAAGAAAGATCCACCGGCACAACAAGGATGCTGCTAGCGTTACGCCCCGAAACGTTGCATCCGCAATAAACGAGCAAGGGCTTGCCCTGCTAGCAGCATCCTTGTTGTGCCGGTGGATCTTTCTTTTTAACCTGTTTAAATGCAACCATTATTATCGCAGTTATCACAACACTTCACCAGGTGAAAATTTGCTCAGACAATGCTAATTCACTAAAGTGCAAAGTTGTGTCCAGGTCGCTGAACGCTGCAGAAATTTTCTCTGGCGTTTCTTTGGCAGAACGAGCAAATCAACTTGAAGCTGCGCTAGTGTTCAGTTCTGCCTAGCACAACTTCACTAGAGTTCTAGCGCTCAGGCTAATTTGTATACAGTGGGCACTTTAAAGTGGAGTGGAGCTATTTATGGTGCATCTAATACATTACATTTACACTGATAACTAGACAGGCCATGTGAACCTTAATAAAGAGTTGTTTTAATGTCCTACACATGAGCCCACAGTTAAATAATGAGCCATATAGAAAATGTATGGGGGAAACCGGGTGCCTGAAAAAATGCCTTTTGCAGCCTAACACCCTGAAAATTACGCCAGTGTTTTTTGGACTATATGAGATATAACACTCAAAAATTATGATGTAAGTAACTGAAGATTGAGGATGTTCTGTGCGCTCCAATGCAATTCACCAGGTCAGAGCTGGTGAAGGCAAATCTGGCGACAAAGGTAACTTTCCGTAGAATCCACATCTTAGTGAATTTGCGGAGTTACTTTCATTCGCCAGAGCGGGTAAAGCAACACTAGCATACATCTCCTTCGTTAACAAAGGGGCACCTGCGCTCATTAGTAAATTGGCGAAATAACGAAATGACATCATGCTGGCGAATTTTTGATAGCGTTAGTCACTTTGCCTTTTAGTGAATCTGCTCCTATGTGGGCACCTGCAAACATAATGGAATTCAATGGATATGCACTGAGAGTAAAAAGAACATGAATTGTGGCTTTTCAGCCAATTACAGAGTAAACCCACTCCACTTATTACCTGTAATTCTGTATCATGTTAAAGTGCACACAAGTTCCTTCACAATGCAACTAATCCTCTACTGCTCCTCACTTCTACATTGCAATGCAGGTGCACATCTGTTTTTGCGCTAGTAAATGAGCCCTATAGTTTCCCAGTCTTGAGGCCCCTGTCTGATGCTGAAAGAAGGGGGACATTTAGAGGAGAATACTAATTTGCTCAAGGGATCATTGCAAGGTCATCCTTTTGAATCTTTTTAAATAAAGTGGGTTGCGCTCAGCTGGGACAAGAAGACCACGGCGCATATGAAAATTTAAATATATAGATGAATAAAATCTGAATAAAACAAAATGCACACACATAGCAATATATTTTCATGTATATCAGAAGCACTCTCTTGCAAATGGAATAGATTACGGAGAGCTTGTGAAGCAGATAATGAAGGCCTGTACAGGCCGGTACACTTACATGTGCAAAATACTTGTTAAGATAAATTTGATCTTTGATACTTACCGGGAAATGGTATGTAACAAAAACCAACAGAATTAATTTAACTTCTTTGATTGCGCTGCATAAATAAAGCTGCCAAA
Organism: Xenopus borealis; assembly: GCA_024363595.1. Lineage (NCBI taxonomy): Eukaryota > Metazoa > Chordata > Amphibia > Anura > Pipidae > Xenopus > Xenopus borealis. The sequence goes on along the minus strand of CM044434.1, from coordinate 120,572,714 downwards.
GCCTAATGATTGTAACTGTGTTCTGCTCTAATAAAAAACATAAAGTCTTCCCATAATAATATTGCTGAGTAGTGATGGGCGAATCTACCCAGTTTCGTTTTGCCAAATTTCACTAGAAATTCGCGAATTGGCGAAAAAATTTGCGAAACAAGTCGCGCATGTTTTTGATGCGTCGTCTTCGACCCGCGGCACGTCGATTTCGACACGCATCGCGTCGTTTTCAAAAACGACGCGCAACTCGTTTTTTTTTTTGGCGAATTTTCACCAGGTGAATTTTATCTGGCGTATTGCGAATTTATTTATATATCACTATTGCTGAGATTTGAAATTAGAAACCAGCACTGTTCTTCTGTAACAACATTATTTCTTTCTGTTTGATCATGTAGCGGCGATCGCTCTACTTTTAGGATCACAGGTGAGCACTTTTCTCCACCCCAAATGATTGATTCTGGTCCATAGTTAATTATCAATCATAAAACAATACACGTGTCACGGTCGGCTCGTGCTTCACCAGTAGTGTGACCGCCTTTGAGCCTCGGGAGGAGCCCTCGGCTTGCTTGGATGCCACCTGGACTTATACGAGAGGTGCAAGGTAAAGGTTCTGGATAGACAGAGGGGCACGACTGCAGTTAGAGTCAATAAGACCAAAGGTCACAGTACAAACAGGGGTAAGCGGATTTGTAGTCAGACAGGCTGGGTCGAGGCAGGCAGATAATTAACTAACCTCTGATGAAGTGCCAAAGAGAGGCATGAAACGCGTCAGGTGACGTGATACAAGTATGGTGGTTATAGTCAGTATTTTGATACCTGCTCTGTTTTAATGATGCTTGGTAAATAAAAAATGTTTTCATTTTTTTCAACCCTGCATTTGGTTTTTTGAAAGCACCCATCCACCCCTATACATTAAACAGATAACTAGGATCAAACCAGGTAATCACTCAGATGGGATGAGACAGAATCGGAGTCGGATACCAGGCAGGAGTCAAACTAAGAAGTCAATCAGGAGGAGTCAATCAGGAGACTCAAAGTCGGTTTCAGGCAAGGGTCAAGATTCAGAGATCAGAGTAATCAAAAGCCAGTTAGGGTCAAACACAGGAAATCAGGACAAACTGGGTGTGTGTGTCCCCGCCGCACCACAAGACCACCAGGGTGTGGTTTTGTTACAACATGGTTAGTATGTCCCTAGAGGTTCTCATTAGCATGGAGGTCATGTTCACGGGTGAAGATAAAGGGGTTTCATCAACTGTAGGGAAAAAAATCCCTTTCAGCCAATTACAGAGTAAACCCACCCCTCTTATTACCTGTAATTCTGTATCATGTTAAAGTGCACACAAGTTCCTTCACAGTGCAACTAATCTTCTACTGCTTCTCACTTCTACATTGCAATGCAGGTTTGGAATAGGCATAAACCCTGGCAATAGATAACGTGACATTTAATAAAAAGATCTCTAATTATCTTTAAAATTTTAATGCCCCAAATCTGGCAGGTCCATCAGCATTGGCAGTGCTGTATTCATGAGCGACAGCTTATTCTTTATTCTTTGATTTGTTTTCACTGACTAATTCCTTGCACTTATGGCTAATTAAGATAGAATAACTGCTTGTTTCATTAGGCTTATGGAATGTTGCCAATTTACTAGCAAAAGATACGATCGATAGCGTATGTTCACCAGGCGACTTTTCGCTCTGTTGATGTCAGGATCGCGCCGCCCGGAGGCTTACCTTTAGCTCCAGGCGGCACGTCCTCTTCCTTCGGCAGGCATATCCACAATGGCCGCGCCCATAGCCGCCACGTGGATATGCGGTGCCGGATAGTGACGTCATCGCGTTGCGCCTGACGCGATGACGTCACCGCGCTCGTTTTGGCGCAAAATTTTAATATTTAAAGGGGTATTGGACGCCATTATGGCGCCCAATTATAGGACCTCATTGCCTTGATCCTGGGTATTGTATATTGATCCTGATATTGCTTTTTGATCCTGTTCCTGTACTTTTGATCCTGATTCCTGTATTTTTGACCACTGCTTGGACTTTGTTTATTTTTGTTCCTGTTAATACATCTTTTTGCCTGGACCTGTCTGACTCCTGTTTGATCCTTGCCTTGCTGTGTTATTGGACCTGTGAACCCCTAAGCTTCCTCCTTGGTCCACTACTTCCCCATGGCGCCTAACGAAGGCCAACCCGTGACAGTATAATTGGGCCATGGACCCCACTGAGGAAGCTGCTGAAGACTTCGGACGAGCGCTACGCGGTTTGATGAATCGCATGGACAGCTACGAAGCACAGCAGTCTAATTAGGGCTTAGCCCTAACGGCCTTAATAGACAAGATGGCTGTTTCGCTGCCAGCCACTTCATCCGCTTCGACTCGATCTCCGGAGCCTTATTTCCATTCCGCTGAGCCACGTATTCCTGCGCCTCCTCTCTACGGTGGCGATCCTCAAGCCTGTAGAGGATTCTGAACCAGTGTGAGATCCAGTTCACGTTAATTCCCAGTCAGTTTTCTTCTGATCGTGCCAAGGTTACATTATTACCCGTTTGACCAGAAAAGCTCTTGAGTGGGCATCACCCCTGTGGGAGAAGAAGGATCCCTTAATTGATAATGCTATTGCCTTTGTTTCTGAATTACAGACTATTTTTGACGCTCCTGGTCGTGTCACGTCTGCTTCCTCGCGGCTAATGCAGATTCGCCAAGGGACTCGGACGGTGGCCGATTATGCCGTGGAATTCCGTACCTTGATTGCCGAGACTGGTTGGAACAACGAAGCCTATCATGCTGCTTTCTATAATGGCCTCTCTATCCGCCTGAAGGAAGATCTTGTCTCTCGTGAGCTACCTTCTCGTTGGGAAGATCTTGTGGCTTTGGCCATTAAGGTGGACACTCGCCTGAGAGAGCACCAAGCAGATAAGGACCGTGCCAAGAATTTCCAACCTTCTCCAGTTCCTCGTTTTCAAAGATCATCGTTTCCTGGTGTACCTCCTGTTACAGTGCCTTCGCTTTCCAGTCCTCCTGTGGCCCAGGCTGATGAACCAATGCAGTTGGGCCGTGTCCAGCTCTCTGCGCAAGAGAGGTTCAGAAGACGCTCAGGAGGCCTTTGCCTTTATTGTGGGGAGAGTACTCATTTTGTTAAAGATTGTCCTGTGAAGCCTAAAGTACCATACCCTCAAAGTAAGCTTGGGACATCGCAAGTGGCTAGCGTCACCCCTGGACGCCAAGCAAAAACTCACCAAGTGCTTCTCCCTTTACAGATCCAGCTTCCCCATAAGACTGTTCAAGTATCAGCCTTTCTGGATTCCGGCTCTGCCGGTAATTTCATGGACCTTGCTTTCGCTAAAGAAAATGGGATTCCTCTGTTCCCTCTGCCCTCACCCCTACGGGCATTTGCCATAGATGACAAGCCTCTTGCTACTGCCTTGATTTCCCAAACCACGGTTGAGCTACCCCTACAGATCGGGACTTCACATTCTGAGAAATTGCCTTTCCAGATCATCTCCAGTCCCTCATCTCCAGTCATCCTGGGGTTACCGTGGTTACGTTTGCATAATCCTGCCATAGATTGGTCCTCTGGTCAAGTCTCCAGTTGGAGTTCGTATTGTCAACGTCATTGTCTCCATGCTTCTCCTCAGTACCAGATCTCTGCTTCCCTGATGGAAGAATATCCTTGTTCTCAGTCCACCGTGGTGGAGCATCTCCCTTCCAGAGTCATTGCCTCGTTGTCGCTCCACTCCTCAGTGTTGCCTGATTCCCAGCTGGTTTCTACCCCCGAACCAGCCAACCCTCTGCATCTAGGTCTCCAGCGGACTTCGCTGCCTATTGTTCCTGAAGGGCTTCCCCAGCAGCCGTCGCTGCCTACAGCTCCAGAAGGACTTCCCCAGCAGCCGTCGCTGCCTATTGTTCCTGAAGGGCTTCCCCAGCAGCCGTCTCTGCCTACCGCTCCTGAAGGACTTCCCCTGCAGTTTCCGCTACCTACAGCTCCAGAGGGACTTCCCCTGCGGCCTTTGCAGCCAACTACTCCAGTGGACTTTCCCCCACAGCATCCGCTGTTTATAGTCTCTACGGAGTTTTCTTTCCTGCATGTGCTGCCTATACGCATTCCTGTTTTTGTTCCTGCCTGTGTTGGTATGCTTGTTCCTTGTTTTATTGCTATGCATTGTTATGTTTTTTCCACAGTTCCTGTTCCGGTGGTCCTGGGGCCCCCCGTGAGGAGGGGGGTACTGTCAGGATCGCGCCGCCCGGAGGCTTACCTTTAGCTCCGGGTGGCACGTCCTCTTCCATCGGCAGGCATATCCACAATGGCCGCGCCCATAGCCGCCACGTGGATATGCGGCGCCGGATAGTGACGTCATCGCATTGCTTCCCCTACTTCCCCTGGGCGCCTAACGAAGGCCAACCCGTGACAGTTGAATGGTCATAATTCCTGGTGAATTTTACAGAATGGTACTTTTTTCGCCAACTGAGAAAACAAAAGCTACATCTTCCTCAATCTCATGTCAGTGACATAGTGACATATCCTGTATGCCGGAAATGCATTAAAGTTCTAAAATACACTGGCGACTTTTCTTTTTGTAATGCAGAATTGCCTCCAAGAGTCCGAACTATTAAAGATTTATGTGTGTACAATTTTTTAAAACTAGTTTGATGGGCATGCCACATTTTTTTTAGGGTGGGTTCATGTCTAAGGTATTAGAGGAGCTTAATTTTTTTTCTGGTTCCTTGGACATTTGTGGCCACTTCAAGAATTTGACCTATGTAAGAGGACTAACAAAGTTTCATTAGGCAGAAGCGATCGCTAGAGACATTTTGCTTTGAAAAGCACGCACTGTTGAAGCAAGACAGCAAAAGTCGCCAGCGTTCAGCATCTAGGATGCAACTTCGCATTTTTGTGAACTAGCATAGTAGTAACGTATTTCACGCCTGGCTCGAAGTGGTCGCTGGTGAAATCATCTCCATTGAAACCCAGTAAATATAATATGATACATTAACAACACAGTTATATTTTATATAACTCACCCCCAAACGGTTGCAAGAAGATTGACAGGTACCAAGTCTAGGTAGACCATGAACATCAGGGTCAGCATAGATGGAGGCATCTTTCCCTGCCCATACTGAAATATACAGTGGTGTGAAAAACTATTTGCCCCCTTCCTGATTTCTTATTCTTTTGCATGATTGTCACACTTAAATGTTTCTGCTCATAAAAAACCGTTAACTATTAGTCAAAGATAACATAATTGAACACAAAATGCAGTTTTTAAATGAAGGTTTACGTTATTAAGGGAGAAAAAAAACTCCAAATCTACATGGGCCTGTGTGAAAAAGTGATTGCCCCCCTTGTTAAAAATAACTAAGAACAAAAGTTATTGAGATCTATCAGTCTGGTAAAGGTTATAAAGCCATTTCTAAAGCCTTGGGACTCCAGCGAACCACAGTGAGAGCCATTATCCACAAATGGAAAAAACATGGAACAGTGGTGAACCTTCCCAGGAGTGGCCGGCCGACCAAAATTACCCCAAGAGCGCAGAGACAACTCATCCGAGAGGCCACAAAAGACCCCAGGACAACATCTAAAGAACTGCAGGCCTCACTTAAAGGTCAATTAAGGTCAGTGTTCACGACTCCACCATAAGAAAGAGACTTGGCAAAAATGGCCTGCATGGCAGATTTCCAAGGCGCAAACCACTTTTAAGCAAAAAGAACATTAAGGCTCGTCTCAATTTTGCTAAAAAACATCTCAATGATTGCCAAGACTTTTTGGAAAATACCATGTGGACCGACGAGCTAAAAGTTGAACTTTTTGGAAGGTCCCGTTACATCTGGCGTAAAAGTAACACAGCATTTCAGAAAAAGAACATCATACCAACAGTAAAATATGGTGGTGGTAGTGTGATGGTCTGGGGTTGTTTTGCTGCTTCAGGACCTGGAAGGCTTGCTGTGATAGATGGAACCATGAATTCTACTGTCTACCAAAAAATCCTGAAGGAGAATGTCCGGCCATCTGTTCGTCAACTCAAGCTGAAGCGATCTTGGGTGCTGCAGCAGGACAATGACCCAAAACACACCAGCAAATCCACCTCTGAATGGCTGAAGAAAAACAAAATGAAGACTTTGGAGTGGCCTAGTCAAAGTCCTGACCTGAATCCTATTGAGATGTTGTGGCATGACCTTAAAAAGGCGGTTCATGCTAGAAAACCCTCAAATAAAGCTGAATTACAACAATTCTGCAAAGATGAGTGGGCCAAAATTCCTCCAGAGCGCTGTAAAAGACTCGTTGCAAGTTATCGCAAACGCTTGATTGCAGTTATTGCTGCTAAGGGTGGCCCAACAAGTTATTAGCTTCAGGGGGCAATTACTTTTTCACACAGGTTTGGATTTTGTTTCTCCCTAAATAATAAAAACCCTCATTTAAAAACTGCATTTTGTGTTTACTTGTGTTTACTTGTGTTATCTTTGACTAATAGTTAAATGTGTTTGATGATCAGAAACATTTTGTGTGACAAACATGCAAAAGAAAAGAAATCAGGAAGGGGGCAAATAGTTTTTCACACCACTGTATGTACAGGGATGGGATCCATTATCCGGAAACCGGTTATCCAGAAAGCTCCAAATTACAGAATGGCTGTCTCCCATAAACTCCATTTTAGCCAAATAATGCATATTTTTAAAAATGAATTCCTCTGTGATAATAAAACATTACCTTGTACTTGATCCAGGCTAAGATATATTTAATTCTCATTGGAAGCAACAAACAATTTAACTTTTTCAAGACTAGTGGTCTTAAGGTAGGAAGATCCAAATTATGGAGGGATCCGCTATCCTGAATACCACAGGTCCCAACATTTTTGTTTATGGAGGCTAGAAATAGAAGGATGCCTTTCAACATCCTCCTGTGCAGCTTACTAGTCTCAATTACATTTGTGAATCTGAATCCTTAAAAGATCTTTACCTATTGCTGCTGAGTTAATTCTGGGAGGTAATTCTGCAGGCAAGAGCTTCCTTTATTCAGAAGAATTCCTACAAATTACTATTTTGTAGCTGCCCTGGAACTGGGGGGTTTGAGTGACATCTCCCCAACACATGTACAAAAAATTCTAAATAAGATTTGTAATCTTAACATTTGTAAGCAATGCATTCACCATACATCTGATTCAAAGCCTATGCTATAAAAACTTTTTTCCTGGATATTCCTGTAGTAAAACAAAATTCTTCTTACAATAGCTGTTAAATGGAAAAAGGCTTTTAAACCCTCAATATTGCCCAATTTGCTTAAAATGGAAAAAACATAGTCAATTGCTTAAATGATTGGGAGTTTTTGGCACACTGCTTTCACTTTGTCTGAAGGGTTACAACCCTTTAATAAACTCTTCCAACGCTAGCAATAAAACATCCTTTGCTCCAGCTTCAGTCGATATTCACTTGTCTCCTGCACTGTCCTAAGAAGGAAAAGTTCATTAGACAAATCCATTTATTGACCCTGTAAATATTTGAACATCTAAGACTTGTGTTTTCTAAGGAAAATAAATGCAATTTGCCAGAGCTTTCCTTATTGGTTAAATGGTTATACAGAGCACAGGTGAAGCCAAAGGAAGGGAACTCTGATTGGCAAGTATGGGTTCCTGTGATCATGCATATTTTTCTTTTTTCTTGTTCTCCTTTTCAGCGGTGGCTCAATTCTTCTACATACATATTCATTATAATTATCATAGGTTGTTATATACAAGCACTGAACTTCTATTAATCTGTTCTGCAGCTAGTATAACACTTGATTAGTGTTATCTCTCTTTGGTAGCTCTTGATCTTTTGATTCATTGGAGCAGTGGCTCTTGTCCTTCACTTTTCCTTTCAAGACAATTGTCCCTCCATTATACATGGCAGAAGCTTCACTACTTTTTTCTTCTAAAATAAGTTCCTGAAACAAATTTTACAGATAAATAAACAAAAAAAACAATAGTATTTGCAGAGACAATCAAAGGGCCCCTGTTGCCCAAAATTTTCCCTGCCAAATGTGCAGGCTTATAGAGCCCCCACTCTCGTTTGGGGTAACAGAAGTTTTAAGAGATAAATTGTGTAGGATATTGTGAAAAATGAAAACCTAGGGCAGGAGAAACATAGTAGGCCTTGAAATTGTGTGTGACCCTTAGCCCAGGGCAGAAGAAAATATACTGTATCCCAGGAAACCGATGGACTTAGGGTGGCAGGAATGACAGAGAGAACAGAGCAGTCAGCAGAGAGCACCAAGGAAGATGCTGCTTTGTTTCAGATGCATTATTTCAGCACACCAGATTTAGTTGACGCTTATTATCCAGGAAGCTCCAAATTAGGGGAAGGCCATCTTCCATGGACTTAATTTTATGCAAATAATTTAATAATTATTTCCCTCTTTTCTGTAATAATAAACCAGTATCTGGTACTTGATCCTAAGAACAATATAATTCATCTTTATTGGTGGCAAAAGAATACTCTTAGGTGTGATTAATGTTTAAAAGTTTTTTTAGTAGACAATGTATAGAGATTAAAATTACCCTTATCTGGAAAACCCCAGTTCCTGAGCATTCTGGATAACCAATTTCATAACTGTATTAGCTAGGGAGTTTGTTCTTTAGGTACCTGTAATATGAAATAAGGGCAGCAGTCCCATGAGTTGTGGGTGGGCCTCAAAGTCCCAGGTCTAGAAAAGAAGGCCACCTACTGGCCACAGCTGCACTGGGGACTGGGCGGAAGATTTTGGCAGTCATTTAAATCTCCTATCCAGTCCCTGATAAAGAAGATCGCAGTGAAGAAGAGTGGAGCGAGTGACGTCAGTGGTGAAAGGGTGACGTGCTCCAGTAGTTGGGGCAGGGCCACCATCAGGGAGAGACAAGTTTCCCGGGCCCGGGCCTGAAGGGAGGCCCGGCAGTGCTGCAATTTACGAAGACCAGGCCCCCCTTACGAGTGCTGCCTTCCGTCCCAGCAGAGTCGAAGTCTTGGAGGGGCGGAAAGATCCGAAGTCACGAAGGAGCCGACACTGAAGTCTTGAAGCCACGAGTTCAATTCTACTGACACCAATGTGGGTTGTTTTTTTTTTAATCCCCTGGCCACCAATGTTTTATTTTAATACTCTAGAGGCCCCTTCCACCAATTTTTTTAAAAAAAATATTTTTTGGGGCCACAATTATTTTTAACTTGTAAGGGGGGCCCCGGCACCAATGCTTTTTTTTAAAAACTTTTATGGGGGGCCCTGGCACCAATGTTTTTTTTAACTTATAAGGGAGCCCTGACCATCAATATGTGTGTGTGGTCTTTTAACTTTGATGTGGAGTTAAAGGGATCAGGGGTGGGGCTAGGGTGCCAGGGTGGGCAGGACCCAGGACCCACCGAAAATGTTGTTTCTAATGGCAGCCCTGGTTGGGGGTTGGTGCCATCAGCCGGGGTGTAAGTACAAGTTTTTATAAAAAAAAACACATATTTATAATTACTGGCCAGATTTCCCCAATGGTCTAGGGTCAGGGACAGAATGAATATTTGGCTTTATTTCTAAATAGGGTAGTCTAAGGTGCAGAAAGATATATCCTGTAAACCATTCATTTGAAGCCAATGGTGCTAAGATTTTTGTAAACGCTGAAATATATCTAAATTACTGAGAATCCTGGGGAAATGCAGTTTTCAAATATAGCTTCTGTGGGTTATATTAGAAAATAACTAAAATACATTATATCTTGGATGTTAAACTGAAATGATGGTAGTTGCTTAATTTGTGTTAAAATGTGACATTTAATTTTACAGGTTTCCAATGCTTTTTATGTTGATCAAATAAATGATATTGTAAGATGGAAAAAAAATCAATTTAGCTTAATTCATTTACCATAACTACATAATGTTAATAGATGTGATCACATCTAGTCCAATGAAGGTGCCAGTGGTGAGGATTAATTGAAACATGTTCTATATTACTTTACTTTCCAATAGAAAATATATTTGAGAGACAGATTACACAAACGCAGCTCAGGCTAAAATACAGATAGAACAGCAAGATAGGAAGAAAAGAGTATTGCATTTTTAATAATAAATGCTACTTTCCATTGTGTATGCTCTTATTGCATACTAATATTGGCCCTTGTATAGTTTCTGTAATATTTATTAGACCAAAGGGTATCTTCCTTCAGAATAATGTCATGGTGCTGGTGTCAAAATTGACATTATCCAAATGTATTTTATTCTTTCACAACACTGATACAATATTCAAGATTCATAACCATATTAAATACTTTTTCTCACTACCTCGCATTAAATAATAATATGCATCAAACAAATGGGCATTAGCATGAAGTCATGAGGTCCTCATAGTCAGACTAGCACGGAATCATAGAAACTCACCATGAATCATAGGAAACTCAAGAACAAGGTATAGCAACGCACTCACTCAACCTTCCTCTAGTAGAGTGGCCTGGTGCTCATCGTAGAGGATACGGCAACCCCCAATAATTTCAGTAATTTAGAAAACTCTGGCACTCAAGGCAATTTCAATGCAGGGTTACCCCTTGCTCACATTAAACTGCAAGGGGTAACCCTGCATTGAAATTGCCTTGAGTGCCAGAGTTTTCTAAATCATAGGAAACTCACCATGGAACAGGCATGGAATCAATGGAAACTCACATTTGCATGGAATCAGGTCAAAAGCATGCTGATATGAGCTGTCCTAACCTCACTGAATTAAATTCCTTTAAGCAGCAATTAAATGCTAAAACGGTCCATTGTGGACTTCACATAGAAATATAGAATTTGTTACAGAATCAGTTGGTCCAATGAATCTGCCAATAAAGTGCTGAAGTTGAAATCGTCTTGTATTTGTCCGATGGGTGTTTGGAATTTTTTACGGATTAGGTCATATGATGCATTCAACGGCATTTTTATCTATCACTTTTCCTTGCTCCGTCTTCATTTTTTCTTCTGTTCCCTAAAGTGATATTTTCATTCTAAGTTGTGCATATAATTGCATAAACCTGAAATGCACAGAAGAGGGTTTCTAGAGCCAGATCATGTTCTAAGCATCATATAGAAAATGAAAATCTCATTGGAATTTATAGGGGGTCTCCTTGCATTTTCCAGCAATTTATTCATGAGGAGCTGGAGAGGGAGGTGTGAATCCTCCTACTCCCTATCCATTTCCATATGTGTCATTGAGATGCACACGCCACAAACCCTGTACTTACTGCCTGGAAAGTGGTGAAAACAGGGCTGTTCTCTGAATCTTGAGCCATGTTTTTTACCTGCCTTAAAGAGCAGAGCACAGCGATATCCAAGTGCATTTTAAATGATCACTAAGCACCAAACTTTTGCACTTGCGTTTGAGGTCTTGTATGTTTTTCCAGGATTCACTCTGGGGCATCTGGTCAGGTTATAAATACAGACTTCTAAAGAACCATTCCTTAAGGCAAAAACATGCAGAGAAAGGTTTTACTAAAAAACATACCCCACTTTTTTAAAGCTAGATCACTGCACATTTCCAATGGCAGTCATGTCACTACATTTCAGTGAAGGACAAGAGAGAAAATGTAGGAAGCAGTAGGAAGGTTATCACAAATAGCTGCAGAAAGCAAAATGAATGATGTGGCTTTGAGAAATGAATGAAGTTATGAAGACCACACAATACTGTGTAGAATGAGCAAGGGCAGAGCAAGAAAGAATACCTAGCAGCATAGTTATCAAAACCTCAAGTCTTCATTCCATATAAAATATAAAACCAAATAGCGTTTAATATTTATGAAATGGTTTTACAGGGTTTTTGTGCATTCTTTTATATTTTGAAGTGCAAACCCCACTCAAGGAATTCCTCTTGGAAAAAACAATAACTAGAAAACCCCCTCTTTAGTAAGGACATCATTTTCTCTAAAGCTCAGCAACATCCAATGCAAAGAGAGGGACATGGCTGACTTTTGTTGGCCATATGGAAAAGGGCGTCAATAAACTGACATAGTTATGCTATACTTTATATAAGTCTGTGCAATACAATAAAAGGAAAAATACCACACAGCATTTTGGCTGTCTATGCCTGAAAAAGCAAAAAACAAAGAAATGTATGTTAACATGATGGAACACTCAACTAAATGAAAGTCCGGGCCTTTAAAGTTGAAGAGAGCATAATTAATGGGCCCAGGTAATCGTGTACTGCCACAATCACATCTCACTCTCAGACACAATGATTCCTATACAGACAGAGGCATCCACAAAGCTGGAATTCCTACATAGTACTGGGTACATGCTAAGGTTGCCACCATTTCTGGAAAAAAATACCGGCCTTCCTATATATTTATCTTTTTTCCCTATTAATAAAATTGTAATCAACCATCATTTTTAATGGCCAGACCAGTAAAATACCGGCCAGGTGGCAACCCTAATACATGCCTCCCATTGCAAGAAAGTACTGGCTAGTACACTAATTTGCAAAGAGGAAGACCTGCTAGATACTTTTACATACAGCCCTCCACTGACCAGAGTAAAGGCCCAACTTGAGCAAGTCAAGAATTTGGAGGACTCTACACCACAAAGCATATCTGACAATAAGACTGAGAACTATCACTCAAATTGACCAAGCCAAAGGATTTCAGTGAAGTAGACCATCAGATCTATGAAGACCAGAAGACGGATTCCCAGCAGCTGGGTAGTCGTGACCTGGTGTGGCGCTATTGGATAGCAGTTGAAGTGATTTGTTAATGTGAGTCCTGAGAAGTTCTGAGAGTAGTTTATTCCCCTGCGACAGTATGGTTCCCACTCCAGTAATAATTTTCTTTCTTTTCTCTATACTGTTTATGTACAATGATAATATTTTGTTCCAGATACATGTCAGGGTGGGTAAGGCTTTGAATCTCACAGATTGCTTGTCTGAGCCACTATACCATATAGTGAGGGAACTATGTCTTTATATGTTTTACTGACTGTAAAAATGTATGTAACAATAGTGCATGGAACTATTGTACTAATTGCAGCACATCTTCATAGTCTGCATTTTATTTATTTTAATATTGATTTTTATTTTTTCATGTGAATATCCAATAAAATATTTCAAACCATAAATAGTGCATGAAAGTCCATTCCATACACCAATCAGGAATAATGTTCCCCATGAGGTAGAAGTTATCATAACCCAATAGAGACCCGTTACTCATCCTGACATGCCCAAATAAAGGTAGTATGGAGATATTCATCTCCACAGTAGGGATGGCGCGAACAGTTCGCCGGCGCCGCGAACATCCGCTGTTCGCGCTCGCCGGAAGTTCGCGAAGGTCGCGCGACGTTCGCATTTTGGGTTCGCGTCAATTTGGCGATTTTTTTTTGCCGCATTTTTTTGCCCTCTCACCCCAGACCAGCAGATACATGGCAGCCAATCAGGAAGATCTCCCTGGACCACCCCCACACACCCCCTGGACTAAAAAAAAAAAAAATGTGCATACCTCCCGAGTCCCGAGTCCCAACTGTCCCTCTTTTGCGAGCTCAACCCTCTGTCCCTCATTTGTACTGGAAAGACCCTCTTTTTGGAGGACCCTCTTTCACTGGAAAGACCCTCACTGAACAGCCAGAAAAAGAAGCAAAGATTTGAACTTGGCTTTTGGCAGAGAGTCCAGAACAGCGTCCAGAACAGCTAACAGGTGCAGGTAAGATACTTTGTAACACTTTTGACATAAGAAAATAATGGATTTTTCTTTTCCCTTTATCCCCCTCTGGCATGCCACTGTCCAGGTCGTTGCACCCTTTAAACAACTTTAAAATCATTTTTCTGGCCAGAAATGTCTTTTTTAGCTTTTAAAGTTCGCCTTCCCATTGAAGTCTATGGGGTTCGCGGCGGTCGCGAACTGTTCGCGCGTTTGTCGCAAGTTCGCGAACGCGTCCGCGAACTTTTTTGCGGCGGTTCGCGCCATCCCTACTCCACAGGAGGGAAATATTAAGATTAAGAATAAATCAACAGGGCAAATACAGTCAGGTCACGCTGCCCATGATATTTACTTTGCTTATAGGAAATGGCATTGCTTTTTTTTTTTTGCATTGCTTCATCCTTGGAGATTGAAAGTACCAAGGACATTGGGAAACAGTTTGTTCTTGTGTTGACATAAGGGGGGTGAAAAATGTGTAACAGGAAATGCTAATAATATTTGGATGAGGGTATAAAAATGTATATATGAATGAGAAAGGCGCTGGCCCTTTGTATAGACCTTTGGATTGCTGTTTTGCTAATCTGCAGTGTTGGTGCACCTCATCAATAAATGGGAGTTTCCTTAAATGAGAAGGATCTTGGGGTTTTTATAGATAACAAGTTGTCTAATTCTGGGCAGTGTCATTCTGTAGCTACTAAAGCAAATAAAGTTCTGTCTTGCATAAAAAAGGGCATAAACAAGGGATGAAAACATAATTATACCTCTTTATAGATCCCTAGTAAGACCTCATCTGGAATATGCAGTGCAGTTTTGGACTCCAGTCCTTAGGAGGGATATAAATGAGCTGGAGAGAGTGCAGAGACGTGCAACTAAACTGGTTAGAGGGATGGAAGACAAATTATGAGGGGAGACTGTCGAGGTTGGGGTTGTTTTCTCTGGAAAAAAGGCGCTTGCGAGGGGACATGATTTACAAATACATTAAAGGACATTATAGACAGATATCAGGGGACCTTTTTACCCATAAAGAGGATCATAGCACCAGAGGCCACCCCTTCAGACTAGAAGAAAAGGACTTTCATTTGAAGCAGTGTAGGTGGTTCTTCACAGTGAGGACAGTGAGGTTGTGGAATGCACTGCCGGGTGATGTTGTGATGGCTGATTCTGTTGATGCTTTCAAAAGGGGCTTGGATGATTTTTTGGACAGACATAATATCAAAGTCTATTTTGATACTAAACCCTACAGTTAGTTTAGCAATGGGCATATATGGTTTGTGTGAAAGAGTGGAGGGGTGTGTGTGTATGCTGGGTTTTAATTTGGAGGGGTTGAACTTTTGATGGACTTTCTCTTTTTTTCAACCCAATTTAACTATGAAACTATGTAACTCTTCAACCTGTACCCTCGATTTGGCTCTCAGGTAGATGAACATGGCACAATGTCATCATTCTTTAGAAAGCTGGAGTGGCAGCATATCATTTCTACACATCAACTTGTACCCACTGAACCCTGCTGGGTGAAGCACAATGCTGCTTAGCTCTTCCAAGATGCTTTCAAGATAGTATGCCAGGATAGAGAGGCCTTTCTTATTTCCCAGTCCCCATCTATAAGCTACAAGGTTTAGGACCACCCAGTGTTCTAGAATCTTCCAGGGGTTTCCCAGCCAGTTACAATGTTAGGAGTTGATGCCCTCTGGTGGCAAGCATAGAATTTGCTTTTACAAGTTGCATGCAAACAGATAGTTTTCCTTTCTTATAAGTTTCATGTGCATTCCCCACATTTGTATTAAAGATATAGTTGACATTAATACTAACTAAAATATGAGAAGTCAATTTGCAGTTGGCCTTATTTCTTAAAATTTTGAGGTTTTTTAAAATCATTAGGCATTGCATTCCTCAGAACACTAGCTTGGAATTTTAACAGTTATCTTTCTCTAGCAGCCAGACCATCTGGAAGTCAGAACAGAAGATGGATAGAGGTGTGCCTGAGTAGAGATAATTAATACAAAAATAAGAAAACGTTAACAATAAAAATGTTGCCTTACAGAGAATCTGTAGGAACCAGATAGCATTAGTCACAACTAGGACTGCACCTGACTTACACTAAATGCTATTTTAAGTGCTTGGAAAAAAATTTGGAATATTGCTGATAACCTGTTCACATGCAGTAGTTCTCTCACTGTGATTACACAGGAAATACTACACTTAAAATGTGTGGCTAATATTGCTTTACACAAGCTTATTTAATGCATCAATTGGCCCATACTCCACTGCTGACAGGCATTATTATTTCTTTTGCTCTCACAGTGATATATAAGTACATCTGCACAATGACAATGGAAAATAATACATCAAGGTCACACAGTGTTAGAAGGAAATGAGCCCCTTATAATGAAAATCCTAATCATATATATTCTCTTGTGATATTCTCTCAGCACACACAAGCCTGTTCTTCAGTGCAGATAAAGTACATTTTTTATTTGTCAATGAAACATGACTAAAACCTCACCTTTTGTATTTAAATTATCTTATTTACCTGTAAAAAAATTACATTTAGGGGGTTATCAAAATCCGAAAATTTCTCACTATTTTCTTAAAACTACTTCGAACAAAGCCACACAATAATTTTTTTATCAATACATTTTCACAAATTTTTCTTGTGCAGAAAAAGTCACAATAAAATTCTATGATTTTTTTTGGATATTGTGCTCGAAACCTAAGATTTTATCATAAAATTGGCAGAAAGCTTTTTTACAATTTCCCATTGACTTTTGAACACTGACATTGAACATTCGGCTTTACTAGTGCGAGAGAGTGCAGTTGCGGCATGCCACTGAGTGTGTACTCAACTCCCCCCTCCGCCGTGCTGCCTCTCCATCTCCTGTCACCCAATAATCGTAGTGCGTGTGCGTGCCTCCGCACAAAGTCACGCTCTTGACAAAGCAGCAGCACGGTGGGGGGGCACTACACACACACTCAGTGGCGCCGCCTTAGCCGTGGGCTTGCAAACACAGATCTGGGCCGTTAGAACACTGGAGTACTTTAATAAATCCTGAAAAAAAAATCAAGTTTTGTTTTCTCCAAAAAAATTGTATTTTAAAATTGTACTTTAAAAATTTGACCAGAAATATCCCGACTTTAATAAAGTGTTATAATAATTAAAGTGCCATCCTACCTAGTATAGAAGTCATACTGCAAGAAAGTTATGATTTACCCGGTTATTGCAATATACTCTTCTGACCCATTTCGAACCCCCCGAATCCTCCGCAAAAGATTCAGACGAATATAAAACGAAATTGAATCCTAATTTGCATATGAAAATTAGGGATGGGAAGGGGAAAACATTTTTACTTCCTTGTTTTGTGACAAAGTCACTGGATTTCCCTCCCCACCCCTTCGGATTCAGCTCGGCCGGGCAAAAGGATTCGACCGAATCTTCCTTACAAAGGCAGAATCCTGGCCAAATCCCAAACTGAATCCTGGATTTGGTGCATCCCTCGCCAAAATGCATTGAAGTCAAAAAATTTTGTTGACGTGAGACAAATTGTGTGACAAATTTTGATGTGCAACAAATTCTTTCACCCATTAGACCAGTGATCCCCAAGCAGTAGCTCGCGAGCAACATGTTGCTCTCCAACCCCTTGGATGTTGCTCCCAGTGGCCTCAAAGCAGGTGATTATTTTTGAATTACTGGGAGGCAAGTTTTGGTTGCATAAAAAACAGATGTCCTGCCACACATTCTCTCCTGTAGGCTGCCAGTCCATACAGGGGCTACCAAAAAGCCAATCAGAGCTCTTATTTGACATCCCCATGGACGTTTTCATGCTTGTGTTGCTCTCCAACTCTTTTTTAAATTTAAATGTGGCTCACGAGCAAAAAAGGTTGGGAACCCCTGCATTAGAGTATATGGGCGTCACTAAAGGCAATCCCTCCTCACCACTTCAAACTCCACAAATAAGGTATACAGTATGAGGTAGGGATGATGGAAATTGTCCTGTTTATCCTGCATCTTGACTTACAGGAATGACTGTTCTTGTTATTGGATTTTTTTCTCAGCAGCTTCTGACCCAATTTCCTAAGCTAGCCCAAGGATGGAGATTTTGATCAAAGAACTTGTGAATACAATCAGCCATTAAATATACATTTAATATTTAACATATTTGGTTTATGATTGGTTTCCACAAGTTAGGGTTGGACTTGGTGCTAGGACAAGGGGTACATAACTAGGTTGAGATGATTCTACTATGTAACTAATCAGAATATTAACACATGGTGCAAATAGTTTTTTTTGTATTTTTTTTATAATATTGTTTAACATGAATTCTGGTTTCTCCTGTAGCACCTGCAAACCCACAGCATTCACAGAACAAGATTGGATTTTAGGGATAAAACCATACTACAGTCTGTTCTCCATGGGACACCAAAGCAGTGTATGGGGGGGGGGCAGCCTGAAACCAGTAAAGTTAATATTGAGGTCAATACCTATTTGCTCTTTTGATATTTTTAGCAGCAGGGTGGCAGGTATGACATTACTGAAAGACAAAAGCACATAAGAAGCAGTTGCATCTTTTTGTATATAAACCAGAAGCATCCAAAGTGTGGCCCTCCAGCTGTTAAACTGAAACACATATATGACAGTTTGGATATTCCTGAATTACATCATTTTTTGCTTTACCCTGTCCTTTCTGTGATGAACAGGGACCCACACATCATTAAACTTGACCCTGGGAATGCATTAATAACGTTGTTATTATAAGGGGAGGAGTGTCACTATATCTGAATAAATGTTTTCCATTTAAAAGTGATCCTGAATAAAAAGCAACAACAATGCCCCATCCTGATCAAAGATCATAACATTTCTTCATTATTTTTATTCCATTCAAACAGCAAGAATCTGATTCTTGTCACCATACCTTGTTTGCTTTGACCTTGGCGTCTCTGACATTCCATCTTTTAATTGACTCTCACATTATTACAGTGCTGAAGCATTAGCCAGGCAATGATCATTATCATGCTTGCGTTTACCAGTTTCCAGGCCTATTCCCAATCACTCTATGAAGAGACACATGAGTGTGCAGAGCAGACTCTATGCGCATTTAATGAATGTTGGATTTATTGCATTAACGGCACTAGCTCCACAGCTGAGAAGTTGTTGTTCCCTTGCCACTTGTCTTGTGCTTTTTATATTCTGAACAGTGTTGCTACTGTTTGAATATTGCATGTGTGCTCCTGGGCTATTCTTTTCATAATGATTTCCACCTAATGTTCTTCCAAACTGGTACGCTCAGGCTTGGATGCTATTATTCTTCCTAAAGAGACAAGGGTTTCACATTCTGCATGAATTTCTCTGATGATGTTTTTATGTGTTAAACAGAGGTAATACTGGTGAAACCCTATGGGCAGGAGATGGAAATAGGTGGTTATAGTGGACATAATAATGCTTTAAACACATTTATACATACATTAGGGCCTGAGCTGGTTGGATAAAACGCCATAAATATGTGCATTTTCACAAACATAGCACATTCTTGTGCATTTAGTATTTTATAGTATATGACTATCCTTATTAAAAAATGCTGACTCTAAAATAGATTTCTTAAAAAAGAGAAGAGCTGTGACCTTCTAAACATCATTAGAGTACAATTTCCAGCATTCCCAATACAAAGTACAACTGCGAGGCTAGAAAAATCTCATCTACATAGCTCTGTGTTAGTATATGGCACGCAATGGAAAAGGGAAAATATAGAAATGAAAAAAGATCACTGATAGAAAAGTTCATTTTGACACAGCAATGTTAATGTCTCTGCCCATAATAATATAATGCCCATAATGCACACATACACTCAGCGCCGGTCTTAAGCACATTGGACCTTTTTGGCCCAATTGGGCCCCGCTCTTATGGGGGCCCTGCTCCAGTGCAAGCTCTGATTCCGATTTCCTTAATCCCCCAGTAGCCCAGACTACCCCTAATCCAGATTGGCCCAGCCCGTTGAGACCTGATTGGCCCAGGCCACAGCTGAACCTGATTGGCCCAGCCCACCCCCAAACCCAATTCAACCAGCCCGCCCCAAACCCAATTGGCCCAAATAACAAGTGACATGCATTGATGTTGTTTATATAATCCCTGGTGCTGCACCAACACAGTTTACAGTGGTAACCAAAATTTGCACTTTTTTAGGCGCACATAGATTAAACAAAATGAGGGAACATTTTCTCCCAGTTGCCCAGCCTGCCCCCATCCCCAACTGGCAGCTGTCACTTGGACAGAGGAGAAAGCAGCCACTATTTGCCCATCCAGCTCTATGACCCTGGGACAGACAGCAAAATTCCTTCTAGGGGGCCCCGCCAAAATTGTTCCAATTGGGCTACGACCGGCCCTTCATACACTGCAGAACAGGGAAAGAGAACAAGCCCTTATTCCATCAACTTGCAGTCCTGCCTTTACTCCTAAATCAAATGCTCCATGTCAAGGTTGATAGGAGAGACATAACTAGTACCAATAGCATATGTGAAGCTAAATTAAGGAAGAACAGAGAACATGCAGGGATGAATTCATTGCACCTACACAGGACATCAGAACCCGCATATACTCATTTCAGACTCAATGGGAAGGGATCAGATCCCAGATGTGTTCTTCTGTGCTTTGAATATTGGGACTTATGGTATATTATTTAAACCCCAGGCATGCCTGAGAGGGTGGTCTTTTGTGTGGGTGGATTATTATATACCCTACCGGGGACACACAAACAAAGTCATGAACAAACAAAGTCATGAACAAAAGAAGTGGAAGTTTGGTGACTTATCTTAAGATGAAGATAAAATAGAGAAAGCAAAGTATGCAGATTTTAGTTATTTTGGCACATTCTCCTATTAGGGTTAATAGGATCCAAACTATTGACAATAAAAATAACTTTACCCCGCACAGTTTTTCAAACACAGATTTAATTGAGGCTCAAAGTTTGGTGGATTGGGGGTAGGCACTTTTGCCTTGGGACCTAATAACTTTTAGATATATTTTGATTTAACCTTGAAGCATGTAGCTGCTTTGGTCCAGAAGGTGCCCTGCAGCACATTAATCAGCACATTGACAAGAAGACTCAAACACTTCCTTTATGTGGTTCTTCTACACCGACCTACACTAAAAAAATCTCAGAAATCATAACATAATTTTTAATTCATTATTAAAAAATATTAAACTTAATTATTTTTTTAAGTTTTAATAAGGGCACAAATGTATCAGTTTGGAAGTTTGGAGCTATTTTATTTATCTGGCCTCATGGCTACCTGGGGTTAAACATGACTGGTGACTATCTAGTACTGTAGACACTGTAGCTGCAGCCTCCTTTTGCTACATGTTGGAAAAGAGTAGGGCTCTTACACACAAGTGTTTTTACCTGTGCTCCTCTGTGTTCCGTTTTGCTACTTTCAGCCGCAGGGGAGCGCAGGTAAAAAAACCTGTGTGTCTCACACAAATAGGTATATGCTGCTCCTACTACTATTTTAGATAATAAATGCATACACAGCTGAATTAACAATCATTTACAGGTGCATGTGGGAACTGGTTGTTATATGCAGTTGAAGCTTTAGATTTAGGGAATGATCACAACACAATATAGGCAATCATCTTCCTTGTCTTTGTCACCGATGGACCAGGCGTTTCTGCTGTTAAAGTTAAAAATAGTCTGGTGTTTTAAAGCTGGGGGTTCTTTTATCTATCATCTTGAATTGCTCAGAAAATGGACTATATTTAGAGAGAACCTTGGATTATTTTATAAAGATCTGCCAATTCTCTGTCTATACTGGGGTACAGACAGAAAATATATAACATCATTAACACAATTTTCTTTTTGTAAAAGGACTACAAGATCTAATGAGTGTCATATGTTAAATAGATGCTCAGTGCAAAGACTCATTGTTTAGAGGTAACTCCACAAGCCACCAATAGTGGATCACAACTGCTGCCATGAGAAGTTGTTGAAAAAATAATTGATGCTGTGTATGGCATAATGTGTTTATACAGTTTTTTCGAATTTTCATTTTTTCAATAAATCTTGTAAGGCATAAAATCATAAGAGTACATAATAAGCGCTGCACAATATAAAAACATGGAAATAGTATTATTATTATTATTAATAATAATAATAATAATAACTGTACAAAATATATAGAAGTATAAAGTGCAATAGTGATGATTCAAGTAATGCAAAATGTACACAATAAAGAAAAAATGGAAGGTGGTCTCTCTTTGATATATAACCTTAAAGTGACCAGAGGCTGTGGGAAGTATCCTTCCATATGTATAAGCAATCCGGGGTTGCCATATTTTCTTAGAGTCGCTGTGTCTTATGTAATACTGGTTCATTTTGCATGCGCACATAACCAGTCTATTTTTGATTTGAATCATGGGGCATTGACTGACATTTGTTTCCTGGATTTGGCCAGTGACTATAGAGCTACCGATAGTATACAACTCAATAACCAAAAGTAGGCTTTTGTAAGGTTTTCTGAGACAGCACCCAGCAAGGCTTCATACCGGTTTTTATTCAAGTTTACATGAAGTACAGAAAAAAAAATCAGATCATATAACTTAGACCTGTAGTGATGAATGAATTGTTGCTAGACGAGATTCTGGCCCCTAAGGCACCCTGAGACGGACTTTGAGTTGCTGCCCCCTCTCCCCACAGCTCTTACCTATGTTGTGTCTGCGGGGGCAATGCCACTCTCTGAGCTAGAAGAAACAATTTTTTTTTAAAATTCACTCTTAAAGGGATACTGTCATTTCTTCAAAATGCATCAGTTAATAGTGCTGTTCCATCAGACTGGAATCCATTTCTCAAAAGAGCAAACAGATTTTTTTATATTCATTTTTGAAATCTGACATGGGCTAGACATATTGTCAATTTCCCAGCTGCCCCATGTCATGTGACGTGTGCCAGCACTTTAGGATGGAACTGCTTTCTGGCAGGCTGTTGTTTTTCCCTTCTCAATGTAACTGAATAGAATGCAGTGGGACATGGGTTTTTACTAATGAGTGCTGTTTTTAGATCTACCAGGCAGCTGTTATCTTGTGGTAAGGAACTGTTATTTGGTTACCTTCTCATTGTCATGGGTCATAACTGCTTTTGAATCTGAGCTGAATGCTGAGGATCAATTGCAAACTCACTGAACAGTTATGCCCCATGTGGCCCCCCTTCAAGTCGCTGACTAACTCAGATTTAGAGAGCTGAAAAACAGGATGTTGTGTTCTGTTCTGTTATGTTAGACATCCAGTCACTCCAGCCTTTATACATTACATTTTTGGCTAACTAACTATATTAGAAATATATTTTATTTTGCACAGCCTATCTATTTACCCAGTTTTTATTTTTACCCTGAACTGTTCCTTTAAAGTCGAAGCCAGAAGCAGCTATTATTCTGACCCTTGCTGCCCCTGGAAACTTGCGGGGCAATGAAACCTGAGGCAAAGTTCTCCCCTTGATTCATGGCAGGTGCACCCCTGGACTACTCTGTAAAACTCACAGAATAATGTGCAACAGTGGAAACCCACAAATACACTAAACTCTTACCCCCTAGCCTGGGACCTTGTTCCCACTTACATATTACCCTTGTTCTCTAGGTAGTGCTCGCAGTCGCATTTATTTCCGCATGGGCGCATTCACACATTCTTGCACGGGCTGGGGTGGGGGTGGGGCAACATAGCTGGCCATGTTGCATAGGAAGCCTGGCTGGCTTAGCCCTGCCTTTAAGGAAATGTTGATATTGCTACAGATTTTGTGATATAATGTCCTCAAAGCATCTGTTGCTACTTTATTTTGCATATAGATGAGACAATGTCATGATTGCCTTTTACTGGAGTACTAAAGCTGATAGCCCAATTACACCTTTATAAAGGAACTGCAGGATTATACTTTCCCCTTTCTTCTCTACATAAAACTTAGAGCATGTTTTCCAGACTGAATGGTAGAACTGGGGCCTGTGGGCCAAAAGACTGTGCAATTGCCCACTCTACACTAGTGATGCACCCCCAGGTCTACTCTGGTGCTTGGAGCAGTAGGGGTGCCAACATCACATCAGGGTGGCAATTTTACTATTGGTTTGGGTAACCTTATGGCAGATAATTTTGAGCTGTGGATTTTATATTTTACACAGATCTTGGGAACAAATAGGGGTGGGGTTTGGGGGTGGGGTGAGAGGGTGCTTGAAAGTACTCGAAAATGCAGTTTCCTCCATAGAATGGTGCATTGAACAACCATTATCAGTGTGAACCCTCACACAGTAGAACCTTAGCATAAAGAGGACCAAAAAACTGGACAAATGTACTATGCATTCTTCCTTTTGGAGCATTATTGTAGCCTTTGAATTTGAAGGCTAGAACTTGAGAAGCTTGAATAAGAAATGCCAAAGTTGCATGAATTTAGCTGACAGTGCAGAGAACAGTGCAACTCTGATGCATCAATTTCATACAATCATACATATTATTATGTAGGAGAAACAGGGTCGGACTAGTGGGTCCTGCTGGCCCAGACCCTGACCCCTGCTGGCGCTCCAACAGGCCGCTGATCTCCCTCCCCCAATGCACTTAATTTAGGCATGCTATGCGGAGGGTTGATGGAGGCATCCCCTGTAGGGGTTTGTGGGGGGTGCTGGGGCCCCTGAGACAGCAGCTTCAGTGGGCCCAGCAGCCACCAGGCCAACCCTGATGAGAAATTATTGTGTAAAAGAAAATGTAATATGTTGCATCTCATAATAAGAAACAAGATATAAATATCTATCTATCTATATATATAT
>CM044434.1:120501440-120543317 GCA_024363595.1 Xenopus borealis | reverse complement strand
CCCCAACTTTTTGCTGGGGTGGAATACTAGGAGATGCAATGCAACAAGAGCTGCAGGGTGTACAGTTGCCCATCTTTGCTTTAGACAGTGAGGATACAAAATGGCCGCCTCCATGTTAGCCTACAAGTACATAATTTTGCACATATTTGCTCCTTTAATAGTTTCTCATTCACTGCACTGCAATATGCAAAATGTTAAAAGATATTGATGGGTTGGCTTTGTTTTACATTTCTATTTCCATTACATTAAATGTTCCTTTCCCCACCTGCAGTATTGCTAGTACAAGGTGAACAATTGCTATTTCTACCTGCTGGTTTACTATATAGTTGTGTGGCAGACATTAGGAGTATCCCAGTATTATGGCAGCATCCCTTTCTTAATAATGTACTAGCCCCCATTTGTAATATAAGGCACTAAGTTTGCCCAGGAGCAGTTACCCATAGAAACCAATAAGGTATTTGCATTTAAATAGTTGACTAGTAAATGCTACCTATTGATTGGTTGCTATCGGTAACTGCCCCTGGACAAATTTTGTGACTTTTATTACATAACCCCTTAGAGCAAGCAACAGCAAAACAGTTAAAAATACAAATATGAAAAAAAAAAAATCTTTTCATCCATTAAGGGGTTTTTAGGTGATAATTGTACTTAATAGATATGTCCACTCATTTTAAATACCTGAACTAATAATAATAATAAAAAATAACTGTTAGGGAAAGCAATCTATGTGGAAGGGAGCATGTGACATATTGGCAAATATGCTCAGAAAAGGAGCCTACTGCCAGTGATATATACTGTATTTATCAACATGTATTTATTGAATGGAATGATTTAGCTTTGTTACACACAGTGCAGTTCTGCCTAATGATTAGGGGGTGCTGGGAGCTCAGAAGTGACTCTGCATCACCTTGTACTGACCTTGCCCCTGCAGCACAAGATTTCCAAAAGTCTCTTACATTTTCCATGTGTAGGTGTGCCTGGGTATCCTTACAGTATGTGCAATGGCAGAACAGAAACCTAATTGTTCAGTTTCTATTAGGGGGCTGGTCTTCACGTTGAGAATATATTTGGCCATGCATTTAAACTGGCACCAGGTTGGTATATGTGTGCAGGTGTAGGGGCACTGTGTAAATGAACATCTGGCAATGCCAATAGAGAATATGTAGGACTGTTAATACATATCTATAGGAATTCCTTGTATACCTGGATTATTACAGTAATGTAGCCATTCTGGACCTGACTCTACAGCTGCAGTTGGAGAACACAATGTATACCTGCGGCTACTGCATTTAATATTCCAGCAAAAATTTCAAATGACTTGATGACTCCCTCGTCCAGCACATTGCCAGCAGCTAGAGAAAGCCCATAGCCCCCCACTATGGGCGCAGTTGCACGGCAGTCTCACCTGTCTGCATGTGGTTAATGAGATCCTTTTTCAGTGCGTCTCCGCTGATATCAGAATCACTGTCATTGAAGTCGCTATCTCCTTTGCCGCTGTCCTTTCCGCTGAACTTCTCAGCCTCGCGCAGTGGGATAGTGTTGAACGAGTGCCCTTTCCAGACTGTTACGGTGGGACCAGCGTCTTTGCTGAAGACAGGAGCTGGGGTGTAATTCTGTAAGGGGTAAAAGAGTGGTTAGAAGCTGAAATAATCGCTGATCAGTGGCGTAACTACCAGGGGTGCAGAGGGTGCTATTGCACCAGTGGCCCCACTGCCTTGGGGCCCATCAGAGCCCAAAAAATGGTTATGGCAGGTGGTTATCTAGGGGGAGATTTTACAGCACACATGCCATCAACACTTCAGCATGGCATTTATAGAGGTAAGGGCCTGACAGGGGGGCCCAGGTGCCCATATTGTACTGGGGCCCACCAGGGATATTGCATTTCCCAAAACCCAAACAAATGCCCCAGGGCCTCACCTCACTGTTAGTGGTCCGCAGTCGCTTCTGGGGGTCGTACAGACAGGTGCTGAATGTTTCTTCAGTAGTGGGAGCTTCAGGGGTCGGTGGTACTTCAGTGCCAGTGAAAGGCCTGGTATCAAACAGATTCCCCTGTTGGCTGCTAATAAGCCCCTCGTCATCATCCAGCTCCCCTTTCTCCAGTTCAGAGATATCCCTGGGTTTCTTGCTGCCTTTATTCTCCTTTCTGCGTTTGTTGCAGGTGGTTGCAATGGTGATAATGGCCGCTAGCAGCAAGGTGCAACTGAAAGCCAGGACAACGATGACGATGAGGGGCACATCCCAGCGGGATACTTTTTCCTCCCAGGAACTTGGCTGCATGAGCTCGGGGTTTATTGGAGGGGTCGCCGAGGTGACCAGGAAAGTGACGGTGGCCGAGCTGGACAGAGGGGGCCTCCCGCTGTCACTCACACTCACAGTGACCCTGAAGGTCTGTCCTACAGCTTCACTGACATCTGCAAGCAGGAAGACTTCCCCAGTGGCTTTATTAATGGTGAACACGCTCCTGCCGTGCTCTGCCATGCTATAGGTCAGCTCGGCGTTAACCCCTTCGTCGGCGTCTTTAGCTTTAATCTGGGTGACCAAAAAGCCGTGCGGGGCTCTAGCTGGGACCGCGACTTCTCCCGATCCGTTGGACAGAGCTGGCTGCACGATCACAGGAGCATTGTCATTCTGGTCGACGATCTTCACCTTAATGAGAGCGCTGCTTGTGAGCTGAGGGGACCCCCCGTCACTCGCCTGGATTCTCAGGTCCAGCTGCTGGAGGATCTCGTGGTTAAAAGTCCTCAGTGCATAGACCGCGCCAGTCGCAGGGTCCAGCGACACGTAGGTTGAAATCGGGGCCCCCATGACTTCAGTGTCCACTAGTCTGTAAATAACTTTACCATTGTGGCCAAAGTCCGGGTCCCTGGCCACTACAGTGGTGATATAAGCCCCGGGGGCGTTATTCTCCAGCACAGACACTTCATACACGGGCTTGGCAAAAACAGGGGCATTGTCGTTCTCATCGCTCACCCGAATAGTGTACTGCTTGACCGTTTTAAATGGGGGTGAGCCCAGGTCTTCGGCTACAACTGTCAGGTTGTACTCCGCTATCTTCTCCCTGTCCAGAGCGGAGGTGGTGACGATCATGTAGCTGTCCTCATAGGCTTGCTGCAGCCTGAAATGCTCGTGCCCATAGAGCGTGCAGTGAACCTGTCCGTTGTGCCCGGAGTCCCTGTCCGTGGTGCTGATGAGCGCTACAAAGCTCTCCCTGGCAGCCGCCTCGGTGATGTAGGCGACCCCGGCGCTGATTGAAGTGAGGGGGGTGATGGTGATGACCGGGGCGTTATCGTTGACATCAGTGACATGCACGATGACTTTACAGGTGGCAGTCAGAGGGTTAGCACCCAGATCTTGGGCTTGGACATCAAACTCGTACGTTTCCTTGCTCTCAAAGTCAACTTGACCTTCAAGAGTGAGGCGGCCGGATTTGGCATCGATTTTAAACAACTGTCGCACCTCCTGAGGGACCTGCGGGCTGAAGCCATACACGATTTCCCCATTGACACCTTCGTCGGGATCGAGCGCATTGAGGTCCAGCAGCAGGTGTCCCACGGGAGCGTCTTCCATCAGCTCAACCGACACCGCGTCCCTCTCGAACACCGGGCTGTTGTCATTAAAGTCCAACACTCGCACTTTGACCATCGCCGTGCCGGAGCGAGAGGGGCTCCCGCCGTCCATAGCCAACAGCTCCAGTGTATAGGCAGACTCAGTCTCCCGGTCCAACTCTTTCATCAGCACCAAGTCTGCGTATTTCACCCCATCCGCTCGGGTCTGCACGTCGATGCTGAAGTGACTGTTCTCTGAGATCTGGAAGCTCTGGATGGAGTTGACCCCCACGTCTTCATCTGTGGCGATGTCTAAAGGAATCCTGGTGCCCAGAGCGGCGCTCTCGGACACCTCCACGGGGATCTCTGCGCCGGGGAAGCGAGGGCTGTTGTCATTGATGTCTCTCACCTCCACCTCCACGTGGATCAACTTAAACTGCTCCTTGGCCACACTCACCACGTCCAGAGCCAGAGTACAGTGAGGAGAGTGCAGCTTACAGATGCGCTCCCGGTCTATCCGCTCCCCGATGCTCAGCTGCCCGTCACTCTCCCGGACGTGGATAAGGGAATTATTGAACTGTCTCATCAGTCGGAAACTTCCCTCCAGCTGCAGATCCTCTGCCAAAGTCCCTATCACTGTGCCAGGCTCGTCCTCCTCATAAGTCCTATAGCGCACGGTCTTGCACCGACACACTGACAGCCAGACGCACAGACACACGAGCCTCAGGGCGCCAGTCCAAAGGCAACGTCTCCCCATCTCTCAACAGATATTGCTTCTGTCTCTGCTAGCAACTCTTAGTGATTATGCAGTGGAAGAGATATAGCTTCTTGTAAGCAGGAGATTTATTTTTCCATTATAGCCAAAAAGGGAAAAAAAAAAACATTCAACAAAAAACGTCCCTGTCGCTGTCGCTCTTTCCTAGACTCTGTGCTTATACTGGAGCCTGCCGACTCTTCTGAAGGGTTTTATAGGAGCAGACATGGAAATGAGCTAAGGAGCAACCAATCACAAGGCTTCCCTTTGACTCTGGAATTCTTTAAAGTTAACCCTTCAATGGCCTCCACCAAGTGTGCCATGTGAAAGAGCTGCGATGAATGGGCCAAGCTGTATAGCGACAAAAGGGTTATTCTTATAGAAGGGGAGACGCCAAGTCTCTTATTGTTTAGCTTGGATAGTGCTTTGGACTTCATTTTACAAGAGACTCACACGAGCCTCTACTAGAGAAATGCTAAAGTGATAATGTATGTTTATGCTGAGGATTTAGTTAGTGGGAATATGCCAGGATCTCACACATGTGCAATGTAAGTGCCCTTGCTCCTTAAAGGACATGTCCACCCAAAGAATGACTTTTTGGCTAATAAAAAAAAAAAACACAATTATAAGCAACTTTCCAAAATAAATGTATTAAAAATAGTTTTTTAGTCCTGCCCAATCGACATCTGGCCAACTTTCGGCCAGATATCGATCGGTAAAGCCCCTTACACGGGCCAATAAGCTGCCGACTTGGTCTGTCGCCAGCTTTTATTGGCTGGTGTATGGCCACCTTTACATTGTTTCAAAAGCCAGAGCCACCAGTACAGAGAATAAAATGGGACACACACACACTGCTTCCAATAGCAATACATGTACAAATAACTTAAAAACCATAGAAAATGTGTAATGAATGTATAGTGCAAAGTTGCTTAAAATCATGTTTTCTTTCATCAGGCAAAAAATGATTTTTGGGGCTGACATGTCCTTTAATAATGAAGATGATGCCAGTTGCCCCTTAAACGAGACTGATGGATTTACACGGTATTTATTTCATTCAGTCGCCCGAGTTCAGAGCTGCGATTTGCTTTTCAGATGATTGCAGCCTGCGTGTCTCTGCCCAAGTCTTGGCCAAAAGCAAGAATGAAATGCTTCAAATAGGATTTAGGCAAAGCCTGAGAAGATTTGGGAAAGGGGTTTTGAAAGCACAGACTGAAAGGCTTATGAAGCGCTCGTTAGCGACAGGAATAGAATAGCCTAGTGGGTCGTCTCCAATGTCTGTATTATGTCTGCATGACAGCAACATGGGAAGAAAGTTGAACAGTTTCCACAGAGGAATTGGGGGCTAAGATGAATATAATGAGCAAACGCCACATGTATCCATTCTGTCCCCCTATTCACAGACAATCAGCGCTATAACTCTTTCACTAAACGATGATGGGCGCTGAATGGGACACAATAGCGCTCTCCTATTAGAATGCATTTAGTGTGCCATTGCCCCTGATGCTCAGTTCCGCCTATTTAGGGGATTTGCGCTTTCTTCTAACAGGGCCTCTCTGGGAAGCAACACCATTCTCGTTCCAGAAGAACAAAACCCCAGCGGGAGGTTCAACCTGGCACGAACCGTGAGCCACTCAACCATCTGCCCAGTAAATGGGAGAAGATCCAGCATGGACTATCCTGGGACTCCCCAGCCTTTGCAGGAACATGCAACACGTGCAATCACATCGTGTTACTCTATGGGGGGGTCGGTCAATTAATAGCTGACCTATCCGCATCCATATTATCATACACTTGTATGGACTGTACAGATATTATTGCTTCCTGAAACCTGACCATAAAAGCTTCTGTCCTACCCATTTCTGCTATTATACTCATTAATATTAGTATCTTTCGTCTATCTTCTCTCTCTCCTCCTATTTCTGTTCGTCTCAAATGAAATCTTTCTGTCACTATCTGCCAGCAGCAATATGTGACATATAGTACCTGAATCTTCCATTCTGCTTGTATATCTGCCAAAAATGCATTTGCGCTATCAATAAGGCAACTAAAATATAAGTATCAGTAAAATAAGGCTACAATTGTTTATGCTTCTGAGATATACGTTTCAGGTCAATAGTTACATTATCATTATAGTGTAACAGTATATACATTCATATCCATAACTATTCAACTCTTAATCCATAAAAACCCTGGATTAACATCTCTGCTCTTGATTTGCAGTGTATGCAGTTTGCAGCTACTACTGGTTGGGTTTCCTACGTCTGATTTGGTTTGTGAACTGATCCAAAGAACTGCTAAAAGTTCAGCCTCCAACAAAAGAGTCAAACTGCCATATACATTGTGAAAATGATGAACCCCCCCCCTCCCACAGAAAGGGCTATTGAGTGAGCTGAGCCTGCACAACAAAGTGCAGTCCGTCCTGTGGATATTTTATTTTCCCTTTTACACATTCACAAGGGAGTTAAATATTAACTTTTTAAAAATGAGGGAACAAAACTGACCATTTATCCTCATGTACAATCTCAGTGGAACTTATTATTACGTTACAGTGTTAAATATACAGACTTATAGCAAAAGACAATCCACAAGACTGATGTAGTTGGCATCCCCCTGCACCACTGCACCCCCTAAAAGAGCCTCCTTTGCAGGCTGGACAGGCACTATGTTGTGCCACTTGATCAGCTCTTGGAAATAACGGTGAATGTTACACTTGCCAACATCACTCTGCTTTTTGGGAATAGGTAAAGCAAAGGGACTGTTTTAGGGGAGCTCTGTAGTATAACTGGGACAGTGGTTGAAGTGGTTGCCAAAACACTGGGCTGAATTTTTGGAGAGGTTGGGAAAATAGGTATCGTATGAATAGGAACTGAGTTTCATCCCATTTTAAAGTAACCATAAAGTTGGAGATCTAATTGTTTGGCTAAGTCATCTATATGCTTGGTGAAATTGGGTCGATCCAATCGTAGGATGATGGGGGCAATGAACACTTCTTACTTGCAGTGAAGGCGACTCAGTAGAAGAGGATGGCACAACACAACAACACAGTCCCTTCCTGATGGGACTTTTAAACAATTGTGAATGCCCCTCTTGGTTTATTTTGTCAGCAAAGGCAACGATGAAACACGTTTTTAACTAAAAGTAGCAGCTACTAATCACCCATATGATCCTGTAATGTCTGGTTATCCCACTGCTCCATGAAGGGAGCTGCAAGTACATCCCTGTACTAGAAAATAACTTGCTCTGACGTTACACCATTTCTGGAATATTTAGGAATAGGTGGCCCCTGCTAGGGGCAACAATGCACTGACATTGCAACCTATAGCAGTGAAACAGACACTAGAAACAGTTCAAATCTGTTTACTGATTGCTCACTATGAGTTGCTACTCTGGTGCCAAAATATGGTTTATTCATTAGCAAGGACCTGTTTAAAGGGGTTGTTCACCATCCAGCACTTTTTTTCATTTCAGTTGGTTGCGCTTTTTCATTTTAACAGGTGGCGGACAGGGAGAAGGCAGTTCGCGGAGATTGTTGCCAGCGATTAATCGCCAGGCGACAGAATCTCCCAGAATCTCCCTGTCTGCCCCAGCCCTAAAGCAGCTCTGGAAGGGGGGATCATCAGCTCTCTACATTGTTCTAAATTGATACATTTTTTAGCTTTGTCCCTGCTGAGCAGATTCCCTGAGTTTTATTACAGGCAGGTGTTAGAATTGATACAATAGTTGCTAATACTCCAAAGATGCTGCTGAGAATTGTATCAACTAAATGTAGCAAAATTGTATAGGTGCAGAATCTGTACCTGTCTGACTGAAACACCATGCTTGTACTGTAACATTTTAGAAAAATGTAAAAAAGGACTGTATTTCTGGAGAACAATTTGAAAACTACTCAACTGAAAAAGTGTTTGGAAGGTGAACCACCCCTTTAACTGGCATGTTTCCAGAGACTGGCTCCTTTAACCCTAACCATTTGCTTAGTGCCCATTAATATAGAATCTATTAGGGATGCACTGAATGCAGGTATAGGGGACATTAATAATTCCCCATTATTGTGTGCAATCCCCTAATGTAGTAATGCTCCTCTTCCTTGGTCAAGCCATGACCCTAGTTTATCTAGTTAGCCACAAGATGTCACCGTGCTGTGATATATATAGACAAACTGTGCAGCTCTAAGGGCTTTTAGCCAGAGACTTCCCCAAGAGCAGTGGAACGCCAGCCTAGTGAAGGATTTAGTAAGTGGCAGTTATCTCCTGTCATAGGTCTCTCTAGGAGAGACTGCCAGGCTCAGGGCTATTTTTGGCTCAGGTTTTGGCTCCACCAAGGAGTGTTAGAAAGGGTTCCCATTGGCGTTGTTGCCTAGAAAGGATCCAAGTGTACAGGTTTTAGGGACTAGATAGTTCCCCACCTGGGTTCCCCTTGAAGAAGAGTCCCCCGAGGAAGAGAGAACTTTGGGCAGACTGGATGATTTTCCTCTTTATATGTTATGTACAAGGATACACTTGGCTCTCAGTGCTGTTTGTGACTATGTACTGACTATTCAATGATTGTGCCCTGTGTTGTCTCAGTAATCTCCTTTGCGGATTGTTCTCAATAAATAAGTTCTGTTTAAGTTATAAGAACCATTGGCACCTAGTCATGTGAATAACTACAGATTATAGCTGCATTAGACCCTGCCTCCATACATTTGCATGGACCCATACCTGAGCATTGGGGTCATTTATCAACTCTGCCCATGGGAAGTAACCCAAAGCAACCAATCAAATAATTGCATTAATTGTTCTAGCTGCAACTGGCTGGACAAAGCCAGTCACTGATTGGTTGCTATGGGTTACTGCCCACGGGCTAATTGGGCTCCATTGAGTCTCATCCTGAGCAAATTTATAATGTAAAACTGATAGTAAGGGTGCTGCTCCATTCAGTATAAGAGTGCTCACTCGTATAACCCCGGGCTGGTGCAGATTTGTGCTGATAGGAGCATCGGCCCTGGGTTTCAGGTAGGTAAATACAATCACTTGGGTGCCTCCAGCCTTGCCTTCTCCTTTAACCAAATCAGAATCCTTAAAATCACATCACTTTTTATCACCCAAACAAGGATATTGCAATTTTTTTGCATGCTGCTCCAACAGTTCTTTTTTTACTCTTCCTTGTCCTTATTCACATATATACAGATGAAGCCACTTTGGATTGTGCGTTTGACACAGAATAACTTAACTCAGACATCCCATTTATCTCACTTAACACAGAATATTGTGTCACAGCATCCCATCCAATTAAAGAGTTCACCATTGAAAACAATGGTGCTTTGGTATGCTAATGAAAAGGTTAAATGCATTAAATGAGTTAGGGCCCTTACACATGGGCGTTTTTACCTGCGCTCCCCTGCGTTCCGTTTTGCTGCGTTCAGCCGCAGGGGAGCGCAGGTATAGACGCACTCAATTATTTTCAATGGGGCTGTACTCACACGAACGCATGTAGGCGCCAAACGCAGGAAAAATGCAGCATGTTGCGTCTGAACCTGCGTTCGGCGCTTACACGCGTCTCGTGGGTACAACCTCATTGAAAAGAATGAGGTGCGTCTAGACCTGCGCTCCCCTGCGGCTGAATGCAGCCAAACGCAACGCAGGGGAGCGCAGGTCCAAAACGCCCGTGTGTAAGGGCCCTTAAGATGACTTTAGACAACACAGTTTCTTCAATTAACCCTGAGTCACAATGCATTTAACACACAAATCCAAGTGGCTGCATCTGTAAATTAGTGTTTCAATTTGGTTTGGGATTTGGTCAAATCCTTTTTGACAGTATAATAAGTATGTTTCCAGCATAGTAAATTCTGTGTTCATAGGTTTCCCTTTGAACTACGACCATACTGTGTGTTTTCTAACAACAACAAGCATGGCCCTGTCCAAATAGCCAGGCACTGAGAAGGTTAAAGTAAACCGATATCCTAGCTGAGTACCTGACTGATGATAAGTACATTTAAGTGGAGTGCAGAACTGAGCTGAGCAAGCACACTGAGCAAGCTTTAAAGTTGGGCAAATAATCCTGCCTGCTCTTCTTAATCTTTATTGTTTGTTTGTCAGATTCTGTTTTGAGAATTCATCTGTACTGCTCTATGTGCTCTATGGTTTCCCCCAGATATCTGTCCTTTCTTTAATGCACCTGTCAGCGTGTCAGGGCATGAGACACACAATGAACTAGCAGCCACTTACATTTCCATTGGGTTACTTCCAGGCATGTCAGGTGCAAATACTAAGAGCCAAAAGAGTTCTCTGCTGTTCTGCGGCTTCTGACTGGCAACAGGTGTAGTGTGCTTTGAGTGCCCTCTGAAGTTTCATCAATGATTGCCTTATACACAATAACTTTTCCCAAAATCACATTATACTGAAATAGTCCGTCTTAAGAAACTAACCCAACACTGCAGGATGTTTTTAGCTAAAATATAAGCATAACATAAACAGACAGCCAGTGGCACTCAGCACAGTGGCCACATTCATGCTCCAAACCGTCGAAGAGCTGTCCCAACTGCAGAATAACCGAAGTCCCGAAGGGGCAAAAAGATCCAAAACCACGAAAAGACCTGAAGCCACAAAAGAAGCAGAAGCTGAAGGCCTGAAACTGCAAAAATACCTGAAGCCAAGAAAGGAGCCTAAGATAAGTTCCACTGAACACCAATGTGTGTGTGTGTTTTTTTTTTTAATGTTATTAAACCCCTGACAACCAATGCATTATTTTAATACTGCTAAATTGTATGGGGGCTCTGGCACCAATGTTTTTTTTAAAGGGTGAGGGTGGGCATGATCTGGGGTGGTGCTTGGGGGATGTTCAGGCACCTGTGATTTCTGATGGTGGCCCTGACTACAAGGTCTGCTTCATCTATAGTTATGCAACTGGGCCCAGTAAAGGTCAATTCCCATCATCCAGTTAGCATCAATAACCTATATAACTATTACATTTTTCTGTATCCAAATTAACAATGCATTACATCAAATTGTTGTTAGAGTCCTGAAATTCAGGTAATCTGGTTGTCAGGGATAGGTAGGGGAGATGAGGAGGTAGAGGTATGAAAGGCAAGTCTTTAAGGCAGGGGCTGATTCTGTGCGGAGAGGGACAGGGTGACAAGGGCAAAGAGTCAGGACGGTGCGGGCGTAGAGACAGGACTAGGCAGAGCAGGATAGGACAGACTGGTGCCTGTTTTTTTGTGCTTCTTGACATTTAATTTAGAAATATGGAATTATATTTGTGAAAAATTGGCCTGCGTGACAAAAAATTGCTTTACAGTTGTTATGAATTTGTTATTTAAAGGGGTTGTTCACCTTTGAGTTAACTTTTAGTATAACGTAGAGAGTGATGTTCTTAGACAATTTGCTATTGGTTTTCATTTTTTATTGTTTGTAGTTTAATAGTTATTTCGCTTTTTATTCAGCAGCTCTCTAGTTTGCAGTGTGAGCAATTTGGTTTCTAGGGTACAAATTACCCTAGCAACCCTGCAGTGATTTGAATAAGAGACTGGAATATGAACAGGAGAGGGGCTGAATAGAATGAGGAGTAATACAAAGTTGCAATAACAATACATTTGTAGCCTTACAAAGCATTTGTTTTTAGATGGTGTCAGTGACCCCCATTTGAAAGCTGCAAAGAAACTAAAGAAAATTGCAAATCATTAAAAAACTATGAAAAATAAATAATGAAGACCAATTGAAAAGTTTCTTAGAATTGTGCCTTCTACAATATACTAAAAGTTAACTTGAAGGTGAACCACCCCTTTAAAGATTTTTCTGGTGCAAATGACTATTCTATGCCAATTTACTGTTTTATTGTTGCTAAAGGAGACATTTTGTGTTAAAAACTAGAATGTACCAATGCATTATACTCTTTTAAAAACAGAAGAATTGTACTTAAAAAGTATTGTTTCAGGCTAATTTATTGAATGTTTCTACAAAAACCCTAATAATCAAGCCCATCTGTTCAACTTCCTGCTCCCTGAAGTCTCTGGCTGTGCAGGGGAGCCGGCGGCACTCAGCACACTGCACGGTAGGACATGAACCAATCAGCAGCTAGCAGGATCTGATAGGGATCTGAAACCTGTCTTTGCTTGTGTGACTGCAGGGCTGTAATTGGCTGTCCCCCTCCTACTGTACTTCTGGCAGGGACCGTTGCTCACCCCTCATTTGAAACACAGGCAATGACCAGAGAACATCTATAGGGAGCTCCAATAAAGAATTTTTGAAGACAATATTAAATTACAGCAAAAAGTAAAACCAACACCAGATATTGTACATTATTGCCTACAAATAAGGCCTTTTTCATTTATCCTACATGACTCCTTTAATTAAAACCACTTTGTGGCATGTCGGCAAGGAGGGGTCATTAAATTAGTGGTCCTTAACTCTTAGTAGACCAGTTAATGCACCAATGCCCTACTGTATATACAAAAAATAAGTTATGTGTACCATATTTGTGTCTACAAGGCTTTTTTTAAAATCCTCTGTGTGATATATTTTTGCCACCTTTTATAAAGTGGGTTATTTTTGTTGTTGGCAAGATAAAACAGATATAAAAGTCCAAAACAATATACTTTTATGTATCAAAACCCAAGCCTTACAAAAAACTATGCTTTTGGCAGGGCATATAGCAGGGAATCAGTAGTTCTTCTTAGTAGTGTGCAGAACAGTATCACATAAGGGACTGTGTGCAAAAATGTATTTAAAGGTTACCAGATCAACTGAGAATTCAGGGACACATCTATAATGTGCTTAGGATGTCTGCACTGTTTAAAAAGGGATTAAATCCAATCAAATACAGTAAATGCTTTTAGCTGTATTTTTTAGAAGTGCCCATATTTTTAAACTTTTAGCTGTTGACAAACATTGAACTGCATCTAGTTGCAGATGGCTTTTAGGGGGTGATGTGATGTTTAGTTCAACACCAGATGGAGGGTTTCAGGATGAATTACCCTCTTGGGACCCATACATGCTGCTTTGCCCCAGGCCCCTACAAAATTATAATAAAGTGTAATGAGTTTCTGCCATTTTGGGCTTTCAGATACTTAGAACTGTACATTAGGGACTATTCCCTGAGCTTGAGAGTAGATACAACTGCTAGATCAAACACCTGCAATTTATTTGCTAATTGTTAATGAACACTGTAGTGAAGTCTATAGTTGTTTGTGATGAACACATTGCTGACTGGCACTAAATAAAGCAGTGCTTCTCATTGCCAAGACTCATTTGCAGCTGAAGTGTCTGTGCCTATAGCAAATGTGGTAGCAAGTGAACTACTGGGGAGTAGTATATATATATCCATCATATTATTCTGGACAGCACCTCATCTTACTGGTAAATTCTGCCCTTGTGCACGGTGAAATTAAAATATAGAAAAACAGGAAACCAGCACAAAGGGTCTTATGATGCAAAAATCTTGTTAGTATTTATTACATGTGCAAAACCGACGTTTCGGTCCCCATTGGGACCCCTTTTGCACATGTAATAAATACTAACCAACCACCATAGGGAGAATTTACAAAACCACCACTGGTCTGAATTAAAAGCTGTTTGTTTTGTAAAATAGTCTTAAAGGGCTATGTGGAAGTTCACAACAGTATTTAGGATTAGTGATGAGCGAATCTGACCTGTTTTGCTTCTCCAAAAATTCACAAAACAGTGAAAAATTCGCCAAATGCATTAAAGTCTATGTGAAACAAATTTCTTTGCGCAACAATTTTTTTCACCCATTGGAGTCTATGGGTGTCATTTTTGCCGGCAAAACCTGGCGACAAATTTTACTCTTTACTATTCAGGGATCAGTTTCATTCTGTTGGGTAAAATGGGAGAAGGACCTTCTGCAGCCTTCCAGTTAATCACAAATGAGGTCTTCAGTTTGTGGTTGTCTAAGATATTAATAGAAGTGAAGTACACTTGTTCAAATGGCAGGATGAGCTCTGGTC
This sequence comes from Xenopus borealis, assembly GCA_024363595.1. Lineage (NCBI taxonomy): Eukaryota > Metazoa > Chordata > Amphibia > Anura > Pipidae > Xenopus > Xenopus borealis. The sequence continues at coordinate 120,529,081 of CM044434.1, read as the reverse complement.
ACTATATGATTGACTAGAGCTGTTCTCTCCAAGTACCATTTCTTCATTTGCCCTTGGGGTATGCAAATGTAAGGGTCAGTTGGTGGCAATAAATGATTTCATCCATTTCGATTTTTACTACAGTATGGTAACTATATTAAATGTGAAGAAGGGACCCACATTTTACCCCTCACCCCTGAGCAAGGACTCTCATTTATAACATGTATGACTGGGATCATTATTTTTCAAGGAAAACTATCCCCCCCCCCCAAACAATTTAGGTCTCTATAAAATATATTGCATAAAACAGCTCAGGTCAAACCCTGCTTTATGTAAATAAACCCTTTTTTTTTTTTACAATATATACTTATTAGTATGATGTGCCATTGGGTAATCATGAATAGAAAATTGCAGTTTTAAAAAATAAGGGCTGCCATGTTGGATCCTACAATTCACGGTGCACACAAACAAACCAAACATACCATATTCTTGCTTTTACACTTCTTTCTGTTAGAACTGAAGTATTTCTGGTCAGGTGATCTCTGAGGCAGCACACAGAACATTACAAAATGGAGGTTCAAGGCAAGAGATGTAAAGGGGCAATATTTTATTCATTTTGGGGGGGTATAGTTTTCTTTTAACTTGAAATCCAAGTAAAGTGTTGAGGCTGGGATAGGAGGGTACAGTGACTTAATACTCAAGTCAATTATTTCCTTTCCTCTGCCTAAAATAGAGGTTATTGACTCATTTACTTATGCCCCTACACTACACCAGAAGCAGAATGGGGTAAGAGGAAGATGTTTTTGGCCCTGTATTTAGTCATTTATCCTTCCAGTATAGAGTGTGATAATAGGATTGTGTGTCAAAGGCATAAAATGCCCCTCCAATTAATCTATATATATATTAGATTATGCTATAGATATAGAATATCCATGAACAAGTTTTCATATAGCTAAAATATATTTATATCTTAAATATAGGTTGTTATTAAAACAAATATAGTAGAACCCCACTTTTACATTTCTGAATGGGCCTTGTGAAACAAATGTAAAACTGAGGAAAAATGTAAAATCCAGAAAAAAACTTAACTGAGCATACGAGCACAGGGCCGAAAGTAATTATACAGAAAAAAGTAAATTTGGGGAATCATACAATCTGGGACCTAATGGACAGTACAGAGTGGAGTATTTAGTGAGTTAAAAAAGATGAAAGAAACATTATGGAAAAACTCTGTCTGATATAATTTCTGTGAAATTCCAAATTAATTTTAAACTGCAGCTTAATTTATGTCACCCTTTTTCATGGTTGGATTGACATCTAATATGAGATACTGAGAAGGTGCCCTTTAAATAACATTACATCTTAGCATTTCATCTGGGGTCCCGAGGCCCTTGAAATCAATTCAAACCGCTAACATAACAAATAACACATCACAGTTAAATAATGATAATATGTGAGTCTACGTACAGTAGGCACCGGTCAGGCACAGTGCTTATGGAAGTTTGTCAGCAGGATGCTTTCAATAACATGCTTTGGTCTCTCTGTAAATGCAAATTGTTCAATTACATGCTCTGAATTGTGACACAACCTTCTAAAGATAGGCATGTTACTCATTCAGTCCTGAAGGACACTTTCAGGGGAAGGAGCATCCATGAATATCATCTCAGGGGCTAAACATGTTACTTTTTTTTAGTGGCTGTACTTTGCCAGAGAACTGGCACAGAACCAACAAAGACAAGGTTAATTTTCCAGAGGATCAACTATTTTTTATCAGGTTATAGTCACAATCAGTTGGCTAATGCTATTTAGTGTCTGCTTGTGTGTGACTTTCAAGCCCACCTCTGTCTCTTACTTTGGTTGTGTACAAGGTCTGACTTTCTAACGTGTCTAGTCCATGTCTTAGAGATGTTGACAACGCTAGAAAACGAGAATGCCCATTGATTATGAAACTACATCCTTCACATTCTCCCCAATACCCTATGGATGTCAGGGGGTTTGCAGGAGTTAATTACCAAACTTAATAATCTTAACTCAAAGACATTTCATTTTCTGGCCTAGGTGTCCAAGCCAAGTAATTTCTGTGTTTAGGTGTATAAGAGTAAAGATTCTACCTATAAAGAATTTTCAGGAGATTTTATAGAAAGATAAACAATAAAAAACATAACAGCAGCAATAAAAACATAGCAACCAGATGTTACTAAATTTCATTTTGGAGAGAGGCAGAATAGAAAGTTCCAACACAAAATGTAAAAAAAGTGAAGATCAGTTGAAAAGTTGCTTATTTGCTTCTGTATGCAGTATTATTAAAGATCATCTCAAGGAGACCTTTCCCTATAATAAGTCTTTCTTCATCTGTTCACCACATACATCTGCCACACGTACTGATGATATACTGCAGTTTTCCTTTTGTACTGCAAATGAATTTCCAAAAAGCTGAATAGAGAATTGTTCTGGCACAGCAGAGCTGATTTAAGGTGCTACAGAAAGCCCTTTTTATCACCACCATAGACTATAGGCCCCATCTTGCACTACTATACTTATTTTATTATGGTATTGCCACAGTTCATTCCCAGAGGTGATTATTTCCAATGGTACAGGCCCAATCTAAATATTTATACCTGCTATCCCACAGCCACAGTCATTTCCCAGAGGCAATTATTCCACTGCTACCATAGGCACCATCTCTCCCTACTATACCTGCTATCTCACATTGACAGTCCCTTCCCAGAGACTATTATACCACTGCTATAGGCACCATCTCTCTCTACTATACCTGCTATCCCCCATTGACACTACCCTCTCTGAAACTATTATCACACTGCTACTATAGGCCCCACCTCTCCTTACTATAACTGCTATTCTACAGCCTCAGTTCCTTCCTAGAAGATATTATATCCACTGCTAGGCACCATCTCTCCCTACTTTACCTGCCTACAGCTACTATGGGCACCATATTACCAATTATACTTGCTATCCCACAGCCTTATTCACTTCCCAGCAACTATTTTCCCATAGCTTGAGATACCATCTCTCATTACTGTGCTTGCTATCCTACAGCCACATTTCCTTCCTAGAAGGTCATATCCCCTCTGATCATCTCTGATGTGTTGGTTCCTGGGCAGTAAACTATGCTTTGACACTCACTAAAGACAACTCTCACTAAAATGTCCTTCCTGAGTACACTACTTATATTCAGGTGCTGGATTTAGGAGTACAGAAGAAACAGTAAAGTAATGATCCCATGCTGAATTTTCATGGTCAGTTATAAAATGAATTAACTGAGGCAAATAAAACATCCTTTAACAAATCTAGGGATAGGAATGCAGATCTTCCGATATTGTTGGACCTAATTTTGGATGCTGGGAGTTCTAGATATCGGAGAGACACATAATAATGAATAATGTTATAACCATTACAACTGTTGGAGCTGATTTAGTAACCTATAGCAAACAAAGCAGGTATTGAACAAATAATGTTTGCTGTGCGTTACTTAACATGAGGCAACATTTTTATATTCACTGTCTTTCTAGTATCATCATGGAAAAGGCCACAAACCAACATCTCCCAAAGCCATACACAAAGTCTGAAAAAAACCCAGGAGCGGTTAAAAATTCACACAAACACGTATGAAAACATTTCCAAAGTGGTCATTTAGAACTGACTTATGCAATCTGTGCAATTTCATTTAAATGACTTTACAGGAAAAGGTATTGGGAGTTGGGAATTGCATAGATTTTCAGAGAACACATAACATGCATAATTTACCTTTTCTCCTGATTAGAAACCTTTTCTCAGTGTGAAATAATATATTAACATTCATGGATCCATTGGTACCTTTCATTACTGAACGAAGGCAGGCAGCTCCTGTAAAGGATTCCTTTCGAACAATTCCACTTTAATGGTGAGACGCAGGATGAACAAAAGCCTGAACCAGCAAATGACTGTAGTGTAGCAGCAGATTTATTGAAAGAGGAGAAGAAGCAGACAAATATTGCCCTGAGACAAACAAGAATAGGCCTTGTGAATATGGAACAGGCATTGATGTACACCAGAACCACAATCAGCCCATCAAACACAGCACTAAGCCAATGACTCTGTGTGGCCTCTCAGAACAATGTTATTTTCAAGCAGTATCATTAGGTCTAGGGTTGGTCCTTTATAGCAATATCAAACTCTCAGTCATTGAAATGTAGAGAACTTTAACCCCATATAATCCAGTGCATCCTGGGAATACCATGGGTTTATGAAAAGGATAAGCCTCCAGTATATTTTATCTTGAACTACATCTCCCACAATCCCCTGGCAACCAAGATAGATGGAGGGTGGAGAGCAGGATCATAAATTTGCTAATGCCTGGTCTGTTTTACCCAAACCTATCCAGCATGGGCCTATGAAATTATTGGAATCTGGTAATACAATTTATGGACCATTACATTTTATAACTACTTAGGAAAATTGTTGGATGAAATACAAATACCCTTTACATTTGTACACTCACTCTTGCAAATACGAAATCTAGAACTAGATTTTCCCATGCACTAGTGCTAAAATGCATTTTGCTCTTATAGAGAGTATTGTGCTTGGGGCTCGGAACCCTGTCAACTTAGTTATAAGGAATTACTACATGGGACAATGGAGGCCAGGTGCAGTGTGGTGACAATGGTTAAAAAGCTACAGGACATGGAATGTTTTAGTTTCTACTGGTGCATCAAAGTGATAAAAACTCCCCATTAATTATATCTCAAAATAGGTGCAATGTTTGAATCACTACTAACAACTCATAGTGGGCAGCATTTAATGGTGTGCAGTTTGAATGCAAATATCAGATAGGTTTAAAGGACTTAGCAGCTTTTAGTACATTACTTTTTTGTTGTGTACAGAGAAAATACAGTCTTCTAAGTGTGCCGTTGCTTCTCTTTATATGTGTTTCATACTACAAACCATACAGTTCAGTAAAAGTGGGAACAAATTGATCTACTGAATTAAAATTAAATAGATGGCATCTCTGAGCAATACTTGTTATGATTCTCCACTTAAGAGAAATGTTACTTGGGTATGACAGTGGGACCAACCCCTGTTCTGCTATGCAAAACAAACATACAAAAGAATTGTATTTCAAATCAAAAACCCATCAGAATAATGTCTGCTTAATGTGATTACAAAAGAGGTCCCCATTGGTTGCCTTCTGTTGCTTAATATAGGCAGGTGGCACAGTTATAGATGGCAATTCACTTAAGGCATTATGTTAACCCATGCCACTGGGGACCATAACTAGCAAAGGGATTATGCATTAAGGGTGTTCTGGCACGTGAAGACAGTAAGTATAGAGCTAAAGTCTATCTTTTCCTCTGTATAACAGCATCTGGTTCCACACCCCTTCCTCTACATTAACCCATTAAGCTTCCCTTGCCTTTTCTGAGCTTCCCTAGCTAACCAGATTTATTTGTCATCCCCACCAAAGTATTATCCTTGCCCACCCGGAGACGGCACAGGCAACAGGATTAAGCAAATGTCATAGAAAATAGCAACCCTTAGATCCCTGCAGGGAGTTTGAATACAAAATCTCCAACTGCCCCTGATCCTGGCAACAAAAGCTCCAAACCATCTTTTATCATACCAAAAAGCTATGTGCCCTCTCAGAGGGACCCTATTCTTCATGTGAACAACTTAGCAGACTCATGTCTAGCAATCATGAGAGCAAACACGATCACAAAGCTTGGTATTTGGGGGAATGCAGTGATCTTTGAAAAGAATTTCTAGGTTCTTCCTGAAGAGTTTCCATCTCAGCCTAATGCCATCATTGTAACACTTGTGTGCTGACAACAAGATTGGCAATATAATCATGTGAGTGATCAGATCTATAAAGAAGTTTAAAACCAAGTTCACAAAGACAAGTTCAGCTTCATCTAGCTTATATTTTAAAGGGGAAATGGTAAAGGATATATTCTCCCGTGTAATAGGATTATCTTTTCCATTTCAAGTTCTATACAGCATGTAATTTATTTTTAATTAGACTTAGATCTATCAGTATAGGAAACTAGCATTGGTATGGGTCTTAAGGATGAAAGTTTCAGCTTTGGCAGTGCCCTGCTTGAACCATCTGTCTGCTGGAAGCTGGCTTTTGCAATGTATTTTAAAAGCAATTGAAAAAATACTAGTAAAACATCTCTTCTTATTTAAATCCTGTATTTAATTGATGTGAATTTCTGCATGAAAACAGATATGAAGGCTGCACATACGTGTCTGCAATATTGGCAACATCCCAATCAAACATCACAATCCTAATAGATTGTAAACACCTCATCCCAAAAGTTTACTGAAACTCCTAGTACTTATATATAAAGTATATGCTTAACATGTAATATGGAATAACTGTAACCCTGTTTGTGTTTATGCCTTGCAAAGCACTGCATATATTTATGGTGCTTTTTACATGAATACAGTGCAAAACACATACAATGGTTGCCCCAGTTTGTAAAGCCAAAAAGAGAAATTCTCTAAACGTGTTCAGGATGCTCTTCTGAGCGCTTGAGAATTGACTTTTACAGTGCCACATGGGAGTGACAGTCCCAGGGTGACTGAATGCTCAGGAGCTTTATCCAGGGGGACACTGCTGTGCATATTGTTCCCTTTTTCCTTGGGAAGAATAATTTACAAGTCAAGATGTAAGTGCAACAGGGCACATGGTAGGGACAGGGTTCTGAACCTCCTGGGTCAGGTACAGGGTGGGTGGATTCCTGCATGCCTCCTCCAGGCTGCCCTTCTTGGGTTGATGCAGTCAGGGCTCAAACCAAGTTTCATTCTGCAGAGGCCTATAGTTAAAAGGTAAGGCGCCATGCAGTTGCCAATTGCAGCCTTTTATATTTGTTTCACTTTGCACACTGAGTTGTGTTTGGTAAACTATCCCCATTTTTGTGTCTGTGTTTGGCAGCACTGTATTCATGAGGGGTAGGCAGGGGTATGGAAGTAACCCTCCCCATTTAATATGACCGCAGATACCAGTGCAAGAGCACGAAGATGAGCTTTTGAGTTCCACGCTGCTCAAAGAACCATTGTAAAGTAGAGTGGCTTCTCTCCAACCCAATACAGTTTGCTTTATCAGGTCCAGATAGTGATGTGACATGAACCAATAGTTTTACTTCACTTTATTCACTTTGTTTTATCAGTTTCCTAAGGTAAGTAAGCAAGACCATCAAATCCATGTGAAATTGCTGACTTGTCCCAGTTAAAAGGATTGGTTGGTTGAAGAGAATGGAGGAATACCACATACTCCCCTCATGCCTCTTTTCTTTCATATGAACTTTTTAGGGCCGAAAACGTTCACAGGCAGTAACAGCCATATTCAATTAAACCCGAGACTTCTACTCTAGAGCATTTTGCTATTATCTTTTAAACTGTTACAAATAGTAAATTAAACTACTGTACGTCAATACTACAAGAACCACACCGAAGCAAATATATAACTTTTGGATCATGTATGGGAACGACCTTGACCCAGAAATATAAGGGCCTACATTCCTACAGTATGTAGTGATCCAACTAAACTCTGTTTCTGTTTGTATACAACATAGGTTAATACTGCATGAATTGTAGTGTGTATGTGTACAAATTGTCATACTTTTTATATTACTTTTTTATTTTTTAACAATGTCACCACTATTACTCGTAAATGTGTACGGAATTATTCACACATGCTGAGCTACTGCCTGAGGCAAAAAAGAGATTTAGGGCGTTATCCCAGGTCACAAGGAGGCAATGGGGGGCTTTAAACCTGGCTTCTCTGTAGCTAAGTTCTGATAGCTGAACCAACAAACAAGTCAACCCTCAAAGTCTCACATGACTGAAGCAAAGTCTTCATTTCAAATGGCATCTTACTGCAAAAACCACACATTTTACTTATGCAGTAAGAAACTGATGACAAGGTAATTCAATTAATATAGCAAAAACAGATCCTGATCATAAAGATCAACGTTTATTTAATTACACCAAGTGAACAGGTTACCAGGCTTTTTGCAGTGATATTATAATGCACGGAAAGCAACATATTAACAGAGAAAGGTCACAGAATGAGGAGCAATTAGAGATTGTGGTATCAGAGCTCACAGTTGAAAGAATCCTTATTATTTTTCCTTACCCACTTTCTGATTCCCAGCTTACAGGTGCAAAATGATAACCCAGATTCAAACAAATGTCTTCTATTTGTATTCAATAGTACAAAACTGCACGTTATTAAATGATGTAGCACTCAGGATATTGCAGGTGTCTCCAACTTTTTAATGAGTGAGTCACACTCAAATGTAACTGTTGTGGAGCCATACAATCATGAAAATGTCCTTAGAGGTTGCCAAATAATTACCGGTGTTGGTTATTTGGTATTGCCATGAGAACTGTTTGGAGTAAGCCTGTTCCTTCTACGGGCTGGCCTTTATGCCTCCAAATCAGGAATTTAAAAACCAGCACCTGCTTTGATACCACTGGGTGCAGCATTGAAGTGGGTGGTGAGCAACATGTTGCTTGTAAGTCACTGGTTGGGGATAAATCTTACATGTGGTATGCAAGCAGTTGGTGGGCACTTATAAACAGTTAGTGTTTAACACACACAGCTCAAGGTACTTTGTTATGGGGAATACAGTACCTGGAGGATAGGAAGGATACTTTCCCTATGGCATCAGTATATGTAACTTGAAAATGGAAATCACCACTGGTAGGGAGAGAACTACATCAACAAGCTGTTGCAATCCCCATCTGTCTACATTTTCAGATCTGCCTCATAAATATCTGGTCAGATAGTAGTCAAACAGGCTAATCAGGTCAAACATAAGCCAAGTAATGGCTTTTATCAGTCCATATACAGTGTGACCAGCTCTATTGCTAAACTGGTGTCAATTGCATATTATTATTAACATGTATTTCTATTGCGCCAACATATTTCATAGCGCTGACACCTGATTAATTCCCTTATCCATCTCCTAGAAGTGTTCTGAACCAAAGAGGTGGAGTCAAGTGTGAAATGAAAGTACTATCAATTTCAGTTTCCCAGTTTATTGCAACAAATAACATAAAAAAAAACATAGACTGGAAGACTGTTTCTCCAACAGTCCAAAAGTATTATTTATTATTTATTAGGTTCATGTTGAACATGGTATATGTGTCTTACCTTGTCTAGATAAGCGAATGAAGAATATAGGCAATAATGCTGAACCTCATTGTAGTGAACATTCAGTATATAGGTATGGGATCTGTTCAGGGCCGGAACTAGGGGTAGGCAGAAGAGGCACCTGTCCAGGGCGCAAAGCTGTGGGGGCGCTGGGCGGGTGCTCCCCTGCTCCCCTCCTTCCTCATCCCCTGCCCTCGTCAATCCCTCCCCTTGTAACTCCCCCTCCACCCTCTCATCACTCCCCCTCCACCCTCTCATCACTCCCTCCCCTGTCACTCTCATCCTCCCTCCCCTCATCACATTCCTGACATTCCCTTAATCTCCCGTTCAGGCGCACTTGTGCCGATCAATGATGCGATTGTGCACATGCGCGCAGCTAGGGGTGGGGGTGGTCTAGCTGACTGAGCGCCTCGGGTTTTCCAGATGATTGATCTTTCCATAATTTGGAACTTCACACCTTAAATCTACTTAAAAATAATGTAACTATTAAATAAACTCAATAGGCTGGTTTTGCCTCCAATAAGGATTAATAATATTTTAGCTTGGATCAAATACAAGGCGCCGTCTTATTATTACAGAGAAAAAGGAAATAATTTTTGGATTATTTGGATAAAATTGAGTTTACGGGTTTCTGGATAACGGATCCCATACCTGTACTGCTATAAAATAAATCAGCTATTCTTTTCCCTTTGACAAACTGCGTAAATAGATTCTGGAGACTGATTTGGGATGTTATATGATGGTACATGCTGAGGGATAGTGTTAAACAACAGCTGAAGTCAATGCTGCACGATAATGGAATGCTCAACCTGACCTGTGTAACACTGTGTGAATGTGCCAGGTGCTGTTGCCGGAAGACCCTTCCTCTGCTCAGGGTCGGTAATACTTGTAGTAGAAAAATCCAGCTGCACACCGTCAATTGAAATTTGAAATTAGTGGTTTATTAAAGCCCATAGAAATCCGCAAAAATAGGGCCCTATTTGACGGCGTGCGGCTGGATTTTTCTACTACAAACAACAGCTGAAGAGCTGGGCATCTCTAATTTTACAGATAACATCTTGCCCCCACCATAACTGCTCTACCACAGTCACAGTTGCCTCCAAGAACCCAGTTCTCGACACACTTCTTTAGGTGCTGCCTGTACAATCAAGATGTAAATTTCCATATTGTTCCTGGCTACAACTGTGTCCAGGACTTGGATTCAGGTGCCCTTGCTTATAAATTTGTTCTCCCTGAAATACAGCACTGACTAAGGGATTTGTGTTGTGTGTTTGCTATAGAATTGTGTCCTAGGTTAAAGACTGGATTATTTGATAAGTGACCCCCAAAAGGCCTGAGGCATCTTCTATGCCAAGGTATCATTCCAATGCACCTTAGAGACCTGTTTAGATGAAAGGCGCAATAAAAATGCAAATTGTTTTATCTCTCTCCAAGGCTTTGCAATCAGCACTCACTTGCAATTCCTCTGAGATAGGGAACAGTTCCTGCTAAGCTTCTGCAGCTGCTGATAGAGAGCTTCTCTCTGCAGGAGAGAAAAAATTCAGAAGCCCCAGCTCTGCTATTTTAGGTCGGTAATATGCATGCATGTGATAGCTGTACCAGCTTCATGCAATCTGAATGCTAACGTTTCCCATTTCTGTTCTGCAGTGCAGGAATCTATTCATGCCAATAGGCTTTATAATTCAGCCAAACACCTACATATCTAGAAATGATTGCTGCTTTGCAATGCACCTCTTGGCTGTGGTGGAAGTGAAGTCATTTTTAACTCTGGAGCTTTTCATTCAGTGTATGATAAAAGTATAATTCATCAGGTTTTGTGCAGCTCGTGATTGTTGATGTGCACAGAGAAGGCAAACCCTGAGGCATAAATCAGGCTGATGGAGATTAGGAGGCTGATTGCTTTTGTGGGGGAAATAATGCGTCTAGCATTCTCCCGAGTAGTATTTATCTTTGTGCTTCTGGTATTGGAAGGCATGATGTTAAAGGATTAGCTGTCTTATTGAACTCCAAACTCCAACAACATCAACAATCTCCTGCACCTAAACCCTGCATTAGAAATGTGCTATCCCGCACAGAAACGAGCAAAGAAACACAACAAATGACTTAATCCCATCAAAAAACTTTAAACACTGTCAGTTACAAGCATGGTATGCCATTATTATAATTCACCCCTCTGGTATATGACATGCTCAGTTCCAGCTTGGGCTGATCATAAGCCGTTACCAAAAATACAACGTGATCTGTTTTTTTTTTTTACAGTGGTTGTGCATATCTGCTACAATAAGAAGAAAGAATAAAGAAGGGGGAGGGTGTTGGCCCCTCAGTTGTTGCTGAAGCACAACTTCATAGATCTCATGATGCCCCATGCTGGGAGATGGAACACAGCAAGAGCTGGCATGATGCAGGTGGAAATCCCTGGATGTATATTTCATATTAGGCTAAAATAAATAAGGCTTTCTTTTCTATGTTATTCGCAAACCAAGATAAACCTGCAAATGAGTGTTTATATATATATATATTTGTATTTTGTAGTAAGCTGACCAAATCACAGATTCATAAATGAGACACTCATTAAAAAACAACATAAAGCAAAAACTAAGAAAATAAACAACAATAAGTATTATAAAAAAAAACAAGAAAGAGTTAGAAGGGTAGCCTTTATTGAAAGACAATAAAAAAAAGTATTTTTTATGCCTTTTCAGGCAGTAGGACAGCTTTTAAGGTACCGTAACATCAAAAAAATGAATTTTAACGAGAAAGAAAAGTGGACGCAAAGTGAAAAAACTTCAATTGAAATCACCTGTGACAAAAAGTGGAACAAAAAGTGACGTTGCATTTCATTAAATAGGCTTTTTTGGGGGGGTTTTCTGCACAAAATGATTTGAGTTTTGTCACTTTTTGTCACTGTGGACTTTTTTCCACTTTCAAATCCATTTATAGATAAAGAGAGAATCAATGACTAGGAGGGTTTATTATAACCTAGTTCAAGGCAGAAGACCTACAGTGGTTGGTGTTAATGGGTGAAGCAGAAATGCCAAAGGTCTATATTCTGATTTTTACATCTTCCAAAGGCTTTACTGGGACTCTACTCAGTTAAAAACGTTTTTAGGAAAGACAAAATTGTTTCAGTTTAGGAACTAGTAACATCTAGTTAAGCTTTGTCACCTTATACCCTCTCTCCATTAGTTCTTTATTATCCAATCAGCAAAATGTTTCCAAAGTGCTAATGTGTTACATATATACGTAGTTCTGAAAGACCTGGAAAGATTTCTGAAATAAACGGTGTGAAATGGTGTAAAACCTGGACTGCCAGCATGTCTTGGGGAAAAGATAATAAAAAACGTTTTAATAATAGTTAGAGATGTTTTATTTGATATTATTATTCTCACAAGCACATACTGTGCATTGTGACCTTTATATGTTCCTGTAAAGTCACAAATATTACAACACATCACTGAAGGGCATTTGCTTAAGATAAGCATATAAAAGGGTTAATTTGACTTTCTTATAGGAATCCTTCCTTTATATGATCCGTTATCAATTGTCACATCCATCACAGAGGAAAGAAATACATTAGTATTGGAACAAAGCAAAGGAGAAAATAGTTCTGAATCTGTAGGCTTATTTTTATCGGAGCTGGAATCAAAGAGGCAGTTTAAACTGTATTATTGAGTTATTTCATCTCTGGTACAGGCAAGTGGTTTTGGAGCTAAAGGTAAACAGTTCTAAGGGGAAGAAGCAGTAATGTTGGTAAAAGCTCAGATAGGATACTGAGACACTTTAGTCAGGTAAAGCGGTCTAATATGGCCCTATAATCAGGGGGCACAAGGGGTATAAGTGTACCGGGCCTGAGGGGGGGGCCAGCAGTGCTGCACTTTCGAAAAGCCCCCCCTTACCAGCGTCGAAGCCTTGCCTCCCTTCCGAAGTCCCTGAACATCTTGAATGCGGAAGTGCCGAACAGTCGAAGTTGAAATTGAAATTGAATTCCTGAAACGGTGAAAAGACCGAAGTCATGAAAGGAGGCGGAGTTGAAGTCCTAAAGCCACAAGTTCAATTCTACTAATCACCAATGTGGGTTTTTTTTTAATCCCCTGGCCACCGATATAGGCCCCCGTCACCAATGTTTTTAAAAAAAAATATTTTCTGGCGCCCCAATTTTTTTTTAACTTGCAAGGCTTTATTTAAAAAAATATTCTGTGAGGGGGCCCAGGTCACCAATTTTTAAAAAAATGGGGGGCCCTGGCACTACAGGTTTTTTAACTTATAAGGGGCCCTGACACCAATAGCTTTTTATAACTTGTGTGTGTGTGGGGGTTACCTTTTTAGTGCTAATATCTGTGTGGTCTTAACTGTTGTGTGGAGTGGGAGGGATCTGGGGTGGGGCTAGGGGGCCAGGGTGACCAGGGACCAGGGGACCCCAAAAAACACACAAGGACAGATGTTGCCTGTTCAAATACAAGTAAGTTTACTCCATACTTCTCCTCTGTGTAATTATTTGTTACTTGTGCAGTGTGAGTATGAAAAATGCAACAATCTTCAATTTCAGTACTGCAGGGGCTTCTTTTTATGAGTACTAGTCTGAGTTGGTTGTGACACATTTCGGGCATTTCAAAATTTATTATACCCCAAGGCTGAAAAAAGTCAGAATCCAAATATATTCCATCTTCAACCTGTCCAGGTGCTGTAGAAGTCAATGGTCAATTTCTATTTGCAATTGGAAGATATTTTTGTCTGTGTTGGGTTTTGTATGATAATCCGAACATTTTGTTGATTTTCCTCCGACTTCATGAAAAATTCTGACTTTTTGGGTGCCAAATCTGAAAAATTCACAATCTGAAAAAGGTTTTTTTTTTTCCAATTCGATTTTTTCATGTTTTTTTATTGATATATAAGGGTAAGTTGTGGATTTTAGTTTGGTTGGACTTTTTTTAAAAAAAAAATCAGAAACATTCAGATTTTGATAAATAACCCCTTTAATATACTCATGGATTACAACAGGGGTTACTATTTTCCTTTTAATAACTAATGTACCTAAGCAATAATTATATGTGACATTACTTAGCCCATTTATAATGTATGCATTTTATAAGATATTCATGGCTCTGGTGTATTATAATGACATTATATTGCTTTCTTGGGGCGGTATCTGTGTGTCGAGGTCAAAAGTGAGCCGGGACAGACGTCGACTGCAGGGAGACACAGATCACAATTGTGAGAGAGCAGACACGAGACACAAGGAGTATCTATTTGTTCTGTTCTACCATATTGGTGGACAGACTGTTTATTTATAGGTCGAGTACATACATAATTAGTCAATAATTATTAGAAGGTGGTTTAGGGTGGTGGTCCCACCACAACCAATTAGAGAAGAGCATTGTTTATGAAAGCATGAGTAACCGTTTACCTAGTTCTTAGGTATATGGATGTCCCCTGGACCAAGGCTAAGCAAACATTGTATGTTTGCTGATGTCTTCTAGGTACTTTGCTGTGTCATGCTGACATAAAATTATGAACATGTGCTGAGAGAGAGATATTCTAGTTTAAAGTGATATGTGATTATATATTGTATATAAGATATAGTTATGTGGTATACAGACAACCTTAGCATGTGTCATGTAACAGAAGCAAAATCATTGGATCAAAAGAATGCAAATGTAAACAGTATGCAAATAAAATACAAATACTTCATCAGCAAAACTATGTTACATTAAGTAAGATTAAATAAGAGCAAATTGGCATATTTAAAGCAGAGATGCAGCAATAACTACAAGTGTCAGGTGTCGGGCGGCCCAGGAGAAACCTATTTACTCAAATAAAAATGGAATGTTTTGACATTTTGATTTTACTAATTTAAGAAATGTTTAGAATGGAGTAACATTGATCCCAGACAGAAGAAATAATACTGGCGATATGGGCTGAGAAAGAAAGATTGCTGGCAATGTGTAATTGAGACAGTGAAGATAATGTTAGCATTTAACCGAACAAATGAAATAATATATTATTTAAATGAAAAAGGGATGCATTCTGCCGTCTGCTCAGTGCTGATACCGAAAAGGTTACCGGAGCTAAATATTTGATTGACTACATAAAGCCAGCCTTATAATGGAATGTATGTCATGTTATGATGCTGGTAGAACTCACTAAATCACCAGCGGTTCCTGTGAATAAAACAGGGAATGGGTATTGCAGAACCAGAATCACAGCCGTTGGTGAGTGGAGCTGGGGCTTAAGGTAAAACAGTAACAGGAGATAGAGAGAGAGAGAATTAGAATACCAATTTATTTTATGATGCAAAGGCAATTTATGGGTGGGAAAACTATACCCCCCAAACAATGTAGGTCTCTATAAAAAGATATTGCATAAAACAACTCATATGTAAAACCCTGCTTCATGTAAATAAACCATTTTCATAACAATATGCATTTTATTAGCATGTGCCATTGGGTAATCATAAATAGAAAATTGCTATTTAAAAAAATAAGCAAACCATACATGTTAGGTCACATGAGCCAATTAACAGGCAGACTTCTGTCTTTACTTCCACACTTCTTCCTGTTACAGCTGCAGTATTTGTGGTCAGGTGATCTCTGAGGCAGCACACAGACCATCACAAAATTGTGGTTCAAGGCAAGAGATTTGTAAAAGGGCAATATTTGCTTAAATACATAAACCATACACCTCATATGGTATATATTGATGCCACAATATGCCACTTAATTTAAAGGACATGTCAACGCCAAAAATTATTTTGTCTTATAAAAGAAAACATGATTCTAAGCAATTTTGCTATATACATTCATTACACATTTTCTATGGTTTAAGTTATTTGTACATGTATTGCTATTAAAAGCAGTGTGTGTCTGTCCCATTATATTCTCTGTACTGGTGGCTCTGGCTTTTGAAACAATGTAACATAAGCCAACATAGATCTGTCTTGCTGGAGGAGACTGACTTTTGCAAAATTGTTTAAAATGTAACAACCAGGAATTATGCAAATGCTGCTTTCAATAGCAATTACATTGACATATAACGTTTAAAGCACCAAAAATTGTAATGCATTAATTTTGGAAAGTTGCTTATAATTATGTTTTCTTTTATTAGGCAAAAAGTCCTTTTTTGGGTTTACATGTCCTTTAATTTAAATTATCTGTTGTTTAAGTATTCATTTTGTGGGTATAGTTTTCTTTTAAGACAGACTTTTGCTCAACTTGTGGAACACTTCAGATGCTTTTGCTCTGATCCCTACCTCTACTGATAAAAGGAACAAATATTTGTTGCATTGGGCTACTTGACTGACTGTTTTAATTATCTGTACTCACAAGGGGCAATTCAATGTGCATCTGTTGATCACTTTGAGATACATATATTTGTTTGAGTTTGACCTGCCTTTCTCTATTTTAATGTATTTTGAACAAGCACCATAACTGTAAAATACAGCATGCTGCATATAAAATCACAAGGGAAACCAACTGTACTAACCTGTGTCTTAGGGCCACTAAAGGGGCATGGGTGTAACAACCAAGCAGAATAATATGGTTCTTTGCACCTTAACCTGTGTGTCAGATAAGCGCACAAAAAAACCCCTGTGTCTTAGGGCCATAAAGCCTCCTGATCTGAGGCCTATGCCACTACCACAGGTTCTAATGCCACCCTAGGCACCATATATCATATAAGAATGATGTTCCATGCGTTGTGTCAATTCAGCAAAATATCACTTCCCAACAATGTCACCAAATGGGCCCTGTACCCCTCACCCCTGTGGTGGCTGGGGGGGAATATTTTTTATTTTGAAATGTATTTACAATTATATAGGTACCTGATGGCCGTCCCCCAAAAGCTGCTGTCCTAGGCACAAGCCCTCAGGTGCCCATACATATAAATACAGCCCTGTGCTGTGGACTGTTTTTTTTTTCACCTTGCTCATAATTATTTTATAATTAAAACATTAGACAGAAAAAATGTTCAGAACAAGCCCTGTTCATTGAACTAATGTTGAAAAAGAGGGTATAATGCCCCTTTAAGAACACTTCATAATAATAAACTGCCATTTAACCAGGGCTAATTGAATACTTTCTTTAAATTCATAGAATACATATTCTTAAGCATTATATCAACTGCAAATGGATGAGAAAAAAAAAAAAACCAAGGAAAAGGAAAGGTGAGCATGTTTCTAACATTATGAATACATATTTCTAGTAGCTCGGCATTAATAAAACAATTGCAGTATTAAGGTTACTAAAATGTTGGCTCATATCTGATTATTTGCTTTATTCAGCGTTCTCTCTTATCAATACAAAGCACACTCCAAAGTGTGCACATTCTACCTTTGGAATTTATTAATCCAATTTGAGCTTATGTGCAAGCAGAGATCAGTTTTAACGATACTGATTTCCTCCTGTAACAGTTACGTTACACCGAGCATAATAACAGAGTAACTGCTCTCATTATATGCATGTAACCGAGAGATAGAAAGTAAAATATAGAGTCTGTTACAAGACAAACACTGCATCTGCAAAAGGAAAATGACAGAATGAATAATTTATATAAAGAGCAACACCATTCCTGCACATTAAAGGGCGTCTTCAACTCTATACAAAATTGATGTCAAAATAAGAAAAGTGAATGATAACCTAATGTTGAGAGTCTTAACTATGAGTCCTATAAGGCTAAGGCCAGACGGGGAGATTCGGGGGCATTTTGTCACGCAGCGACTTCTCGCCGCGACTTGTAGCCCCCGAACCTCCCCGAATAGCCAAGTCCTGGGGCGCACCGGCGTTGCTTGAAAACGCTGGCGCCTATTCACACGGAGCGGCGCGCTTTTTGAAATCGCTCGTGAGTCAATTTGGAGCGATTTCGGGGAGGTTCGGGGGCTACAAGTCGCGGCGAGAAGTCTCCAGGCGACAAATTGCCCCTGAATCTCCCCGTCTGCCCTAGCCCTAAAAAGGGCATACAAGATCTGTTGATCTCGGCAAACAGTTTGATCAGTGTTGATTAGGCTGGAACAAACATCCTGTACCTTAAAAAGTGAAGTCTACCCTCCCCAAAACTCCCCTCTGTAGGCCCCCCTCCCCCCCGACCTACCTCCCACCCCGGGCAAATGCTCCTAAGTTGCTACTTACCCCTCAGCGCAGGTCCTGTCAAGAGAAGATGGCGCCTGCAAACTCTATGGACAGGACCTGCGCTGAGGGGTGAGTAGCAACTTAGGGGCATTTGGGAGGGGGGGGTAGGCCGGGGGGAGGAGGGACGGGGGAGGGGTTTTACACAGGGAGGGTAGACTTCTCCTTTAAGGTGAATCAAAAGAAAATTATGTTCAGGGGCCCAGATTGTTCAGCCAGTGGCAAGGCAACACATGACCAAATGACGTGCTTCAGGGCAAGAGCCAGGCTGTTTTGTTTTCTTTTATATTAAAAATATTTTATTTGATTTTCACATTAAACAAATGAAATCAATATGACAGCAAATATTATGCCTAAGAAAATATGCCGCCTTCAACAAATAGGGGCAGAGTTACTAAATTCGTGTGATGGATTCGAAATTCGGTCAAAGATTTGAATTCGAATTTTCGAATACCTTTTTTGGGCACTTCGAATGATTCGAATAAAAATCTGTTCGATCATTCGACTAATCGATGGTCGAATTACTTGACATTTAAATTTTTACTAGACCAAAATTTGATTGTTCGAATTCGAGGGTTAATTAACCCTTGAATTCGACCAATAGTAAATCAGTCCCTTAGCATGTTATTATCGAAAATTTATAACTAGTGATGGGCGAATAAATTCGCAAAAACACCAGCGAAAATTCGCCTGCCTGAAAATTTGCCTGGTGTAAAAAAAATCAAGACACGCGTAAAAAAAAAAAATGCGACGTGCGCCGAAAATGACGTGACGCGTCAAAAACGTGACACGACTCGTTTCACCAATTTTTCGGCGAAGCGAAGCAGGATAGATTCGCCCATCACTATTTATAACATTCAATGAAGACATATATAAAAAAGAAGAAAAACAAACTGAAAATGAACTAAGCCAAGAGCCAGGCTGTTAGTACAGCTGCCTGACGACATTGCCAAGAAGCCACATGAGGAAGCTGGAAGCTTATCTGTCACAACTCTGGATAGGGCCACTTCTGGCTGAATGTTTTGGTCTGGACCTGGAATAAATACAAAGCAGATAATAAGAGTGAATTGGAAACAGCCAATGTTGTTTTTCACTGTGTTAATATTAATGTTTCCCAAGTGCAACATGTTTATAGAAGAACTGAGTTATAGAAACATTTTTCCAATCATATTGTCACATATATAATGTGAGCAGCACTTCTGGTTGTGTATTCCAACTGTTTGCCCTGTAGATATATATAATATATGAAATGAGTTTTATGCTATTTATTTATTCTAAGAAAATATTTTCCTGTTAAAGGAACAGTAACGCCAAAAGAATGAAAGTTTTTTAAAGTAATGAAAATATCATTTACTGTTGCCCTGCACTGGTAAAACTGATCTGTTTGCTTCAGAAACACTACTATAGTTCATATAAACAAGCTGCTTGTGTAGCAAGGGCAGAAATTAAAAAAAAAGTCTATATGGAACAGGTTAAATAGATGATAACAGATGACACCATTATTGTTATAAATATACCGGGCAGGTGGTGGAGACGCCTGTCACCTCTTCTTTGGGAGGGAAGCCCGCCACCTGCCCTCTGCCACTTCTGGGTTGTACAGCGCTTGGCTGATTCCTGTTTTACCCGGAGTGCAGAAAATTCAAATATTTGAATTTCTTGTTGCCCAGTGTAAAGGGTCTTTCTGATTCCTGGGTGCTTTCTGGTATTATTACTTGTGCTGATATTGCCAGTTTAACCCCTGTCTCTGCCATATTGCTGCCTAAATTGACTCCTGCCAGCTTTTGACCATTCTTCTATTTCCGATTGGTACTGCATTTGATTCAAACCCGTGTATGAACCTGGCCTGTGACCTCCCAACCTTGCTCCTGCTACCCGCTTTGGTATAATGATGCCTGTGTGGTTTTATCTGGCCTGCTCCTTGAGTTCGCCATTTACTCCTATCAGTACACGTTTGGTTCCTGTGCTCGTCCAGAACTCGCCATTGTTCTCCCTCAATAAGACCTGGCAGCATCTGAGTAGCAGAGGGTTCTACCTGAAACCAAAGGTGGCTGCTAAAGGCAGAAGCAGGACTGGACTGAGAATCAAAATAGGCCCTGGCATTTCAGGTACACAGAGGCCCAATCAGCACACAAAGAGGCCCAAACAGTCCCCACCAGCCCACTAAATACTGACTTTCTATGGCACCTTATAACAGCCCATCTGGCATTTGCCCTAACCCACAGATTGCCAGTCCGGGCCTGGGCAGAAGAGTGGGCTAACACTGGAACTTTGATGTTAGTTCTGGGTTTGGGATGACGAATATTACAATCATGTTCTACAGAGCTTATCTGCTGTGTAACTTGAGCCTTATCTCCCTTGTATGGCTGCCCATATTGCTACAGCAGCTTATTTATATAAACCAGAGTAGTGCTTCTGAAGCAACCACAGCAGTTTTACCAGTGCAAGGCAGCACTACACTATATTTTTATCACTTTAAAACATTTATTTTTTATGCTACTGTGTACCTTTAAGTAATTTTAACTGTATCCCCGTGCCTTGGAGATGCTCAGTATGGATATTATTGCATGATTCATTGCAAACACAATGAAGCAAGACTTCTACTCTATTGGAATATTTCTTGACAGTCTGACAGCCAGAGGCCAATATTTTACTGAGCTCTATGGATGAAATTTAGCTGCCACACATACAATAAAACACAAACAGCAGATGCTCTGGGCAGAAAAAACAATTTACAATTAAAGTATATGCGTGTGTTTCTGTGTGTATATATGTATGGGCCATAGAAGGCTGGGTTTATTGGAATTCCCCTTCACCCCATGATTGCAGGTGAGATAGAACGCAAAGATGAATTTGTGTGGGGTGGAAGTGCAAGTGAATTACTCTGTAGGGAGTCTTGCAGAATTCTCTAACTCCCACCCCAACATCAGTTATAAATGTAAAAATGTATTCCTGAACCAACAAGTGCAGCTACCTAAAGTCATTGTGCCTGATCCTGTGCTTTCAGAAAGAGCCAGCACTTCACAATGGAACTGTTTTTAGATAGGATATTGTTTCTTCTTCTCAATGTAAAATGAGACTTTTTACTATTGAGTGCTTTTCTTATATCTACTCATATCTTGTGTCAGGGAGCTGTCATAAAAAAAAATCTGTTTGATATTTTAAAAAACAGATTTCAGTGCAGGATCAGAATATGCCAGGGAATATTTTCCCAGCAGGTTATGAACTTGATTCCCCCTTTAGGCAATTTGTAAATTTTGGCAAATGCCATAGACAGTCTCAATATATTGGACCTGTGGGGTAGTGTTGTCACCTGTCCGGTTTTGACCCAGAAAGCCATTTATTTTGAAGGGCTGTTTTGGTCAAAACTGGGCTCCCGGTTTTCCAAATTAGGAAATCCTGGCAGGATTTCCTGGGATTGTCGTGGTGATTGGCCAGTCGTCATAGCCCCTCCCCTGACATCACAGACCCAACCCCATGAAGTGACAGCCCCACCCCCAACTGCATTATGGCCCCACCTCCCTGCGGAGTTCATAGGTGGGAAAGGTGGCAACCCTACTGTGGGAGGTTCTTTAGGCCTCTGTCTACTTGAAATAGCAATACTATTACAATTTCAGTAAGGACCCTATCCTCTAATTTGTCATTTTGTTATCTTTTAGTGATTTTTAAATGAACCTTGCCCCTACTTATTATTTGTCCTGGGCTGAATATAATAATAATACTATGTCTAGGCCCAGGGCCCTCTCCTGGTCCATGATCAGTTTATAAAAAAATAATTAATGGGTTTAGTCTAATCCACTGATGCGGTTAGACGTAGGGCAAGGCCAGACGGGGAGATTCGTGGGAACCTGGCGAGGCAATTTTGAGCGATTTTTAAAATCTCGCCGCTGCATGTGAACAAGCACAGGCGACTTTATGCATAGCGAGTGCGCAGTGCTGACTAGCTATTCGGAGAGATTCGGGGGAGATTAGTCGCGGCGAGAAGTCGCCAGGCGACAGATCTCCCCCGAATCACACTGTCTGGCCTTGCCCTAAATTGAATTTCCAGCTCCAGTATAAACATACAGTACTATACTTTCAGCTGAACCAGAAATATCTTGACTGCACACTTTCTAAAGGTGTTGTCACCAGGGACAAGCCTTTGTTGTTGCAAAATTATTGTACGATAGAGCATACATACTGTGTATATATGTGTATGTATATGAGACATAGGGGCAGATTCACTAGTGACTAATGCTAGTGAAAATTCCCCAGCGTGATGTCATTTCATTACTTCTCCGATTTACGAATGAGTTCAGGCACCCCTTCATCTGCTGAAGTAACGCTAGAGAAAATTCCACAGCATTTGGGGCCATGGACACAACTTCGCACGTTAGTGAATTAGCATTGTCTGAGCGAATTTTCGCCTGGAAGTGTTGTGATGGCAGCGAAGCCGTCACTGGCGTGAATTTGCCCCATACTCCTTAAAGGAGATGTAAAGGAAAACAAAATAAAACCCAATTTTTTCATTCGCTATTGAAAAAGAAATCTATCTCCAAAATACTTTCATTAAAAAAAGTCTACAATTTTTATAATAAACCTGACTGTATGCAGCAAAATTCCTCCTTTGTTTTACTTGCTCTGACTGATGCAGATAGGAAACTTCAGACAGTCCCTAACTGCTCTGCAGGGAAATGATCATACTTTCAAAAGGCAGGGGGGAGCCCTCCTCACCTTTCTTCCCAGAACTCTAGCAGCTTCGTTTGTTTTCCTGTAGAGCAGCTGGCGACTGTCTGGAGATTTGTACCACAGGCCCAGTGCAGTCTGTATATTCTGATTATTAATTAGTTTTGTTGTATCAGCTTCTATGGCAGATATTTTTTGACCTGTGATGTTTTGATAATTTGCATGTGCATAGATTTGATCTTTCAAAGATTATAAACAAACTGACATGATGACAGCCCCTGCGGCCAACTTTGATAATTTGTTTTTCATGTTTATATTAAGTATACAAAAATATAAAATTTCTAGCATTATACTATTTAAGACTTTAGTTCCCCTTTAAGTGTGACAGGTATAATCTATACATAGATTGCTACAGTGCTGTTAGCATTTTTCAGGATTAAATATAGACCCCCCCCCCCCGCTATAGCAACATTAAACGGATTAGAACACATTCTAGATTATCAAATTCTTGTTCAGGCAACTTGTTCTACTTTTCTGTTTCTATGGCATGGGATCCGTTATCCGTAAACCCATCATCCAGAAGGTTCTAAATTACAGAAAGGCTGTCTCCCATAGACTCAATTATAATCAAATAATCCAAATTTAAATTTTTTTCCCCTCTGTAATAATTAAACAGTAGCATGTACTTGATCCCAACTAAGATATAATTCATCCTCATTGGAAGCAGCACCAGTCTATTGGGTTTATTTCATGTTTACACGATTTTCTAGTAGTCTTAAGGTATAAAGATCCAATTTACGGAAAGAACCATTATCTGGAAAACCCCAGGTCCCGAGCATTTTTGGATAATAGGTCCCATACCTTTATATGAAACATTATGTAAATTCACTCATGCTCTGCATTGTTTTCTGCAGGAAGTACATAGGTGTACAGAAAGAGAGGATCACTGTTCCCACTGGCAATAAATGTAATCTAATGTAATCTAATGCAAAATCTAATTTTTTGTTCATTGGTTGGACTATAAGGGCAAAAAAAACCCTGTGGAATTGTGGAAACAAGGTATAATTTAACAGTGAGCTTTTTTAACACAACAAAACAAATTCCTTAAGGTAATATAATCACATTCAATTGAACTGAGTTAGGGCTCTTACACACAAGTGTTTTTACCTGCGCCCCCCTGAGTTCCGTTTTGCTGCGTTCAGCTGCAGGGAAGCGCAGGTATAGACACACTCAATGCTTTTCAATGGGTCTATAGGGATGGCGCGAACCGCGGCAAAAATGTTCGCGAACATATTCGCGAACTTGCGACAAAACGCGCGAACGGTTCGCGACGTTCGCGAACCCCATAGACTTCAATGGGAAGGCGAACTTTAAAAGCTAAAAAAGACATTTCTGGCCAGAAAAATGATTTTAAAGTTGTTTAAAGGGTGCAACGACCTGGACAGTGGCATGCCAGAGGGGGATCAAGGGCACAAATGTATCTGAAAAATCAAATAGTCGCAGCCACTGAAGCACAGAAAAAATACGCCATATAAATGCTGAAAATAGTCGCAGCCACTCAAGCACAGAAAAAATACGCCATATAAATGCTGAAAATAGTCGCAGCCACTCAAGCACAGAAAAAATACAGGTCAATGTATGACAGTTGTTTGAAGAACAGTAGATTTATTTACTACTAGCCAGCAAAGCTACCTAACCTAAAATGTCCCTGAAATCCCTGCAGACTTCTGTCCCTCCAATACAGAGCAGTATCAAGCAGATTACTAGCCAGCAAACTGTCCCTGATCACTAACAGGCAGCTCTCTCCCTACACTAGCTCTTCAGCACACACAGACAGATTGAAAAAAAGCTGCAGGGCTTCAGTTTTTATAGGGAAGGGGAGTGGTCCAGGGGGTGTGGGGGTGGTCCAGGAGGGAGAGCTTCCTGATTGGCTGCCATGTATCTGCTGGTCTGGGGTGAGAGGTGAAAAAAAAAAAAAAAAAAAGCGGCGACTATGCGCAAACCAAAAATGGCGAACGTCGCGCGACGTTCGCGAATATTTCGCGAGCGCGAACGGCGGATGTTCGCATGCGAACAGTTCGCGCCATCCCTATGGGTCTATACTCACACAAGCGCATGTAGGCACCGAACGCAGGAAAAATGCAGCTTGTTTCGCCTGAACCTGCGTTCGACGCCTACATGTGTTCGTGTGAGTACAGCCCCATTGAAAAGCATTGAGTGCGTCTATACCTGTGCTCCCCTGCGGCTGAACGCAGCAAAACGGAACACAGGGGAGCGCAGGTAAAAAGGCTCGTGTGTAAGAGCCCTAACTCAGTTCAATTGAATGTGATTATATTACCTTAAGGAATTTGTTTTGTTGTGTTAAAAAAGCTCACTATTAAATTATACCTTGTTTCCACAATGCTTTCGAGTCATACATATAATATTCGTTATTTAACCACAATGGTAATTGCTCAACGGGTTTGACTAATTAGAATACAAGCCTCCCACCGATAACAAAGTAAACACTTTCCTGTCTCCCCTTTGGCTTCCTGACAGTTCTTCTCGGTGGCAGGGATTGGAAGCATTGTTACAATAAATAAATGTCTGATTTTGCAAATGCTTTTGCGGTTACTCTGAAGAGAAAGATTGTGCCACAAATGTCACTTTATATGCATCCTCTTGAAGTTATTTTCATCTCGATTGGAGAATTATTATTTCTTTCCTCTTTGGCCCAAGATAATGACATTAGGCCACATTCATTCTCTATGAAAACCCACACATTGCTGAAAAGACGTATTAGAAAATTATAGGAACTATTAATAAACATGAATACATCATGC
Organism: Xenopus borealis; assembly: GCA_024363595.1. Lineage (NCBI taxonomy): Eukaryota > Metazoa > Chordata > Amphibia > Anura > Pipidae > Xenopus > Xenopus borealis. The sequence goes on along the minus strand of CM044434.1, from coordinate 120,503,345 downwards.
ATGAGTAAATGTAACTTTAGTTGAGAAAGCGAATGCATAAAAGTTGTCCATAGCAAATTAATTACATGAATTATGTGCTGTTTCTAACTAATCAAGTTACTTTTCACTATTTCCACATCAGCATCTGTCTCTCTTCATTCTATATTCATGCAGGAATTTGGGAGTCTAATTTTATTGAAGGGGGGCTCCCTTTATTAGCAAATATATTAGTGCTAACTCAACTGATTGCAGCAGAATCTAACAGAATAAGGGCCCTTACACAAGAGCGTATTTACCTGCACTCCCCTGCGTTCCGTTTTGCTTCGTTCAGCCGCAGGGGATATATAGACGCACTCAATTATTTTCAATGGGGCTGTACTCACACGAACGCATGTAGGCGCCAAACGCAGATTTATCATTGGTCAAATTTCAAATTGAAAAAAATGTGAAAAGCGAAGGATTTTACCGCAATTCAATTGGTCAAACGATCGAATAGGAAAAAATTTGATCGAGCAATAAACCCTTCAAATCGATCGATCAAATTTTTTTTTATTCGATCAAAATTAAGTAAACCCAATTCGGTAGCTTTGATCTGGCGAACTGGGTGGTCGAATAAAAATTTAAAGGGGAAGTACTTCGACAGTCAAATGGTCGAATATTCGATTCGATTGAATTTAATGGTCGAAGTGGTCTTCATAAACATTCGAAAATTCGAATTTGAATGTTTTTGAAAATTCAATCGAACTTCAAATCCTTCATGTGAATTTAGTAAAGCTGCCCCTTTGTGTTGATCTGTATAAGAATACAAACAAATGATAGGACAAATGTTTGGATCCTACTTTACTGTTGTAGTTTAGGTCCTTGACTAGATGCTAGAATGATCTATACAGTTCCGTACACTTAGTAGCCCATTTGCTATCAGATCAGGAACAAGTGATGACATGCTAGGAGGAGCCTACTTGTGCCTATGAGATGTACAGTACAAAATGTGTTCTGCACCTTCTGTAGGCACATTTGATGCAATTTAGTGTGGGCGACAGAACAAGGGAGCCCTGTATTTAACAATAAATTGGTAACAGAGTACATTAGAAAACCTGGTGCATTGTGCCTTTTCTTTTCCACTTTGCATTGTGTGCCACTTTACTAAATGAGCCCTCTAAGCTTCAGCACATATTGACAAGTGAAATATTCAAAGAAAGGCTACTAACATGATTAAATGACTAACTCATAACAAGAGATAAACACACATTTGAGCATCTGTCTTACAATCTCTAAAATCCCTCTGCTGGCTCCCTAATGAATACTGCATTAAATCTAAAAATCTTCTTATACCATTTTAAGTGATTTGCAGCTATTTCTGTTGATGGTCTAGTCTGCCGCTACATTCCTGTTCATGTTCTGTGCTTCACATGCTCCATCTCAACACTTTTCATTGCTTATTTTAATTCTCTAGCCTACATTTGGGACTCTGTGCCTATCAATATTTATCAGTTGCATACTTTCCAAAACGACACCTACTCAGTTACATTTTATTAATGCTTCAAGCTAACCAGCTAGCCCTGTAGACCTTTGCAGACTTATATTCATAACTCGGGGGGGGGGGGGGATATGGTAAATGAAATTAGTGTGTAAAAAGGTGATAATGCTTATGTGAGGATGTTGGATTGTAATGCAAAAAATAACCCCCTCTTTTTCCTTCAAGTTTTAGTACACCCTCATGTTATATTGCTGCTCTTGCACTAAGCATCAAATAGTACAATCGTTGCACTCAGGGCCGGAACTAGGGGTAGGCAGAGTAGGCGGCCGCCTAGGGGGCAGTCATGGGGGGCGCACTTTAGAAGGGAAATAATGTTTTTTTTTATTTAAGTTTTTTTATTTAAGTTTTAATTTCGCCCCTGTCTCCAGCAGCAGGGTTCTGCTCTACTT
>CM044434.1:120484471-120497941 GCA_024363595.1 Xenopus borealis | reverse complement strand
GGGGGAATAAATCACCACAAGCAGTTGTACCACTCAATGGTCTATTGTCTTCTAGTTGTAGGGAATTACAAGTGCCAGTATCCTTAACCAGCATGCCCGATTATATTCATTCTTGTCTGTCATCCAGGTCTAGTTTTGCTGTGAACTTGCTCTGGTTAGTCTCGTTGTAGGCATCAGGCAACTATTGTTCTTTATATTTGTTATGTAAATAAATGAAATCACTGCTGTTATTTTGGAATCTTATTCACTGTAGCAAAAGAAAAGGCACTTAATGAAAAGCAGGAAAGAGAAGCATGAGCATCTTGGCAGAATGACGGATTTGTGCACCTGCTAACAGAAGGGAGTGAGCAGCTGAAAACCCAAATTCAGGGAAAATCTAATGAGAAGTACACCTGAGGAAAAAAACAGGGAGTTAGCTATTCAGTGTCTGTGGGTAAAAAGCAATGTGACTCATTTTGTTAAATAAATGCACAGCTTTCTTAATAATGTTCTTTTAGTCAGTTCAATCAAAATGGATGAAAACTGAAACAATCTCCATTTAGAGTAAAACACATTATGCTGAGTCCTGAGTTGTGATGGTTGCCCACTGTGTAATGTAAGCTGGAGCAGTTTGAAGAGAATGTTCATATAGACAAATGTTCAGATATGGTTGTACTGATATGTTGTACTGCTCGGGTGTTTTCTTTTTTAGACTTTGAATTAATCAGCTGCCATGTTGAATTCTTAATGTGATAATTAAGTGTATTAATTCTGGAGCAACAATATTAATGAGGAAGGTTATGCTAATGTACTTTTGATAGAGACTTCTAGTTTCCCCTCCTGGCAAGCGTATCTTTTTCAGAGGCTCGACAGTTTATCTTGTGCGGCTTAATGAAAAGAGTCAAACGCTGAAGCAGATATTCCAGACGATGGTTAATGCCGAAATGATCAATAAAAGTGTAAGGTACCAATGCAGTTTGTCTAATAATGTATTTTTTAAAGCTAAGAATATGAAACAAATAATTCATTTTAGGATACACAAATGGCTGCTACAGTGACTTATTAAAATCAAAGAAAAAATACATTTGTTATTTATAGTGACATTATTATTATTATTATTATTATTATTAACATGTATTTCTATAGCGCCAACACATTTCGTAGCATTGTGACATAAATTGTATTGATAGATTACATCAGTCATGCCACTGTAGATACAGTCTTTCGCCTTTTTAATGTGAAATATCATACAGATACTTGCTTTGTCCTTGGGGGAAAACATAAATGCAGCAATTTTCTGCCAGTGTTTAACTTTTAGTTCTTTGCATTCAGCAGTAAGGAATAATGTGCTTCACATAATCTGCTCAAATATTTTTCAGACTATGTAATAACGACATATAGCATTTAATATAGGGGTAAACTGGAAATCACCTACAGTATTCCTATAGACTCCAGAGCAGTTAAACACAGAGGTATCTCAAAACAGCCAGAGAGCCAAATGACACACCATTATGAAAGAATAAAAATGCATATGCTGTAGAATTAGTTCATTCACAAGAGCGATATAACTCCTGGGAGCATATATCACTAATGCCAAATTCTTCTTTGTTAATGGGTCATTGTTTCCACTTTCACTGAATCAAAAGCTCAGCTTATCTTTCCAGCTGTGACTGCAGTCATACACAATCAACCAGTAAATCAGTAAAGACACAGGGAATCTGTGCTAAGACCAGTAGTTTGCTGACATTCCTTGTTGTCTTTTTTTAATCTCCACACTGCTCTAAAATCAGTGCCCCGTGTCACCTGAATAAAGTAGAGCCCAGTTAGGGAAGAGAGCCACAACAGCAAAGCAGGAAGACCAAGGTCCCATAAAATAAAGGAAGAAATCTTTGGTGACCAGCCATTGCACTGCATAGCCACATTTCTAGAGTTTTTACATCAAGTTATGTTTTACACATTGCATGTTGCTCAATTGCTAGATGGGAAAAAAATAAAGCACTATAGGAACTAGGAATTTTGATTCAGGGGTATACAGGGCATTTCTGGGTTTTGCCTTGCACAACTCTCCCTGTGAGCAGTCTACAAGGTGTCAGGCTCTGCAGGAATTTGAGACAGGGACCTTTGGGTTTCTGGCTCAATGCCTTATCCATTAGGCCAGGAGAGCAGTCTGTAGGGCTGTTTACTATAGGTTTCCTGGCCTCTGCAGCTCCAGCCCAGCAGCAGTATGATTGGTTGCAGTCAGCCAATCAGGGCTGCGTCAGCCCTATTTAAGGCCAGCCCTCCAAGCATATGTTGGAGCATTAATTGGCCTCTAGTACCGTGGCAGCGCGCCTGAATAGTTTGCTTAGCTCTTGCCATGTTCTTGTTATTCCTGCCTTGCCTTGTGCTTCTTGCCTTGCCTTGTCCTGCCTTGCCTTGTTATTCCTGTCTTTCCTTGTCCCTCCTGCCTTGCCTTGTCCTTCCTGCCTTGTTCTTCCTGCTCTTGCCTTAACCTTGTACTGACCTTACTTGTTCTTGATTCCTTTTCTGCCTTGCATTTCACCTCCTCTGCTCCAGCCCTCTCCTGCTATCCTGTCCCCAAGATCTACACCCGCACCGTCCTGTCCCAATTAGTCTGTTCTACTCCTGCTTCATCCAGTCTGCAACTGTCCGAGTCGTTGCCCTCTTCATCCTGTTTATCCAGTCCTCTTGATCTTCACCCTCTTCTTCCTGTTCTGTTCCAGTCTGACTACGCCCTCATCTCCCTGTTCCTGCCTATTCCTTACCTGTTCCCTAGGCACAATCTGCCCTTGCCTAAAGGACTCGCCCCCTACCCAATCCCTGACACAAGCTCCACGTTCCATTACTCTACAAAGGGACATATTTATTATGCTGTGTGAAACAAAATTTGCAGAAAAATGGTGTAAAATAAATGGCTTATTGTAATGTTACTCCATGTGAGAAGAGAAGTCTGGTGATGTTTGTGTAGTTTATTATGCCACTGTACACAGCAATACAAATATTCCCCAAAGCCCAGTGGGCCAATCTGCCCCAAGGTATTGTAGTTTACTGGAATGTAGTTCTAAGTTGCTAAAATGCCTTATTTCACTCAAATCTGCAGCCATTTCATCAATGCCATATTCCAAGGATGTTTTTGCTTCAAGTAGGAACAACAAGGCACATGGTAATAGCCTGCACTTATGCAAAAAAGATGTCAGCATAAATAGTGAATAAACCAGCTGAAAGGAAGGTATCAATAACAAGCAGATAGCTAATAGCTTGGAACATAGTTGAACATTCTAATAGACAACTAATTCATGTTAATAGCCTGAAAAATCAAATATTGAACAATAAGGTGGATAGTTTCTCTTCCACAGAATAAAATCCCAATTCAATCTGAAACATAATGGAGACAATATATCTGACCGGGAATAATTATTTTGAGCTAAGTGTTATTAAGGAGAAAACAATGTGAAGAAACAGAATATGGATAGAAGAATTAATATTATATCGTATTGAAGTACTTACATCCACTAACAGGAATTGCTTCATCAAAATGTGCAAGATAGTTTAGAATCAATAGAGGAGAGAAGAAAGAAAACCACAAAGGAAAAATATTACCTTAAAAAGCTTTGTATATTTATAAAACACAAAGGCAATGTAAATAATTTTTCAATTTCATCTGTTCTTTTCCTGAACAAAGCAATAGGTCTTTCGGTGGCTGAACGCTATTATTCAGTGAAATTAAAAGGGGTGTTTTGACTTTTATTTTCTCTTCTCTAGATTGGCTCTTGCAGATGTTTTTTTTCAGAATTTTATGCTCAAGTAACATCAGTGAGCTGATCACTCCTTTTGCATATGTAACCCCTTTTTTGGCCACCCCCTGTGCCAAAAGAGAGACAAAAAAGTTGCAGCGCGTAGCACGGCAATTTTTACCACACCCACTTTTGTGGCCACACCCCCTAATTACCATATTCATTTTACAAAATTTGGCAGGTTTGAAAGTTTGAACATATTTCTGTGATTTTTTTCAGTTATTACAGTTTTGCTAATGAAGGTGAATTGCCCTTTATGCTGTGATTCTAACTTTTCCCAAGGGACCTGTTATCTTATATTGATACAATTATATTTGCTTATCTCAAAATTGTTACAAAGTATCTTATCTGAACCTCCTGGTAGTTCTTGGCTTTCTGTCAAAAGCCAATTAAGTTAGAAACTTTGTTTATTTTTCTGGCTGTTCAGTGCAGAGAAAAACTGGACTTTCCAGTACAAATGAGGGACTGTGGGTTGAGCTGTCAAAAGAGGGAATGTCCCTCTAAAAACGGGACAGTTGGGAGCTATGCCTGAGTCGCTTTTGCTAAGTATAAGGGTACTCCATGCCAGGTAAAGTCCTACAACTCCTTTGGCGGACAAAGAGTTTTAGTCCCTTTTCCCCAAAAGAGCACAATTGTCTCAGGTAGCGCTACCTGCCCAAATACCTTTCCCAATGGAACAAGATACTCAGTCCCACGTGACAGGCACCAACCAAAAGCCTGTGTCACAAACTGAAGACATGATGGATCCTCTCTTTTTCTACCCTCCCCTGGGCACGACTCACTCTGGGGATTCACTCAGACAGTAAGGCTGATCCAGCAGCAATGCTGGAGCAGCAATGAAATCCATTCAGTAAAGCACATTCAGCTTGCTTTATCCTCATGACATAACTCCCAGCACTGCACAGTATGAGCACATAAAGTCTTCCTCTACTGAACTACAGCTCCCAGCACTCTCCATAATCACAGCACGCAAAAAGGCGTCTAAGCTCTAAACCTGCATGGTTGAGTTTACCAGGTATTGGAATACGCTGCCTCAGACTTGGCAGGCCTATCGAACTCCACTTTAGCCTACATCTTGCCAGTTCAAAATCACATTCAGCAATAATGGCACATGGCCCTCCTATATGAAAAGGTTGTGCAGCAGCGACTCTTTATGACACCATCAGGTATCTGCCAGCCATGCTGCACAGGCACAAAGGCTCCCACCCCTGCCAAAATTCTAGGAGACCCTGTAGCTAAAGAGGCAGGGTATTTCCACCATGTGGTTCAGAATTTCAGAGGGGAATTAACCCTCTGTATCCCTACACATATATTGCATATATGAACTCATCAGCATTAGGTCAGTCCATCCTGGTGGCGATTGTCTCAGAGTTTGATCAGCCAAAAGGATCAGTAAGAGACAGGTTCCACCAACAATCAGGCTAACATACATTGACTTCTCTTATTACCTGTTGCATGTTACTGATATACAGACCAAAGAAATCACTTACAATTACAACTGCTGTGTCCAAAGATGCTACTTGCACTTCCCTATAGTTGCTTATGGTGCCACTGTTTCTGTGCTTCCTGTTCCACCTGTTCCATATCACATGAAAGTGGACCTATTGACAGAGCACAACCCTGAAGATACATTGATGCTGGGCCAATGTTGTTAGGCACAGGTGATTAGGGCTTAAAGAATGATGAGCAAGTGTCATTTAAATGGTGAACAGCAGAAATGACACAATTCCCAGTACAATTGTGTGCATTCTGACACATTGGGTTCAAGTAATAACCCCTCATGCCATGTTCTTTCTAAAGTGTGCACTCGTGCATGTGCACACAAACTTTCAGGCCAGTGAACACAACAGATTGGGGTGTGCACAAAGAATTTTGCGTAAAAACGCATTTTGTATTAATTCTGACCGTAGTTTTTAAAAACTGTGCAAACAAGTTTAAAATGTGCACAAAAAATATTTTTTTTGTGCACATAGATAAGAAGGAATTAGAGGGAACATTGCCCTTGTGCTTCTTATTACACTGGATTTGTGGGGAAAATATTGCATTGTGGGTAAAATTATATTGAGTTAATCAAAAATTACACACTATGGGGCAGATTTACAAAATTTGTGTGAAGAATTCAAGTTCGATCGAATTTGCATAAAATTCAAATTCGAATCTTCAAATATGCAAATTAGGCAGATTCGACCATCGAATATTCGAATTCGAATAATTTGAATATTTGAATAAAATTTTATTCGAATATTCGATGGTCGAAGTACTTCCCCTATTCGACCACCTAGTTCGCCAGATCCAAGCTGCCGAATTGGGGACCATTATTTTTGATCGAATAAAAAAAAATCGTTAATCGATCGATCAAATTTTTTCTATTCGATTGTTCGATTGATCAAAATGCGGTAAAATTCGATATTCGAATTCGAAGGATTTTACTTCACATGGTATAATCTGCCCCTTAATTTGTGTTTTCTAAATTAGACATCACATGAACCATGGAAATTCAGCACAACAGACTGGTACAGATATGGGATCCGTTTTCCAGAAACCAATTATCCAGAAAGCTCCAAATTACAGAAAGGATTTCTTTAATTGAAGATCCAGATAATCCACGTTTTTAAAAATTATTTGCTTTTTCTCTGTAATAATAAAGCTCTACATTGTATATGATCCAAACTAAGATATAATGAATCCTTTTTGGAAGCAAACCCAGACTGTTGAGTTTATTAAACATTTACATTATTTTCTAGTAGATTTAAGGTATGAAGATCCAAATTACAGAAAGATCCATTATCTGGAAAGCCACAGGTCCCTAGCATTCTGGATAACAGGTCCCATACCAGTACAAAAGGCCACTTTCCTTTGACTCCCACCTTCTGCTGTTCTACCTCCAACTCCCTAATCCTATTTACTTTCATCCACCAAGAATGCAATGTTCCAAAATCCCTAAGATAAAAGGGTAGACAGCACAATCAGAGAATTATTTTACTGTACCTACTGAATTGCATTTCATATACATGATGCCATGTTCTTTTAGTAACACTGGGTGGGCATGAGGCTGAGCACAATTTGTAGAGGGATTGACTCTTGTTCCCTCACACCATTTAAATAGTCTAAGTACTTAAGACATCTAAATGGCTAAAACACAAATGTAACACTTGAGTTTTCTTATAAGCCAGCATTGTTTGAGATGATTGAAGGCGATAGAGGAAAAGTGTCAAAATATAATTCCCAATTAATTTCTGCATTACTTTAAAATACCCACACAAATCCCTGCTTGATATGAGCAGTTGGACAATTTTGCTTTGCTATTTTTCTGTACTAGAAGCAAGTCACAAAGAGCTGAGCAAGCAGAGCAGTAAACATAGGCTTTTGGGAGTAACGATGCTGAAAACCCCTATCCACTCTGCTGCTACAGGCGTCTGCAATGTGGAAGAGAGTTGGACACATTTCAAATTGATTTGCACTGCATTTTTGACAGTTGTTGACAATGAAGATGTTAATATTAAAGCAGAAATGCTTTTAAGTTGTCTGAAAAGGTTTTGTTTTAAATAAATCAGTTTAAAATATACAATGTACAGTATAAGTGTGCAATGAAGCTCTCTTTATAAAAATATAGTATTATTTGACTAAACTCATCAAACCGTCTGCTAATAGATCTTTGAAATTGTTCATGATATACAGCCATATTAAAAGAAATAGAATAGATTCCATAAAATGCACCATTTCCAAAATTGTTTTTGATCTAAGGTAATTTCCTTATTACTGGGCCTAATTACTGCTCTTTTTCACATTTGTTTAGTCTATCGTATACACCTCTGTTTGGCCGAATGATCTGAGCATGTAGACAACAACTAAATAAAGAAAATCACAAAATCAAACAGTTGTAACTAATGAAGGCGTCACCAATTTTCCAGTCTCTATTTAAAACAGAACCCCTATAAATATATAGAGGATTATTGATCTGTCCAGATGTTGCTGGACCGATAAGATACACAGTTGAAAGCACCCAGTTAGGGGCCAGAGCCTTGCATTTTATAGGCACTGAATTTGTAAGGTATACTAAACACTATTAGCAACTCAAAGCCTCAATTACAATGACAGCACAATGAGCAAAGTGCACTTTCTGGACTCATTTCTATCAGTGTATGCTCTTGCATTCAATTAATCATAGCGGGTTGAAGGGGCATATTTTTAAAAACTGCATAGAGAGCATGTATACAAATATAGAGTATATTTTATATTCAAAGATGTGCTTGTGTTTGCCAATGAGCCTTTCTTTGTGTTAATTACAAAGAACACCCATTTAAAAATAAGAGTGGAAACCTAAGTAGGAACGATGGCATTACCAAAACCGTTGCTGCACAAGTAGTATAAATGGCCAGTGATGATGGAATTCAAGCACAGAAATGTAAAAAATAGTGCTAGGGACAGGCTTGTTTATGGTGGTCCCTGTTATATATGAATTATATTGTGTATAAGGTACACATGCCGAGTATGCTGGAGGCAGGGAGGAAAACACTAATGCTCTCCTGGGACAGGAGACAGGTACAGTGCCCTTGGGTCAGGTGGACAACATCAATGGCTGGCTTATCAAACTGGACTTGTTTGGATGCAGCCTAGAGTAATAGTTATCAGTGAGTAATATGGCCCGTATGTAATAATCAGTCCCTGTGTGAACAGTGTTGCTTGTAATTAGTGACATGTATAATATTAAAAATAATAAAGACAATGATCTTCATTATTTGAGGAATAATATATTGAATAAGAACCATGCTTCTATATCCAGAAACCAGAGCAGATGGCAGGTCAAGTGAAACAAACAAGATTTTAGGGCTGGAAATTAAAATAGCCCAAAGTCCAATGATTCAATAAACAGCATTTAAAAATAAATAAAAATTCTTGCAAAAGCAAAATAATCTTTAAGAAAAGTGCCTCTGCTGCATGTGTATATTCTTAATTTCAGCATTAATTTCATCTCCGCTTTGCTGACTTTGGCTTTGCTTCCGATGGGATCAGTGACTGCGCTGCTCCCAGGTGCTATCAGAATGTTAGATGAAAGGCACAGGGGTACGAAATAGGGCAACCAGCTCTGTCAGATTCACTCTACAGTTAATTAAGTGAGCAGTAACTAGTTTTAGATGCTTCCTTATACGGCATAATTGGCTTACAAGTCCATGCACTTACAGTATGATACAGTATATCCCCCTTGAGATCCCTGTATCCAGGGCAGCAATCAGCACAGTCCAGAGGCTACACATGCACTGGGCTCCTTTGTACCAGGGGTCCGTAAAAGCATGACTATGGCACAGGGGGTTTTAAATGTCCTACTTTTATAGGGCCTCTGAAGGCCAGGTAGGCTTCTTATGTAGGCCCAGGCTGTGTAATAAATGTTCATGTACTCAGTCCAGGCTCATCACATGATGGCTAGAATGTATAACTAATAATCTCATTGCTAGGGGGAAGGAAGCTTTTCGTATTCTCATTTGTCAAAAGTTAGTTAAAGCTGACACCACTGGGATAAGCACTGAGCAGATGTGCTCTATTTTTCTTGCTATCAAATGGCTTTCTCCCAAAATCTCCCTTGAACCCAGCTTCTCCCCAAGCATTCATGCATTGCTTAATATGGCTGCTGATCTTGCCTCTTTTAAACTGTATTAGTGTTGACTCTGCAGTGCACCAGTTTGTTACATACTTCAAAGTAGTATTTGTTAGTGTGTTTGTTTGAGCTAATACCCGCAGACAGTGTTTTCTTCCTCATCTTTAATGAGGCTAAATGGAACTCCTTTTTATGGTATCTAAATGCCACTAGAAAGTCTACAACAGTACTGTATATAGTGGGGTTCTTCGTGTGCTTCATTTTGCCCCAGCATTACTCAGGACACAGCCAAAGAGGTCAACAAAAAAAAACATATTTTTACATTGAAATGCCATGCTTTCTATAGACAGAGGATTTATTCCTGGAGTTTATGACAGTAACAGTTCTTCCCTCATTTGCACTACTTACCAGTTCTGATTCCTCAAGGCATTTTGAGTGGCCCAAGGGCCTTATTTCTAAAATGCAACTCGGAAAATGGGGGCAAGTAGATTAAACGTGCATAGAATCTGGTCTACAGACAAAAGGACTATGTGTAGTTGTTGCTATGCAACTTTGCTTGTTTTGTCCTCTAGACTTCATTCGACTTCGACAAGCCCTTTGAAATGAATCATTTTGACATAAAATTCTTGTGTAACTCTGTCACATGCAGTTTTATCCATTGAATTTGACCCTGTAAAGGCTGTTTTCAATATAAAGTGCTTTTTGCGTATTAGCTACCTCTACTTACAACTCTTTTGCTATTTTGTTTTTCTAGTGCTGGCAACCCTCCATAATTTCAGATACAGAAAAAAATTACCTTTGTTTTGAACTCAGCTGCCTGCACTTTGCCTGCTGTAAACTGTTAGATGCCTACTTATTAGCTTAGAGTTTATATAGCCACAACTTCTCCAATGCAAAGAACAACCTCATTTTAACAACACTTGGGCAAATCACTGAAGGAATGTGATATGTTTGGCAGTACTATAACTACAAGCTTGACGGACATATATGTTTTTACAATGGTCCCCAAAACCCCACTTTTACCCTCTTCTTCAACAAGAATGATCAGTTCTAAAGCAAATTACTTCTTTGCAGAGCAGCACAATGATCTGCTGCTGGGAATGAGTGGGAATAACAAAACAGGGTTTGTTTAACATTATTGCAGATGGTCAGTGAGAACTCTTATAGAAACTGACTGCCCTACCAGGTATTGTGGTGCATCTGTTTGATGTTCAGCACTACCTATAAACCAACAATGGGCAATCATTTTTGACGTGCAGCATTTAGTTTTTTTGACTAGCGACAAGCTTTTTCACATATTGAAGTCTATGGGTGTCTTTTTGGTGACTCATCATTATTAACCCTAAAATTGTATTGTCTGAACTTTGTAGTTTGTAGGTAGATTATATCTGATTTGAACATGTGAGATTTATCAGGGGTGACATTATATCACTGACTAATTCTACACAACATGGCCCCAAAACACCCTGACCCCTGAAAACAGCAGGTAAGCCCTACCATGCATAGGAAGAGTAAACAAGGACATAGAGGGGTTCTTTAAAATGTCTTTAGACTATATCCTTTTAAAGGAGAATTCAACCCTCCTTGATGTTAATCCCCATCTGCCCCCCTGCGTTGGCCCCCCTCCCTTCCTTCCCTCTGCACAGTCTTACCCTTGAATTCTTCTCCTTCCAGAAATAGTGACTGCAAATGCAGAGTGAGCGCAGTGGAGCTCATAGCCGCCATCTTCTTAGCTTTGGTAATCTTCGCTTCTTTCTTTCCCCTCTTCGGCACTTCCCATCTCTTTTTGCGCATGGGTAGTTGTTAAAACCCGGATATTTTCTACAGCTGCACATGTGCCAAAACACCTCTCCATTCACGAAGATTACTGAAGCTAAGAAGGTGGTGGCTGTGAGCTCCGCTGCGCTCACTCACGCATTTGCAGTCGCAATTTCTGGAGGGAGAAGAATTCAGGAGTAAGACTGTGCTCAGGTAATCTTTGTGTCTTCTTTCTCCTCTTCGGAACTTCCCATCTCTTTTGCCGCATGCACAGTTGTCAAAACCCGGAAATTTGCTACAACTGCACATGCACCAAAACGCTTCATTCACGAGTATTACTGAAGCTAAGAAGGTGACGGCTGTTAGCTCCGCTGTGCTCACTCTGCATTTGCCATTGCTCTTTCTGGAGGGAGAAGAATTCAGGGGTAAGACCGTGCAGGGGAAGTCAGGGAGGGGGACGAATGGAGGGGGGCAGATGGGGACTTACCATCAAGGGGGTTGACATGGAGCAATTACTCTGCAACAGTTTTTTTCTTTGTTTAATTTTACTCATATCGGAGTGGATTACATATACAGGGAACCCTCGAGTTACATACCCCCAACTTATACTCATACTTATATACAACTCATACTTATATACAGAGGCTATTACAATAATGTACTGTGGTTTGCTTGGCCTTAATTAGCATTTAGCTTTAATAAACCATCTGCCCCAACCCCTCTGGTATGTGTTGTCTACTGCAGACCACAGAAAGGTAAAAATAAATATGCACAGAAAGTTAAAAACAAACACATCTTATTAAAGGCATCAGTTGCATTTAATAAGTACAGTAAATGCATATGTTTCAATTTACAAACAAATTCAACTTAAGAACAAACCGTCAGACCCTATCTCGTACGTAACTCAGGGACTGCCTGTATTAATATCTAAAGCTGCCTCCAGGCCTAAAAATGAATGTACTTTAATTAACAGGCAGTAACTGCACTGACTGGACCTATTTTTACATAGGAAACATGAAAGTCTAACTTATCTGAAAAAATATCCCCCTGAAGGACAGAGCCATAATGTACTGTACAGGCAACACGAGTTAAACTGCTGCAGTTTAGAATGATTACAACATGTTAATAACTGCTAGTTCTGCAAACGCTACAGGGCATGTCATTTGCATTAATTTAATATAATCTGAATTAATAATTTGATTTGAACACGCTGCTTCATAAATTACCCCATATCATAGGGTTCATTCGTGTGAATGCAAAATGTGATTTTGAAGAAAATTCACTGCTTATGGGTCGCATCACTTATTTCCACGTCTGCCTTGGTTAGAAACAGAGATAATAGGAAGCTTGCGTCTATTTCTGGCTTTGATCGTTTTACAGCCATCATAACAGATCTTTGTTCCTTCATACTACTGGACTTTTAATATTGCGGCCTTATTAGAATCTTATTTTTCTACCAATTAGTGGGATTCGCTTTAGAAGTGCAGGGACAGGTTAGCAATAATTCTGAGATAAAATGCAATGCTGGTAAAGAGCTTTAACAAACAATAAGAAAAAAATCTCTGTGTGCCTACTGTTCTTATTAGCAGAGCCTGAAAAATCTCCAGTGAACTGCAATTACAAGACATTTGTTTTATTACAGTGAAAATATAACGCGTGTAAAAGCAGATTTTATATTTCTTTTTCCCAATAAAACAATGAAAGGAAGCACAGCCAACTGCATGCCCATTTAGGATAATGATGTACCAGGCCAAAAACTGAGCCTGCTGACTCCCGAGGGTTAACAGATTAATTAAAAAGGAAGGAACATGTCTAATAAAATACATATCCCTGAATTTTCAGGTTATCTGGTAATCCTTCAATGCCTTTAATGGAAGCTGGCTGACATTACTGGTTGGTTGGGTTCCCCCCAAAAAATGTGCAAATAAACAATGGATAATTTTCATGCCACAAACATTATTAGCATTTTCATACAGTTCCCATTCCAGTCAATGGAAGGCAATGTCTCCAGCAGTTTCAATACTCAGTTGAAGAAGTCTCTCTGTGTGCCATTAGATTTACATACTGGATGGGAACTTCCATTAAACTAGAGGTTATGATATTCTGTGAATGGCACCCTACAGTGCTGGAGTCTGAATGCTACTATGGGGAGAATTTAGGGTTGGATTTTAATGAATATTGTTGCATACTGGAATAACAATATCAAGTTATTTGCATTATATTTTTTTGTGTCCATATGCAATGTGGGGGCCTGGGGAAAAAAGTCAGCAAAGGTGGCCATGAAGTGTAAAAAGCAGTGCCTGATGGTATTCTTTCTCTTTGTGTATATATATATATATATATATA